>JAKWJD010001755.1:30991275-31620942 GCA_027705065.1 Solanum peruvianum | reverse complement strand
TGTAGTGAAGACTGAATTGGTCGAACTGAGTAATCTTCGGAACCCTGTCCTCTAGAGTAAAACCATTAAACTCACCTCCCTTTCGAAACCTTTTTGATGTCCGATGCCATGGTTAATTCATCTGGCTTCACTCCTTCCACCTCTATCACGAAATCTACCACTTTTGGAAGGATTTTGCCTTAGCCGCTATCTGTAAGGCTGAAATCCGCAATTCTGACCTCAACCCCTTCACAAAACGGCGAATCCCCTCTTGTGGACTGAAACAAAGTTGGGTGGCATACCTGGATAATGCAAGAAACTTCGCCTAATATGCAGTAACCGACATCCTACCTTGCTCTAGGCTCAAGAACTCATCTCTTTTCCTATCCCTCAAAGTCCGGGGGATATACTTCTCCATAAACAAGCTAGAGAATGATGCCCAAGTCATAGGTGGTGCCTCTGTTGGTTGACACTCAACATGTGACCTCCACCACATTTTGGCGTTCCCCTGAAACTGATAAGTCACAAACTCAACACCAAACCGTTCTACTATACCCATCTTGTGTAGTAGCTCATGACAATCAACCAGAAAATCGTAGGCATCCTCAGATTCAGCACCCTAGAAGACTGGAGGTTTCAATTTCAAGAACTTACTGAAAAGTTCATGCTGATCATTTGTCATTATAGGCCCTGTAGTCAGACGAGGAAACATGCATATTTCCCATGAGGCGTCCATGCGGGGAGCCACAGTAGCTGCATTGTTGTACCTCCGAACCTGAGGTGTTGGTGCAGAAAACACTGGAGGTGTTTGGCCCTGATCAGATAACCCGCTAAGATAAGCAAGAACCTGATTGATCATCTCTGGGGTAGGTGGGGGTGGCAATTCCTCTTCCTGGCACTTGTTCATTCTCCCCTTCCTCACCCCTCTTACTACTTTCCTCAGTCGGTGGAGGAGTCACCGCCCTAGCAACAAGATGGGCTAGGTCTTGTCCTCTTCCTCTAGAGGACGTCCTCCCACGACCTCTTCCTCTAGAGCGTACCACACCTCTTGCCACTGTTCCTCTCCGAGCTACAGCCCCAATGGCTGGCTCAGACGCTTCTTGTCTTGCCGATGTCGGTGTTGGTGCATTCGTTGCTCTAGTTCTAACCATCTGCAAAATAGAGTGAAGATGGTCAGAAACCAATTTGTATCACCTAGATACCAATTGGATCCAAGTAATAGCACGAAAGAAAGAAAGAAAGAATGGAATTTTCCTAAAGTCTTATAGCCTCTCAAAGAAAAGTAAAGGCGTCCCCCTACCGTTCCTTAAGACTCTACTAGACTCGTTCTTGTGTGATGAGACCAACGAACCTAATGCTCTGATACCAAGTTTGTCACGACCCAAAACCGAGCCGCGACTGGCACCCACACTTACCCTCCTATGTGAGCGAACCAACCACAATCTAAACCCTAACATTTCAATATAAATCAACAGAAAGTAATGCGGAAGACTTAAACTCATTAATAAAAACAATTCAATAACTTCTAAAATTCAACATCTATTATTCCCCAAAATCTGGAAGTCATCACCACAAGAACATCTATGATCAAATTACTAAACTAAGAGTATTCTAAGAAGCTAAAACAAGTAAAAGCTAGTCCATGCCGGAACTTCAAGGCATCAAGACATGAGGAAGAAGATCCAGTCCAAGCTAGAAGCATTAGCTCACCCTGAAGATCCGGTGTGACGAAGACTGGCTAGAATTGCGGTTGAGTTGAAGACGACGGCACGTTTGCTGCACTCCACATATAACAAAGAAAGAAACATACAAGTAGGGGGTCAGTACAAACACAAGTACTGAGTAGGTATCATCGGCCAACTCAGAATAGGAAATAATATGTATCAAGTAATATTATAAAATCAACTACGATACTCAACATGTAGCAACAACAAGTACTATAATCATTAATAAGTACCGCCAAGTTCACACATGAGGACTCAAGCCTCAATACCATACTCATTTGGGAATTAGGTTCATTAGATTGAGTATATTAACATCTTTCAAGATTCATTATCTTTATTCCTCTTGTGTCGGTACGTGACACTCCGATTCCCTAATTCTACGTGTCGGTTCGTGACACCCGATCCCCTAAATCTACGTGTCGGTTCGTGACACCCGGTCCCCCTAATACTACGTGTCGGTTCGTGACACCCGATCCCCTAATTCTACGTGTCGGTTCGTGACACCCGGTCCCCTTAATACTACGTGTCGGTTCGTGACACCCGCTCCACTAATCTCATTCTATTAATTCATCAAGCCTTCTCTTATACCAAGACATTATCAATCTCATTACTTTAGTTCATCAAGCCTTCTCTTATACCAAGGCATTATCAATCTCATTACTTTAGTTCATCAAGCCTTCTCTTATACCAAGGCATCATCATTAGCAAAGAGATTAGGGTTTTTCAAGATTTGGGATTCAATAGCTTCATCATGCTTATTTTATCACAATTATATCATCACATTCATGCAAACATATAATTAAGCATATAGCAGGGTTTACAATACTACCAATACATATCATTCGCTATTAAGAGTTTACTACGAATAGCATAAAAACCATAACCTACCTCCACCGAAGATTAGTGATCAAGCAAGCAATTTCCCAAAGCTTTGTTCTTCTTCTCATCCGATCATCTCTCTCTCTCTCTCTCTGTTCTTTCTATTTTTCTTATTCAAACCCTCTTTCTTTTTACCCTAATTAGCATATAATTAAGTATAAAAGATGGTAATAACAACCCACTAATTAACTCAAGGTTACCTCTTTTAACCCCCAAGTAATTAGACTTATTAACATTAACCCACTAACTTTATAATTAAAGCAAGAATAGTCCAAAACGCCCCTTAAAACACTTAATAGAAATCCGACCCAGCCTGGGATTACGCAGCCTGTGACGGCCCGTCGTGCCTGCGACGGTCCGTCCTGCTGCTTCCGTCACAAACTTCAGAGACTAATTTTCTGTGGAAGATGTGTGACGGTCCGTCGTGCCCACGACGGTCCGTCCTTCCATTCCATTACGAAGTTCAGAGAGTCGATTTCAGTACCCAAATTTCAGAATTTCTAAGTTTTTTGGAACGAGAGCCCCTCGATGGCCCGTCGTGCCCATGACGGTCCGTCGTGGGGTCCGTCGTCTCAGCCAGTTTTTCCAGAAATAAAATCTGCTGCTCAAAACGACTCCACAGGTCGTTACAGTAATGGTTCAAATTACCTCGAGGGGAAGGTGTTAGACATCCCTCGAGGTCCACAAATATGGTTCCCAGCCGTATCTCATGCAAGTGGGGGTTACAAATACCAATTAAGGTCACTTCATTTATTAGTTAATTAATTAGCATGCTTGCTAAGTGATAAGAAAATTGAAAAATTAAATCTATTTTATTTAAATAACTAATTAGCTAAGCATGTAAGGCTATGTGATAATATAATATTAAACAATTTAGATAGCATTCTTATTTTAATTAATTATTTAGGCATGCGAGACTAAGTGATAAAATATTAACAATTGAGAAATAAATTTATTATTTTTTAATTAATTATTCAAGCATGCAAAACTAAGTGATAACAATAAACAAAACATAAAATAAAAGATAAGCGAGAGGATAGAAAAGGGACAAATACATAAGCAAATCAATTTAAATTTTATTTTAAGCTACCCCAAATAAATATAATTAAACAAAAAATAAAGAGATAAAGGGAAGGGAGAATCTAAGAAAGACTTTTTAGATCAGCACCCGACTTCTCTTTTTATTTTCGATAGGCTGCCAAATAGGGACAGACAAAATCAAGTCTGAGTCGATGTCATCATCTCCGTAGGGCAAACTACCCTTACTCGACCACCACATGCATTTCGTAACTAAAAGGTGCCTAATCGTCCCAATTTTATCGTCCAAGAGGCATTGGACTCCTAAAGGGTGGATTTAGACAAAATAGAATGTAAGGCCCTCCAAGACAACAAGTCAAACAAACAAGACAAACAAATCGGTCATTTTACCACGGTAGGTTTTAATTTGCCTCTAAATTTTAATTAGACATGCTTGTAAACAACACATAATTGTGAATGATTGTTTGAACAAACAAATTCACAAAGTTATAATAACAAAAATTTAAATATGAGAGGGCAAAAATTATAACATAAATGCAAATTTTAGTGTTGAATTGATTTTAAAAGTGAGCAACAATAAGTGATAAAAAGATTTTACTTTATTTCCAAGTAGAAAAGGTATGATCACACATGTATCTATATTAAAAATAAAACAAGCAAATTTAATTATTAATGCATAAAATATTATTTAAGAGAGCAACTTTTATTTATTTAAGGCAAAACATTAATTTGCAGAACAACAACATATTTATAATTGATGTAGAAAATTATTCTAAATAAGTGACTAATTTATTTTAATGCAGAATATATTTTTTTTTAAAAGAATAATGATGGATTACAGATTGATTATTAATGTTAAAAATTTATTTTTTAGGAAGAAATAAATTACAATGCAAAAATTAATTAATAGCAAATTTTAGATGCAAAAAGGTTAATTATGATGCAGAAAAATATCAACTAGTATTTTTTGCAAATTTTTTTAGGCAAATTAGTATGACAATTTTTTAGGAAGAAACACAAAATAATAATGCATGCAGAAAATTGTTCTTTCACAAAGAGCTGAAAGTATTGACACATTATATATTTTTAAAACATGCTGAAATTATTAAAGAGTGGCTTTGATGAACAATCTTATTTAATTAAATTCTATAGGCACGACTTCTAATGACAAACCAAATCGATGAACACTTACAAACATTTTATGCAAATATTTAGTTCAATCCAATAGGCATGAATTCTAGATGTAGAAATGACATTTTAAAAAAATTAATGACAAGAGGTTTTATTCATTAGTATTACCACCTAAAGGATATGCGAAACGATAATTAATTAATATTGATGTCAAATTAGTTTCAAGTACTAAATAGACAAGATTAAATACGTGATCAAGCAATGAAAACTTTTTATCATTATTATTTGATTTTAGATCTAACTTGATTAATCAAATAAAATTTTGCGACAAAGTGACAAGTAACACATAATACCCCTCCCCTTAGATGATCCCCCGAATTTATATCACATATGTAATTAAAGAGTTGTACAAACATTACAAACAAAAATAAAGAACGAATAAACATATATATAACATTAAAATGAACGAAGTTTTGTCCACAATTTCTTCTAGTCCACTCTTCATCATCTTGAACTCTAAGTTCAAAACCTGCTAGAATTGGTAAGGTAACAAATATACAATGGAAAAATAATTGTAATATAGAGGATTTATAGTAACAAATTACTCTCATATGTACATATATAAACAACACATATAAGAAAATAAAAAGGGTAAACCATAGTCATAGACATATTGCCACACACAGGGAGAAAGGAGAGGAAAACTAATTGGATGCTCCCATTTTGTTCCCGACACACAACAAATAACAATCATTCAAAAGCAAAATTTAAAAATAATAGAGGGCTGACCAATAGTAAAATGCTAATTCATAATACTAACCGGTTAAGCAAAAAAGAAATGGTGGCAATGAAAACAAGTTGATCCAACTTTTACTCGAACAAAAGCAAAGTAGCAAAGTAGCAAATAAGAGCCCTTGAATACTTTACCAGGAATCTTATTTTATTTTGAAAGTAGCACGAGAGCAATGAAAGAGTTAAGTAGTCCAGCTCTTATGTTAAGAGAGAGTGAATGACTAATGAGAGAAACTTCTTATGAAAAATGAGAATGAGTTCCATTCTAAGAGAATGAGAGGAGGGTCTAATTATATAGCAAAGAGGAGAAAACAAATAAGAAAACAAATATTTAAAGGAACTAAAATAAATATACTATTTTCCATATTCAAAAGGAGAGCCAAAATAAGAAATATTAAAATATACCATTACTAAAAATAAATGAGTAAGAATAAAAGTTAGGAAGATGATATTGTTTTCCTTACATAAAGAAGAGCTAAAAAAAAAACAGATTTTAGAATTATATTTTGTTACCACATATAAACTAATTAAGGATGAAAAAACTTTTTTAAATAAAGAAGAGCCAAAAAATATTTTTTACCATATGCCAATCAGTTTAAATTCTTATTAAACAAGCAAATCAAATAAGGATATTCACTAAATCACTAATATATACAAATTGACAGAATTTAAGAAAAGAAATAATTAAAGAATCAATTAAATATTTTTCTTACTTCCAAGGAGCCAAAATCAGATTTTAAAATTACTATTATTGTTCTACCAAATATGAGCCACCAAATAAGACAAGGGACATAAATAAGGTTGTCATAAACAAACAAATAAGAATTAATCAAACCAAATATTAATACAACGGAGGGATTGGTTATTTTTCTAAATAAGAGAGCATGAAACAACTATTTTTTAAGTGAGTAAAATTTTTTTCCAAGAACAAACAAGTAAGAAATTTGCTAATTTTACCAAATGTCCTAAAACTTAACTTAAGCATATTATAACATGTACTAAAGTAATAGAATAACATACTTACAATTAGTAATATTCAAAAAAATCAAATATATCCAAATAAACATTGATGCTTTATCGAATAATCTACACTATAATTAAGCAAGCTAGATTTACAAATTAACAATTAAGGGAAACAATATGCAAGGATTGAAATTAATTGGCTGATTCCAAACCAACTTAGTGAACTAGACAGTAGAAAATTAACACAAATACAAAAATTAAATAATTTTCAACACGAAGAATTTTAGTATACGGATCAACGCATATTTCAAACATCATAAGTTATAATAAATATTTTAGAATAATAGGAACATGTGATCAAACCCAAAAACTAAAAAAGAGTTGGATAGACGAAGTAATATTTAATTTTAAAAATACCAAAGACGAATTTGTTGAGATCCGTCACATGACGCAAGGCCTGGATATCGCCGGAGCTTGCTGTTGGAGCCATTGTCGGAGTTTGCTACTGCCTGCTGGTGGCGGCTCATTGCCGGCTGTTGTTGGTCGATGGAAACTTGCTGCTGTTCACTGGTCAGAGCAGTTGAATGGGAGAGGAGAGGGGAGAAAAGAGGAAGAAGGGAGGAGGCTGCGGCTGCGCCTGGATCTTCGTCGGTTGCTTCTTCCCACCGGTTGCCGGACTTCCTGGCGGCTGCCACCTACAGCCTTCGCCGGAAAAAAGGGGGAAGAGAGAGGGAGAGGAGGAGCAACGGGGAAGAGGAACGAAGGAGAGGGGAAGAAACTCTAGGGAGAGAAAGGGGCGGAGAGGAAGGCGAGGGGAGAGAGTCCACCGGCGATTGGTGACTTTCACCGGAAAGAATGGGGAGAAAAAGAGAGAGGGACTGGCGGCTGCCAAGGAGAGGGGAGGGAGAAGAGTGAAATTTTTGGGATTAGGTTCTTTTTAGGTTAGAATAGGTAGATTACACATGGACCGTTGATTTAATAAGAGATGAAGGGTTAGGATTCGATCTAGGATTTAATTTTAAGGGTGAACGAATGAGATTAAAAGATGACATTTAAAAATCAAATTTGCTTGGATATGAAATGGCTAAAATTGTAATAAAATCGGCTAGAATTGAAAGGAAGAGGATGGTAATAATTGAAATGCAATTTGAATTGGAGCGGCTAGGATTGAAAGGAAATAGAATAGAATGGGTCAAAATTTAAGTGATTTTTAAGAAAATATAGGAATTACTATATAATTAAATGCTACATTTTAAAATATATTTTTTATGTGTAAAAAAATCACTTAAGTTTAAAACATTTGAAATTCATTAATAGCTTTAAAATATTTTAGTAATGTTTACAATAATTTTATAAAGTAAACAAACTAAAATATATAATTTTCAAGAAAAATTGACTAAGATTTTAAACTTAAAGTAAATTTTAAAATACGTTTTTAATCGAAAAATGGTTAAAGGTCGATCAAAATTGGGTGTCAACAGTCGTAGTGATTCATGTATCTATTGCAATTTCTATTGGCTATTTTGGTAACTTTTTGTGAACTATGTGAAAAATTTCAGTGATGATGATTGAAAATTTATTTTCTCTTTTGTCCCTTTCTATATGTTTTTATATACTTTTTGAAAAAATTTCTTGTGAATTGTGCTATATTTGATAGCACACAAAAATTAATATGTGATAACTAATACAATACCAATTATTATGAAGTTTGTTAAAAGAACCAAACAATTTTCTCTCTAATTCGCCACAATTAATAAATTGTTTTGATTGTTTTTTTAGTAAAAAATGATTTAATTGCACACTTCCTACAATGTTAGAATAGACATAATTAGTCCACTCCTTTTGTCACAAGTTAAGTATTTATCATATTTCTTCGTCTCTTATTTTTGGACATAATAAGAGTTAATGTTTTCTTGAATCAAACAAGTGCTCAAAATAAACTATAACATTCATAATTTTTGTTGGAATTAAATATGTACATTAACAAAGAGTGCTAGGATCTTTATCGAAATTAATTAATTATCATTAGATTCAATGTTGCTCTAAACTTTAAGGACATTTATATAGAGTATCAATTGCCTTTGAATATACATATTTAGTGACAATTAAGTTGTTAATTGACATTAAAGATCATTTTTACTGTAGTGATAACTCTTTATTATACTAACAAACTTTTTAAAATATGTGTGAACTTGGACACAACCCGATAGACTATCCATTTGAAAAATATGCTTGGCAAATGCCTTTTTCATCTTCATTACTAGGAAAGTAAGATTGTCTTTATTATGATTTGTACATATTTGTGAGTTCAAGCGTGTAACGATCCTCTTAATCGTTTTATGAATTTACTCATTTTTCTAAGTTTAATCCTTTTATTTTTATAAATAATTTATGACTGGTGAAAATGAATATTAATAATTTTTAAATAAGTTAAGAGTTACTTAAGTTTTATTAAATAAATAAAGGAAATTAAATTTTACCAAGTCCAAAAGGACTTTTAGAAAAAGAAAAGAAAAGAAAATGAATAATAAAAACTAATAACAAAAAAAAAATGGCTACGCCCAATTGAAAAGTAAAAAAAAAAAAAAGAGAGGGGGGGGGGGGGGTTAAAGGCTGCTGCTAATAGCAGCAGTCACGCAGAAATTTTAATAAAAAAGATAATTAAAAGAGAAATAAAAGGTCATATACTACTGAACAACAGTAGTTCGCAGAGGAGAAAAAAATTTAAAAAAGAAGAAGAAGAAAGGGTTTAGGCGAGAATGACGACGGCTACTTCAGGTAATATCAATTATGCTTGACGTGAATGTTAGAAAGTATGGAGAAAATTGAGTTAGTGTAGTTAATATTTTGTCTTTATATATCTTATTTTTAGAGTGCTATAGATTGAAATATCATGATGTTTATATTGTTCGGTTAGAAAGAAAGTGAATTGCTAATTTCAATTTGAAATGCAGTAACTCGTTGGGGTCTTTTGGATCTAAGGGAGATCAATTCCTTGAGTGGTCAATCATTAGCCAATAATTAAAAATTTATGAGTAGTTAATCATTAATAAAGATAGATGACTTTGATGAAAATATGACTCAAAAATTTCGCTAAGGTTACTGTATGTATTAGTTGCAAATTTTAGAATTTTCCTGTTCAATTATGATACAAGTTTGATAGATTGGTAATGAAATTAATATTAGGTTTAAGGTATTATGAGAATACCAATATTAGATTTAGTATATTGAAAAAATTGTGATTTAACCATAAGTTTGAAACTTAAGAACTTGATTTTAGACTTTGTGACTTTTTGGGTCAAGGCTACTAGACGCATAATTATATGAATGTTGTTAGTTACGAAAATTTTATTGTGATTATTAATGTGAATAGATTGATTTGAGTTGGAAGTAAAACGAAAAGGAAAGTCTCAAGTCTCAGAGTGATTGTTCGACTATTTAAGGCAAATTGATTTCTAAACTCTTGCTAAGTGTATGGAATGCGGTATTTCCTTGTGAGTTATGTGTTTGGGAGAAATGGGATTTGGAAGGGTTGACTTGTACACCTTGATTAATTTTAATGATATAAAGGGGTAATAAAAGACAATGTGATTATTTGTTTGTATGTGATGTGTTGAGAATGGTATTAGTACCAGTAGTATAATGGGAAGGTTTATTACTATAGAATGCAAATTGTAACTCGAGAATTCCAAAAAATATGGGAATTAACTAATATATTATTGATTTGATTTATTATGTGTGATTGTGTTCTTTTTACTGAACCCGTATAAATGTGATAATTGAGGCGATTATATGTCCTAGCGACATTTGATTTATTGAGATGTTGAATCATCTCCTTTATTTGATATCACATTGTACTCATGCATTGACATGACACTGAGTATGAGTAAAGGTCTAACACGTGGAGATCATCCGTGTTGAGATCGAGTTATGATTATTTAGGCATGTGGAGATCGTCCGTGCGATAGAAAAGTTATGATTATGATTTGGGCACGTGGAGACCGTCCATGCAAAATTTATTTGATTTATGATAGTGCGTTGAGATCATTCGCACAGACACGTGGAGATCTTCCGCAGAGACACGTTGAGATCGTCCGTGTTGGTATGTGGACCTCGAGAGTCCCCCATGTGTCATGAACTCTGATGTATTTTCGAGGAGTATCATGTATATACGGTTGAGAGAGAAATTGGTATTCTGAGGCATATCACTTCATGGTATCATATTATATTGCATCCCATGACATTCTTCATTCTTGATGATTATGTGTTTTATTGATAATTGGGAAGTACTGATATTTGATTACCTCTATTTGACGAACTTGATCTTCCGTTTGCGTATATTGTGAGTGTCTATTTGTGAAAGTTTGTGATTGTTGAATATTGAGTTGTAGTTAAGGATGTGTAATTTGATTAAAATGATTTGAAGAGTTGGATGCTATGAGAACTGTGAACTGTTAGGTTGGGATAATTTTTATCCAGGTTGTAGTTGTGGAAATTTTATCCCCTTAGCTTGTGTTTAGAAGTTTACTTGTTAGGTACCGTGTGGTTTGGTACTCACCCTTTGCTATTACATTTTTTTTGTAGTTACTAGCCCAGACCTTTGTGATATATCTCTTCCCCTTGTCCGAGGCTTCTTGTGAAGAATTGTGAGGTAGTTGCTTGTTATCTCAGCAGACCTCCTACTCCTATTTATGATCTTGTTCTATTCGAGAAACAATGTCATTTGAGACTTATTTTTTCCTTTGAATCAATTGTAATATTTTAGAGGCTTGTACACGTGACAACCAGATTTTGGGATATTTTTGAGTAAATTATGAAATTTCCACATTTTATTGTAATGGTCGAGTGTTAGGCTGACTTGTCTTGGTGGGATAAGACGGGTGTCATCACGTCAATTTTTGGATCGTGACAAAGTGCTTACAAAATTATGTTGTGAGATTTTACTGTGTAATGTGTCGACATTTTTGTTTAGAATACCAGTTGTGAACAATTCCATTCAAATGTCACCTACTACTTGGTTAATAATGCATTAATTCTTTGTAACCGTATATTATAACCATAACAATTACTGTGATTTATTTCAAATAACTTGGGGACACTAATATAAAACCTAAGCAATAGTAATGACATGACTACTTTGAGACAATGAGGAATAACATTCATGATACTAACAATCTTAAGGTCATTTTAAACATAACATAATACATCATACTATAGAAAAAATAGATTGATGGAGGTTTATAAAGAAGGAGCTGAAGATCTTCCATTCGAGTTTAGTTAGTTATGTTTTTGTATGGACGTGATGTTACACTTTACTTGGGAGTGTTGTTGTTTGAGACTTTTTGGTCTTTAGTTTAAACATCTAATGTTGTTTTTCTATAACTTTTTGGAATTGATCAAATTTCATTACTTCTGACCAACTATTTCTATGGAGATTTTCTTAGACTTCTTTCTTCTACTTAAAATCTCTCTGACTTATAATTTTTCTATAACAATAAAAAATTTAAAAATATAGCACTTTCAGATTTCGAAGAAAAGCTTTTCCTTAAGATAAAATATTCTTGACATATGTAAGTTAAATAAAATGGGGCAATTCTGTGCGAATAATGGGTAATTTACGTAGTTACAAGTATAAAAGGAAAATCTATTTTTAAAATAATGGGTTTAACACCAAAACTAATAATTTGATGGACTACGTTAATACCTATTGTTTTAGCAAAATGAGGAAGAAACTCTTTTGCTTGAGGGTAAAAGAATTTTTTTATAAAAAAAAAACGAAAAGTAGTATTTTACCCCAATCATATGGCTTTTTTCGTATTTATTTATTATTATTGTCTTTTTCATAACTTGATATATTAATTTATCACGATCCAAAAATGAACGTGATGGCACTCGTCTTATATCAAAGACAAGTTAGCCGAAGACCCAATATCTAACAAGGTGCGGAAATAAAGAACAATCCAACAACATTTTCTATTATGAAAACAAGTCAACTTAATTCAATCCCCAGAACCAGTTTGTCACGTGCACAAGCCTCTAATGTAAATATTAGAATTGAAATAAAGTACGAGTCTAAAATGAAGTTGTCTTTCAAATAAAAAAAAATCATAAACTGGAGTAGAAAAGTTCGCTGAGATGACAAGCAGCTACCTCACATCCTCCACAAGATGCCTCAGAAACGAAGAGAATAAGAGGTATCACGAAGATCCGAGTTTGTAACCTACAAAAATTTGTAGAAGCAAGATGTGAGTACCAAACCACGCGGTACCCAACAAGTCAACCTCTAAACACAAGTTAAGTGAACAAAATACGGGTACTCCTTACACCCTATCTAAACCTCCACGCTACAGCCTAACAGTTCACAATTTGCCAAACACACAACTCAATAACCACACTCTATCAGTTTACATATTCTCAATAAAAACTCAATGTTCAACACTCACAAGTTTCACAGAGAAACACTCACAAGATCAGCAAAACACATTATCAAATTTATCAATGATAAGTATGTGCAATGTAATGGAATGCAATGTCAAGTACAGTGATGCATGTCTTTCCTAACGATACACACCCGCTGTCTCTCAGTCTGGGACCCATTAGGGACATATATGTCGCGGCACGCGACACGACCCTTGATAATAGTAACCATCGTGATGCGCGATACTTCCCTTGAAATATAATATCCACCGCGGCGCACGATACGACCCTCGAAATGGTACATCCTCTTATCACATAACTCTTATTACAACCATGTCTCAGATGCAATGCAATGACATGCTCAAATGAAAATGAGGAGATAACCATTTTGATATCAAAACACAATTTACAACAAGGAATACAACACCAACAAATAAGCAACAAGTCTCCAAATCATTCTCAACACCAAACAAGGAAATACACGAATTGCATACGCTTAACAAGAGTTTAGTAATCCACTCGCCTTAGCTAATCGAATAATTACTCTTGGACTTGAGCCTTCCCTTTCCGTTGAGCTTCCAAACCAATGGAATCTATTCAAGTATGTATTCACAATAAGGTTTCAGAACTAACAACACTCACACTTTTATGTGTTTAACCTTGACCTAAAAATCACCCCAAATTTATAATCAAGTATGTAATTCTTTATGTCAATTAACATTTCAACTATCATATTTTTCAAGTTTCAAGGCTAAGGTTAAATCTCATATTTCCTAAATTTCAAGTGTGGGGTTACGTCATAATTTCTCCAAACACTACAATACTATGGTTAACATATACTATAAGAAAATTGTGAAACCAAAAATTAATGTCTTAAACACTAACCTTTACTACATCATACGACATAAAATTCACAACCCAAAACCATCAATTGATTATCATAATTAATTAGCAATCACGTGGCCATCATTACATAATGATTGCCCACTGATGTATTCCTTTCCAATTCCAAACATATGTACATAAAGTAGTATTTACACGATCAAACTTTGAACTCGTTTCACATTTAATTATAATAATAATATAATAATAATAATAAGAGTAATGAGTCAGTATGCACAAACTTTCCTATATTATTCAAAAAATTATCAAAAATCTTCTCAAATGGTTAACCCATCATTAGATCATTAGCTTCATTAAATGATATCCCTATTACATAATTCCTAATTATGATACACTTATCATTATTTCTGGCCGAATTTTTTCAACAATGATAACGAAAATTTAGACCTTTTGTCAAAGATATATAATTATACTAATGTTTACTATCGATCCTAGAATTACTACAATAAATAAAAGTTGAACTTGAGACTTACCTTAAGCACGAACAGATTTTCTTTCAGTGACAAACTGCCTCTATGTTGAGGTCGTAGGTCAATTCTTTCCAGAATCCTTTCATATTCTTTTTACTAAATAAAATAATATATGTTGAAAGTTATAAACCCTAATAACTTATTTTAATATTTCAGATTTGTCCCATTATTATTAATGATATTTAAATTACCCACAAATTAATTAAATATTGTTAAATGACAATCCAAAATTATCAAAAATTACCTTTCGAGTCCGGGTCATTACATAATCCACCACTAAAAATCGTGTTGGTCCTTGAACATAAAGTAAAAGAAAGTACCTGAAGCATTAAAAAATTGATGATATCTGGCACGCATGTTAGACTCAGTCTCCCAAGTTGCCTCTCCCACTGATCGGTGCTTCCATGCACCTTCACTGAAGCAATCTCTTTGGTCCTAAGCTTTAGAACTTGCCTATCCAAAATAGCTATAGGCTCCTCCTCAAATGTCAAGTCTGGACCCAATTCCACAGAGTCAAGTGAAAGCACATGAGATTCATCCGGAATATACTTTCGAAGCATAGAGACACGGAAAATAGGATGAACTTCTGACAAACTCGGTGACAACGCCAACTTATAAGCCACCTCTCCCACTCGGCTAAAAATCTCAAAAGGTCCAATGAACCTAGGGCTAATCTTGCCCTTCTTTCTAAACCTCATCACACCCTTCACGGGTGATACTCGGAGCCAAACATGATCACCCTCCATAAACACTAAGGCTCCAACTCTCCGGTCTGCATAACTCTTCTGTCGACTCTGAGCTGTCAATAATCTATGCTGAATCATACGGACTTGCTCCACAATATCTCTAAGCAAGTCTGTATCCAAAGAGTCCATCTCCGCCGAATCAAACTAATCAATCGGAAACCGACACCGTCTTCCATACAACGCCTCAAATGGGGCCATCTGGATACTTGAGTGATAAATGTTATTATAGGAAAACTCCGCTAATGGTAAATGTTGATCCCATCTAGCACCAAAATCGATCACACACGCTCGATGCATATCTTCCAATACCTGAATGGTCCGCTCAGATTGACCATCTATCTGAGGGTGAAATGTCATACCCATATCTAACTAAGTATCCAGACCATGTTGTAATGCCTTCTAGAAATGAGAAGTAAATAGTGAACCTCAATCTGATATGATAGAAATTGGAACTCCATGTAGTCGCACAATCTGACTAATATATAGCTCGGTTAACTTTTCTGTCGTATACTTCACCCGAACTGGAATGAAGTGCGCAGACTTGGTCAGACTATCAACAATAACCCAAATGAAGTCATAAATAACCGTTGTGGTAGGCAAACCCACAACAAAGTCCATAGTAATCTGCTCCCACAAAAGTAGGAATAGACATCCTCTGAGATACACCCCTGGGCCGCTTGTGCTCACACTTGACCTGCTGGCAAGTCAAACACCTCGAAGCAAAGTCTATAATATCTCTCTTCATCCCACACCACCAGTAATGCTGACTCAGATCATGATACATCTTCGGCGCTCTCGGATGGATGGAATACCGAGAACAATGGGCCTCCTCAAGGAACAATCTAATCAAATCGCCTATCTTGGGCACACAAATCCTGCCTCCGATCCTCAAGACACCATCAGAATCAAGGACAACCTCCTTAGCTTCCCCTCTCAATACTTTGTCTCAAATGAGACATAACTTTTCATCATTAAATTGGTCTGCACGGATCTGCTCGACTTAAGAAGACCGAGCCTCAATAAAAGCAATCATCCCATCACTATCCTCTGAGATCTGCAATTGGACAAGACTGTTAGCTAACAATTGAATATCTCTATCCAATGGTCTCTCCTCAATACTAATAGATGCAAGACTCCCCATGCTATGAGTTTTCATACTCAAAGCATCGGCCACAACATTGGCTTTCCCCGGATGATATAGAATGGTCACATCATAGTCCTTCAGTAACTCAAGCCATCCCCTCTGCCTCAAGTTCAAATCTCTCTGACTAAAGATATACTGAAGACTCCGATGATCAGTGAAGATCTCACAATACACTCCATACAAATAATGACGCCATAACTTAAGTACAAATATCACATCCGCCAACTCCAGATCATGAGTAGGGCAGTTCTTCTCATGGGACTTCAATTTCCTAGAAGCATAAGCAATCACTTTCCCCTTATGCATCAACACACCACCCAATCCAACTTCTGAAGCATCACAATACACTGTAAACTCTACACCCTCCTCAGGTAGAGTCAACACATGAGCTGAAGTCAACAAAGTCTTGAGTTTTTGAAAGCTCTGCTCACACTCATCAGACCGCTAAAAACGCACATCATGTCGAGTCAATTTAGTTAATGGAGCTGCAATAGTAGAGAAACTCTGAACAAATCGTCGATAATAGCCTGCCAATCCCACCAAACTCTGAATCTCAGTACGTGAAGTAGCTCGCGTCCAGCCTCTAACTGCCTCAATTTTGGCCGGATCTACTCTAATACCCTTGTTGGACACCACATGTCCCAAGAATGTCACAGAAGTAAGCCAGAACTCACACTTTGAGAACTTGGCATACAAATTCTCTTCTCTCAACCTGTGAAGTACAATCCTCAGGTGTCGGACATGGTCCACCTTAGGCTTGGAGTAAACCAAGATGTCATCGATGAAAACAATCACAAAAGAATCAAGGTATGGTCAAAACACCCCATTCATCAACTCCATGAATGTTGCAGGGGTATTAGTCAATCCGAAGGACATCACTAGAAACTCATAATGCTCATATTGGGTCCGAAAAGCTGTCTTAGGGATATTTGATGCCCTAATCTTCAACTGACGATACCCAACTTCAAATTAATATTAGAGATCAATGATGCTCCCTTTAATTGATCAAATAAGTCATCAATACGCGGAAGAGGATACTTATTCTTCACTGTTACTTTGTTCAACTGTCTGTAATCAATACACATCCTCATAGTCCTATCCTTTTTTCTTCACAAACAATACAGGGGCACCCCAATGTGATACACTAGGGCGAATAAAACCCTTACTCAATAAATCCTGCAACTGATCCTTCAGTTCTTTCAACTATGCTGGGGCCATACGATATGGAGGTATAGAAATAGGCTTAGTGCCCAGCTCCAAATCAATAGCAAAATCGATATCCCTATCGGAATGAACACCTGGAAGATCAGAAGGAAATACATCGAGAAACTTCTGAACCACGAGAACAGAGTCCACGGGAGGTGATTCAACACTAGTATCCCGAATAAATGCTAAGTAAGACAAACACCCCCTCTCCACAATTCTATGAGCACGGATAAAAGATATAACCTTGCTAGGATAAGAACCACTAACACTCTTCCACTCAACCCTCAGAACACTAGGCATTACTAAAGTCACAGTCTTAGCATTACAATCAAGGACAGCGTGATAAGGAGAAAGTCAATCCATAGCCAAGATAACATCAAATATTCTACCATCCCCAGAATGATTAAGTATACCCAAGTGTCATACCCAGCCAAAGAAACAAGACAGGATCGATACACACAATCCACCACCAAGGGCTTACCCATGGGTGTAGAAACACGAATAGGTATAGTCATGCTATCACATATCATATCAAATTTAGCAGCAAAATATGTAGACACATAAGAGAATGTAGAACCTGGATCAAAGAACACAGACGTAGGTCGATGGCATACTGGGATGATACCTGTAATAACAGCATCAGAGGTCTCCGCCTCAGGTCTCCCGGGGAAAGCATATCAGTGGCCTCCTCGTTCACCTCCACCCTGGTGGTACCTCTACCTCTACTCTACTGAGCTGCAACACCACTACGAGAAACTCTATCACCTCTACCTGACTGAACTCTGCCACGACCTCTACCCTGTGGAGCTGGTGGTCTAGTCTAGAATGAAGAATTAGGTCGAGTCCCACCACGACCCCTTTGAGAAGTACATTGCCGCATTAAATGATCGGGATCTCCACACGTAAAACAAAAGCTCTGAGTTGGGAACTGTTGTGTGGACCCTGAAAACCTACTATAATTTCCTCGCCCTGTAGGTCGCTGCTGTGAACCGTACGAGCCCTAACCCCGGCTATAAGAATCCCTAGATGTCTGGCCTCCCTCAAATATTGGCATAGATACATGAATAGGTCCCCCTGTTGAAAAGAAACACTCACTCTCTGTGATCCCCTACCTCCAGATGAGGCGCCATGAAACTGACCTGATATGGGCCCTTTTAGGGTCCCCAAACTCCTCTCTCTCCATTAATTCCGCCTCTTTGGCGGCACTAATAATGGACTGGAAAGAAGCCCCCTCCCTACATGTCCGAAACATAGCTGACCTGATAGAGAAAGTCAATCCCCTCACAAATCTGCGAATCCTCTCTGTCTCATTTGGAATAATGGCCAACGCATGCCTAGAAAGCTGGCAAAAACGCGCCTCATACTCTCTAACCGATAAACATCCTGTCTCAGACTCTCAAACCTCAAACGACTCTCCTCTCTCACTCTCCAAGGGATAAAACAATCTTGGAATGCACTAGCAAACTGCTCCCAACTCACTGGAGGAGATCCAACTAGCAAAACCCCCGAATAAGTCCTCCACAAATCTCTCGCTGGCCCACGAAGCTGGAGTGTAGCATATCGAACCCCATGTGACTCAGCTAATCCAACCACCTCTATTAACTCTCGGCAGGTACTTAGAAACTCATAAGCGTCCTCGCTCTTCCCACCCTGAAACTGAGGTGGGTCTATCTTTATAAATCTCTCATACCTACGCTGCTCATCCTCTGTCAGAATAACCAACGGTTCAACTTGAATCCTAACTGCTGATGCAACATTATTTTGAACCGCGTGATCCACTAGTAGTTGCCCACCGCATCCTGAACAACTGGAGCTTGTTGTTGCTCTTGGGTCTGAGCCCTCTCTCTAGTACGAGAGTCATGTGGTGTGGCGGTCGCACTATCCCCTGAGAAAATCCCTCTAGCACACTTAACACCCTCAATAGTGTATCCTGAAGCAAAGGTGTGACTACAGGCTCTGGAGGAACCTGGTCTCCTCTACCATCAATCTAAGGTTCTGGAGAGACCTCTCTAGCACGACCTTTCACCGGTGCTGCTCCACAGTCACAAACTTTGGCTATTGTTGTACCACTAGCACGAGATCTACCCCTACCTTTAGATGGGGCCTTAACAACTGCCTCGGGAAGCATCTCTTCTCTACCACCAGTAACATAAGTTCTAGTCCTCGTCATCTGTCAAAAGAGTATACAACAACTCAGTACTAAAGAAGGTAACTACGCACGATGAGAAAGAATGAACAAAAGGAAGTTTCCTAATAGTCTTTATAGACTCTTAGAAATAAGTACAGACATCTCCGTACCGATTCTTGAAACTCTACGTAGAATCGGCTTGTATAGAAGTGAGACCTATGAACCTGGGGATCTGATACCATTTTCTCACGACCCAAAAATGGACGTGATGTCACTCGTCTTATCCCAACAAGACAAGTTATCCTAAGACCCAATATCTAACAAGGTGCGGAAATAAAGAACAATCCAACAACAATTTCTATTATGAAAACAAGTCAACTTAATTCAATCCCCAAAACCAGGTTGCCACGTGCACAAGCCTCTAATGTAAATATTAGAATTGAAATAAAATACGAGTCTAAAATGAAGTTGTCTTTCAAGTAAAAACAAAGTCATAAACTTGAGTAGGAAAGTTCGCTGAGATGACAAGCAGCTACCTCACAATCCTCCACAAGATGCCTCAGAAACGAAGAGAATGAGTGGTATCACGAAGATCCGGGTTCGTAACCTATAAAAATTTGTAGAAGCAAGGGGTGAGTACCAAACCAGACAGTACACAACAAGTCAACCTCTAAACACAAGTTAAGTGAACAAAATACGGGTTCTCCTTACACCCTATCTAAATCTCAACGCTACAGCCTAACAGTTCACAATTTACCAAACACACAACTCAATGACCATACTCTATCAGTTTACATATTCTCAATAACAACTCAATATTCAACACTCACAAGTTTCACAGAGAAACACTCACAAGATCAGCAAAACACAATATCAAGTTTATCAATGATAAGTATGTGCAATGTAATGGAATGCAATGTCAAGTACACTGATGTGTGTCTTCCCTAACGATACACTCTCATTGTCTCTCAGTCTGGGACCCATGGGGGACGTATCTGTCCACGCATCTGTCGAGGCGCACGACAAGACCCTCGATAATAGTAATCATCACAACGCGCGATACGTCCCTCGAAATATAATATCCATCGCGGCGCACGATAGGACCCTCGAAATGGTACATCCGTTTATCACATAACTCTTATTACAACCATGTCTCAGATGCAATACAATGACATGCTCAAATGCAAATGAGGAGATAACCATTTTGATATCAAAACACAATTTACAACAAGAAATACAACACCAACAAATAAGCAACAAGTCTCCAAATCATTCTCAACACCAGACAAGGAAATACACGAATTTCATACGCTTAACAAGAGTTTAGAAATCCACTTGCCTTAGCCAATCGAATAATTACTCTTGGACTTGAGCCTTGCCTTTCAGTTGAGCTTCCAAATCAATGAATTTATTCAAGTATATACTCACAATAAGGCAGAACTAACAACACTCACACTTTTATGTGTTTAACCTTGACCTAAAAATCACCCCAAATTTATAATCAAGTATGTAATTCTTTATGTCAATTAACATTTCAACTATCATATTTTTCAAGTTTCAAGGCTAAGGTTAAATCTCATATTTCCTAAATTTCAAGTGTGGGGTTAAGTCATACTTTCTCCAAACACTACAATACTATGGTTAACATATACTATAAGAAAATTGTGAAACCAAAAATTAATGTCTTAAACACTAACCTTTACTACATCATACGACATGAAATTCACAACCCAAAACCATCAATTGATTATAATAAATAATTAGCAATCACGTGGCAATCATTACATAATGATTGCCCACTGATGTATTCCTTTCCAATTCCAAACATATTTACATAAAGTGACAGAAGTTAATTTACACGATCAAACTTTCAACTCGTTTCACATTTAATTATAATAATAATAATATAATAATAATAATAAGAGTAATGAGTCAGTATGCACAAACTTGCCTATATTATTCAAAAAATTATCAAAAATCTTCTCAAGTGATTAACCCATCATTAGATCATTAGCTTCATTAAATGATATCCCCATTACATAATTCTTAATTATAATACACTTGTCATTATCTCTGACCGAATTTTTCAACAACGATAACGAAAATTTAGACCTTCTCTCAAAGATATATAATTATACTAATGTATATTATCGATCCTAGAATTACTAAAATAAATAAACGTTGAACTTGAGACTTACCTTAAGCACGAACAAATTTTCTTTCAGTGACAAACTGCCTCTATGTTGAGGCCGTAGGTTAATACTTTCCAGTCTCCTTTCATATTCTTTTTACTAAATAAAATAATGTATATTAAAAGCAATAAACCCTACTAACTTATTTTAATATTTCAGATTTGACCCATTATTATTAATGATATTTAAATTACCCACAAATTAATTAAATATATTGTTAAATGACAATCCAAAATTATCAAAAATGACCTTTCGAGTCCGGGTCATTACATAATTTTATTAGAAAAAATAATTCATAAGGTGTATGCTCGTCATTACTCCCTCATTATGTGAACACTAATTATAAAATTCTCCCACGAATGAAACATTAAGGAAATAAATTAAAGAAATAAAACAAGAAAACAATGAAGATTCCCCCAAACTATTTATAGAAGTTTTTTGTGTGAAACAAAGTTCACAGTTAATTACACATTTCTCTGTTTTCTTCTTTAATAGAAAGTCAAATCCTAAATTCAATGCTAAAATCTTTGGTGAAACATATCAATAGCAGGGGATGAATCATTTATGAAAAAATTTAAATGATCTCAAATTGTCTGAGAAAAAGACCCCAAAAATTTAGAAGGACTGAATGACTGTTATTATGAACAACGAAATATGAATGTTCAAATTGTTATGACTATTCATAGGAAATAAATATTTTTTAATAAATAAAATATATAGGTTAATTAAAAAGTTATTAATATTCTAAAATGATACAAAATAATGTTGAAGTATGTATGTGATGAAAATCATAAGAGAAAAACACAAGTGTGAATTGATGAATGATTTGTTACAATTTATTCACCAACTCTTTCTTATGTAGTACCTCGTTTATTGAGGTTCGAACTTTATCATTTATTGCAAATAATACTTAAGAATTTTTTAAGAAGAAGAAGAGTAGAAAATTTTGAATTCAAATCATATTTTAAAAGTGAGAGGAAACTCATCTATTTATTGCTAACAAATAGTTGTACGAATATGTACTAATTGTTTCTTATCAGAAAAGTCATAATCCTTCAAAAAGTCATTGCTCATAGAAAAAGTCATAATCCTTTGAAAAAGATACAACTCATTAGAAAAGGCATAACCCTTAGAAATATCAGAATCCTTAAAAAAAGTTACAACTCATCGGAAATGTCACAACCCGTCAAAAAAGTCACACCCCTTCAAAAAAAGTCACAATTCATCGAAAGAATCACAAGCCTTTAATATGAAAAAGTATTTCATTTTGTTATAATATAATATAATTAATAAAATAAGTTGTATATTTTAAGGGGTATATTACAGTATTTCATCATTCAAATTTGGTAGTATAGATGCTTTTATGGTAGTAGATCTTATTTAGAAGAGACAGTTTCAAAGTTTCAACATATCTGCTTAGTGTAGTTTATTTTTAAATCAAAGATATTCTGGTCATTTAATTAATAATTAATATGTGTAAGTTTGTATTACGAGTCATGTATTGTATCCCTTCGATAGACACAAGCATTTTTTCATGTTTGTATCACTTTTGTTTCTATCTCTGTCTCAATGTGCTTTCTCTACATTTGCTCTTTTTGTATAATTTTTTTCCTCTTATTTAGAGGCAGTTTCAAACTTTCAACATATATGCTTAATGTAATTTATTTTTATATCAAGGATATTCTGGTCATTTCATCAATAATCAATATGTGTTAGTTTGTATTATGTGTCATGAATTGTATCCATTCAATAGACATGTAGCATTTTTTGATACTTGTATCACTTCTGCCTCCGTCTTAATGTGCTTTCATCTTCATTTTCTCTCTTCTGTATATTTTTTTCCAGTTATTCAGAAAAAACAATTTCAAAGTTTCGACATGTATGCTTAAATGTAATTTATTTTTAAATCAAGGATATTCTGGTCATTCAATCAGTGATCAATATGTGTTAGTTTGTATTACTTGTCATGTATTGTATCCCTTCAATAGATATGTAGCATTTTTTCGTGCTTGTATCACTTCTATCTCTGTCTCAATGTGCTTTCATCTCCATTTGCTCTCTTTTGTATAATTTTTTTCTCTTATTTAGAAGAGAGAGTTTCAAGTTTCAACATGTAAGCTTAATGTAATTTATTTTTAAATCAAGGATATTCTGGTCCTTTCATTCATAATCAATATGTGTTAGTTTGTATTGCGTGTCATGTATTTTATCCCTTTAATAGATATGCATTTTTTGTGCTTGTATCACTTCTATCTCTGTCTCAATGTGTTTTCATCTCCATTTTCACTCTTTTGTATAATTTCTTTTCTCTTATTCAGAAGAGACAAATTTAAAATTTGAATATGCATGCTTAACGTAATATATTTCTAAATCAAGGATATTCTGGTCATTTGATCAGTAATCAATATGTGTTAGTTTGTATTACGTGTCATGTATTGTATCCGTTAAATAGACACGTAACATTTCTTTTCATTCTTATATTCGCTTCTGTCTCTGTCTTAATGTGCTTTCATCTCCAGTTATTGTCTTTTGTATATTTTTTTTTATCTTATTAAGAAGAGACAGTTTCAAAATTTCAACATATATGCTTAATGCAATTATTTTTAAATCAAATATATTCTGATCATTTGATATACAATCAATATGTGTAAGTTTGTATTACGTGTCATGTATTGTATCCCTTCAATAGACACATAACATTTTTCTCGTACTTGTATCACTTCTATCTCTGTGTCAATATGCTTTTATCGCCATTTGCTCTCTTTTGTATTATTTTTTTATTTTTTTTTAATTCTCTTCATCTTTGATAATTTCTTAAAAAAAGAAGTCCCACTTCAATTTATTGTGTCTTTAATTAAGCTTGATTGAGATATAAATCTGCAGAATGATCTTTGGTCTACAAACAGATTTAGAAATTTTGGGTCTTTGTTGGGTTTGAATTTAAAGGAGAAAATAAATATAAAAAATTCAAAATTTACACCTTTCATTTTCTTAAACATCAGAGCAACAAATTTTTTAAAAAAATGATCTAGCTATTTTCCCCTCTTTTTACATTAGAGAACAAGAATCTCTTGATATTTGTAATGAGTAATGTCAGAATTTTATTATTTACATTTCTTTGATGATTTTTCTTTCTGAGTAAATTTTATTTGATCTCAAAATTATTTTATTGTTGCGATTTTGAATTTGTGAAGTTGATTAATGATATTTTGTTAATGTCACTTGCTTTTTTTTTGGCATTACAGCTTTTGTGGGCTAATTCTCTGACCCTGTGACTATATAATATTCCAATTAGCATGTATTATTTTCATATTGAAATTGGATTCATACATGTATAGTATGTTTATAATCTATACTGTGTGAATATAAATTAATCAATGGTAAAAAGATGGTGTTGAAAAATGTGTAATAAAACAAAACAAATAGACTAGAGCTTTGCATAAAAAAATGAGCATGAAACAAGCTAGAAGTCGTGAAATATAATACGATGCAAGCTGATCGAAAAGAAAAAGATCTCCTTAGTTGAAGCACAAACAAATAAAGCTCAATTGAATAAGACTTCAAGCAAGAAAAATGACTTGGGACTTCAAAAAGGGTATTAGACGAGACAGAGCTTTAGGAAATGAGAAAGAAAGTATAATGCTGGTTAATTCGATTGGGGACTGGTTGAATGGAACATTAGTCCAATTATATCATCACAAATACTTCTCATATTTTAATCTCAAACTCAAAGAACGTAATCAATAAGTACCTTAATGACTTGAGGAAGAACCTCACTAGAAGATAAAACACCACAAAAAGAATTGACAATTCGATCAAAAATGAATCATCAAAGGTTGAGTAAATCCTTTGCATTAGTCAATATAGCTAAGTAAAATTTAGGTGTCTAAGTGAAAGCTAGATAGTTAAGTTGGAAACTGAATCTTTTCTAAAATGGAGTTGAAATATTCAATTTTTAGCTTATAACTATTTTGTTTGTTGACCATCTTTTTGCTTACAAATGCAACTTACTCTTGTATTTTAATTTTATCATGGAATATGGATAGAGCCACCTTTTCCTAAGTTATCGAGGATATGATTGGTTTATGTGTAGTTTTATAAACTTAAAGAAAAAGATGTGATAAATCTATACTTATATTTGTGCGTAACAATTAATCATGATTCAATCAGTTTTTCGCTCTAGTATTTTCATGAATACTAATCTCTCTTTTCTAACCTAATGTAGCAGGTCTCAATATTATGATGAATCGACCACATAACTAAGACTAAATCTTAGTTAGCCTTCCGTACGAAGAATTAAATTTTTTTATTATGTAAATTAGATGTACATACCTATTTTGTAAATTTGGATCCTTAATAAATATCATCATATAATTAAGTAATATGTACAAAGTTTATCTTCTGTACGTTTTGCACTTTATGATACCGAATAACAATTCAACTTTTATTCGATATCAAATTTTGATATAACGTTTTTTATGGTGGGTCCGTGTTGGTACGGGCTACGTCCCCCCAGTAGTAGATATATATAGAAGATGTAGATAATCAATTAAATAAATTTAGTATTTGATTTTAAATATATAGCAAATATTTGTTGGTTACATTTTAAATTTGTGAAAATTATATGACTAAGCAAATATAAACTAAAAAATATTTTCAATATGTGTTATCAAAACCAGAAATTACTGATTGTAATAAATTGTTCAGAAATACGAAGTAACTAAAATTTATAGAACCAGTAAGCGAGATGAATAGAAATATAATTCAGAAAATACTTAAATCTGTAAAAACGTACCAGAATCTGAAATAAACTTTTAAATTGGAAAAAGATCAAGTTCACTGAACTCACAGTGTCCCCTTAAGGAAATTATTCCCCTCTAGTATTTGAGGTTTGATTTGGAATATAACCTCCCAAGGTAAAATGATCTTTATCAGCAGAGTGTAGATACCAAAAACTCTACTGTCAGCGAATCAATCCACAGTAGGAAAGTACACGAAGAAAATTGTGTTTAGAAGAAGAAGAAGAAGATCAAAAAATTCGTTAAAAAATATTCTGAAGAATGAGTGGTATTTATAGGCAAGAAGAATATGTTCTGAAAAGTTACAACCCTTTCAGAATTGACACGACCATTAATGAAAGTTTGCAACCTTTCAAATGGTACTAAATGTTCCTGAAAGTTGCAACCTTTCAGAACAGTCATGGCGAGAAATTTAATTAAAACGAGAAAGTTCAAATAAAACGGGTCACGCGCGGATTCGAGTCGGGTCAGGTCAACTAAAAAGTTGAAACATTTCGATCAATTATAACTTCTGTTATCAACTAATTAATTGAAAAATATTTTGGCCATTTAATCAATTAAATTAATAAATAAAACAAATATTGTCCAAAAAATAATCTCTCGATCGATCATTTGCCAAAGTCGAAGCCGAAGCGAGCGACCGACGACGATGACGGTGCAAGGGGGTCCCTCTTTCCAACTCTTTTAACAATTAATAGGAGTGTTTAAAGCATAAGAGGACTATTCAAGTTCTCAATTCTTCAAGTTCTCAACTTTTAAAATTCCTCTCCTTCCTCTATTTCTCATCATTCTTGCTACATATCCAACAATCCCCCACATTGATGGGGAATGGTTATAACATAGGAATGCACGGACAATTGTGTATTTTACAAGCAAGAATTAATTGCATCTGGATAAGTAGGTTTCCCCTTGGACTTTTAATAGTAAACATATGTTGAATATACTCGGTTAATTGGTAGATATGATATCTTTGAACCGTCGAGATTTGGTGTATACCTAGACAACCATATGTCACACAATTAACCCTTTATTATTTATGGTTCTTATGGTTGTGTTCGTTTCAGCCATGAACACCTCCTGATTTCATGAATGTATAGATAATAGGCTTTTGACATAAAATTCTCTTTGAAGCGGCTTCCACTTCACTCTCACATAGGTGATTTCTAACTGTGTCATCTCGTAGATACACTATTTGGTTAAATCTACCAAACTTAGCAAATAATTAAAACTTTAAGATTTATTACCTCATTAACAAGCCTTAAAGTCTTTACCTTGTTCCTGCACATTGTCTTCATCATGAGAATGGATTGAGTTAATTGACAATGTCGAACCGTCAACCATAACTTTATTTTTCTCCTTGAGATCTTGGGATCTCCAGTCTCCTAGATAGAGTTACCGTCATGCTGACTTGTCCTAAGCCGTAAATCCATTCCCTTAGATGATCTTTCAATTACATTTCTCACTAGGCCTTTTGTTAGTGGATCTGACACATTATCGTTTGACTTTACATAGTCAACTGTGATAAGTCCACTAGAGAGCAGTTGTATTACGGTGTTATGTCTCTGTCGTATATGACGAGACTTCCCATTGTACATAACGTTGATGCCCTACCTATTGTTGCTTGACTATCGCAATATATGCAAATTGGTCCAACAGGTTTGGGCCAGAATAACATATCTTCTAGGAAATTCCGGAGTCATTCAGCTTCTTCACCAGCCTTATCCAAATAAATGAATTCAGATTCCATTGTGGAGCGAGCAATACATGTCTGTTTGGATGATTTCCAAGAGATTGCTCCTCCACCAAGTATGAACACATAACCACTCGTGGATTTTACATCATTTGACCCGGTGATCCAATTCGCATCACTATATCCTTCAATTACAGCAGGATATTTATTATAATGCAAAGCATAATATTGTATATATTTTAGATAATCCAACACACGTTTCATTGCCATCCAATGATTTTGATTCGGATTACTAGTGTACCGACTCAGTTTAATAATAACACATGTTATATCTGATCGCGTACAATTCATAATATACATCAAACTTTCCAACACTCTGGCATATTCCAATTGAGAGTCACTTTGACCTTCATTCTTTTTAAATGTATAGCTTACATCAATTGGCGTTTTGACAACTTGAGTTTATCTTATACTTTTTTAAATATAATGAGATTGAGATAATGCTAGTCCCTGGGGAGTTTTGATAATCCTAACCCTAATATCATATCAGCAACTCCTAAGTCTTTCATATCGAACTTGCTGGACAAAATGCGCTTAGTAGCATTTATATCGTCAATTTCTTTACTCACTATTAACATGTCATCAACAAACAAACAAACAGTGACTTCATGATTAATAACATTTTTAATGTAAACACATTTATCACATTCGTTAATCTTGAATCCATTTGCCATCATTAAAGTGACTTCACAAGTTTGCACACTTTCTTTTCTTTACCAGGAACTATAAACCATTCAGGTTGTTCCATGTAAATCCCTTCCTCCGACTCTCCATTTAAGAAGGCTGCCTTTACATCCATTTGGTGGATTCTAAGATCATGCACTGCTGCTAGTGCTATTAACATCCTAATTGATGTTATCCTTGTTACTAGAGAGTATGTGTCAAAGTAGTCCAGACCTTCCTTTTGTCTGTACCCTTTGACTGCCAGTCTAGACTTATATTTGTCAATAGTCCTGTCAGGTTTTATTTTCCTTTTAAAGATCCATTTTGGTCCTAAGGGTTTATTTACTGGAGGAAGATCAGTCAATTCCCAAGTGTGGTTGCTTAAAATTGATTCGATCTCACTGTTGACTGCTTCTTTCAAATAAAATGACTCTGACGAAGACATAGCTGCTTTAAATATTTGAGGCTCATTTTCAAGCAATAGTGCTACAAAATCAGGTCCGAAAGAAGCAGATTTTTGTTGCCGAGTACTACGCCTAAGTTCCTCACTAGTTATAATATTTTCCATTATTCTTCTCGTGGTCTTTTAGGTCTTTCACTTGTTGACTCACTTTCAGTTTTATTCGGATAAATATTTTCAAAAAACTCTGCATTATCTGATTGAATTATCGTATTAACATGAATTTTAGGATTATCAGATTTCTGAATCAAAAATCGACAGGCTTACTGTTCACAACATAACCTATAAAGATACAATCTATTGTTTTGGGTCCAATTTTAACCCTCTACGGTAAAGGAACCTCTACCTTGGCTAAACACCTCCACACTTTGAAATATTTCAAGTTGGGTTTTCTTTCTTTCCACAACTCATATGGAATTCATTGTGTTTTTCGATGGGGTACTCTATTGAGTATTTTATTAGTTGTAAGGATGGCTTCCCCCCAAAGGTTTCGCGGTGAACCAGAATTGATCATTAAGACATTCATCATTTCCTTTAATGCTCTGTTCTTCCATTCTGCCAAACCATTTGACTGTGGTGTATAAGGTGCAGTAGTTTGATGAATAATACCATATTCCAAACATATGTCTGCAAAAGGAGATTCATATTCTTCACCCCTATCACTCCGAATCATTTTTATCTTTAGATTCAATTGGTTCTCCACTTCATTTTTGTATTGCTTAAATGCATCAACTGTTTCATCCTTACTATTAAGCAAATATACAAAGCAAAATCGAGTGCAGACATCAATAAAAGTTATAAAATACTTTTTCTCACCACGAGATGGTGTTGACTTCATATCACATATATCTGTGTGAATTAGGTCTAAAGTTTTATAATTTGTTTCAACAGACTTGAAAGGATGTTTAACAAGCTTACTTTCCACACAAATTTCACATTTCGATTTATTTCATTTAAAATCAGGAAATATTTCTAGATTAATCAATTTTCGTAAGGCTTTGTAATTTACATTGTCCCAAACGGGCATGCCATAAATCATTTAACTCCAATAAGTAAATAGAAACATAATTTTTATTAATATTGTCAACAACCATTACATTCAGTTTGAAAAGACACTCATTGAGGTAGCCCTTTCCTAAGAACATTTCATTCTTACTTATTACAACTTTATCACTAACTTGGACACACTTAAACCCGTTCTTAACGAGTAGTGCAACAGAAACTAAATTCCTCCTAATAGTAGGGACATGCAGAACATTGTTCAAAGTCAACACCTTGTCGGATGTCATTTGCAATATTACTTTCCCAGTTCCTGCAATCCTTGCTATTGCTATGTTTCCATGAATAAATCTTCATCGTACTCAACAGGAGTGTATGTTGCAAAGGCTTCTTTTGCAGAGCAAATATGTCTAGTGGCACCTGAGTCGAGAAACTACTCCTTGGGATTTCCAACTAAGTTACACTCTGAGATCATTGCACACAAGTCATTTGCATCTTCCATCATCTCCACGATGTTTGCTTGATTTTGCCTTTGCCTTTGTTTTTGTCATATTTTGGAGCATGACTATCAGAAGACCTATGACCAACCTTGCCACAATTGTAACAGTTGCCTTTGAATTTCTTCTTGGCCTGTTCTGACTTCTGCCAGTTGGACTTCTTTCTCTTTTTGTCTGTGGTAGGAGCTTCTTCAATAATATTAAATTCAATGATTGTTGAACTCTTACGCAACTTTTTTTGGCGTTTTTGTTATGTTCCTCAACCTTGAGTCGAATCACAAGATCTTCAAGCTTCATTTCTTTACGCTTGTGCTTTAGATAATTATTGAAATCGTTCCACGAAGGAAACAACTTCTCGATCATGCAGCCACTTGAAAAGATTCATTTACTACCATATCCTCAGCAATCAAATCATGGAGAATAAGTTGAAATTCCTGCACTTGTAATCCAACAGTTTTACTATCTACCAGTTATAGTCTAAAAACTTTGCGACCAAATTTTTTTTGAAGCATGCATCTTCTGTCTTATATTTCTTCTCAAGTGCATCCCACAACTCTTTTGAAGTTGTTATTGCACTATAGACATTATATAAGTCATCCTCTAAAGAACTCAAAATGTAGCCTTTACATAGGAAGTCTGCATGTTTTCATGCTTCAATAATCATGAATTTTTCTCTTACTGACATATCATCAGTAGGAACTGGAGTATCTTCACTTGTAAATTTCTGCAGACCAAGAGTGGTAAGCCAGAAAAATACTCATTGCTGTCATCCTTTGAAATTCACACCTGTGAATTTACCAATTTCTCTGCTTGTGGTACAATAGTTCGAGTTGGTGCAGCAACAGCCACTATAACACCATTGTTTGTCATTTCTAAAATTGTTACAATCTTAGAAAGCAATAAATTATAATTGCAGACTTAAAGGAGTATAAAATCACGAAGATTTTTGTCTCCACTAGAAACACAAAAAAAAAATTTAAAAAAATAATTTCCTTAAGACTGTTTTAAATCTGTGTTATCAAAATCAGAAATTACTGATTGTAATAAATTGTCCAGAAGCACGAAGTAACTGAAATTTATAGAACCTGTAAGCGAGATGAACAGAAATATAATTCAGAAAATACTTAAATCTGTAAAAATGTACCAGAATCTAAAATAACCTTCTAAATTGGAAAAAGATCAGTCCACTGAACTCATAGTGTCCCTTAAGAAAATTATTCCCCTCTAGTATCCGAGGTTTGATTTGGAATATAACCTGCCAGCGTAAAATGATCTTAATCAGCAGAGTGTAGATACCAAAAACTCTACTGTCAGCAAATCAATCCATAATAGGAAAGTACACGAAGAAAAATGTGTTTGGAAGAAGAAGAAGGAGAAGATAAAAAAATTCGTTAAAAATATCTTGAAGAATGAGTGGCATTTATAGGCAAGAAGAATATGTTTTGAAAGTTTGCAACCCTTTCAGAATTGACACGACCATTAATGAAAGTTTGCAACCTTTCAAATGGTACTGACTGTTCCTTAAAGTTGCAACCTTTCAGAACAGTCATGGCGGGAAATTTAAATAAAAGAGGAAAGTTAAAATAAAACGGGTCACGGGCGGATCCGAGTCGGGTCGGGTCAATTAAAAAGTTGAAAATCATAACTTATGTTATCAACTAATTAATTGAAAATATTTTTTTGTCATTTAATTAATTAAATAAATAATTAAAACAAACTTTATCCAAAAAATAATCTCTCGATCATTTGCCAAAGCCGAAGCCGAAGCGAGCGACCGACGACGACGACGCGAGGGTGGTCCCTCTTTCCAACCCTTTTAACAATTAATAGAAGTGTTTCTGTATTTAAGCTCTCCTATTTTTCTTTCCATCACCGATGAGGGACAAATATCTTTTCATTAAAGAGTAAGAGGACTTTTCAAGTTCCCAACTCTTCAAGTCCTCAACATTTCAAATTTCTCTCCTTCTCTCTATTTCCCATCAATTTTTGCTACATATCCAACAGAAAAAAATTAAATTTATACTAGTTATTTTTTTTAACATAGTTATAGTTTGAAGAAATTTCTTTTCGCCACTAATATACAATTATATTTATGTTAACCACGTCCATAATTTGTATAATTCAGTTCCTTATTGAATAAATCTAGAATTTGTATATCCTTACCTTATTTATATATAAATTTTTTTTGAAACATTTGATTTGTATAAGTTATGAAAAATTCATAATTTCTATATAATTATTCGGTTTGTATATGATTTGTTGATACATTTGATTTATAAAGTTTTGATAAATTCGTAATTGTATAGATACAAATTTATATATACTTATCATGTTTGTATATTTGACAAGCAGAATATACAAGCGAAAATACCCATAAAAAACCAAACTATAGTTATAAAGCATAAGTAGACAAACTGAGCTGAAGAAACTTATTAAATTTAATCTCTTTATTATTTATGAAATTTCCTCTGGATACAGTTTATTACAGAAGATACATGGTGTTTTAATTTTCCAACTCTTATTTTCAAGATGAAGAAATCTCTCTACCAGCTTTCACAAATTTTTAAAGCTGTGTATTCGTAGTTGATCGATGACATAAAATCCTTATTACTGTAATATTTTATTAGAAAATGTATAACTTTTTTATTTTTTTCTTTACCCCTCATCATGAATAATGATTTCACTAATTGTACTTAGGAATTTATTTATTTTTGCAATTGGTCATATTTTTTTTATATGTACCACGCGAAGCAGCTCAGTTATTGTAACAACCCATTTAGTCGGTTTGAGTACTAGAAATTTTTATGTTAGAAAATACTTTTCGATTTAGATTTAAGTGGGTGTTTTGGACCTATTCATAATTATAATTATGAAATTAGTGGGGTAGTTTTACTAATTTATTTAGTTAATGGTTAAGAAATAATATTATAATTAATAGTGGGTCACTTTTATCACTATTATAATTATATGAGTATAATAATTAGGGTAACAAATAATCTGTAGAAGAAAAGAAAAGAAAAAAAAAGGAGAAAGAAAGAAAATTGAAGCCGCTAAGTTCCCAGAAAAATCTCTATCCAAGGTATTGAATCATTGTTCATATGTATTGGTTCCTAATTAATGTGTACTAGTAAAATTATTATTATAAACGGACTTGTTGTTAGCGTTAGGTTTGAAATTGGAGGAACAAGGTTTTTGGTCACTATTATTGATGATGCTTACTGATTTCCTAATAATTTCTAAAGAAATTACATGGTGCAATTAATTAGTTAGTGCAATATGCATGTTGTAAAGTGACGAGAATAAGATGTTGATTTGAAGTGTTGATTGTCACTGGTTTCGACACCAGTGACTTTCAGTTTTAGATATTACAACATTTTATTATGAAGAAAGTTTTGATATATTGAGATACAAAATTAACTATTTGTTGGATTTAAAAAAAGGTGTGAATGAAAAATGAAGAGTTGCTTTTATGAAGAGTTGTGACTTTGATGAAATGTTGCGACTTTGATGAAAAGTCGTGACTTTTATGAAAAGTTGCATTTTTATGAAAAGTTGTGACTTTTATGAAAGGTGACGACCATTCTGAAAGATTGTGACTTTTTCAAAGGTTTGTGACCTTTCCGGTAAGGCACAATAAGAACCTTTTCGCACCACCCTTTGTTTTCTATAAATTGAGGAGTTTCCTCTCATTTTAAAAAAGAATTCATGGACTTCTTCTTCAACTACTAAATTTAGTATTCTAAGTGTACTTTACTGCCGTTGAGTGGTTCGCTGACACCGGAGTTTTTGGTATCTATACTCTGGTGATTGAGATCATTTTACCCTGGGAGGTCATATTCCAAATCAAACCTCGGATACTAGAGGGGAATATTTCCTTAAGGGGACACTGTGAATTCAGTGGACTTGATCTTTTTCCTATTATAAATTTTCAGATTCTGGTACGTGTTTTACAAATTTTAGATTTGTGAATTATTCAGTTCTTCTATTCTTCTGTTCTTCACTTGTTCATTAACTTGGTAACTTCATGTTTCTGCAAAGTTTGTTGGAATCAGTAAGATTCTTTAGACACATATTAACAACAATTTCTCTTTAAAAATATTTTGTATATTTTTTTTAAAAATCTGTTTCTGATTCTAGTTTCGCTACTAGTTTTAATTTTCTAGTTGTGAAAATGTTCTTAAACTTTGTTTTCTTACAAAGATGTTCTAAGTTTTTTTCTAAGTATTTTGGAATACAAGATGAACAACACTCTTAAGGAAATTATTATACTGTTAATATTTTTGTATTCTACTGATTGAGAGAATCTTATTATGGAAGTAGAAGATAAATGCATTACTTCTTCATAATTCGTTGCTTTGTTTAGCAAGGTCGAAGTGAGAATGTAACAAAAAATTTTTTTATGGTATTCTGTTTAAGGATTACCAGGTAACCTTCTTATTAAATTATCTAAGGAGGAAAATAGTTTCTAAGAGTTATCATATTTGGTTTTTAATTTTTTTTATTATGTGTATCTTTGAAAAAGATCTGCAAACCATATGTTGTGGTATGAATTTTACTTCGCAAATATTGTTGCTTTTAAAATTCTTTAGTTTGCAAAAATTAGAGATGCATATTTTTTATTTATTAAAATAGTGTCAAAATGTTATAGTTTGAAGGACTATTTGATAAGAAAAACATTTCTATGTGATAAAGAATATGTGTTATTCTGTTTGGAGAAAAAAAAAACTTTTGTAGTTTTGTACTCAATGAGAAATGTTAATGTGTCTGTTTTTTGTAGACTAAAAACTTTTGTAGTTTTATACTCTGGATAAATTAGACTATGCAATTGGTTTGAAGAATATAAAAACTTCACATAATAAGTCAATGTTGTACTTTTGATTTTCTATAAACTTCAATGTAATAGAAATAAATTGTACAATTCTTTTTGTCCTTATTGTTAGTATTTAAAATACTAAGTGGTATGTGTATTTATTATAGAGAAAAAATACTAGTGAATTAGAATTTGTGATTTTGTATTTCTATGGAATGAACTTTGACATTGTGTAAACATTTTGCCAAAGAGAATTGCAGCACTATAATTCTTTCGTAGAATAATGTTTCCAACATTAAAATATGTGGAAAACTATTTTCAAATACTTGAAAATATTTTTGAGATCACATTTGAAATGTGGGGGTTATTTGCTTATGATTAGACTTGTGTCTAATTTAACTTTGGAGCAAAAGATATGAAATTTAATGATACTTTTGTATTATGTTATACCCACAAATTCTTTGAGTATATTTGATATTGTGGTTGTTGAGTTTCTCTATTACTAGTATATAGTGTGACTAGTATGAAACATCCAAATTATATATATACTTGTTCAAAATAATTGTGTTCTTTTATGAAAAAAAAATCACTTAAAATGTTGTGATTTTTCATGAAAAGATATGTCTATTATAATAAAAGTATTTGCATAGACATGAATATTGGTGAATAGTCATTTGTTATGTTTTTTGTAAAAATAACAATTGGACTATATTGTCTTTATTGAACCCAATGAAACTTTGTTCATAGGTAGTTCTTTAATAATCACATTGAAAGTTATGGAAAATGTCCTTTTGAAAAGGATATTTGACAATCTAAACAATGTTTATATCACACAAAATTGTAAGAAATAGGAACAAAGTATTAGTGAGGAAAAAGCTACCTCGCGAAGAGCTTTTCAAACTCAATGTTTTTATTTGTTCTTACTGGCTTGAGTCAATGTTTGTGACATGAACACTTGGGGCATGTCAATTACAAAACCTTGTAAGAAAAACTGATCAACTTAGAAGTTTTGCTTAACTTTGAGTGCAATAAATAAAAATGTCAAGTTTTTGTGGAATCTAAGTATGTTGAGCATTCTTATAAATCTGTTGAAAGGAATTCTAATCCCTTAGAATTGATATACACTGAAATTTATGATATGAAGTTAACACCATCTCATGGCGGGAAAAAGTATTTGTTACTTTTATTGAGAATTGAATTAGAAATGACTATGTCTATTTGCTAAATGGTAAGGATGAAGCAATAGAAATGTCTAGACAATGTAATATCGAAGTTGAAAATCAGTGTGAAAAATTATATAAGAAAGTGATAAGAATGGAGAGTATAAATCTCATTGTGCAGAAATATGTTTGGAAACTGAAATATCAAACTACTGCCATATTCACCTCAATCTAATGAAAAACCAAACGTTGAAAGAAATTATGGATGCATAATTTATAAGTTCGATTTTACACAAAACTTGTGTGGAGGAACTATCCTTACTACAAAAGGGATCAATAAAAAAAAAATTTGTCCTTTTATAAAGAAAGCGATTTTGTTTGATCAGAATATAATTTTTTCCATATGAGAAATGGAAAGAAAGGAAATACAACTTGAAATATTTCAAAGTGTGGGGGTATCTAGTCAAAGTCCAAGATCCTATTCCTAAAAGAATTAAAATAGGACTTATGACTGTGGACTGTAAAATTAGACTTGAGTAGTCTAGAGAAGGGTCTAAAAGGCCTAGGAAATGAAAAGGATAATGTACTTAATAAAGAGATTCAGATGCTTAGTAAAATGTTAAAGGACATTTACTTCCTTCGAATATGATTTTGTAACATTTTCTGTGTCTTTTGTAGACTCATCCTTTGGAAAGATGGTGTCAATAAACAATATTGAAAGTTAATTGATCTTCTTCAAAGAAATTAACCTTTGGGTTCAAAATGAATCTTTAGAAGGAAAAATAATAGTTGATAAAACTGTTGAAAAATATAAAGCAAGACTTTGTGTCAAAGGCTTTAAAAAAAATAAGATTTTGATCTTGTCGATATATATACTCGTTAGTAATTAGAATTACATCCATTCGGATGCAAAAATTATTACTGTAGTATATGACCTCCAAATTCAACAATGAATGTGAAAAGAACTTTCTTAAATGTAGAATTGGAGGAAGAAATTACATGGAACAACCCGAGGGTTTTGTGTACCTGGTAAATAAAAGAAAGTATGTGAACTTGTTAAGTCACATTATGGAAGCACCAAAACAATGACATAATTCAATCAAACCATGTCGGCAAATGGATTGAAGAATGATGGAAGTGATTATGTGTTCACATTAAAATCATAAGGTCATTGTTTGTTATGTTGATCATCAATAGAGACACTAATGACATAATTTCTACTAAATGTATGCTATAAAGCAAATGGAATAAAAATTATTGGAGTTGCTAATGCGATCTTAGATATAAGACTTCGTAGAACTCCATAATGTTTAGCATTTTCATGGTCTCATTGCATTGAAAAGGTACTTAACTAGTTCAAATATTTGAATGTCAATATTGTCAAGTGTCCAATAAATGTGAGCTTTGCATTTCAAGAGTGAAAACAAAAGTGACTCACAATTGGATTGTTCTAGAGTTTTGGGAAGCATGAAGTATATCATATAATGTGTGCGATCAGATATAGCATTTGTTATTTTAAACTGAGTCGGTTCACAAGTGATCCCAAATAAATTCACTAGATGACAATAAATAGAGTTGTGGAGTATTTAAAATAATGCTTAAAACTATGTCTTGCATTATAACAATATCCAACAATATTGAAATATGTAATGATGCAAATTGAATCATCGGAAGAATGAAGTAAAATTCACGAGTGGATATGTATTTACTATTGGTAGAGGAGCAGTCTCTTAGAAATATTTCAAAAGAGACATGTATCGCTAGCTCTACAATGATCTTTGAGCTAGGTGCTCTAGATAAGGTCGGTGAATAAGTTAAAACACTCCGGAATTTCTTGACAGATATTCTATTTTGGCCCAAACCATTGGCATTAGTATGCATACACTTTCACAGTCTAGATGCAATAGGTAGGGCATGGAGCATGACGTATAACGGAAAGTCTCGTCATATACGACATAGACATGATACTGTTAGAAAACTACTCTCTAGTGGAATTATCAGAATTGACTATGTAAAGTCAAAGGATAATGTGTCGGATCCACTTACAAAAACCTAACTAGAGAGAAAGTTAAAAGATCATCTAAGGGAATGAATTTACGGCTTAGGACAAGTCATCATGGCGTAACTCTATCTAGCAGACTGGAGATCCCAAGAGCTAGATTCAAGGAGAAAAACAAAGTTGTGAATGACGGTTCGGCATTGTCAATAAACTCAATCCATTCTCATGATGAAGACAATGCTCAGGGACAAGGATACAACATTAAGGCTTGTTAATAAGTTAATAAAGCTTAATGTTTTAATGATTTGCTAAGTTTGGCAGAGTTGACAAATAGTGTATCTACGCGATAACACGGTTAGAAATCACCTATGTGAGTGTGAAGTGTAAGCCGCTTCAAAGAAGATGATTGTCAAAAGCCCATCTCTCTATATACTCATGAAACCAGGAGGTGTTCATGGCTAAAACGAACACAACCGTAAGAACCATAGATGGTAAAGGGTTAATTGTGTGACATATGGTTGTCTAGGTATACACCAAAGTTCGAGGGTTCAAAGATATCGCATCTACCGATTGACCGAGTATATCCGACATATGTTCACTACGGAAAGTCCAAGGGGAAACCTACTTATCCAGATGAAATTAATTCTTGCTTGTAAAGTACACATACTTGTTCATTTCTTTGTCTTCGAGTCATTCCCCATTCATGCGGGGGATTGTTGGATTTAAAAAAAGGTGTGAATGGAAAATGAAGAGTTGCGACTTTTATGAAGAGTTGTGACTTTGATGAAATGTTGCGACTTTGATGAAAAGTCGTGACTTTTATGAAAAGTTGCATTTTTATGAAAAGTTGTGACTTTTATGAAAGGTAACGACCTTCTGAAAGATTGTGACTTTTTCAAAGGTTTGTGACCTTTCCGGTAAGGCACAATAAGAACCTTTTCGCACCACCTTTGTTTTCTATAAATTGAGGAGTTTCCTCTCATTTTAAAAAAGAATTCATGGACTTCTTCTTCAACTACTAAATTTAGTATTTTACTTTACTACTTTACTGCAGTTGAGTGGTTCGCTGACACCGGAGTTTTTGGTATCTATACTCTGGTGATTGAGATCATTTTACCCTGGGAGGTCATATTCCAAATCAAACCTCGGATACTAGAGGGGAATAATTTCCTTAAGGGGACACTGTGAATTCAGTGGACTTGATCTTTTTCCTATTAAAAATTTTCAGATTCTGGTATGTGTTTTACAATTTTAGATTTGTGAATTAATTTCAGTTCTTCTATCTTCTTTTGTTCTTCACTTGTTCATTAAACTTGGTAACTTCGTGTTTCTCGAAAGTTTGTTGGAATCAGTAAGATTCTTTAGACACATATTAACAACAATTCTCTTTAAGAAAAATATTTTGTATATTTTTTTTAAAAATCTGTTTCTGATTCTAGTTTCGCTACTAGTTTTAATTTTCTAGTTGTGAAAATGTTCTTAAACTTTGTTTTCTTACAAAGATGTTCAAAGTTTTGTTCTAAGTATGTTTGGAATACAAGATGAACAACACTATTGAGTGTAGTATATTATTTGTATTCCAATAAATAATATGTTAATTGAAGGAATTAAGGCTTATTCTTAGGTTTGATCTTTAGGAAGTTGATTATAAAATAAGGTGACTTTTTGGGTCTAGGATAGACGTAGAATAATATGAGTGTTTATAGACTCGTTAACTTACAAATTATGTATATATACTTGATAGATTGGAAAGGTTCGGAGACAATAAGGAAAGGAAAGGCATTGGAGAAGTAGTTACTTGACTTCAATTCTTCGGTGGAGGTAGGTTATGGTTTATGCTATTTGATAGTAAACTCTTAATAGTGATTGATATGCCTTGAATGATATTGTGAAGTTCTCTATGTACTTGACTGTGTGATTGTGTGATTTGGTTGTGTGGTTTGTGATTGGTCTGAAATCCTGAGACCGTAGAATTTATATTCTCTAATCCTATCTATCGAAGTGATGCCTTGAATAAAGAAGGCTTGATGAAAATAATATAACAATGAATTGAAAGCGGTGATAATAAAGGATAAATTAATAGTATAATTGGATCGGGTGTCACGTACCGACACGTAGTATTAGGGGATCGGAGTGTCACGTTCCGACACGTAGTATTAGGGGATCGGGTGTCACGTTCCGACACGTAGTATTAGGAGATCGGGTGTCACGTACCGACACGTAGTATTAGGGGATCGAAGTGTCACGTCCCGACACGTAGTATTAGGGGATCGGGTGTCACGTACCGACACGTAGTATTAGGGGATCGGGTGTCACGTGCCGACACGTAGTATTAGGGGATCGGAGTGTCACGTTCCGACACGGTATTTTTGGATCGGAGTGTCACGTTCCGACATGGTATTCTTGGATCGGAGTGTCACGTTCCGACACGATATTTTTGGATCGGAGTGTCACGTTCCGACACAATAATATTAATGGAAAAATATGTTGAATTAATGGAAGATATTCAATCTCAAAGAACTCAACTCCCAAAATGGTTTGGTTTGGAGGCATGAGTCCTCATGTGTGATCTTGATATCATTGACTTATTACGAGTTTACTTTAATGTTGTTGATACTTGTTGATGCTGTTTGTTGTTTATCACCTGTTAGGTGCTGTAGTTGAGTTCATACTATTATTCTTTGTATATTAGTTACTATTTTTGGTTGACCGATGATACTTACTCAGTACATGTTGCCTCGTACTGAGTCTTACTTGTTTTCTTCTTTGTTTTACTTTTATGAAATGCAGTGAGTGTACCTATGACTTCTGATTTCCCTCAGCTCTAGCCAGCCTCCCGCATATCAAGTTACAGGGTGAGCTATCCATTCAAGCTCGTGTTGGATTTTCTCGGTCACGACATGATGTCCTATACTTTCGGACACATACCATTTTATTCTTTATTTTAGTGTATTCGATATTCTTAGAATTAATATGAGAGATTAGTTGTCCTTGTTGTGATGACTTTCAGGTTTTGGGAAACGATAGTTAATAAATTTTGGAGCTTCCGCAATATTTTATTATTTATAGTTGAACTATTGGTATATGTTGGGATTTAGATGTGTTGGTTCGCCCACATAAGAAGGTAAGTGTGGATACCACTCACGACTCGTTTTGGGTCGTGACAGTTATTGGGTTAAGTTAGATTGGGATGACCATAATTAATTTGGATAGTTATAATTAGGAATGAGTCATTTTGTTATTAAGGTATTTTTAGTGTATGTTGTATTTGCTGAATACTACATCAACATAATTTAAAATATATCAATAGATGATCGTTATATATTTTAAAAAATTATTCAAAAATTACTTAAATGATTGTTTATTATAAAAATGATCAACGGTAGACTCAAAGATGGATGACAAAGATGTTCAGGAATCAATAGATGAACGAAGTATAACTTTATACCACTTTCATTAATTTGAATATATTTTATACCCTTTTCTTTTTCTAAATGGTAATTGAAGTATTGAAAATTATCGTTAAGTATCATTTTTATTTTATTTAATATAAAAATATCATTTAACTTTTGTTATTTGCCTAAAAATACTAAACACTTCAGTCCATGTCATTGAGCCTCTTTAAATAATAAATTTACTTAACTAAAATCATTACCTTATTCTTTGTTTATAAAAGAATAGATTAGTTTATAAAGTATTTTGCATGTAGTTTATCAAGTATTTTGCATGTTTAAGGATTTTTTCGATACATAAATTTTATATTATTTTCCTAAATAGTTGCTTATGTTTTGAAAATTGCCTACACTAATCACTTTAATTTTTTTTATAAAATGTTAATACCACTCACTTATCAATATTTTGCTCAAAAATATTAAATACAGTGAACGTCTTTTTTAAATACATCAAACTTCTTCACATGTCATGTCATTAAATTATTATTTTTAAAAAATAAATAAACCTATTTAACTCGGTCCATGTCTCTATAAAAATAAAAATAAATTACGTAGATATAAATTTATTTGAATTTGACATTATAAAAAAAATTGCAAAATAATCTAATATCCTGTAGATTTTTCTATCAAACAAAATTTAATGAAAATTCTTTGTAGGTAAGTATTAAATTTTTTTAAAAATTTCCTATATTTTCTGATTTTAAGCAAGTATCTTTTTCATGAAAATATGAAAGTAAAACCATAATATTGCCATAGAGAAAAATTGGTAAAAGAGGTTACTTTATTATTTAACTTTTATTTTTAATTTAATTCTATTATTCTTTTGTGATTATTATATATATTTTATCTTATCAGAAAAGTAAACACCAATATATATCCTTTATCTCATTCCAAATTACGAAACATAAGTAATCAATTGGTTAATTCAATAACACCCACATAGCAATAGCTTAATATACTCATTAATAAAGGTCAAAATTTTATTTTCTTTAATTTGTGATATAATAAGATTTTTCCTACTTTATCATCAATTAAAAAAAAATACTAACATTATTTATTTTCTATTTTTGTAAAAGAGAGATATTCTAAATATGAATTTTAAAGTAGCAATTCTTTTAATAACTAATTGATCTTACATGCTAAATTAATGTCAAAGATTTGTGTCACTTTCATTTGAACTTCGATTGCAATATTTTTTAAAATTTACATCCACAACTATTCTAAATTAAATTATTATAATATGTGTTAAAAACTTATTCTTCGTAATAGAAAAACAAATATAATAAGTGATTCTCAAGAATGAAAATTGTGTTTTTAAAAATAGAAGATTGTAGGGTCATATTTGCCCTTGTACTCTTATAAAAGAGTCATATTTTTCTTTCGTCATACTTTTTTTTGATATATTTGTCCTTATCATTCAACTTTAGGCACATATTTGCCCTTGTACAGTTAAGTATTGTATCACCATTTTTATTAATCTATGTGGCGCCTACGTGGCTCCATGTACATATATTTTATTATAATTAAAAGGGAAAAGAGTCTGATATACCCCCAACTTTGTCATTTAGAGCTGATATACCCCTTGTTATGAAAGTGGCTCATATATACCCCTACTTGTAAACAAATGGCTCACATATACCATTTTCCTCTACGGAAATTAAAATAATAATAATTTTAATCTAAATTTTTATTATTTTTTTCTAAAAATATAATCCCATATGAGAAAATTTAATCCTCGTCAAACATATTTTTTTGACTTTTTTTTTGTTTCAGTGACTAATTTATAATTATTATTTTGATAATCAAATTTATTTATGTTTCACTAATATTCTTGTAAAACTTATTGTAGATGACCAAATTTTTTCTTCGAATATGAAATTAAATTACAACAATACACAAAAAAAATAGTTTAATTTTTTATTCTTTAAACTAAGGAATGAAAGAAAAAACAAAATAAGAATAAGAAATCAAATAATTATAATAAAAGAAGTCAAAAAATAATTTATGTATAAAAAAAATAAAATATACCTTGAACTTTGATAGAAGAATCATATATACCCCTAAATAATTTTTAAAAAAAATTAAAAGTAAGAAATATAAATTCAAAACTAATTTTTTAACTTCCGTTAAATGAAGAGTATATGTGAGCCATTTTTTAACGGCAGGGGTATATGTGAGTCGTTTGTATAACGGTAAGGGCATATATGAGACACTTTTATAACGAGGGGTATATCAGCTCCAAATAACAAAGTTGAGGGGTATATCAGACCTTTTTCCCTAATTAAAATTTTATTTTTTATTTAGTGAACTATCCGACTCATTTAGTAAAATTCAACCCAATCAAAATAAAGACCCATTAACCCGATTCTAATACCCATAATCCCTAATTTCTATGTCCTAATTTCTATAGCCATCTGCAACGCTTCAAAGAGAAAAGACATTCACCTTAGAGGTAAAATATTTAAACTAAATTCTTTTTCTCCATAGCATAACACATTAGCTCCTCTGTTGGGGATTCTGCAAACAAAACATTAACAGTTCTGTTGTTTTCCCTGTCATCAAGTTTTAGAAAGCAGTTGGGGTCTTTTTTCCGAACATATCAGACAAAAATTGTGGGAAGCGATATATTTTTTGTTACGTTTCATGTTTCTTGTTTTCAGTTATATTTCATTTATAGTTTCATCTGCTAAATATGACTGATAGTCCCTAAAACATGTATTTGTAGGGAGAGGATATCCACGATATCTCTAGATTAGTTAACGTGTTTGGGATTGAGTTACCAGGCCTAACTTCCAGAACATGTTGCTGCTAAACCACTAAAATAATATGAAATTCTTTTACTCGACTAAATTCGTGTTTAATCTTGCAAGAAGTTTCAGATGTGAAGTTGGAGAGCTCTATAGTCATATAAATGTATTATCATTTATATTTTTCCATCTAAGAGGGAATAAATCGTTATCAACTTCTACTAGAACGTTAGTGTAGTCGAGGATAGTTGATATGTCCCTTCCAATTACTACATGTGATGCTTCAAGCAGATTAAACTTCTTAAGGAAAACTAAAAATGGAGAAGAAATTATGTCGCATTTTACACTACGCTTGCTTTGTGAATTCTAGAGTTAAAGGTTGTAGTTGTGTTGCAGATTTGATTCCCAGTTCATCACCATATGATCCTTCTGCATAGCTTGTAGTCTGACTAAAGTGCAGAGACCACAACCACGATGAAAGCAGTAAAAAACATGCAAATAACTACTTCAAACATAATAGAGCTCTGTTATGTGGAACTTCTTACTCTGTTTAGACAATTGTTTTACTTGAATAAACCAAAAGTATATGTATTTTGTTTGACACAAGCCAAAATAATTACATGAAAATTGAAGAATATAATGAAATAGAGAAACAATCTACACAACCACCTAACTAATCCTCACATACTAATCCACACATGTATCTACGAAAAGTGAGATACATACTAAACAATAAGACTAAGCCTCATCTTTTATGAATTAGACAACAAAAAGAGTAAATTAATTGAGGCTATGAAAGCACTTTTTACACTGAATCTAATGCATGAAAATATTTAATTCTCTTTTTGTTTGTACACAAATACAAACACATATTTTGATACACAAAAGTGGGATAAATGTGATATTCGTGTTCAACGTTTACAAAAAAAAAGTAAAATGAGAAGACATTAACCAAAAAGTATATCATAATCAGTAATTAAACCCCATGACAACAAAAAGTTTTCAACCCAATAGATCACTTTTGTCCTTTTCTTGGCTTCAGCTTCTTAATTTTTTTTTGTCTATTTTATATCTCCAATTGACCTTGAGTTATAGCAGCTTTTCCCTTCCATGTTAGGTTGGTTGGTGAGTAGGGAAGATTTGAAGGGACATTCACTCCATTGTGATCACCAACAAAGTATATAATCCTTGTTCATGAAGGAATTGGTCCCTCTTGTCTGGCTCGGAATATCGTGTTTTCTGACACTATCATTGGCCTTATAATAGGATCTGAATCATGATTTGGGAAGTTGATTGTCAAATTTGGATGAATGGTATGTTGCAATGTAGTATCATCTGGCTTGCTTGATCTTTGCTTTGAAGTTTCAAATAACTCAAAATTTGGAATCTGACTTGAATGCTTGGTCTTAATTGAGGTGCTATTAGATTTATCTCTTCAGGTTCATTAATTAATTTCCTGCTCATTTTCATTGGCCTTGTATTGATAGGCTATTGCAAGTAAGAAATACAAGTTAGAAATAAAACTTCAGGAAAAAAGTAAGTTGCTATCAACATTGAAGATATTATACCTTTTTACATCTTTTACTGTTGTGGTTTGGCTCTCCGCAATTGTTATATATCATAACTCTCCCCTTTCTTGAAATTGCCCACTTGCCTTGCCTCTTAATTGCCTCATATTTTTCTGACCCGCTTAGTTTTGGGTCTGCCAACCATCTTCACTAAGTGAGGTGGTTCCATTGCTTGATGTAGATCCACCTTCCAAAAATTTTCACTTCTAACAAGTTGCAATTTGTGCCTATAGGTATGCAGGAATGCCTCTTTCTACACCACCAACTCATTTCACTCGAAGGGTCCAACTTGTTGTACAACATTGCAGAAATTGCATGTGGGCATGGAATTCCATTTAGATCCCATTGCCTACATGTACATCTCTTCAAAATCATATTTATAGTATGCCTATCACAACCTTCTGTGATCTCATATCCATAATCACCATTGAAATTTACCTTACATTTTGAGCAATTTTCATGTAGTCATTGAACAATTCCACACTCTTTGGGCTAAACTCAGTTGCCCATAATCTCACTTCATCCTCCCTTTTCCTCAATTGGTTCATGACTTGAGTTCTTATTTCTTCAAGCATTTTGATGATTGGTTTGCCTCTAGCTTCTAGAATCCATTTATTCACCGATTCTGTGAAATTATTCACCACTTCATAGTTCTTGCACACGATGTCAAAATAAGCTCTACATCACACATTGGGAGGATATTTCAGTAAATTCTGAGCTGTTGTTTTTATCTAAAGAACCAATCATATTGTGTTTGTCTTTTAAATCTTCCTCATATGTGGTCCATGAACACCACCAAAATATCTTCTGCAGTTCATCTGACCTCCATGTTTTGCACCAGTTTGCTTCAACATGTTTCGCACAAAATCTGTGATGTGATTCAGGAAAACACATCCTTCCTGGCTTGAAGTAATCCCTAAGATAAAAATTAACAAAAAAATGAATTTCTATTTTTTCATTTTAGTAATGTCCAGAACTGGAATGAAAGACTTGTCTAATGCTTTCATTTTACTTCTGACCAAATTTGTAATATAAGAACTGGACAATTCTTCAATTTTAAGTTTTGGAGAGAAGTAAAATGAAAGAATTGAACACTAATTGAAGATTACATCCACCAAGGTCATCTTTAATATGCTATAAAACAAAATAAAAAAAGAAATATGTATATGACATATTATAGTTAGTGTTGTGTATTAAGTAAATGGTTTGGTATAGTAATGTACTTTTGAAGGATTGATGAGCAACTTAGGTGATCATCATCTATTTCATTTATATCAAGCTTAATAAGCTTTTGGCTTTCGCATGAAGGTTTTTCATCTAATTAAGATTTGAGAAGAATCATCATTGCATATAGCGTAAATGAAAAAGCATCGATGTATATGAGATTTTATCACTATATTTGTTCATTTGGCCACTGAAGAATGGTTTTCAAATTGTAATTGTCTTCTTATGGTATTGTATAGTATAATGTTAGATCACTGGTACTACTTATCAAGGAAAAAAGTACCATTACAAGTATTATAAGAAGGAAAATTACAAAAATTAATACACTTTAAAAAATAATTACTGATATTAGTGATACTTTTTGTTTATTATCATTTATAGCAATATTGTGATAAATCTATAATATGTATTAAAAGTGAATTATGTGTGCAATATATTTGAATTAAATTGTTTTTGAAAATATATTATGTTTGTTTGGTAAAAAATTGTCACATTGCATTATTAGTGTATTAAAATGTATGATAAATGTATTATCTATCACTAAAACTTGTATTATGTGAATAATAAATTGTTCTTTGTAATATGTATTAAACTTGTTTATAATGAATTAAAAATGGTCAAGTAAAAAAAATATTATTGCTATAAATGATAAATATTTTCTTATTATAGTATATTTATATAAGTTTTCCTGATAAAAAAGACGTTTAAGATGAACCTATGTGAAAGAGACAACAAACCAAAGCAAGCCAGAAGACAAATCTGGTTTCACAGCTAGAGTAGACGCCAAAATTAGGAATCTATATAATAATATAAATCTGAATCATAGGGAGGCTGATGTGGCATGCTTCTAAAGCCAGGATTCATTTTTTTTTTTTGTGACTTTTTTTTTTGAGTTTTCTTTTTAATTATCTATTTAATAATTTAAAAATCTATCATATTTATTATATTCAATTATTATTGATGAGTTACGAAAAAAACCTCCATCTTTTTGCATTCTCCACTTAAATAATGTGTCTTTCTCAAGTTCCTCCCTTATTCTTAGACTCAAACAATCTATATAACAATCATATATGGAGTGTTTGGTACTCAATATATTTTTTTGTGGTCAGACATTTTTTTTTGTTTCACTTAATTTTCTTCTCTTTTTTGTTTTTTAATTTTGCAGGAACATCAAGCAAGTTTCATTGAACATACATGCATGTATCAGTGAGAGCAAATCAACAACGCATCAAAACAACAACAACAATCAGAAAGAAGACAAAAATAACAAGCAACAGAAAAAGAACAACAAAATTGACACAACACACTACAAGTTAATCTAGAGATGAGGAGAATAGATCTTAGAATGAACAAAAACATCGTGGCTCTTTTACTTTGTTTGTTGTTCTTTTGATGATGGAGTGTTATTTTTTCATGATAATTCTTAAGATACTGATGTAAGAAGAAAATCATGTAATAATCAAATTTCTTCAAAATATAAAGAGTTTTTGAAATGACACTGCACTATAATTTATTCTTCTACAAAAATTATATATTGAGAGAAATAATCATTTTGATTGAGAAACTTATAGAATGAATAATAAGTGCTCCAAAGAGCAAGAAAAATTATTTAGAGAGATTTAATTTATTTATGGAATTCATATTAAATTAGGAGGAGAATAAGGAAAAATCTACCAATATTTTAATTTCAATTTTTTTGTTTTTTTCCTTAAAACGTATTTCTAATTTATTTTTCCTTATCTATCTTTAAATAATGTTTGTTCTATTATCTTTTATATATTTCTAACTGAAGTTTGTCTATACTTTTGTAAAAAAAAAGTTGTTTTTAGATTTGATGTTTATTTCTAATTCTAAACAATCGAAAATTTCACTTTCAAATTTTACTGAAGATCAAAGCTGACCGTATTTAATTTCATTCATCATTAGTTTTACTTCCTTGCCTTAATTTGATCTCTTTATTAAATTTAATTTATATCATTTCTTTAAATTGCTTCTTTCCTTTTCTTTTTTCTTACATTTTATTTATTTATTTATTGCAAGATAATAATTATTATAAATTGATAAGAATTGCATGTATATTTTTAAAAATTTAATTTATTTAATTTTAACTTAGTTCATTATTCTTCAAAAAGATTCATATCTATACGTAATAATAATAAAGTTAAAGTTAGAAAAGGATGATAACCTTCTCATTTAAGATATTTATTTATTTTATCATATTTTTATAACACTTTCTCTTATATTTTCTTAAAATAATTGCTAAAAATTGTGTCTAGATTTATTTATTTATTTTTCTTATTCTTATTTTGTGCATTTTACCTAATTTTTAATGAACTTTTTACCTTGAAATTTTGCACAATATCAAATTTAACCGTACTTAAATCCTTTCATCATAGATGCTATTAATTTTTAAAATTTTCTTTCCTTAAACTCATCATTAATGTACTTTATATCATTTCCTTAAATTATTTTTTTCCTTTCTTTGTTCTTTTTATTTATTTATTTTAAAACTAAGTGTTAATACATTTTTATTATACATAAATAAATTTTAATTTGTCATTATTTCTAATTTCCGTTTTTTTTGTTTTTTTTTCTCTTAAACGTTATTTTTTCTTATCTATCTTTAGTTATAGTTTTTTTTTTTCTTTTATATAACTTTATTGAAGTTCGTTATATTTTCTTTCGTATATCTTTGATTAAGGTGTGTGTGTATATATTATATATATATATATATATATATATATATATAATATATAATATCATATATATATATATATATATATATATATATAAAGGCATAAAATTTATATCCACTTTTTACTTTTTTTCGTTTTTAAATTTAATAATTTTTAGTTTTTAAAAACTAAAATTTCCCTTCAATTTTACTGAACATCGAAGTGACTACATTTAATTCCATTCATCATCAAACATATTATTTTTTCTTACTTCATTTTGATTATTACTTTTATTTATCACTTCCTTAATGCACTTTTCTTTAATAATTTTTTTACCTTTTTTAATTTACTTTTTATAAGATATTTGTTATATAACAATGATAAGAATCACATTTATATTTTTTTATGAAATTTAGCTTTTTTTAATTTAGGTCACATCTTCAGCTAAAGATTCATGTATATATATTTGTAATAATAAAATTAAAATTAGAAAAAGATGATAACCTTCTAATATAAGATATTTGTTTATTTTAATCAATTTTATTTTGACATTTTCTCTTATATTTTTCTTAAATAATTGTTGAAAATTATGTGGAAGTTTATTTATTATTTTCTTTTTTTAATACTTTTCCAAATTTTGAAAAGACAGAAAATACTACCTCAAAACTGAATTATTAAATACGGCCATATTTAAATCATTTCATCATTGATGCTATTAATTTTTTAAATTTCTTTCTTCAAATTCATCAACAATGTTATGCATTTCCTTAAATCATTTCTTTTCCTTTCTTTTTTCTTTTTACTTTTTATTTCTTTGTTTATTTCAAAATTTTATTGTCCTAAACTGCATAAAAATGTATTAGAATTTGATTTGTCATTTTATTTTGATTTTTTAGATTATTTTTTCTATTAAAGATCAATATCTATAGTTATAAGTTTATCAATGTTATTCCTAAATGTCTATTGAAATCTATATAATAATATAAAGATGAATCATAGGGCTGCTGATGTGGCATGCTTCTAAAATGAGGATTCATTTTTTTTTATATTTTTTTTAATTTTCGTAATTCATTTTTTTATTATTATTTGTTTAATAATATTATATTCAATTATAATTCATGAGTTACAAAAAAAAAACTTCCATCTTTTTGCATTCTCCACTTAAATAATGTCTTCTCAACTTCCTTCTATCTATTTTTTAGGACTCAAACAATCTATAAATAACAATTATATATGGAGTTGTTTGATATTTATTTTCATGTTTTCCTTTATTTTTTTCGTTTTTGTTTATATTTTCTTCATTTTCTTCATTGATCATGTATTTAATAACTAAGAGTGAGAATATAACAAAAGTGATACAGAATCTGCGTGACTACCATGTTCATGAAGATTATTGATATGTTTTACATAATTTCTTTTTTTGTCATAGTAGCCAAACACGAGGACAAGGTGAAGACGTTTTTTTATGACAGTGTTAGATTAGTTTTGTACAAGTTTGACAAAATGAAGAAGAAATTTTGTGGCGATAATTAGTTATTTTCAAATATAAGGTATGTATTTTCCAAGAACAATATTGTTCGATAAAGTTTGGAGAGTTACATATAAAAATCTTTTTTATATCGTGTAAATGTTAACTTTTTCTTCTAAAGTAATGTGTTGATTTTCCTAGGAAAGAAATTGGCGATTCTTAAAAGTCTATCTATCTATCTATATAATAATTGTTGGACTAGAATATGTGGTACTTTCTCTCTATACTTAGGTGATTTTTTTTCCTTCCTACTTATTATTGAACTTATTACAAAAATAAATATCTCAATAACTTTATTTCGGATTGTCTTATCATTTTCTATGATTAATATTCATTATTTTGTGTCATAATATACAAATGTCAAAAATATTAAGTCACATCCTTAATCCTCTTAATTACAATGACTCTTCATTCTTATGAATATATATATATTGAATGTTGTATTAATTTGCAATATGAAATATACTCTTAATATTTTTGTGTATAAGCTAAACAAAACTGAAGAATTAGAAATTTGTGTAGGCCATTTTTTTCAATTTTTTTGTTTAGCTAATTCTTTTTTTTTACTCTTTTTTTTTTGTGTGTATTTTTAAATGTATCTTCTTTCTAACATTATTTGTTTTTTTATTTTTAATTAATCTTTTTAGTAATTTTGATATAATAATTTTTTAGGTTGGTGAACATATAAATACTAGAAAGTATGTAGTGATGAAGTTATAATAAAGAGAAGGAAGAAGTCGGATCTAAAAAAATTTGATGTAAAAAATTGAAAAAGTTCAACTAAAGAGTATGTACCTTATAGATGACTTTGAATAATTATTGTCACAAAATATAGATATATTTAAATGATTTTTCATAACTTATTTTTTATGATTTAGTATAGAAACAAATTAATTCATTTCTTAACCGTGCGAGGCGCGGCTAAGTAAACTAGTTTAAAAGTAAGGCGGAAGAGAAAATATTCACAAATGGAGTAAACATAAGCATAAATATGCATTGTTTTATCTTCTTTTCTTCCTTTCTCCCCATTTTGATTACTAACAGAAATGGAGGTCTCCATTTCTAAAATTTTCCCTAAACCCTTTCAGATTTATTTGTGAAATTCTTTCTTTTTCCTTCACATGTAGAGTGATGACAAATAAATGAGATCATTCATTAGCTAGGAAATACTTACTATGAACAATGTAATGTACAATACTTGTACATTCTTGTAAAGTTATGAGAAAAAACTAACATATTTTTTCTTTTGTTTTCAAAAAAAGTGGTACATTGCAAAAGAGTTACTGTAACGACCCGCTAGGTCGTTTTGAGAACTAGGACTAGTTTGACTTCTTTTGAAAATTTTGAGGGGGTATTTTTAAACTATTCGAAAAAAAAATATCTAGTTGATGAGAAATTTTTTTTAATAACTAATTTAATAAATTTGTTAGTGGCTTGACCACTTTTAATATTTAAGTATTAAATTTTGTTAGTGGCTTAACCACTTTCTATACTTTAAATATAGATATATGAGGGATTAGCATAACCCCATTTACATATTCTTGCAAGAAAAAAAAACGTGTAGGGGAAAGGAAATTGTCAACTTCAGGTAAACAACTTATTCTCAAACTTTTCAATTCTTCATTTGAGTATATTGTCAAAGTGAATTAAAGTGTTAATTTAAATGATTTGTTGGTGTGTGTATGAGAAAATAAAGTATTTTTGGATATATTCAGATCCTTTGTAAAGGAACGGAAAGGAATTCTTTTTATTTATGTGAAATTTTATCAACCTAAGGAGGGGAGCATTGAATGCCCACAAATGATGCTCATTATGAAAGTGGCAGATGACATGACCAATTATTTAGAAATTTAGAAATTGGACCGAATAAAATTAAAGAAAAAAGAATGAAGGATCTCACATTTAAAGTGCATTTTTCTGGTTTGTTAACTAGTGAAAATGGGTCTTAATTTATTTATTTACAGAATTTAGTCACTAGTATTAGTATGTTATCATTTGAGAATTAAGTTTTTTTATTCATTGGATTATATAAATCTTCATATTGACGATGGTGATATTATTAATAGTAGGTATTGCTGGAAAATTTTTGGGTTGTACAATTTGTTAATTTAATTTATTCCTTATGACTAGCAGGTAAATTAAGTGAGTTACCGTAAGTATTGAGGGTGTTGGATTAGTGTTGTGGGAGAAATTTATTGTTTCTTTTCCGTGGTTGAATTGGCTTATTAATAGAAAAATTAAATGGCCATAGTTATGCAGTACATGTTGTCTATTTATTAATATTATCCTTAGTGGGTAGAAAAAAAAAAGGTTGATTGGAATAGTTACAGGGAATAATGACTTATTATTAATATTTTGCTTTGAAAAAGTAGTTGTTGTTTTTCTTGATAATATTAGTGGTATAGGTATTTGTAGGTAAAAAGTTGCAGGGAATCATTTAAGGATCTTATTAAAGTGTAATAATTTGAATGTCTACAAAAATTGCTTACTTCGAATATTGCATAATTGGTAGTTTGGGAACATTCCAAAACTTTGCAAAAAGGGAAGGAACTATCTTGAAGATTCGTGACACGAATTCGGCACTTGAGGTATGTTAAGACTTTTAGACTTGTTGAAGGACGTTTTTCTAATTAAGGATTAAAAATTGAAATAGACAAAGGGGTAAGGGGGAAAGATGGTGGTCTCGTATCAATGGTGTGACGGGCATTGGTACGAGTACCGGTGTTATAAAAAGGAAAAGTACTATTATAGAATGTGGACTGAAATTTGAGAATGCCAAAGCATATGGGCATTAGCTGATATATTATTGACTTGAATTCCTTGTGTGATTGCGTTTTATTTATTTCACCCGTATAGTTGTGATAATTGAGGTGGTTATGCATTATGTTCATATTGATTGATTGAGATGCATCATCATCCCCTCTATTGAAATAATATTGTGCACATGCATAGACATGAGACTGAGTATAAGTTGGGCACGTGGAGATCGTCCGTGCTGGGGATGGTGAGATGTTAATATTGTAATTTGGGCACGTGGAGATCGTCCGTGCGAAAATTGTTGATATTATGATAGTGCGTTGAGATTGTCTGCACAGACACGTGGAGATCGTCCGTGTCGGTATATGGACCTCGCGAGTCCCCCATGGGTCATGAACTCTCGATGTATTTCCGAGGAGTATCATGTATACACGGTTGAGTGTGTACTGGGTATTTTGAGACAATTTCATTACATGGTGTTATATTGCATTGCATTTCATCACATCATTTATTTTGATGATTATGTTTTTGTTTGGTGTTTGGAAAATACTTGATGCTTGATTTCCTTTATTGATGGAACCTAAATTGTAAGTGTAATATATGTATATATATACTTGTATAATTTAATAATTTATTTTCTTATATAACCCCCGTCACTACTTCTTCGTTGTCGGTCAATGAGACATACTGGTTACACGTGGTTTCGTACTCATACTACGCTTGTTGCACTCTTTGTGGTGCAGATTCGATTCCGAGTAGGAGCACATCTCGTGGAGCAAATTGAGTCCGGCTTGAAGTTCTTGGAGTTGTGGTGAGCTGCTTGGCTGTTCCGTGGCCCACACCTCCCTCTATCATTACGTATTCTGTTATTCAGTATTCAGACAGGATATCCCTTAAGTTAGATTTGTCATTTTAGTTTCAGACTTGTATCGTATTCTAGAAGCTCTTGTACTTAAGACACCAATTCTTGGGGTGATATATTTTAGCTTCCGCATTTCGTACTTATAATGAACTCAATGTTGGAGATTCTTGCTAAGTGTTAGTCTTTTTTTTTCTCATTTGTTGGTTTAGTTGGGTTAATATGTTGGGTTGGCTTACCTATTGGTTGGGAACATAGGTGCCATCACGACTTGAAAATTTGGGTCGTGACAAATTTGGTATCAGAGCGCTAGGTTCATCGGTCTCATGAGTACAAGAGCAATGTCTAGTAGAGTCTTGCGGATCGGTATGAAGACGTCCATACCTATCTTCGAGAGGCTATAGGACATTTAGGAAATATTCTTTTCTTTTATTCATTATCGTGCACACTTGACCTTGTAGAAATTCTAATCTTGATATTTCATTCTCTCTCTCAGATGGCGAGGAATCGTACATCGGTAAGTGGTGGTCAGGATCCTATTCCTGCGCCTGCTTCTGGGAACACTATCCGAGGTAGAGGTAGGGGACGAGCTCGAGGTCGGGGTAGGGGCCGTGTTGCAGCACCGGTGGATGGTCAAGTACCAGTAGCTACCCAGGGTCGTGATAGGACCGTACCTCCTGATGCAGAGGTTATTCATGGGGATGTGCAAGATCGTGTCGAGGGGGATGGGCTAGCTCAGGCTCCACCCAGTACTATTGTCCCCCCAGTGCTTCAAGATACCTTGGCTCGTATGTTAGGAATCCTAGAGAGGATGGCCCAGGCAGGAGCTTTGCCTGTCACTTCTGATGGCTCACAGACTCGTGTTGGAGGTCAAACTCCAGACCCGATAGTTGCTCCAGATTCTCAGACTCCCAGGACTCAGCCAGCTGCCGCTGTAGCTCCTCGTTTGGATAGTATGGAGTTTCCAGATATGACATCACATTTGGTGAACAGGACTTCTATGACTATTGAAGCAAAAGATGTTTGGGAGGTTCAGACTAATGAATCCTCCTACTTATACTGGTGACTTAGCTGAGGATGCATATGAGTTTATAGTTAGTTGTCATGAGAGGTTGCATAATCTTGGATTAGTGGAGTCTCATGGAGTTGACTACACAACGTTTCAGATGACTGGCTCTGCTAAACAGTGGTGGAGGGATTATATTAGTAGTAGGCCAGCTGGATCTCATCCACTATCCTGGACTGAGTTTACTCAGGTATTTCTATCCAAATTTGTTCCACGCAGTGAGAGGGAGCGCAAGAGGGCCGAGTTTGAGGGTTTGCAGCAAAATGGTATGTCAGTTGCAGAGTATGAGGGTAAATTTCATGCCTTGGCTAGGCATGCTTCGATGATACTTCCCACAGAGGCTGAGAGAGTGAGGAGGTTTGTTAAGGGGCTGATTATTCCAATTCGTCTAGGAGTTTCTCAGGTTGCTGCTTCTGGTGTTCCATTCCAGAAAGTGGTAGATGCTGCTAAGGAGTTGGAGATGATTCGACGTGAGGGATTTGAGCAGCGAGAGGGCAAAAGGACTCGTTATTCAGGTGATTATGGTGGTGCTCCGCCTAGGAGTCGGGGTTACTTAGGCAGAGGTTATCACCCTCAGTCCAGCAGACCCATTCATGCTGCTATACCAGCGTCTGAGCCTGGATACGCTGGGCATAACTCTTCAAGCTTGGTGCATACTTCGCAGGTTCATCTTCTAGACCTGTAGTTCGTGGAGGGCATTCTGGTCATTCAGGTTCCTCTCATCAGCCTGCGTCTCGTAGGGCTGTTTTGAGTGTGGTGATATGGGACACTTTGTGAGAGACTGCCCTAGGACCAGACGTGGTGGCTTACATCAGGGTTCTCAGGCTTCGACTTCCAGGGCTGCACAACCTCCAGCTAGGGGTGGTGCACAGAATGGTAGAGGTGGTTCTCATTTAGGTAGAGGTGGTTCTCCTTCTGGTCGAGGTGGGGTCGTGAAGGTTCACAATCTGATGGAGGTCGTTCTCACTGTTATGCTTTTCCAGGTAGGCCAGAGGCTGAAGCCTCAGATGCTGTTATCACAGGTATTATTCCGGTTTGTCATCGACCAGCTACTGTATTATTTGATCCAGGCTCTACTTATTCTTATGTGTCCACATATTTTGCTCCTAGTCTGGATATATTGTGTGAGTCTCTTGATTTGCCGATAAGTGTTTCTACTCCTGTCGGGAATTCTGTAGTTGTAGATCGGGTGTATCGTTTATGTACAGTTACTACTTTGATGGGGTATGACACTCATGCAGATTTAAAGGTCTTAGATATGATAGATTTTGATGTGATTCTTGGTATGGATTGGTTATCTTCTTACCACGCAATTTTAAATTGTCATGCCAAGACCATCACTTTAGCTATGCCTGGAATTCCTATAGTAGAATGGAGAGGTACTCTTAGTCATCCTTCTAAGGGTGTGATATCATTCCTTAAGGCTCGTCAGTTGGTACAGAAAGGATGTTTGGTTTACTTGGCCCACATTCGAGATACTAGTATTGAGACTCCTATGCTTGAGTCTATTCCAGTGGTGAGTGAATTTTCAGAGGTATTCCCGACCGATTTGCCAGGTCTTCCACCAGATCGTGATATTGATTTTTGTATTGATGTGGAGCCAGGCACTCAACCTATTTCCATTCCTCCTTATCGTATGGCACCGGCTGAATTGAAGGAGTTGAAGGAGCAGTTGCAGGATTTGTTGAGCAAGGGTTTTATTAGACCAAGTGTATCTCCTTGGGGTGCTCCAGTGTTATTTGTGAAGAAGAAAGATGGATCTATGCGTATGTGTATTGACTATCGGCAGTTGAATAAGGTAACCATCAGAAATAAGTATCCGATACCTCGTATTGATGATTTATTTGATCAGTTACAGGGTGCTTCAGTTTTCTCCAAAATTGACTTGAGATCTGGCTATCATCAGCTGAAAGTTAGGGCGGAGGATATCCCTAAGACGGCTTTTCGAACACGTTATGGTCATTACGAGTTTTTGGTGATGTCTTTCGGATTGACTAATGCACCAGCAGCTTTTATGGACTTGATGAATGGAGTGTTCAGACCGTATTTAGATTCCTTTGTTATTGTTTTCATAGATGATATATTGATATACTCACGCACTAAAGAGGAACATGAGCATCATTTGAGGATTGTTCTTGGGATTCTAAAGGAGAAGAAGCTTTATGCAAAGTTTTCAAAGTGTGAGTTTTGGCTTAGTTCGGTAGCATTCTTGGGACATGTAGTGTCCAAGGAGGGTATCATGGTGGATCCTAAGAAGATTGAGGCGGTTAGAGATTGGGTCAGACCTACTTCAGTTACTGAGATTCGGAGTTTCTTGGGCCTTGCAGGTTATTATCGACGGTTTGTTGAGGGTTTCTCATCCATTGCATCTCCATTAACTAGATTGACACAGAAGGAGGTGACTTTTCAGTGGTCTGACGAATGTGAGGTTAGTTTCCAAAAACTCAAGACTTTATTGACTACTGCTCCGATTTTGACCCTACCCATGGGGGGAGAGGGTTTTGTCGTATATTGTGATGCTTCTCGGGTTGGTCTTGGTTGTGTGTTGATGCAAAAGGGAAGGGTGATAGCTTATGCTTCGAGACAGTTAAAGGTTCATGAGAAGAACTACCCTATTCATGATTTAGAGTTGGCGGCTGTTGTGTTTGCATTAAAGATTTGGAGGCATTATCTTTATGGCGTGCATTGTGAGGTGTTCACGGACCATCGTAGCCTCCAATATATATTCAATCAAAGATATCTGAATTTGAGGCAGCGGAGATGGTTGGAGTTGCTCAAGGACTACGACATGACTATTCTTTATCATCCAGGCAAGGCAAATGTTGTAGCAGATGCCTTGAGTCGAAAGGCGGTAAGTATGGGTAGTCTAGCCATGTTACAGGTCGACGAGCGTCCTTTAGCTAGGGATGTCCAATCCTTGGCCCATAGCTTTGTGAGACTTGATATTTCAGAACCTGGTAAGGTGTTGGCTTATATGGAGGCTAGGTCATCCTTATTGGAGCAGATTCGGGCTCAACAGTTTGATGATGGTGATTTATGTAAGATTAGTGACAAGGTGTTAAAATGAGAAGCCAAGGCTGCAATTCCTGATAGTGAAGGAGTTTTGAGGATTAAGGTCGTATCTGTGTTCCTCGTACAGGTGATTTGACTAGATTAATCATGGAGGAGGCCCATAGTTCGAGGTACTCTATTCATCCAGGGGCTACTAAGATGTATCGTGATTTGAAGCAACACTATTGGTGGTGTCGTATGAAGAGGGACATAGTAGATTTTGTATCTCGATGTTTGAATTGTCAGCAAGTGAAGTATGAACACCAAAAGCCTGGAGGTGTGACTCAGAGGATGCCCATACCTGAGTGGAAGTGGGAGCGCATTGCTATGGACTTTGTGGTAGGGTTGCCACGTACCTTGGGTAAGTTTGATGCTATATGGGTCATCGTGGATCGACTGACTAAGTCTGCACACTTTGTACCAGTTCAGACTACCTATAACTCACAGAAGTTAGCCAAGATCTATATTCAAGAGATAGTTCGTTTGCATGGGGTTCCTATATCTATTATTTCAGATCGTGGCACCCAATTTACATCTCATTTCTGGCGGTATATGCAGAAGGAGTTGGGTACTCGGGTGGATCTTAGTACAACTTTCCACCCTCAGACTGATGGTCAGTCTGAGCGGACTATTCAGGTTCTTGAGGACATGTTGCGAGCATGTGTGATTGACTTTGGTGGTCACTGGGATCAGTTCTTGCCATTAGCGGAATTTGCTTACAATAATAGTTATCATTCGAGCATCGAGATGGCACCATTTGAGGCTCTATACGGTAGGAGATGTCGATCTCCAATTGGCTGGTTTGATGCATTTGAGGTTAGACCATGGGGTACAGATTTGTTGAGGGAGTCTTTGGACAAGGTCAAGTTGATCCAAGATAGACTTATCATGGCTCAAAGCAGGCAAAAAAGTTACGCGGATAGGAAGGTTCGTGATTTGGATTTTATGGTTGGAGAGAGGGTTCTACTTAAGGTTTCACCCATGAAGGGTGTGATGAGATTTGGAAAGAAGGGCAAGTTGAGTCCAAGGTATATTGGTCCTTTCGAGATTGTTGAGCGTATTGGTGAGGTGGCGTATCAGTTGGCTTTGCCACCCGGTTTGTCAGGTGTTCATCCTGTTTTTCATATTTCAATGCTTAAGAAGTATCATCAAGGTGGTGATCATGTGATTCAATGGGATTCAGTGTTACTTGATCAGAATTTGACTTTTGAGGAAGAGCCGATCATCATTTTGGATAGGCAAATTCGGAAGCTAAGGTCCAAGAAGATTGCTTCAGTAAAGGTTCAGTGGAAGCATCGTCCAGTGGAGGAGGCTACATGGGAGACAGAGTCAGACATGAGGAGTAAATATCCTCATCTTTTTGAGTGTTCAGGTTAGCTCTTTTCTTTCCCGTTCGAGGACAAACTTTTGTTTAAGTGGTAGGTGATGTAACGACCCGCTAGGTCGTTTTGAGAACTAGGACTAGTTTGACTTCTTTTGAAAATTTTGAGGGGGTATTTTTAAACTATTCGAAAAAAAAATATATCTAGTTGATGAGAAATTTTTTTTAATAACTAATTTAATAAAATTTGTTAGTGGCTTGACCACTTTTAATATTTAAGTATTAAATTTTGTTAGTGGCTTAACCACTTTCTATACTTTAAATATAGATATATGAGGGATTAGCATAACCCCATTTACATATTCTTGCAAGAAAAAAAAACGTGTAGGGGAAAGGAAATTGTCAACTTCAGGTAAACAACTTATTCTCAAACTTTTCAATTCTTCATTTGAGTATATTGTCAAAGTGAATTAAAGTGTTAATTTAAATGATTTGTTGGTGTGTGTATGAGAAAATAAAGTATTTTTTGGATCTATTCAGATCCTTTGTAAAGGAACGGAAAGGAATTCTTTTTATTTATGTGAAATTTTATCAACCTAAGGAGGGGAGCATTGAATGCCCACAAATGATGCTCATTATGAAAATGGCAGATGACATGACCAATTATTTAGAAATTTAGAAATTTAACCGAATAAAATTAAAGAAAAAGAATGAAGGATCTCACATTTAAAGTGCATTTTTCTGGTTTGTTAACTAGTGAAAATGGGTCTTAATTTATTTATTTACAGAATTTAGTCACTAGTATTAGTATGTTATCATTGAGAATTAAGTTTTTTTATTTCATTGGATTATATAAATCTTCATATTGACGATGGAGGATATTATTAATAGTAGGTATTGCTGGAAAATTTTTGGGTTGTACAATTTGTTAATTTAATTTATTCCTTATGACTAGCAGGTAAATTAAGTGAGTTACCGTAAGTATTGAGGGTGTTGGATTAGTGTTGTGGGAGAAATTTATTGTTATCTTTCCGTGGTTGAATTGGCTTATTAATATAGAAATTTAAATGGCCATAGTTATGCAGTACATGGATTGTCTATTTATTAATATTATCCTTAGTGGGTAGAAAAAAAAAGGTTGATTGGAATAGTTACAGGGAATAATGACTTATTATTAATTTTTGCTTTGAAAAAGTAGTTTGTTGTTTCTTGATAATATTAGTGGTATAGGTATTTGTAGGTAAAAGTTGCAGGGATCATTTAAGGATCTTATTAAAGTGTAATAATTTGAATGTCTACAAAAAATTGCTTACTTCGAATATTGCATAATTGGTAGTTTGGGAACATTCCAAAACTTTGCAAAAAGGGAAGGAACTATCTTGAAGATTCGTGACACGAATTCGGCACTTTCGACTGTATGTTAAGACTTTTAGACTTGTTGAAGGACGTTTTTCTAATTAAGGATTAAAAATTGAAATAGACAAAGGGGTAGGGGGAAAGATGGTGGTCTCGTATCAATGGTGTGACGGGCATTGGTACGAGTACCGGTGTTATAAAAAGGAAAAGTACTATTATAGAATGTGGACTGAAATTTGAGAATGCCAAAGCATATGGGCATTAGCTGATGTATTATTGACTTGAATTCCTTGTGTGATTGTGTTTTATTTATTTCACCCGTATAGTTGAGATAATTGAGGTGGTTATGTATTATGTTCATATTGATTGATTGAGATGCATTATCATCCCCTCTATTGAAATAATATTGTGCACATGCATAGACATGAGACTGAGTATAAGTTGGGCACATGGAGATCGTCCGTGCTGGGGATGGTGAGATGTTAATATTGTAATTTGGGCACGTGGAGATCGTCCGTGCGAAAATTGTTGATATTATGATAGTGCGTTGAGATTGTCTGCACAGACACGTGGAGATCGTCCGTGTCGGTATATGGACCTCGCGAGTCCCCCATGGGTCATGAACTCTCGATGTATTTCCGAGGAGTATCATGTATATACGGTTGAGTGTGTACTGGGTACTTTGAGACAATTTCATTACATGGTGTTATATTGCATTGCATTTCATCACATCATTTATTTTGATGATTATGTGTTTTGTTTGGTGTTTGGAAAATACTTGATGCTTGATTTCCTTTATTGATGGAACCTAAATTGTAAGTGTAATATATGTATATATATACTTGTATAATTTAATAATTTATTTTCTTATATAACCCCCGTCACTACTTCTTCGTTGTCGGTCAATGAGACATACTGGGTACACGTGGTTTCGTACTCATACTACGCTTGTTGCACTCTTTGTGGTGCAGATTCGATTCCGAGTAGGAGCACATCTCGTGGAGCAAATTGAGTCCGGCTTGAAGTTCTTGGAGTTGTGGTGAGCTGCTTGGCTGTTCCGTGGCCCACACCTCCCTCTATCATTACGTATTCTGTTATTCAGTATTCAGACAGGATATCCCTTAAGTTAGATTTGTCATTTTAGTTTCAGACTTGTATCGTATTCTAGAAGCTCTTGTACTTAAGACACCAATTCTTGGGGTGATATATTTTAGCTTCCGCATTTCGTACTTATAATGAACTCAATGTTGGAGATTCTTGCTAAGTGTTAGTCTTTTTTTTTTCTCATTTGTTGGTTTAGTTGGGTTAATATGTTGGGTTGGCTTACCTATTGGTTGGGAACATAGGTGCCATCACGACTTGAAAATTTGGGTCGTGACAGTTACTCTGGACAATTAGATAGACTCTTCCCTTTTTCTCTCTTTATTAGCTATTTTTGTTATAATTTGGAATTATACTTTATTAAAATTGCTTGCAGATGGTAGTTTTGGTTGCATTTGAAGAAACAATCTGTTGATAATGCTAATACGTGTATGTAAATATAATGTAGTGCTTGTATTTGACTGTGGATAAACTTCATATATGAATATTCCATTGAAAGATTCAAAGCTTAACTTCAAATCAAGTGAGCTTATGTGACCACAAAATAGTAACAGATTTAAGGACCACAAATCATGGAAAAATAAAAGAGTTTTAGTAACATTATAATATTTACACTGTGTCATTTATTTAGGGAACAAAAATTATATTAAAAACAAATGGATACCTCATATACAATCAACAATGCAGTTAAATTTATTATTCAGTAGGATCTGAACCACTAAACGCCAAAAATATAAACTAACAATTATCAAAATTCCCATAAGTATTAAAATTTGACAATCGTAATTTCTATCATAAACTAAAGAGATAGAATACACAAAAACATAAAATAGACAAAATAACAAACTCTACAATTATTAAGTTTATAAATGCTAAAATTGACGAACCCTAATTGCAATAAAAGAAGATATATACAGATTTTGAGATCCTTTGTCCAGATTTTAAAAAGAATCAAAAAATAAAAACGATACAAAAAGAATCAAGAGAAGATTAAATGATAAAACTACTCTTACCTGTTGTTGGATCTTCTCTCTCAAATAGTCTCAATCAACATGTGATTGACGTTCCTCTTCAAAGCGTTGCAAGATGATAAACATAGATATTATGGGCTAATGGGTATTGGAGTCGGGTTATAGGTTTTTATTTTAGTTGGATTGGATAAATGGGTCGGATAATTTACTAAATAGAAAATAAAATTTTAGTTATAATAAGATATACACATGGAGCTACGTAGGCGCCACATAGATTAATAAAAATGGTGATACAATACTTAACTATACAAGAGCAAATATGTGCCTAAAGTTTGATGGTAAGCACAAATATATTAAAAAAGTATAACGAATGATAAATATAACCTTTTTCTAAGAGTACAAAAACAAATATAACCCTTTTCCGATTTATTTAATCGAATAATTAAATAATTAAATATAATTAAATAATCAAATATCTGACATTTTCCGATTTATTTAATCAAATAAACAAATATTTGACATTTTCTTAAACTTTTATATTACTGTTTCTTTTCCTTCCCTTCGTTTACACAAAAAATATGCAAAATGATTTCCCACCAAATTGAGTGTTTTTTCCAACGTTCAAAAACAATGGTTCATCTTCTTCAACTACATTCTCTATTCATCAAAACAGCCATTCATCACGATGAGTATCGTCTCTCCCAATTCATATCATTATCTTCTTCAATATCCCTTCAATATACCCGTACATTTTTCGATAATTCTCACATCATACCATCAATCTTCGCATGGAACACAATGATGAGGGCATATTCCCAATTAGAGTCTCTGAATCTCTTCAAACAGTTTCAAAAAATCGGATTAAAACCAGATAAATTCACATTCGCTGTTGTGCTAAAGGTTTCTGGGCATTGTTTGATGATTGGAACTGGCGGATCGTTGCATTCGATGACTGTGAAGTCGGGTTTTGGTTCAGATTTACATGTGAACAATACTCTTTTGAGAATGTATGCTGTGTTTGGTGTGATCAAGTTTGCAAGACAGGTGTTTGATGAAATGATTCATAGGGATATAGTTTCTTGGAGTTCAATGATAGCTGCTTACGTTCATTGGTATGTATATTTGTTTCAGTTATTGGTCAAAAATACATGTGAATTATTTCTTTATGTAACAAACCCGAATTCTTCACTATATTAAGAAGAAAATTAAAACACAATACAACTTTAGAATTGTGATTGAAATACTCAAACTACCGAAATACAATGAAATTATTGAAATAACAAGTAACTAAGGATATAGATAACAAGGGAGATGAGAAACTTAAACTCTAGAATTGGGGATGAGAACACAGAAATGCATTTGCACATAATTCATATGATGCCCTCTGATAGTGATGCCCTAATCTATTTAACTACAACAAACGTATCCTCAGTCTGGATCCCAAATTATCCTTTGTGAAGGCCTGGCCCGATTACTTTTAGTCGGCCCAACATCGTGTGATATCCTTGTTGGTATCCCTATTGGGCTGGGGCTAATTCATTACAAATTATCACAATTTATGTATTAGGGATCATATAGTTGACTTTAACTTCTTGTGATTCAAGCATGAAGTAATTGTTGTCTTATTATTTACAGTTTCTTCTTCTTTCTCCTTCTAAAAGATATTTCATGTATGTACTTATTACTCTGGAATCAGTAGATTATTTATGATATGTAAACTTGGCAAGTGTGTGAAGGCTGAGATTCTATAGCATTATGTGGAAGTTATTTAAGATGATTATTATAATTGGAGTGAATAACTGTTACCTCTGTCAAAAAATAATGGGAGTGAATAGAATAACCAAAATCTAAGTAGATTTTATGCATGACAAGTTTACTACTTTGTGGAAACTAGTTCAGGTATCGTTCTGTGAGGAATTTGTAAGGGTTAATCATCTTTTGATAGGTCTGATACATAATAGGTCACAGATTCTATTAACAATGCAAGCTTGTAACCTTGTTCGTACCTTCAGAAATTTGGTGCCATGGTATTTGTGGTTCTCTTGAGCAGATATCCGTGATCGAATACTCTTGGTGAACTTTTTAAAATTCATCCCAGAAGTCGATTGTGAATACTTGTTTTGCACCAGAAGAAGAAACCAGTATTTCTATTACTTGGATATATTAGCTTGAATAAGGAGTTCCAAACTTGTTCACTAGTCTAACTTTTTCTCGTTTCCCATATTGCTGCAATACTTCAATAGATTGTTAAACAATGCCTAGGGTTCATATCTGAAAGGATCAATAATTGTTGAGCCTTTAAAATTGTGAGCGGATACACTCCTAAATGATAAGAGATTAACAATGAAGGAAATTTTCGGGGTGGGAATTTTTTCTTTTAAATTGGAAAGGAGCATGTACCCCTGAAAAATAAGGGTTTGAAAATGAGGAAAAATTTCACGGTTTAGATTGCGGTATTTATCTTGGAAAGGTCCCGATGAGACTCTTTAAATTGGGGAACTAACAAAGAAAGAAAACTTGCATGGTTGAGATGCATGCAACACTCCCAGCCTCTTGTATTGAGGTATGCTGGTCTCGCTGCTGTATTTGTTTACTTTAGCATATATCAGAGCATGTTAGTTATTTATTTTTAAATTCTGGAATCTCTATGTACATTCATGTCCAATAAACCACTGAGCTTTGGAACCCAATTTTCGCAACCATTCTTTGGACTTCTTATCTATGGAACTTTTGGAAAGAGGATGCTAGTTCGTGGCTCCATGGTCATGAGTATTTTAAAATTAACAAGCTAAGGTGGATTATGGACAGTAATTTGGTGTAATAGTCTAACACTGATGCTGTTTAGTTTTCCGGATTGCATATGGATTGATTCCCATGTCAAATTCTGTCTGCAATTTTGACCTGAAAAATAAAAATAAATCCTAAAATTAAGTTTCTCTTGAGATAAACTTTGAATTAAACATTGAAAGGACAACAACTTTATAATGGTACTATGGTTACTGTGTCTTTCCTATGGGAGGGTATAAGGGGCTTTGCATTTATAAATACGGAATAGGGAGCAATAGACAAAATATAAGCAGGCTTGACTTTCTCCTGATGAAGTCTCCAAACATTTCGCTATTGTTCCTCATAGTTGAAGTAATGACAATGATTCTACTTGTTCTCTCTGCAGGGTCTCCAACCGTTTTGTCAATACTTTCCTGTCTTATTCAATTTCATTTGATATCATAAAAGTGTGATTCAGGATGTCACCTAAGTGAATTCTATAGATTTCTTAAGTCAAGTTCCGCTACATGTGATATGCTTTTTTTTTTCATATAGTGAATCAATTCTTTTATAAACGTAGAAAACATGAATAGTTTGTACCTGATCATATAGAGGGTCCAGTTTAATGGGCATGGAGATGAATATTTGCTACCTTGACCTCTCTTTTTGTGTAGGAGGTCTTTTAATATGATTGTCTTTCCTGCTTTCTTTTCCTGTTTAACTTTTCCTGTGAGGCTTTTGCTTTCTGTCTGGCTTTTCAAAGTCATAATAGTCAATGTTTTCCTTGATATCTCAGTAACTTGCCTTCAGATGCTCTGCTCCTGTTCCAATGTATGAAGCTAGCAAATGAAAAGCCAAATTCTGTCACTTTGGTTAGCTTGCTGGGGGCATGTACTCATATCCTGAATATTGGATTAGGTAAATGTATTCACTCGCACATTGTTACCAGTGGTATTGAACTACATGTTGAACTGGAAACAGCCCTCCTTGGGATGTATGCAAAATGTGGTCATATACAGCAGGCTTTCCGCATATTCAATTCGATGGATGATAAAAATCTGCAGACCTGGACCATCATGATTTCTGGTCTTGCTGATCATGGACATGGAGAAGAAGCTATGTCCTTGTTTGCCAGAATGGAAGAATCTGGCTTTAGGCCGGATAGCTTATCATTTTCTGCAATCTTATATGCTTGTAGTCATATTGGCTTTGTTGATGCGGGCCGTGAATATTTTGAAAAAATGGCAAGTATTTATGACATCAGGCCAACTATGGAACATTACGGATGTATGGTGGATATGTATGGACGTGCTGGAGAACTAGAAGCAGCTTATGATATTATAAGGAGCATGCCTACAGAGCCTAATTCTGTGATATTGAGGAGTTTCATTAGTGCTTGTAAGCATCATGGTCATATTCCTTGCGCAGAAGAAAATATAAGGGAGATTCTCCTCAAAATAGAGCCTGATCTCGGATCAAACTATGTACTTGCATCTAGTTTGTCTCATCTTTTTGGTCATTGCAGCGATGCGAACAGCCTTAGATCGTCTATGAAAGTAAAAGGGATAAAGAAATATCCTGGTAGCAGTTGGGTGCAGTCGCTTGATAGTCTTGCCGAAGAAAGCAGTTGAAGGATGTGGTAGTAATGTTTTGTGTTTATGCCAATAGAAGAGGCATTCAGATCACAGGAATGAAGTCATTGTTACATTCCAAAGACGAGAGAACACTATCAAGGTGGAGGAAAATGAATTGCTTCTTTTTGGGTAATGAGGTACAAATTCAGGGGAGCTGTTTCTTTGACCATTGGAAGAGGGTCACGCTGAAGTTCCTATTGTTCTTGCATAATTTTGAATAACTTGAAAAATGAAGATTACATTGTGGAGTGATTTTGATTTGTAGGTCATGGGATATGACATTTAAGAGGAACTGCACAAATTGGTATACTTCTGGACGAGAAAAGCCATGCTCTGTCAGAGCTACAACTCTGTTATCCTTCTCAAATTATTTCTAACAATCAATCATCCCTAGGTATTGGACTAGTTGGGATCAGCTTTATGAGTCTCCTATATTCTACCTCATTTGGGGCCATTCTTTTTGATACTGGTAAATGATTTGTTTTCTCCATAAACTACTCTTTCTTTTCAAAATATATGGTTAAGGTTAATCTTGGAATTCTATTCAGAAGTTGGGATGCCCTTAAAGTGGCACCTCAGCATGGCCTGAAGCTTTGGTTAAAAGCTATGAGGTATTCCCACGGGGAAACAAATTCAAAATCTTTCATGATGTCAAGACTCAAGTCTTCCGCTTTGAGCTCTGGAAATTTAAATTTAACCAAGTGGTATCTTCATTTATCTGTTAGTTTAATTGTAATTTCTGAAATGAAGGAGAAGAAAGCAGTGAACATGTCATGCTGGAGTAGGTTTTGTTGTAAGCAAAATATGGAAAACGAAGCTTTGGTAGTTGTACTACTCAAAGTAGCAAGTGTCTGCTTTTAAGGTATTCCCCTAAATGCTTTGAAAGTATAATCACTCACACATCCATTTGCATGTTATTTTTTGGAGCTTGACTTGAAGCCATCAGGAAAGGGTGATGCTCTGTACTCTATATCTGTCGATTCTCCATGTCCTTCACATTCCGTGATGTTTGTATGACTAAGCTTTTCTTAGAATACTTAACTGCCATGGGTTAGTGAATAAACTTTGGATATTTATCACAACAAGAAAGAACCACTTGACTGAAATACATATTCAATATTTAATTAAGGTTCTTCTGGTCTCATCTGCTTAAACTTAAGGATCCATTCATTTGTATAATGCTGTTAATGCCAATATCAGATGAACCTAGCTTGGTGGAAACCTCTTCGCTGTGTATTACATCACTTGCATATGAAAAAGTTTTGAGTTTCCTATTTGTTCATGAACAATATACCGTACTGGATTGCTAATGTATTTCATTTGAGATCATCCAGCACTCTAAATTATTGGAAGTAGCAGGCTTGCGATCTCAAGCTGATCCTGTCTTGTTTAGTAGATCATGAATTAAAGATGGGGGATCTATTTTCCTCTCCATAGCATTAGACAAAGAACCTAAAGCCCGAGCTAGCTAATGGGCACATTGGTTTGCTCTGGTCTTTTAACAAAAGATGAGGAATAGAAGTAAAGCCACACATGAGTGCTAAACAATCTCGAATAATAATATAAAAAAACTAGGAGTTGTTGTAAGATTTTTTCTGATCGATCTCCACAATACATGTTATTGATGAAAAATTTTCCTTTAGTGAGTTTATGCTTCTTGAACAACCAAAGCCTCAACCACAAGGGAGTCATGAGGCGTATCCAATCAACTAGAGGGACCTCTCATGAAGTTTCCTTGAGAATCACGGACTAGCATGTCTGACTCTGCTCCTACCAAAGTAAGGTCAAAAGAAGTGTTAGAATATGAATAGGTTTATGCAATCCTACTAGAATAGAAATATGTTTATACAATCATATTAGAATAGGAACACGAATACTAAATAGTATCCTACATGGTAAATGATTGTATTATAGGGTCTACAAATAGGTCTCAATGTAATAATGTAGAAACAACAACAATTCAATAATATTATTTTTTCATATCTCTCACATGGTACTTTTTACTAGGTTTTGAGCACTTTGTTGCTCAGGGGAGTTTAGTAGCCTTGTATGTCAATTATGTGAGTCACTCTATGGTTAAGCAATCTTTGCAGGTTTTGTTTGGGAAGTTCAATGCTGGAATTTTATCTTTGTGTTTACTGACATTATGCATCAAATCCAGTATTTAATGAGAAAACAAACACATTGAGATTGACTGTCAATTTTGTGAAGTCGACTGATCAACTTGCGGATATCTCACTAAGCCCCTCATCGATCCTCGTGTTAATTATATTTGTAACAAGCTAGGTACATGAATTGTGTGCACTAGCTTGAGGGAGAGTGTTAGAATAGGAATAGGTTTATACAATCTTATTAGAATAGGAATATATTTATACTATCTTATTAGAATAGGAATAGGAATACCAAATAGTATCCTACTGGCAAAGGATTGTATTCTAGGGTCTATAAATAGGTCCTAATGTAAAAACAACAACAATTTAATAATATTCTTTTCCTATATTTCTCACAAGAAGCATCAAGGTTTTACTTGAGGATATTCTCATTAGGACACCGTCTAATTGGTCCTGACTCGCAATCTAAACCTAACTCAAGATTCGAGCCTTGAGACCCAGGGTCTAAGCCCTAATCCTCGGCCTCGACCTATTTACTGGGACATGACACCAAAAACATATCCTGACCCAAGCCCCAAGGCCCAAACCACGAGACTCTTCGACACTAACTCGAGATTCAACTAGGAACTCGAGCACTTATCCTCTAGAATGATTTGATATCTAACTGTGACCTTAGCCCGAGACCCAATCCTCGAGATTTGAAACCTAAAACCTAACCTTTAGTCGCGACTAGATCTCGAGACTCGACCCTGATCCATATTAAAAATCAAAATGAATTTTTAGCAGTAAATCCAAATTAAAGTAAATCTTTAGAATGTCCCTTGAGTTTGACAAAATTTAGAGATCAAGTTACAAATGAGTTATTTTGGTTAGAGTAAGAGGGTCAACCCAATATAAAGTTATCTCGTGCTCAAGATTTTGGGTGAATTAGGTGGACCACCGATTTTTAGGCCATATTTGACACCAGTACATAAGTTTGTGGAGCGAAAAATGGGCCAAATTATATGATTATTCCTCAGAAACTCTATTTACTTCAAGGAATACTTTATTATTTCTACTAGTACTAAGAGGTTAGGAAGCATGTCATGGACTACATGCGTGCTTCTAGATGAGGGCAAGGCAGTAATTTATACTTGGTTGTGTGTTTTTGTCATGACCCAAAATTGGATGTGATGACACCTGGCTTATCCCTTCGGATAGGTCAGCCTAAACCCAAATGCGATAGGGTGAATGTGAAGTTTTAAAAAAATATGGAACTAAGTGTAACACAAACATGCAGAGAGACATAATATAACTCAAAATACCACCAAAACCTAGTGTCACGTGTACAAGCCTCTAAGTATTACAATAGATTCAAAGAAGTACAAGTCTAATTGTCTTTGTTGCTAGAGCGAAACAAGAACATAATAAAAATGAAGAGGTTTCTGCCGATATGACAAACAACTACCTCAAAACTTTCCAAAGTAAGCCTCAGATGTAAAAGAGAAGAAGGAATAGTTACGAGGATCTGGACTCGTACCCTACACAAGTGTAGAAGCAAGAGAGTGAGAACCAGACAATACGATACTCAACAAATAAACGACTAACTCAAGGTAAAGCAATACAATTAAAATGTAGATAACTTGGATGATAAAATTTCTTTTACTTTTAATAAACTTAAAAATGGAAGTTTTGTTTTAAAACTAAATAAGATGAAGTTTTTATTTTTAAACTAAATAAGATGAAAGTTTTATTTTTATGCTAAAAAATAGAAATTTTATTTAAGCTAAACAAGATGGAAGTTTTATGTTTAAGTAGATAAGATGAAAATTTAATTTTTAAAACACACGACACAATCATGGAAATGCACATCCAAAAATATAAGCTAAAAAGATGAAAATTTTTATTTTTAAGAATGAACAACTAAACTTGCAAAGAAAATGTAAAAAAAAAAAAAAAAGGTTAAAGAGTATTTTTGTAAACAAACAACTTATTCTTAGAAATTATGCCATGAATACAAGTTTGAATATGATGAACCAAACAAGCAATAAAAATTAATTCCAGGGTAACTTATCCCAGTATAACTTATTCCATCATAACTAAAGCCAGCATAACTTATATTTAAACCAAATGAACTGTTACTATTTTTTAACTTATATATTAATGTTTCTTTTCCTTCCTTTCGTTTCCACAACAGTCTATGCTTGCATTAAAAAATTAAAGTAGAATGCTTGTAAATGATTTCCCACCAAATAAAGTCGTTTTTCCAACGTTCGAAAACATTCATTCATCTTCTCCAACTTCATTCTCTATTCATCAAAACTACCATTCATCATGATCACTATCGTCTCTCCCAATTCATATCAGAGTCTTCTTCAATATCCCTCCAATTCACCCGTACTATTTTCGATAGTTCTCACGTTATTCCATCAATCTTCGCATGGAACACAATGATGAGAGCATATTCCCATGTAGAGTCTCTGGAGCTCTTTAAATAGTTCCAAGAAACTGGATTAAAACCACATAGATTCACCTTTCCTATTGTGCTAAAGGTTTCTGGGAATTGTTTGATGATTGGAACGGGTAGATCGTTGATTTCCATTGCTGTGACGTCGGGTTTCAGTTCAGATTTACATGTGAAGAATACACTTCTGAGAATTTATGCTGGATTTGGTGTGATCAGGCTTGCAAGACAAATGTTTGATGAATTCACAGGGATATAGTGTCTTGGAGATAAGTGATGGCTGGTTACGTTCATTGGTATTATATTTGCTTCAGTTATTTGTCAAAAACGCATATTAGTTATTACTTTTATACAAATTTCACACCCCAATTATCACAATCTATTTATTAGGGATCATATAGCCGACTATACTTGTGATTCAAGTATGATAGTGCTAATTGTTTTCTTATTAATTACAGTTTCTTCTTCTTTCTCCATATACAAGATATTTCATGTATTACATTATTTATGAATTGTGAATGGGAGTGAATAGAATTACCAAAATCTAAGTAGATTTTGAGCATTAGAAGTTTACTACTTTGTGGAAACGAGTTCAAGTATTGTTCTGTGAGGAATTTGTAAGGGTTAATCGTCTTTTGATAGGCCTGACACATAATAGGTCACCGTTTTTATGAACAATGCAAGCTTGTAACCTTGTTCGTACCTTCAGAAATTTGGTGCCATGGTATTTGTGGTTCTCTGTGATCTAATACTCTTGGCGAACTTCTTAAAAATCATCCCAGATGTCGATTGTGAATACTTGTTTTGTACCAGAAGAAGGAACAAGTATTACTATTACTTGGATATATTAGCTTGAATAAGGAGTTTGAACTTGTTCACTGGTTTAACTTTTTCTCTTTTTCATTATTGCTGCAATAATGCAATAGATTGTTAAACGGTTCCTAGGGTTCATATCTGAAAGGATCAATGAGGTGTTGAGCCTTTAAAATTGCGAGCGGTGCATACACACCTAAATGATCAGGGATTAACAGTGATGAAAATTTTCGGGGTTGGAATTTTTTCTTTTAAATTGGAAAGGAGCATGTAGTACTGAAAAATAAGGGAGTAAAACTGAAGAAAAATTTCATGGTTTAGATTTCGGTATTAATCTTGTAAAGGTACCGATGACACTCTTTAAAATGGGGAATTGACAAAGAAGGAAAACTTTCACGGTTGAGATGCATGCAACACTCCCAGCCTCTTGTATTTCGGTATGCTCGTCTCACTGCTGTAATTGTTTACTTTTGCATACGTTAGAGCATGTTAGTTTTCTTTTAAAATTCTGGAATCTCTATGTACATTCATCTCCAGTAAACCGAGCTTTGAAACCCAATCTTTGCAAACCAATCTTTGGACTTCTTACCCTACAAAACTTTTGGACAGAGGAAGCTAGATCATGGCTCCAATGGTCATGAGTATTCTAAAACTAACAAGCTAAGGTGGATTATGAACAGTAATTTGTCTAATAGTCTATCACTCCTGCTGTTTAGTTGTCCGGATTGCACATGAATGGATTTCCATGTCAAATTCTGTTTGCAATTTAGACCTGAAAAATTAAGAGAAATCTTAAAATTAAGTTTTATTTGAGATAAACTTTGAATTAAACGATGAAAGGGCGACTTGGTAATGATACTATGGTTATTTTGTCTTCCCCATGGGAGAGTATAAGGGATTTTGCATTTATTAATAGGGAATAGGGAGCAATACACAAAATATAAGTAGGCTTGACTTTCTCCCGATGAAGTCTCCAAACATTTCGTTATTGCTCCTCATAGTTGAAGGAATTAATCACAACAATTCTACTTGTTCTTCCTCCAAGAGGTCTCCAACCGTTTTGTCAATACTTTCCCGTCTTATTCAATTTCATTTGATATCATAAAAGTGTGATTCAGGATGTCTCCTAAGTGAATTCTATAAATCTCTTAAGCAAGTTCTCGCTACATGTGATAGTCATATGCCCATATTTACATATAGTGAAATCAATTCTTTTATAGACATAGAAGAAGTTGAATAGTTCGTACCTGATTGTTGACATCCAATTTTGACCGATCTATAACCTTTTTCGGATGCAAAAATTATTTTCCTTAATTTTACGGGTTCAAAATTTAAAGTAATTATATGCAAATAATTATATAGTTTAACATTCAAAATTTATAAAAATTATTATTAGTATATAAATTTATTATTTTTATTATATTTATGGGTTGTCAAATTTTGAAATAATTATTTTACATATTGGTTTAAGGTTTAAAATATTTTAGTTTGCTTATTTTATATAAAGAATTTTATTTATGTGTAGTACATTATTGATCAAATAGCAATTCAATTGATCTTCTCTTAAATCATTTCAATTCTACCCTAGGAAATATTAGTACATGATTGATTTAGTTGTTTATTTGACACCACTACATCCTAGATCAATATGGAAGCTATTGAGCCAGTGTTCCTTTCACTATATAATTATAATAACTAAATTCTTACTTGAAACAATTTTCCTATGATTATGTGCTCTCTTTGATATTTACGGTAAACATGGACCTATACTTGTCAATCATGACATTCTTTCATTTGTAATTGATATTTGCTTCTTTATATGAATTGAACAGCTTTGTATAAAGTCCAATTATGACAAGTTTTGATTATTTTACACCTAATTGATTGAGTTATCGATATTAGAATAAATTTAGTGGTTAATGTTTATAAAGGGAAAAGATTCCATTGATTTGCCGTTTTTCTATATTCTATGGATAAGCCTTTATTTTTTACTATATAAACATCTCTCTTCTTTTAGTGGATGGACACTCACTGATCATTGTGGAAACCTCAAGCTTTCCTCCCTCACAAACACTGATCACTTTTAAAGATATTCCTTTAAGTTCTCAAGCTCTGAAAAACGGAGGACGCCTTTAGAGTTATAATTTTCCTTGCGATATAATTGCATACTGTTGAATACACTTCTGACTCTTGAAAGACTTAAAAAAAGAGGAACAATACTAGTATACTTATTGTTCTGTTTTAAATTGCTTGGTTTGGATTTCATATCAAGTTTATTTGTTAATCATCTGCTTAACCGGTTAGTAACCTAACTAGTATATCATTTTTACCTTTTTATCATTTATTTATCAAAGTTTATGTTACTGGAAAGGAAGCATTCTGGTCAGTTTACTGTTCTTTTTCTTTGGGTGTGATTTTTTATCCGCCATAAGTGCAAGTTATATGTTGTTCACTGTTTGCCTATAAATATTCTGGTATCTTGTATTTCTTGTAGTGTTTGTTTGTGTATTTTCTTTGTGGTTCAGTAGGGATTGAACAATTGAGTTTCAAGATACAGAAGAGTTCACCAGGTTTCGAGATACATCTGGATGTAGATTCATACACCAATCTTTGTTTCTTTTTCAATAAGTTGTATGAACACTATGTGATGATAAAATTCGGGGGTTGCTCTTAATCGTGCGGGGGGTGGGGGTGGGGGGAAATGCTACGTCTTTCTATCTCTCTCTCTTTTTTTTTTTCATGTTTCACTTTATCTTTTTTCTCCTTTTACTTATTTTATTCAACTATTTAAACTCAATTGTTAAAGTTTTAGCAAAGTCACCGTTCAATTCCTTTTCCACAATTTGGATTGGATATGCCACTTTTATACATAAGTAGTATCTCCTAACGTACAGTTAGATAGGAATTACGAGGTCTAATTTCATTTTTAAGTCAAGGTGTTCCTGGTGTACCATCTACCTAAGAGTTTTCAAAAAATAGTGTATGTGTATTTATTTGTAAATATTTATGTGGTTATATTTAAATCAAATCTTTCACTTTTCTTCGAATTATATATTATTATTATTATTTTCTAAGAATGAAGTCAAATAAAAAATGTTTCTATGGTGGAGGAACACGATTAACAATCTCGTTGGTATCATCTGTATAAAGAAACAAACACTTTTTGTAGCTTTCACTATAAAAAAAACTAATAAAAGAGACCTAAAAAAAAGAGACCTCAAAAATAGATAGGAAAAAGAGACCTCATGAGGTTTCACTAAAAAAAAAACTAAAAGAAGAGATCTAAAAAAAAACAGACCTCAAAAATAGATGGGAAAAAGAGACCTCATGAGGTCACTATTTTTATATATAATTTTTAATTATTTATTTTTAAATAAGGGACTTCATGAGGTCGGTTATATATAAAAAATATTTTAATATAAATCACTTATTTTAAAAATTATTTCTACTACTACTCTACCTAAAATATGCATCTCACGAGGTCTCTATTTGGGAAAATAAAAAATAAATTTTTGAGACTTCCCAAGGTCTCTTTTTTAGTCAAATTTGGTCAATAATATTTTAATTTTTAGGGGAAAGAGACATGCTAAATTAAGAAAATAAATAATGCATCTTATTTTAATTGTTTTCCTTTTTTAAAAAATATTATTGACCAACTTTGACTAAAAAAAGAGAACAATTAAAATAAGAGGCATCATTTATTTTCTTAATTTAGCACTTCTCTTTCCCATAAAGCCCTAACTTGTCTCTATCTCTATCTCCCACACAATTGTACTGCTCAAGGACGACATTGCATCATCGTTGAGCCTGCCAATAACCACTCAATCACCTAGTTTGAAGCTTTACTTTCCGTCATCGATTCGTGAGAACTCCATTTATCGATTTTGAACAGGTAATTTTGGAGCTTTTCAATTTTTAATTTGATAAGTTGTGAGCATGTGTAGCTAGTTAAGATGTAATGCTTGTTGATATATAATCAAACCTTTGGAATTAGCATTAATAATTGATTGTGAGATAAAAAATTGTCAAGAGGAATTTGGGATTCATACCATGCAACCTCACATGAATTCTAAGTTTTTGTAAGCTTTTTGACTACTTAAATTTACAAGTCCAGAGAGTGACACTGGCAGGTGTCCCTCCAGTTGGTTGGAGGTCAATATCTTGAATTAAGATCATGTTTCTCCATTGGGTATTGTATCTATTTATCCCCTCGGAATCACATATGGACAGACCTAAAAGAGACAAGGAAAAGAAGGGTCTTACATCGCCTTTTAGTTTATCAATTTCCCTAGTTCATTGGGAATAATGCATGAGAATCACTTTCCTTCAAGATTTTTGGTCAAAAATTGCTACATAGCTCAGTGCAGTGCTGATTCTTTTGGGGAAAATAATAAAATAAATAGAACTGAAAATGAGATAATGCTTGGAGTAATGAATCTGAACATGTCCAGACACTGCATCAAAGACAAAACCAAACTATAACATAAAAGATGTTAAGCTCTGCATACATTATACTTGAATAGAAATGTTGATCAATGAAGTTCAATGTACAAGTCATATGGTGTGAATCAGTTAGTTTGTTAGAGAATGTACAGTTGTACATAGTTAGGTTGATAACTGAATGTGTATAAACTGAACTATAAATAGTCAGCTACATGAATGTAATAGTTAGCTAAGCCAATTCAATGTAAAAGTAATCTTCTCTTCATTTCTTCACTCTTCTATCCTTTTCTTTCTCTACAAGTTAGCAACTTATGAATCTCCATTAATGGAGTTTACATGGTATCAGAGCCCAAGATCATAGGCTCATTCCGCACTCAAATTCCATCATTAGGTGCTCAGATCTCACCATTGTTATTTACGTGAATCACAAGGCAGCATCAAAGACAAATTGAAGTATTATCTGTTCATTCAAATGGCAATTCCAGCTGCTACAACTGTTACAAGTGATATTGCTCCATTCATGGCTGTTTTTTCAACGATTGATCATAATCACCCACTCTTTCTATAACATACAGACACTCCAGGTAGCTCACTCATCTCTCTCCAATTAACTGGATCTGAGAACTATGCACTATGGAGTAGATCCTTTAGGATTGGTCTTGTAGGTCAAAGCAAGTTAGGATTTGTCGATGGTCTTTCCCTAAATCTCTGTTCGAACCAGTGTTGCATGATCAATGGGAGAAATGCAATGCTGTGGTGTAATCTTAGATTATGAATGCAGTTTGACCTGGATTACTGAGTTCTGTTGTGTATGCTTTTGATGCTCGAAAAGTATGGTTGGATTTGAAAGAGCGGTTCGACACTGTTAATGGATCTAGGATCTTTCATCTTCACAGGGAGATCAACACTCTCTCACAAGGAACATTGTTAGTTGCCGACTACTTCTCGAAATTAAGAGATCTCTGGGATGAGTATGATGCACTCATGCTCTGTCCTTCATGTCCGTGTCTAGAGTCAAGGAAATTTTGAGAACATTGTGAGTACCTAAGGTTGTTACAGTTCTTAATAGGTTTGAATGAAACCTATTCTCCTCCCCGAAGCCAAATTATTATGATGAATCCATTTTAAGTCTAAAAGGAAAGGTCAATCTTCAGGAAGCTTTGCTAATCAAGTTAAACTGTCGCAAAGTGTTGAATCAGGAGCTCAGTCAACTAAAGTTCAACAAACTGGAGCTCTTTTCACTCAGGACCAGTATCAACAAATCCTGAAACTATTATCCAGGCCTGGTCGTGAAACTGCATCTACTCATCCTGCTAGAGTGGCTTCTGTAGATGCATGTATTCCTTTTTCAGCTTTTGTGTGTACCTATGATGTTAATGAATGAATAATAGATACCGCAGCTACGCATCACTTGACCTCCCAAATTAACACACTAACTACATGTATGGAAGCACCTGCTAACTCAGATAGTAGAGTACACTTGCCAAATGGAAATACAATTTCAGTGTCTCACATTGGTAGAACTAATATATGTACTAATCAGACTATCTCCAATGTTCTCTTCTTACATGACTTTAAAGTAAATTTATTGTCAGTTTCTAAACTGACTAAGGAACTCAACTGCATGGTAGGCTTCTTTCCTGATTTTTGTATCCTCCAGGATCGGATTGGTAAGGAGGATCATGGGCTTCACATACTACAAAGAGGATCACATCAAGGACCACATCAAGCTCAAAAAAAGCTGGTCAATACTAGAAGTAGAAGACTTGCTAGTGATGAATCTATGTCAAAGTCTATGTCTAAATCTGAAACTGTTGATGTCTGGCATCGGAGGTAAGGTCATGCACCTACGACATGAGTCTCTTAGTTTGTTACAAAACAAGTATCACACTCACTGTACAGTGTGTCCTTTAGCAAAGCACACAAAACTTCCTTTTTTTTTTCTAAGCACTACTATGTCTAAATCTGCTTTTGAGTTGCTACATTGTGATATCTGGGGACCATACAGAGTACCTACTCATAATGGAAAAAGATTTTTTGTGACTATTGTGGATGAATACAACAGATACACATGGGTTTTTCTGATTGCATTTAAGGTTGACACTATTGTTGTTCTCAGACAATTTCTTACACAGGTTGAAAATGTGTTCTCTACTAAAGTTAAAGTTTTAAGGACAGATAATGGCTGTGAGTTTCTTAGTCATGTGGTTAAAAATTTAGTGTGTGATCTTGGTATTGTTCATCAAACTACTTGTGTATACACCCCACAACAAAATGGGATGGCTGAGAGAAAACATAGGACCATACTAAATATTGCTAGAGCTATCAGGTTCCAAGCCTGTATTCCACTCAAGTTTTAGGGTGAATGTGTGTCTACTGCTGTTTATATTCTGAATAGGCTTCCTTTCAAAGTCCTTGGTTTCAAGTCCTCCTTTTAAAAACATTATCTTCACCCTCCCTCCTTATCTCACCTCAAAGTTTTTGGGTGTTTGTGTTATGTTGCGTGTCCCAAAGTCTTAGATAAGTTTGCCTCTAAAGCAATTCCTGCTGTCTTCATGGGCTATTCTTCAACTCAAAAAGGGTATATTTTATATGATGTTCATGCTCACTCATTTTTTATGAGCAGACATGTAGTTTTTCATGAACATCTATCAGTATCCATTTAAAGATCTCAAAGCATCTTCTAATCCCATATTTCCAGTCTTAGAAGCAATTTTCCCTGATGTTGAAAGTCTAGGTGAGCCGTTGTCATTTTAACCCCCCCACAAACTCAGTTGTACCAGCTCTATCCATTCATACAGAGCCAACTCCAGATGTGTCTACTGTAGTTGAGCCAGCCAAGAGATCAACTAGGCAAAGTAAACCCCCTATATAGTTGCAGGACTTTGTCACTACATCTAAAGGCAATGCATGTGCCTACCCTATTACTAATCAGCTCTCTTACTCTCATTTGTCACAAGCTTACAACCAGGTGTTGAAGGCTTACTCAGCTGTATGTGAACCTGCATCCTTTCATGAAGCTGTTTCTGATCCTACATGGGTAAAAGCTATGGAACTGGAAATAGCAGCTTTAGAAAGTAATAAGACATGAAGTATAGTTTATCTTCCACCTGGTAAAAAACTCATTGGTTGTCGATGGATTTATAAAATCAAGTATCTCTCTTCAGGGGAAATAGAAAGATATACTTGCAGCTTCTAAAGGGTGGTACATCTATCAGATTAATGTCCATAATGCTTTCCTCAATGGTGATCTACTAGAAGAGGTATACATGACTATTCCAGTGGTTTTGCTAGACATAGGGAGACTCAGAAGGTCTGCAAACTCCACAAGTCATTATATGGACTCAAGTAGGCACCAAGGAAATTAAATATGAAGCTAACAGAAGCATTAGTAGATATGGGGTTCAAACAGAGTCACTATGATTACTCTTTATTCACAAAGTTGGTTGGCTATGACACAGTGATAGTACTAGTGTATGTGGATGATCTTATAGTTACTGGAAGCAATCAAAAACTCTTTTGTGACACCAGACAGGAGATTCAAAAGAAGTTCAAGATGAAGGACCTAGGTGAACTAAAGTTTTTTCTGGGAATTGAGTTTTCTAGGTCCGACAAAGGCATACACATGTCTCAAAGAAAATATGCATTAGAGCTAATTTCTGAATCTGGGCTAGGGGGAGCAAAGCCAGCCAGCCTGCACACCGCTTGAGATGAATCAGAAACTCACTTCTGTACAGTATGATGAACACATCAATAATGGAATTCCTGAAGGTAACACAATTCTTACCGACATTACAAAATGCCAAAGAATGATAGGGAAACTTTTGTACATTACCATGACTAGACCCGATCTTGCATTCTCTGTACAAGTATTGAGTCAATTCATGCATTGTCCAAAAAAATCACACATGGAGGCAGCTTTAAGAGTGGTGAGATATATTAACAGTCACCTGGTTTAGGCTTTTTAATGCCAACAAATGACACCAATAAACTGACAGCCTACTATGATTCTAACTGGGGAGCATGTGTGGTGAATAGAAGATCAGTTACATGATATGCAATAAAGTTTGGAGAAGGTCTTGACTCTTGGAAGTCAAAGAAGCGAGAGACTGTGTCAAGGAGTTCAGCAAAAGCAGAGTTCAGAAGTATGACTGCATGTGTAGCTGAAATAACCTGGTTGGTAGGACTATATAAAGAGTTAGGTGTCAAGATAAACCTACCTGATATGTGATAGTAAGTCAGCTATTCAAATTGCTGCCAATCCAATCTTTCATGAAAGAACAAAACATTTTGACATTGATTGTCACTTTGTTAAAAAAAATATGTCAAGGGATGTTGAAAACTGAGCATATTAATACTAAAAGACCAACTTGCAGATGTGCTCACTAAAAGTCTAGGAAAGGTACAATACAATATGTTAGTGAGCCAGCTTGGAATGAAGGATGTGTTTCAACCATAAACTTGAAAGGGAGTGTTGATCAATAAAGTTCAATGTACAAGCCATGTGGTGTGAATCAGTTAGTTTGTTAGAAATGTACAGCTGTACATAGTTAGGTTGATAACTGAATGTGTATAAGCTGAACTATAAATAGTCAGCTACATGAATGTAATAGTTAGCTAAGCCAATTCAATGTCAAAATAATCTTCTCTTTATTTCTCCTCTCTTCTATCCTTTTGTTTCTCTACAAGTTAGCAACTTATGAATCCTCATTAATGGAGTTTACAAGAAAATTTCATAAATTTAAAATTGGAGTTGGACAACTCAAAAGATTATTACTGAAACTTTTTTCAAAAGGTGTCCAGACAGCTACATAAGAAATGATGATTGGAAATCAAATTAGACAATCAAAATTTGATAAATACATATAGGTAAGGCTAGTAATGTTTCCCAGTTCCTTCGATGTTTCCCCTGACAACTAGTTCACAAGCACAGAGCTGGATCAAAAAATTTGCAGTTACAATTGATGATTAAGTGCCCGTTTGGATTGAATTATTTTAGGTGTTTTTAAGCCAAAATAGCTTTTGAATAGACTTGAAGTGTTTGAGTAAAGTAAAAAAGTGCTTATAAACATTTATTTTAAAGTCAAAATAACAAAAATAAGCCAAAAATCATAAGTTAGAAATTCTAACTTATGACTTTCAACTTATAAGTCACAAGTCAAAAGCCAACTGTTTTAGCAATGTATTTAATGGGCCTTACATGGAATTTAACTGGATTGATGCCCATTCAGTTGGTATACTACCATTGAGGTAATTGTATGCAAAATCACTGAAAAATGAGATTATGTGAATTCAGTTAACTATGCTTATCGAAATTTGGATATTGAATTGGATTATACCGGAAATAAAAGAAAATGTGGCAGTAGCATTCAAAAGATTCTACACTCTTTTTATGTAAGAAAGCTTTACCAGTTTGGGAGGAAGAACACCAGGAAGATTTATACCCTTAAGAGTACTGCCTAAGTAATTTCAATAGTCAACAAAGTGTGACAATTTATGAAAACCTTCCCTAGAAGTACCCATTTAAGCAACTTAGGAGTAGTAATATTATGATGTTCATAAATTTATAGTCCAGCAAAAAACAAATACCAAATAGTTCTATTTTAAGTAGACAAGTTTGGGACAAAAGTTTTTGTAGCCCTTCAACTATGTAGTAGAATAAGATAGTTTTTTTCTTCCATTTAAAGTTTGAGACAAAAGTGCTCTTAATTCTTAAGTCTTGAGCAAAATCTTATATTGCAGATCATAAGTTTAATAAATGACAATTATATCAAATGCATTTCATATAAAGTTTATTTTACTTGCATTGAGTTTTCAACTAATTAAATATTTATTCTACTTTTCCTGTAAAAAACTATTATAACTTTCCTTGACTAGAACTTGGAAGGAGTTAAGAATTTTAAACCTTACTACTTTTAAATGTTTACAAATCAAATTATTTACAATCATGTTTATCTTTTTTTTTGGGGGTAGATTAGTTTATAATTCATCCCTTGTGATTTTGTATCTAGCGGTCGGGACCCACATTTGTGGACCCCGGGGGATGCCTAACACTTTCCCATCGATTTAATTGAACCCTTACCATGATCTGTTGTTTATTGACCTTATCTAGAATTAGTTAGGTTAGATAGGTGCTCTAACGCGCCTTAATTCGTTAGGTGACGACTCTTCAAAAAATTAAAATCTCAAAAGAGTTGTTAGATCATGCACCAAAATTCATTTTTTTGCGAAAAATGGGTCGTGACACTGATCATATAGAGGGACCAATTTAATGGGCTTTTATGTTTGCTTTTCATACCTCTCTTTCAGGAGGTCTATTAATATGATTGTTTTTCCTGCTTTCTTTCCAGTTTAGCTTTTAGTGTGAGGTTTTTGCTTGTTGTTTGGCTTTTCAAAGTTATAATAATCAATGTTTTCTTGGATATCTCAGTAACTTTCCTTCAGATACTCTGCTCCTGTTCCAATTTATGAAGCTAGCAAGTGAAAAGCCAAATTCTGTCACTTTGGTTAAGCCGTTTTGTTATCATCAATTTGATCCAATACATTTGTCATTATTTTTACCGTATCTTCTTCCTAACTCCATTCTTTATTTTTACTACTAATAGTTGTTACTTCAATTAATTTGTTTATCTTGCTGATTATGTTTCTTTGATCTTAACAATGATTAAAAATTGGTGTCTCACGCTAGAAATATGGGAAAAGAACAAGTGAGACTTATAGGGCCGCAGTTGAGTGTAACGTTTGTAAAAAAGTTACTAATGACGGAATCTTTCGTCACAAACAACACCTGATTGGTACTTTTAAGGATGTCACACGGTGTGAACAATCCCCGGATGCTGTAAGGGAATAAATTAAAAAATTTGTTGATGAAAAGAAGGAACAAAAACTTCAGACTTTACTTTAATCAGATGTGACTAATATTGGTGATGATAAAGATGAAAATATGGAACACGGTGAATAATCACTTCCTTCAAAATCACGAAAATAGTCATAGAATGCAACAATAATAGAACCATCATCTTCCTCATTTTCATCAACTAGGCATGTAGCTACTTCTTTTCCCGTCCTTTGTAAGCTTTTAGTATTCCCCCTTAAACCATAATGGTTCTATGATCATTGCATTCCATGACTATTTTCGTGATTCTGAAGGAAATGATTATTCAGTAGCTTCATCTTCATCTCCCATATCTTCATCTTGATCATCACCAATACTAGTCACATGCGATTGAAGTAAAGCCTGACATTTCTGTTCATTCTTTTCATCAACATATTTTTTCATTTATTCCCTTACAATATACGAATTTTTCACACAGTGTGATGTCCATGCAAGTACAAATTAGGTGTTGTTTGTGACGAAAGATTCCGCCATTAGTAACTTTTTTACAAAAGTTACACTCAACTGCGGCCCTATTGGTCTCACTTGTTCTTTTTCCCATATTTTCAACTCGGGTGAGCATTTCTTGATCGCTGTTAAGATCAAAGAAACATAATCAACAAGCTAAACAAACTAATTGAAGTGACAAATATAATTGTTAAAATGAAGAATAAACTTAGGAAGAAGATACAAAAAAATAATGACAAATTATCAGATCAGTTAGGATATTACATTTGAGAGGAACTCCACAAATTGGTATACTTCTGGAAGAGGAAAAGCCGTGCTTTGTCAGAGCCATAATTTGGTATTCGTTACGACCACTATCATCTCTCCGAGTTCATATCATTATCTTCTTAAATATCCCTCTGTTGAAATATGTGCATCCACTACCAGTCAATGGACCAGGTCCCTTGACACGGCAAAAACAGTGCAGAAGATTAAACAATATGAAGAACACAACACAAGCAGTTTACGTGGAAACCTCCTTGCTCAAGGGAGTAAAACCACGACCTGTTGCACAGGATTTACAACCGTCTTCATTAATCTTCTCAAGCAAAAGTGAAACCCGGTTACAATCAATGTGAGAAAAAGTTATTAATCTCACGATCAAGTAATCTACCTATTACTTGAAGAGCCTAAGCGGATACCACACCACCCACTAAACCACCTAACTCTAGATGACTTAGAATTTGACTAAGCAACAAAACAATGTTGCCCACTAAATCAGTTAACCTTAATTGATTTAGACTTTTACAAACTCAAAACAAATATCTGAATCTTTTATAGATTAGGAACAGATTTACAATGTAAGTACATAGACACAAAGCTCTAAATACAACAAAGATTCTTCTTTACTCTATCAGGTCCTTCTGTTGAGTTGAGCAATGTTCTTCCTTGAAGATGGCCTTATGTTCAAGCTTGTGAATTTTCAAGGAAAATCCAAGTTTAATTTGCCAAGTCTTGAATTTGTGTTTGTTGGAAAGAGATAATATAATTTCCCACAAATTCGTTGAAGTCATCCCATTGGCTGAAGGCCTGCTGTTGGAAAAGCTGTGCACCTACCGCATCAGAGATGACAACTTTTCTGACAGCTGTCTTTTCGTCCTTTTCACGTCACAGTCTTGCGGGTACCAGGTCCCTTGCTTTTGGGTACCAGGTCCCTTGATATGAGTTCTTGAAAAACGCTTGTTGGCTGACTTCCTTCTTTGGATGAATGAATATAATATGGTGTTTGTCATGCTAAAAGTATCAAACATAAAGAGTTATTATCCGTTGGACAAACACTCTCCTCCATTCTGATTGGTGTAGTACACTGACGCCTTACCAACCTCTGACGTGACAGCTTTACAACTGTAACCAATTATGTATCCGATGGAGGAAACTCTGCCTGGTACCAGGTCCCTGCATTTGTGAGATACTGAAACATACAATTTCGTCCACTCTTCTTATTGATGTAGGATACTGCACTTTTCACCTACCACCTGACATGACAGCTTTTATGACTGTACCCCATTTGTATCTGGACGAGAGCACTCTGCCAAGAACCGGGTCCCCGCATTTGTGAGGATCATGAAAACACCTAGAATATAACATTTTCCCCCTTTTTGATGATAGCACACAAATAAACCTCACACTGAGTTCATCATTCATCTTATTGTCAGCAGTTCCAATAACAAGGATTTTGTTCCTTGTTAGATCGATAAGTTTGTTAAATCATCAAAAATTCATATCAAGTTCGAGCTATCATCTTAACTCAGCTTTGAACTAACATTTTCCCCCTTTTTGATGATAACATATTTATTCACCAGTTCCCCCTATCAAAAAGAATTCTTAGGGTAACTTGAGTTTCATCATCTCGAAGTTTGTCAACTCATCAAAATATCAACATAACATTTTCCTCCTTTTTGATGATGACATACTTATTCATCAGTTCCCCCTATCAAAAAGAATTCTTGGGGTAATTGGAGTTTAATCATCTCTAAAGTTTGTCAAATCATCAAAACATCAACATATCATCTTCCCCCTTTTTGATGATGACAAACATCTTCTTCCGCCTATCGACAGGACCAGGTCCTCATCAGGTAGCAAGCAGCAAACATTTATTCCCCTTATCAATATGACCTATTTCTTCAAGTAGCTACCATTGATTCCTCCTATCGATGTGACCATGTCTTCTTCAAGCAGTTATAGCACTATTGATCTCATACCTTACCTTAACAACTTTCCCCCTTTTGACATCATAAAAAAGGGTTAAAGCAGTAAACCAAGTTGACAAAATACAGTTCTTGCAAATTCATGGCCACTTGGGCAACACTGAGCATGAGTAAAAAGGCATAAAGTAATGAGACAAGTCAGTAGAAACAAGACATTTAACATCCATAAACAAAAGATCAGTCATCAAAGCATTGCATGTATGATTACAGATGAAAACCAGAACAATTCCCAAGAGATAAATGAGGACTGACATAGAGAGGTAGGAAGAGAATGGATGATTTAGAGGCAAGGAATTGAAAGAATAGAATTAGTAGAGCATATCCCTAGCATAAGATTTCAAGAATCTTCTCTTAGTGTACAACATGATGTACAGCCCAACCTGTATGTTTAACCTTCAGGGCTGCCAATTTTTTTTTGGTACCTGGTCCCTCTGATAGTGTTGTTTCAGAAGTTGGACTTTTAAACAACCCATTTCAGTATTCTAGTTAACACGAGCAACTGTCATAGCTTCCAACACTAGCCTGAGTTTTTCATAACAGAAAGATTGGTAACACAAACAACTCAAGGCCTCCGAGATGAATAGATCAACAATTGAGGAACCAAGAAGATTTTCTTTCTCTTTTTTTTTTTACACCTTTCTCTTCAGAAAACTTTGAGTTCTCAGAATATCTTTTTTTTTAGCATCATCTTTTCCACTTCTTCATATTTCATGGAGGACCAGATCCCTCTTCACACTTAAAACATTTTCATCAAAGAATTCTCCAGCAAGAATCAAAGGGTTAACAATTTGAAGTGTGTTTGAAAAGAAGAGAAAAGAAAATTTTAAAGCACCTTGATATTTGGAAGGCAACTCAATCTTTCTGGGGAAATAGAAAGAAATATTGAATATAAAGAAAGAGAAAATAAGGTATCATTTTGGCACTCAAAAGATGAGACAACAGTCAGATTCCTGAAGGACAGACATGTGGCAATTTCAATGGTTCTCATGCATAATTCAAACTGCAATGTTAAGATTGCTAACCTCCGAGAAAGGACCAGGTCCCTCTCAGTAGTTTGAAATGTCATTGCCTAGATCTATCCTCACCTACCTTTTTCTTCATCCCCTTTTCCATGTGTGTATACCTACAAAGGGTATTAAACTGAATTTGCTAAAACATACATAACCGAAAAGCAAGGATACCTGCTCCCTTTTCATAGTCATTAAAAGAGTTGATTGCTTCAGGTAGGATCCATTCAAGAAGGTTTTAGCATTTCCATCACCATCTTGATTAATTCAGCCAGATTTTTATGAGCTTCAAGATGTTTTCTGATCCACAAGAGTTGAACCCATCAAGCTGCACTTGCTACATTTATCGCCTCAGTTGATGAAAGAGTAATTGAATCTTGCCTTTTAACAAAGCTTCTCTTCACACAACACCTCAAAGATTGCCTCAAAGATGACATCATCAATATGTACCTGAATGATCAGCAGTTCCTTGCATATTTAATTCAAAGAGAAGAGTTTTTGATATTTTACCTCTCTTGAATACATTGTTGAGGAGCAACTTGGACAACCGATCAGCTTGTTGGGGAACCGACTATCAGAGTTTGCTTCTTTCAAACTGAGCTTGATTAGCTTCTTCATTCTCACCTTCAAAATTCACATTATTAGTTTGAACTGCATCATCTTTGTTCAGCACTGTCTAGAAGACCCGGTCCCTCATCAGGTTCGTGCGGCAAAGCAGCACTCACGAGCACGTCTCCTTAATCATACCTCAACATTCATACCTTGAGCATTAAGTTCAGTGATATTATCACAATGAGCAGTAAACAGATCAGCAATATAAATGTTCTTGCATCTCTTTTCTATCAAAATCATCAACCGAGAGAGCAAGTTTGTGACAAAACAGTTATCTGATAAGAGCTTAGCTTCATTTCATTCATCACAAATCTACACCAATGATATAGAGTTTCTTGCCATTCGCCAAAAGAGACACCTCCACCTTGAAGTGTCTTGAGAGAGAGGAAGTTCAGTGCTTTGAGCATCCACCATTCATGAATCGACACTGGTTGTTGCCACTTCCTCTCACAAGAATGTCATATCACGTGTTAGCCTTGGGAACCCACTTCAGTTGAAGTTCCCAGTAAGCGGATAAAGGAGTGATAAGAGAATTCTTTGTCCAGTGAGGCAGATCGATATTTTTCAACTTAGGAACAGAAGCACGACCAGGTCCCTTCTTCTACAAGTTCTTCTGTCGGACATACACAGGACCAGGTCCTTTCTTCAGTCTATTCCGTGGTTTGGAATAGTTTGATGAACTTTCTCCACAATCTTTAAATGCAAGACAGTCTCTTTTGCAACTCAGATCTCCTTTTATGTTGTTTCCTTGACTGAGTATATTTGTAAGGATCTTAGAGGAATTAGTCCATTTGAGGGAATTTTCAAGTTCCTCTTTTACACTGACCAGGTCCCTCTCCAATGCATGATTTCTCTCGAAAGCCACTTTAATCTTCATTTCAGCAGTATGCAACTTATTTTCAAGGTCCAACTGCAATTTTCTAGCCTCACTCTTTCCTTCAAAAATTGTAGTAGTCGCCCCTTTTATCTTTTCCTTTAGTTCTAGATTTTCTGTTTCTAGAACAACCATTTGACTTTCAATATCAGATACTTGGGCAACTAAAGCAATTTTTCCATCTTGAAAGATGTCTAGGTTGTTGTTTACGAGATCTTTCTCATCTTTCATCTCACTTATCAAATCAAGTAATACAACAACCAACTTTCTCAACTTACTAGTTGAAAAGGTATTCAAGTTTTGCTTGAAATAAGATAGAGTTACCTTTTCATCAGAATCTTCCTCGTCTGACTTTGCCATAAAATCATTATCTGTGTTTTCAGAATCATCTGAATCACTTGAGGATTTTTCCCATGCAGCCATTTCTCTTTTTACTGCCCCGAAGAAGACTTCTCTTCTGCTTATCTTGGGACAGACCTGGTCCCCTTCTTTGTCTTTACCTTCTGCATTCTTGACAATAGGAACATGTTCTTCAAGGAACATGAGATCATCTGTGATGTTGGAGAATCTGGTGCGCACTTCATGAATGAGTTCACCATCATTCATGGTGAAATCTTCAAACTGAGTAGAAAAGAGATCTAGCTTAGATTTCCTTATTTCCTCAGTGCCCCCATAAGTTGTTTTTAACAGATCCCAAATTTCCTTGGCTGATTCACAAGATGAAATCAGATCGTATTCATTTATACAAAGGCCACACATCAATAGCTTCCTTGCTTTATGATTTTTCTGGACTAATAGTCTGTCAGAGTCATTATATTGTTTTCTAGTTTTGGGAATGACTCTTGTGACCTCTCCATCTTTAACCTCCATAGTTGGCACATAAGGACCTTTACATATGACATCCCATACTACACTGTCCTCAGCCATGAGATAGTCTCTCATCCGAATCTTCCAATATTTATATAGCTTACTATCAAACAGAGGAGGTCTTGCGGGAGACTGATTTCTTTGCTTATCCAGTAGTGACTCCATTTCTCGCAGGAACTTCTCTCTTGGTGTTAACCAGATAGAGAGAACCTGCTCTGATACCACTTGTTGAAATATGTGCGTCCACTACCAGTCAATGGACCAGGTCCCTTGACACGGCAAAAATAGTGCAGAAGATTAAACAATATGAAGAACACAACACAAGCAGTTTACGTGGAAACCTCCTTGCTCAAGGGAGTAAAACCACGACCTGTTGCACAGGATTTACAACCGTCTTCACTAATCTTCTCAAGCAAAAGTGAAACCCGGTTACAATCAATGTGAGAAAAAGTTATTAATCTCACGATCAAGTAATCTACCTATTACTTGAAGAGCCTAAGGGGATACCACACCACCCACTAAACCACCTAACTCTAGATGACTTAGAATTTGACTAAGCAACAAAACAATGTTGCCCACTAAATCAGTTAATCTTAACTGATTTAGACTTTTACGAACTCAAAACAAATATCTGAATCCTTTATAGATTAGGAACAGATTTACAATGTAAGTACATAGACACAAAGCTCTAAATACAACAAAGATTCTTCTTTACTCTATCAGGTCCTTCTGTTGAGTTGAGCAATGTTCTTCCTTGAAGATGGCCTTATGTTCAAGCTTGTGAATTTTCAGAGAAAATCCAAGTTTAATTTGCCAAGTCTTGAATTTGTGTTTGTTGGAAAGAGATAATATAATTTCCCACAAATTCGTTGAAGTCATCCCATTGGCTGAAGGCCTGTTGTTGGAAAAGCTGTGCACCTACCGCATCAGAGATGACAGCTTTTCTGACAGCTGTCTTTTCGTCCTTTTCACGTCACAGTCTTGCGGGTACCAGGTCCCTTGCTTTTGGGTACCAGGTCCCTTGATATGAGTAGCAAGTACATTTGGGTTGATATAATATATGAAAAGAGAGCATGAAAAATCATCTGACTTCCATTGCACCTGCATCAACATGTGTCTACTTTTAACATATTCACTAAATGCTATCAGGAAAGGGTCATGCTCTGTGTACTTTGTATCTGTCGATCCTACATGTCCTTCACATTCCATGATTTTAGTATGACTAAGCTTTCCTTCACATTCCATGATTTTAGTATGACTAAGCTTTTCTTAAAATACTCAACTGCCATGGGTTAGTGAGGTAAACTTTGGATATTTATCTCAAAAGGAAAGAACTATTGAGTGAAATCCATATTCAATATTCAATTAACGTTCTTCTGGTCTCATTTGCTTAAACTTAAGGATCCAATGCAATATCAGGTGAACCTATCATGGTGGATGTAATACCCTACGTTGACATAAGGTTATTTATGTCTTTTGGTTTAAAATAAAGGGAGAGGCAGATTGTTGGTATATTTTAATGACCAAATGTTTTTTTTAAAAGTGTGGGCCAAAAGCCCAAAGTAACAAAGGGATGCAAGCTGCAACAAATTTAAAGAAAAAGAAGGAAATAACAACGATTAGGGGTTGGGAAAGTAGCGTGCAACAACAAACAAAATACGGGAAAAGAGAGCAATTTGAATCAAACGAGATAGAGAAAAAGAAGAGGAAGTGTGAAATGGGGGGGCATACACAGAAAGAAAAAAAGGTTCATCAGATTATAACGGAGTGGAGGTAAATATTTTCTTTCATGTATAATTTTACCTTGAACCTTAGTAGTTAAGTCATGACTGATCTTAACCTAGGTAATCTATTTTGTGGGCTGCAATTTTACTACCAGAGGCAGTGATTTAGACATGTAATTTGGAGACAAAAGTAGATGAATAAGTTGTGAAAATTGGACAAAGTTAGGATATAGTCATCAGTAAAACTACGTATGAGTTGAATAATTATATATAGCAATTTGATGGACAATGAAGTCCGAAAGAACTGGAAAAAATACTTTTTCTTTTATTTTCTGAATTAACTAACCTTAACAAGGAATTAACTCGAGATTGATGCCATATGATTATATATTGATTGAAGGAAGCCTTATGGATTTCTCTCACGAGTTTGGTACATCAACAAGTACTGTGAGTAGTATCTTACCACAATTTGTATTTCACAAGGTTCATGATTTTACATGGTTTATAAAGTAAATGTGTTACTGAATGTTTTGAACTTGTATGTGGGACAAGTCTTATACTTGATATGATACTGAAAATATTATTTGAAATGATATCATTCTTACAAGATATGATTACTGGTATTGAAAAGGTTTTACACTTATTTGAGAAATCGTATTTTGACAGGTGTTTGTTAAACGTTGAAATGATATGCTTTAATAAGATTTAAATGCTCTGTTCAATTTTGAAATGCTTATATTGATTACAAGAAAAGTTTAGCTGAAAGTAGACCTTGATAAATCCCATAGCTATTGCCGGGTTCGTTAGACCTGGTGCACCTTGTAGTTACTAATTAATGATAAAGGCCTTGCTTGTGGAAAGGTTGAACTATTATACTGTTGCTGATAACCCTCGAGTAGGAATCTACTGATATAAATATTTAACTCCTTTATGAGGAGTTCATTATTATTGGTTACTTCTTAAAGAGAAGGCCACACATCCTTGGAAACCTCCCAACTATAAGATTAGATTTGAAAGTGGTATCTGAGTTTACTACTAAGATTTGATATAAAAGTTTTTTCTGAGTTTACTACTAAGTGTTTACATTGATTTGTCTTACATGAGGGAAATAAGATTGACTACTATTACCGTCTTTGAAAATGGCATTGATTTTAGCAATTAACTATCATAACATGTTTTCTGACTTGTCCCTCATTAAAATGGTTGTGTTAAGAATTATTACTCACTTAGCTAGTGTCTCACTCATCGCTAATTGTTTTACAAAGAACTCAGGTAGTGTTGAATATGATTTCATTAAGTAGAGAGTGTAATTTTGTAGCATCTGGTGAGCCCCACATTGCTTTTCGTGGCAAGAAAACTATTGATTTGCTATGGTTTATCTAGTTTCTTTTGAACTCTTAGAGCCGCTCCATTTGTCAGTTCTTATAGAGTCATGATTATTCCTTTGAATTGTAGTTAAGTGACTAGTTTGAACCTCTTTTTCCTATTTAGAGATGAATGGGTATTATTACGTGATAATTAGATCTCGGTGGATATTACGTCTTAATTCATAGTTGTTATTAGTTATGTTGTGAATTTCTAAGACAGAAAATTCAGATAGGCCTAAAAACAAAGGAAAATCTGCCCGATTTTCTGTAAATTCTGGTAAGGCTTTCTTTAGGATTCTCCAACTTAGGCTGGTAATAATCCTTAATTGGATCGTGAAAAAGTTGGTATCAGAGCACTAGGTTATTATTGTGACTTATGGAGAAAACGTTAGTAGTAGAATCTCAATTATGGTTATGTTGTCGGCCATTTCTCTAATCGTGATTTTGCGAGGATGTGATAGGATGTGTCTTATCTTATCTTTCTTATTCCTCCTTTTGTGATTAATAGAGCCAACAAGATGAATCTAACATTGCTTATCTTTTTAACACTTTCTTTAAATGGTCGTCCCATAAGAAGAACAATCCAAAGGTTTAGAGGCATCAAGGGTCACCTTTGTAAACACCCATCTTTCACAATCAAGGGGAAACAAACAAAAGTGGTTGGAAAAGCTAAGAAAAAGGGTTGTTATGTCATTCTGGGGAATTTTGGTCCACTATGTGATTCTGTTTCTAAAAAGAGTATCACCTTGCACTTTATCAACATGAAAGTGTTACCCATGAGACACTAATACTTCCGTACCAATCCAAAGATAATAATAGATATAATGATTAGAGTCAGACAACTAAATGAATCCCTTACCAGCTCAAGACTACTACAGAGATTCTGGTTTGTCTGAACAAAAAAAGAAATGTAGCCTCAAGAGTTACTAAAGATGAAACCTCTAATGTGCTAACAACTCGGATCCTTAATGATTTTTTGTAAAGCAATGATTCTTAGGTGAATACTTAAAGGTTGATCTAGCACGTTCCAACAAGAGTAATGTATATATACACGCTATAATATTGTATTGTTCGAAATACCCATAGGGAACACCAACGACTTGAGTCGATTTAATTTATTAAGTTAATCATGGATTGTTTCTTTCTTGATAGTTGGAAATTTACAGCTTTGTTAGAAATATTCTTAAGAACTGCACCAGTCTAACTTCTCTGTATTGTAGGGTAGTTATTTATTATTTAGCAGTTAATTAGTTTATATCTTATCCTTATCCTTAGTTTTTAATCTTATCCTTAGGAGTTGGTTTACTTGTAAACTCTATAAATATCTGTGTTATAATGAAGTAAGTAATTTTTCTTTCATAATTTTTTTCTTAACTTCCTACTTGTTTAATAACAAAAGAAGATCATATTGTTATGTTTTTCCTTCTCTGAAAACTGAAAATTGGTATCAGAGCATTTATTTCTTGAGGGATCCATGGGTGTTTCATCAAAGTTAGGATTGTAATCAACAACACAAGTTTATCAATCATGAAAGCAGAATCATGTTTTTTGTAATGACAACACCTGTTTTTAATGGTGATAACTATCAGATTTGGGCGGTAAGGATGGAAACTTATCTAGATTCCATGGATATGTGGGAGGTAGTCGAAGAGGATAATCAAGTTCCTCCGTTGCCTAAAAATCCTACTATGGCCCAAATTAAAAACCATAAAGACAGTAAAACCAGAAAATCAAAGGCAAAGGCCTGTTTAATTTCAGCAGTATCATCTTCAATCTTCACTTGAATTATGTCTCTAAAGTCTTAAAAAGCCGTCTGAGATTATCTCTAAGGTATAATACGAAGGGGATGAAATGATCAAAGGTATGCAAGTGCTAAATCTTATAAGAGATTTCGAGATTCAGAAGATGAAAGAAATCGAAACCATCAAATATTACTCTGAAAGGATCTTAAACATATCATATAAAATAAGATTACTTGGTTCCGTGTTTAATGATTCACGTATTGTTGAAAATATTCTGGTAACTGTGCTGGAAAGATTTGAAGCAACCATAACTACTTTGGAAAACACGAAGGATCTATCCAAGATCACCTTCAAAGAGTTATTGAATGCTTTGCAGGCACGAAAACAATGAAGTCATGAGAGAAGAAGGAAATAAAGAGGGGGGGGAGCATTGTTTGACAAGCCTCAAGATGGAGGCAAAAACAAAAAGAAGAAGAACAAGAAGAATGGTGAAGGCATTTCAACAAGTACTACCAATGGAAAAACTAGACACTCAAAGAAAGGTTATCCGCCTTGTAAGCATTGTAACAAGAAAGGTCATCCACCATATAAATGTATGAGAAGGCCTGATGCTAAATGTAGTAAATGCAATCAACTTGGGCATGAAGTTGTCATTTGCAATAACAATGGTCAGCGACAAGCAGCAGAGACTTAAATTGTTGAGGTGAGGAGGAAGATCAACTCTTTGTTGCTACATGTTTTTCAAGCAGATCATCTAGTGAGTGTTGACTAACTGATAGTGAATGCACTAATCATATGACAAATGACATATCTCTCTTCAAGAAATTGAAGCCCACGACCATTAGTAAAGTCAGAATAGGTAATGGTGACCATCTTCCTATTAAAGGGAAAGGAACCATTGGTATTGTAGGTAATTCAGGTACTAAAACAATTTCTGATGTGCTTTATGGACCTAAAATAGATCAAAACTTGCTTAGTGTTGGGTAATTGATGGAAAAAGGCTACAAGTTAAATTTTGAAGATAATCATTGCTTGATCAATGATGCTTCAGATCAAGAAATGTTTAAAGTAAGAATGAGAGGCAAAATTTTCTCATTAGATCCATTTGAGGAGGAGCATGTTTTTTTTTCAGCAAAAGAAATGTTGCAGAAGTATGACACAAAAGACTCGAACAGTATCACTATGAAGGGTTGGTTAAAATGCAAAAAATGAAAATAGTTAAGGATTTGCCTATTTTAGAAGTACATTCTTCCAATTGTCTTGCGTGTCAATATGGAAAACAAAATGTACGTCCATTTCCAAAGACAACTTGGAGAGCCTCGAACAAATTGCAACTAATTGATACTGATATAGAGCACCTCAAAGGACTCCTTCACTAAAAGGTAGTCTTTACCATATCATTTTTGTAGATGATCTAACCCGCATGTGCTGGATTTATTTTCCCAAGCGTAAGTCAGAGGCTTCTAATGTTTTTCGGAAGTTCAAAGCAAAAGTAGAAAATGAAGCAAACTGTAAAATTCAGTCTGTAAGAACAGATAATGGAAAGGAATACACTTCTTACCAGTTCAACATGTTATGTGAGGAAGAAAGGATTCATCATCAGCTTACTACTCTCTATACTCCACAACAAAATGGAGTAAGCGAGAGAAGGAACAAATATATTATGGAGATTACTAGATGCATGTTGCATGAGAAGAACTTGCCAAAGAAATTTTGGGCTGAGCCAGCAAATAAATTTACTTTCTTCAAAATAGGCTTCCCACAAAGTAGTGAAAGACCGAACTCCATTTGAAGCTTGGTATGGATTTAAACCATTGTTAAATTTTCTTTGAGTGTTTGGTTGTCTCTTTTTTTCCCTACATTCCTCAGGTTAAACGAGATAAACTAAATAAAAAAATTTGTCCCAGGCATTTTTATTGGATATGGTTCAGTTTCAAAGGCATATAAAGTCTTCCAACCACAAACTGAAAATATAATCTTTAGTAGAGATGTGAATTTTATAGAGAATGAGGAGTTTTGTTTGGAAGACTCGAAGAAACTTGTCCTGAAAGCTTCTGACAAAGAACAAAAGTCTCCTACAAAGTTTTTTGAGAAGAAAATATCACTCTCATGGTAGATGAAATGGTGGATCATTTACCAGTCAATGGTACTCGACAAATCAGTGATATATATCAAAGATGCAATGTAGTAGTATGTAAACCTGCTGGGTAAAACGAAGCCAAGAATGATGAAAAATGGGTGATGAAAGAAGAGTTGTTTATGATGGAGAAAAACATGACTTGGGAGCTTGTTGATCAACCTGAAGACAGAAAGATAAGTGGGTTGAAATGGGTCTTTAAAACCAAGATAAATGTAGATGGTTCAGTGAATAAGCATAAAGTAGACTTGTAGTTAAGGGGTTTTCTCAAATTTTATGTGTGAATTATTTTGATACATTTGCACCAGTAGCTAAGCTTGACATGATTAGGTTACTTCTTGCTCTTGCTGCATAATTGGGTTGTAAAGTGTATCAGATGGATGTCAAATCAGTATTCCTTTAATGGCTTCTTCAGGAAGAAATTTAAGTTGAGACTTGAAGGATTTGTGAAGAAAGGAAATGAGGACAAAGTTTAACAGTTAAGAGAGACACTTAATGGATTTAAACAGGCACAAGGTCCTGGTATGGTCGAATAAATGGACATTTACTTGGCTTCGGCTTTGAAAAAAGGCTAAAAATATACTCTTTATGTTAAACATCATGGCATTGATATTCTTCTTGTGTCTATATATGTGGATGATGTACTAATTACAGGAAGCAATACAAGCCATATCGAGGATTCAATCAAGAAATGGTACAAGCCTTTGAGATGACTGATGTTGGTCTAATGTCTTATTTCTTGGAATGGAAGTCAAGAAGGGATAGGATGAAGTTTTTCATTTGCCAAAACAAATATGTTAAGGAAATTATCAAGAATTTCATCATGGAAGATTGAAAGGAGATAAGCACTCATATGAACCAAAAAGAGAAACTAAGCAGGAATGACGGAGAAGAGAAAGTGGAGGAAACATACTTCTGAGGCTTAGTCGGTTGTTTGATGTATCTCACAGCTACAAGACCTGATATTTTAAATGATGTAAGCATTCTATCGAGGGTCATGCATTGTGCTAGTGAGGTGCATCATAAAGGTAGCAAAACGAGTTGTCAGATACATCAAAGCAACCATCAATTACGGTGTCAAGTTTCAGAGAAAAATATATCTGAAACTACTTGGGTATTCTGATAGTGATTGGACTGGATCCACATATGACATGAAGAGCACATCTGGATATTGTTTCAGTCTTGGCTCAGGAATTTTTTCATGGTGCTCAAAGAAGCAGGACATTATGGCTCAATCCAGTACAGAGGCAAAATTTATGGCTGCAACAACAGCAGTGAATCAAGCATTGTGGTTGAGGAAATTTTTTGGTGGTCTGCACATGAATCAAACAAAGGGAACTGAAGTATTTATGGAAAATCAATCTGCAACAAAAATTTCTCATAATCCTGTATTTCATGGTAAAATAAAACACTTCAACATCAAGCTTTTCTTCTTGAGGGAAGTGCAAAATAATGGTGACGTGATTCTGCTCTATTGCAAAACTGAAGAGCAGCTGGCTGATATCTTCACCAAACCATTATCAGGCACTAAATTTCAACTTCTCAGGCAAAAACTTGGAGTTTGCAACTCTTAAAGCAAGGAGGAGTGTTAGAAATATGCATAAGAACTCCATCAGTCCAAGTTCTCTTTATTGTAGGGTACAGTTAATTAGTTTATATATTATCCTTATCCTTATCCTTAGTTTTTTTAATATTATCCTTAGGAGTTGGTTTACTTGTAAACTCTATAAAAATCTATGTTATAATGAAGTAAGTAGTTTTGCTTTCATAAATTTTTTCTTAACTAATGTTCCTACCTGTTCAATAACAAAAGAAGATCATATTGTATGTTTTTCCTTCTCTGAAAACTAACAAACTTGACGAGGATTTTAAGAAATTAGTTCAAAAAAGATTGACTGAAGTGATACATCACTCTAGATTTTCGATTGGCTAGGTATGATCCGATAATAATGAAGTATTTTTCAGATTTAGAGATTTGTTGGAAGGTTGGTTAGCCCTTTAAACAACCTTATATATGAAGACATTAACCTACTTCGAGGTAGTTGACATTTTTCTAAAAGGATTGGAAATATATAACATGATTAGTGGACGATCAAATATTCATTCAGAAGGTCATAACGAAGAAATCCTTCTACGGAAATTGTAGTAAAGAGTTGTAAGTTATAAATTCTTAAGACATTGGGCAATACTTTTATTGGTTTCTAGTCCAGTGGGGTATTTTTCTTTTGTTTGAAATGTATACAATGCTTGCCAAGATATAATTGAGATAAAGGACAACATAACTAAAAAGATCAATTTATATGGTTTAATTGATATGTCATTGTTTGTGATGGGTTAGTTTCCTCTCACAATACAATCTCATATGTCATAAGAAATTTTAGTTGGAAATCAATGAATCCATTATTATCAAAAGAAGAAAGAAGAAGAGAATGGGAGGAACAGGAAATGTTTTATCTTTTATTGTTGTGACTTAGTGACCAGTGAAGAAAAAATTCATATGCTTTCTATCTATGGTAAAAGAAATGGTATGTAGTAAGGAATGGAATAAACCATACACATAGTTGGAAAAAGCATCCTTAGTAAGAGAATTAGATGATGTGTTTTATATGGATTTTCTTTGATTACCGCCCATATAAGAAGTAGATTTTGTGGTAATGAGTTGGCACCTGACACCTAGCCCATTTTGATACCTCCATATTATGTGATATCAATGTAGTAAAGAGAGCTAAGAAAAAGTTCGCAAATTATCGGAAAGGGCTTTATAGAACCCAATTGTAAGCAAATATCCTTGTGAAAAAAGAGCTTCAGGTACTTGAGAATATATATTGGCTACTAATAGTTGAACTATGTAATGATATGCAATAACTAATGATTGACTCGTTCGTATAAATGACCTGTTTGATTTGTGTTATGGAATCGTATAATTCTTAAATTGTCTTTTGGCTGGTTCCATAAGTCTAGAAGTGGGAGGAAATATTATAAGATAATTTTCAAAAAAACTCGATAGAGGCATTAAAAAGTTCTATGCGATATCTTTGGGACTTACATATGCTCCCGTTACTTGAAAGATATGTGTCAATGGTTAGTGATTGTATATGAGTGTATTCTTATGGCTAGAATGAACACAAATTGTCTCAATTTGGTTTAAACTCTACAAGAACTCACCCTCTTTGATCTTGAAAATATTTGTCGTAGGATGTAACCGACAAGGTTAGCACAAAATAAATAAATAATCAAATTCAACGTTCTAGTGGTCCACCATACCAGTTTTAGGGATACTTTAGATTCTAGAGTATTCATTGTGCTTGGTGATTCTTTAAGGGTGACATTAGGATATGGTGACGTAGTTACTAGGACACAACACCCAAAACTTGATCATGACCCAATCCTCGAGGCCCAAACTATGAGACCGTTCAACGCTAAATCGAGATTCAACTAGGAACTCAAGAACTTATCCTCTATAACGATTTGATATCTAACTAACCTTAACCCGATATCTAATCCTCGAGATTTGAAACCTAAAACCTAAACTTTAGTTGCAGCTAGATCTAGATACTCGACCCCGATCCATATTATAATCAAAGTGATTTTAAGTAGTAAACCCAAAATAAAATAAATATTTAAAATGTGCTAAAGTTTGAAAAAATTTAGAGATAAAGTTACAAATGAGTTATTTTGGTTAGATTTAGAGGGTCAATCCAATATGAAGTTATCGTGTGCTCATGATTTAGGGTGAATTAGGTGGACCACCAATTTTCAGGCCATATTTGACACTGATAATTAAGTGTGTGGACTCAGAAACTCTATTTACTTCAAGGAATTTTTTTATAATTTCTAACTAGGTAAATTTCCCGCGCTTTGCGCGGTGGTGAACTATGTCAATAATCTACTTATGAACATATGTTAGTCGATGTATTTTTGAGAGAGTACAACCCTATAATAAATTGTCAATAATATTTTATCCAAAGATGATATGAAATGTATTTTTAATCTTAAAACGAACCGGATTGATTCTAAGTGTTTACAAATACTGTTATTAATTCTTCATTTTACTGTAGTTGTTCATCACCAAAGTCTTTACGAATGATATGTAATTTTTTCAATGTCTATATTTGTATTTTGAAAAAGGTGTCGAAACATTATATTCATTAATTGCGAGTGTTTTCTCCTACTCAAGGCCGCTACATACAAAATCTAAATATGCTACACCATATATATAATTTGTAGCGTACTTGATATGTTAATTAAAATATAAAAACACCTCTGTTGGAGTTCAATGAAATAATGTATGTTGCTCAAATAATTTGGATTAAATGATCTCTTGGCAGGTCCCTTATTAAAATTATACGCAGTCGATGACACTACATTGATAGCTAAAGAAATATTTTATTGTTTATTGTTTTTGGGACTTTTAATCTAAAGTTTATAAGGAGGTAATTATTTTCTTAATATGTCATTAATATAGATTCATCCTACAGTGAGGGGTAATTCATTGACTCCAACCTAACATTTGAGCCCAAACGTTTGATAAAGGTTGAGTATAATACTTACCATCCCACTACATTCCTTTATTTTTTGAATGTCACTAATCAATTGAATAACTCGATAAGATAGAAAGTTGTATAAATAAAACTCAAAGGTAGTGTTGAACCACCCTAACTTTTGAACACTGAAATTCCTTTGTTGCACATCTCATGGATCTTTTAGCCACTGAACAATCTATAAAGATTAAAGTCATTTATATTATAAGTTTAAAAAAATTCTAATCTACATTACACCAATAGTCTTATGATTACATCAAACTCTTGATTAACATATCTTTACTTCAACATAATGATGAAAAGCATAAACATAAACAACAAAGTTTAAAACATGTACACAAAAAAAGAAAAAAAAAGCATAAATTAGTGACTTTAAACAACATACAAGAATCTTTACTAACAAAATGAAACATAAAGGAAAAATAGAGCCCAGTGAATGCATATTGTTCCCTTAAGAAATTAGTTCATTCTACTACCTAAAGTTTAAAGGAATAGATCCTCTCCACGGAGAGAGCGATTTTATTCACAAGTGTGTTAATACAAAAACAATGATATCAGTCAGTCACTCAACATGAGCAAAGTACACGAATATAATTCTGAAGAAGAAGAAGAAAAAGAAGAAGAAGAAGAAGAATTGTCGTTATTTTAAAATGAGAGGAAATTCCTATATTTATAAACAACAAAGGGTAGTATCGATAAATGTTTATTGTGCCTTATCAAGAAGGTCACAACTCTTTGTTAAAGTCACAATTTTCCATAAAAGTCACAATATTTCATAAAAGTTGCAACTCTTTATTACAGTTGTAACTCTTCATAATAGTCGTAACTTTTCATAACAAGTCACAACTTTTTGTAAAAGTCGCAACTTTTCATAACAAGTCACAACTTTTTGTAAAAGTCGCAACTTCTAAAAAAAAGTCACAACTTTTTGTAAAAGTCGCAACTTTTCATAAAAAAGTCACAATTTTTTTTAAAAGTCACAATTTTTCATGAAACAAAAGGCTAATTTTGGAAGTAAATAAGTTAAAAGAGAATTCTTATTTGTAGTTGCGCCACATAAGCGATCCTGAGGCTCTCTTTTATATAAATATACGATAGTAATAATAAGAGTTAGGAAGCAGGTAATGGACGACATGTCTGCTTCTAGATGAGAGCAGGAAAATAACTTTATACTTGGTTGTGTGATTTTTAGGTAACCCAAAATCGGATGTGATGGACCGTGACTTATCCCAGCAAGATAGCTCAGCCTAAACCTAAATACAATAACGTGAATGTGGAAGTTTAAACAAAACATGGAACTGAGTATAACATAAATTTTCTGAAACATAATATAACTAAATAACCCCAAAACCTAGTGTCACATATAAAGTGACCCAAATTACAGTGATCTCATTTGACCCTTGCAGTGAACTAAAATCACTCCAGAGTAGTGAACATCCAAAGTATTTCCAATGAGGAGATAAGCATAATTTCTGTTGGAGTTTCCCTATCTAAGGTCATCCTAAGAGTCATTAAGGTAAGACATGAAGGAAGTACGCATATGTCACCTCCAATACACACCAAAGCAACCCTCTTTACTACCTCCCTTTTGGCATACTCACCTCGGGAGAACAAGCACCAACTCAATGCCAATACAATAGAAGAACACCCAACAACACACCAAGAATTCACTTTCAGAATGCCTACTTAGTGCAATGAGTAGACGACAGCCCATACCACCACTTACCCTTAGTAGTACAGTCTTTTAGAAGACTTGTCACTAAGACTCCCCTTTCAGAAGGTCCTACTTAGTGCAATGGATCATTAGTGTCCCATACCACCACTTACCCTAAGTAGTACATTATTGTAGGAGACTTAGTTCATTCAATTCAAATAAAACTCACCAAGACTCCCCTTTTGGAATGCCTACCTAGTGCAATAGATAAATAGCGTTGTAACAACCCTAAGAAAATGAATATGCTAAGTAATGCTTAATGTTTCTAGAATGCCTACGATTAGACCAGGTTCACGCGGATCGATGCACATAGAACCAGATCTCTAAACCCTTTCTACAGCTAAGACAACTAACTTGGGGAGTTAGTTGATCTAGAAAAGGTTGGGTCCTCGAATGACAGTAAAACTTAAATAACAACAGGGACACACTTAGAATCACATAACACATTATAATTAAAGGATCAAACATTCAAAATCAAATCATAAACTAACAAGGAGCACAATTTCACACTTTTAAACATTTTGCAACACTAACTCTTTAGCAAAACTTCACAAGTTCAAAATTCACCCTTCTCTTTCTTTTATGGATGAACTACCTTTTTCAACATTAAATATGCTCATATAAAAAATTATTACACACATTGAAACTTCGATTCAAGAAAACAATTTTCTTGAAAAATGAGAATTTCTATAGTGAGCATTTACTGTATTCACTACTAAGCATGCCAAATTTTTCAAAAATCCGTTCCTTGAGAATTTCATCAAGATGACATGAAAATATGATGTATAAAACTATATCAATTAATTTCATAACATAAAAACAACAATCATAAAGATTTAAGACTTACAAGGACTATCAACTCCGGATTAGTCATCCTTCTTAGGTCCCATCACATAAGAAGTTTTCTTCTTTGGAGCATTAGAATCTAGGGAAGCTTGATTGAAATCTTTCCCTCTTGCTTTGATGTTAGGGCAGTCCCTCATCTTGTAGACCTTATTGCTATATGCAAAACAACCATCCATTCCGGTAAGAGACCTACCCAAGTGTTGCTTCCCACAAGTAAGGCACCTTGTTCTCTCAAAAGTATGACCACCACTTGGGAATTTCAGTTTGGAGCCATGTCCTTGTTTCTCATGGAAGAATATTGGTGATAGAACCTCTTCTCAGGACTTTGGTGACTAGAATCATCCGACCTAGGCTTCTTACCCTTTTGTCTTATCTCCCTAATTTTGGACTTCTCAAATTGTTGTGCATAGACCATGATCCTAGAGATATCCATGTTATTAAGAATAATTGTCATACTACACTCTTTCTCCACCAAGCTAGAATCCCCCATCATAAATTTGTTCATCCTAGCCCTAGGGTTGGCTACCATGGTAGGGGCACACTTAGAGAGTTGGGTGAATTTTAGAGGGTACTGTTGCACACTCATTCCCCCTTGACGAAAGTTCATGAATTCAACCATCTTCTTCTCCCTCCATTCTAGGGGAAATAACCTATCTAGTAAAGCCTCTTTGAATTCCTGCCAATCAACCGGACCATTTCTTAAGGGTCTCTTAACCCTTCATTGTTCAAACCACACTTGAGCCACATCTTTGAGTTGATAAGCAGCTAGCTTCGCTTTCTCCCTAACGGTGACACTTACCACTTTGAAAACTTCATCTATGAAACCATGTGGATCTTCATCCACCTTAGTGCCATGAAAAGTGGAAGGGTTCATCCTCATGAAATCCCAAATTCTAAAGTCGGGAGTACTAGAATTAGGTTGGGGTCCAACTCCTTGGTTATCTTGGGCAACAAAGTGTTTGTTGATGACACGGGGTTGAGCCGTCATTAGTTTGGTCAAGTTCATTAGGGCAACTGTCAACTCTACATTAGTCATATCCCCCTCATCAAAAAGACATAGAGGCATAGGAGGCACATGGGGCAGTTGAGGCCCTTGATGTTCCAAAGGCACTTGAGGATCTTGAAGGGGAACTTACTCATTCTCTTCCTCTAGGCCAACAATAGGAACATGGCCAACAAGGGGAGGGATCCTCTCATTAGCTACACCTCCCTCCTCCCTTCTACTGGTTGATCTCCTCGTATTCATGTCCTATAAACACAAAGAGAAGAGGTTGAGAAAAAGCCACCTTGTATGACTCAACTCTTCAGAAATATATTAGAATAGATAAGAAAGTGAAACTATAATTCTACAACCTCTTGTCTATGAATGTGTCGCGACTCACACCAATGACTAAGATACTACTAGATGTGGCTGGTGAGACTTTTTCGACCCTAAATTATTTCCCATAACCTTATGCTCTGATACCAAGTCTGTCATGACCCGAAAGTACCCTTTAGAAGTTAGGGAGAAACCTCGGTTCGTGGCAAGGCGTACTTGACCCTTTGGGGTCTTATAAAAGCCCTTTAACTATCGTTCATGACATAAAACGTGAAAAGTAGTGCGGAATTAAAACTTTTCAAGACATTTAATAAAAACAGGACTTTAATAAATATTTAGAGAATCTCATTGTAATAAGCCAACTTAAATACAAAAAATAATATCTTAGGAACACGACCCTTTACATTAAAAAGAAATACATAATAAGCCTTTTAAGAAAATAAGAAAAGGACTATGCCCTCGAATATATGAGGACATACTTTGCGTTTGAGAGAAACTTTCCCAAGATTCACCTTCTAGTCTTCAACCTTGCTTCCAAAACGTATACTTAGATAGTATAGAAAAGTATGGGGTTAGTACAAAACAATGTTCTAAGTAAGACATATGCAAAAACATGCAAACAGGGACATTTTAGTATAAAAAACATTTTCATGCCCATTTAAGTAAAACATTCAAGAATATAGAAGCAAAGCATCATGAGGAACATCATCTAACACTTAAAGAAGGATTCCCTAATTTTAACCAAAAGAAGCAAATTACAGTAAATTGACCTAAATTACAGTGAACTCATCTGACCCTTACAGTGAACTAAAATGACTCCATAGTAGTGAACATCCAAAGTATTTCCAACGAGGATATAAGCATCATTTCTGTTGGAGTTTCCCTATCTTAGGTCATCCAAAGAGTCATTAAGGTAAGACATGAAAGAATTACGCATATGTCACCTCCAATACACACCAAAGCAACCCTCATTACTATCTCCCTTTTGGCATACTCACCTCGGGAGAACAAGCACCCACTCAATGACAATACAATAGAATAACACCCAACAACACACCAAGAATTCCCTTTCTGAATGCCTAATTAGTGCAATGAGTAGATGGCATCCCGTACCACCACAGTAATACACTCTTTTAGAAGACTTGGCACCAAGACTCCTCTTTTAGAAGGTCCTACCTAGTTCAATGTATAGATAGCGTCCCATACCATCACCTACCCTAAGTAGTACGTTCTTTTAGGAGACTTAGTTCATTCAATTCAAATAAGACTCACCAAGACTCACTTTTAGGAATTCTTACCTAGTGCAGTGGATAAATAGTGTTGTAACAACCCTAATAAATGAATATGCTAAGTAATGCTTAATGTGTCTAGAATGCCTACGATTAGACCAGGTTCACGCAGATCGATGCGCATAGAACCAGACCTCTAAACCCTTTCTACAACAAATACAATTAACTTGGGGAGTTAGTTGATCTATAAAAGGTTGGGTCCAATCATGTAGGGATCTCGAATACGAAGATTTACTTGAAGGAGTCTTTACCGGACTTAAAAAAGGAAAATCTTAGGTTTGGAGGGTCTCGGGATAAAATTGTCTTTTTTTCAGGCTAAGGGTAGTATCATAATTACCCTAAATATATAATTAATTATTTAATTAATAAGGTGGAGGGGTATTTGGAAAGAGAGGGACGAAAATTGGCCCTTGAAGTTAAGTCTTGTTTCACCGGGGTTCGACCCTAGGTGGAAGCAATGAATTAAAAAAATTTTAATTTAAGTTTGTAAATTAATGAAATTTATTTATATTTATTATTTATTATCTTCTTTAAAATAAAAGGAAGTCAGATTTTTAATAATTAAATAAAACCTTATTTGACTAAGTCCTGAATTAGACTCCTAAGCCTAAGAAACTCTTCTCTTCCACGCTCATCTCTCTTACGTCTCTATCACTCTCATTCATGTTCTCTCTACCAAAATAAATCCAAAACAGTAGGTAAACCTAAGTTCTTCACACTTGAAGAACTCACATGAAAATATAAGAAAAACAAACGTTAATCAATCACGTAGGCAAAGAGACGGTTATCTGTCGAATTTGGTGTTGAAATTTTTGTGTTGGACGTATGTTTAGAGGTGCTTTTTGGGCATCAAGTCGAGGTTTGAACGTCAAAAAGGTATGGGTTCTCTTCTCTTTTGGTCCCTTTCTCAAGAGACCCCTTAAGGTTCAGAATGTTCATTTCGAAAACTAGAATTGTTCCCCGTTGCATATCCCTGTAACTAGCTCCCATTGAATCATAGGTTGGTTATGTTTGCTGGTAGAAAACTAGGGATGAAACTTGTTTTCTTGATGATTATGTGTTTATATGTATGTTTGGAAATATGTGACTTATGTTGATGTTTCTGAAAATTTAACTACGTGTGTATGTGTGTGTTGCCGTGGCTATTGTTCATGGTTTAAGACTTGAATGACATGATAGTTCTGTATATTTCATGTACACATGTTGATGTAAATGTCATGTTCATATGAGTTGAAATGTGGCTGATTTGAGGGATAATCTCTTGACTAAATTAATCCATGAAAACGCACCTAAAATGTTCTAAATGCACTACGAAATTCCCCCATGATCTAAGGTGTAACTTGATGAAAGGATGCTAAAAGATTAAAAGAAAATTTCCAGCTTCTAGTGATGAATTTCGGTCAGCAAAAAGGGTTCAAATTGTAAAAAAATGAATTAAAACAAGTGAGGTCATGGAGGAATGAACCCATGACCTCAGAATGTTAAAAACCATGAAAATAAAGAAGTAAAAAGAAATGTGGTTAAGAGGATTCAAACCATGGTATTGGCTGGAAAACCTAACTTAAAAGAAAAAAATAAGAAATGAGAGGATTGGGATTCGAATCCACCACCTATCAATCAGATTTAAGGAAGAGTAAAAGAAAAAAAAAGTGAGGCGTGGGAATCGAACCCACAATCTCTAGGCAGTCAGGATATTAAATAAAATGAAACAAAAGAAATGTGAGGCGTGGGAATCGCACTCACAACCTCTACGCAGTGAAGGAGAGTCAAAGGAAATGAAAGAAAAGAGATGTGAGGTACGGGAATCGAACCCACGACCTGCTGGGCATATTTAAGGAGAAAAATTAAAAGAAATAAAAGAGGGGTTGTGGGGGTTTGAACCCACAACCCCTCGGCAAAAGGAGAGAAATTTAAAGGCAATGAAAATAACAAGTAAATGAGGTTGAGGGGGTTCGATCCCACATTCTCTTAGTTCCATTAAGAGAAAAATGAAGAGAGAAATTAAGGGGAAAATAAAATGAATGCATTGCGGCTCGAACTTGGGTCCCCAAGCCGTATGGATCAAACCAAAATGAATAAAAAAAATGTAATTGTTTTTCAAGAATTTTAAAACCGGGTTTCTTTTCCCAAATTCAGTATTGATACATAAGTCATACGTGAATTAAATGTCCAAAAATAATGGCTTGTATGTATATACCCATAAGTCTAGCCTACGTTTAAAAGTATGTGAACTAAAGATGAGACTGTCCGGCATGCCGGGTATGGGTCTCCTTATATCTCCTAGTCTTCGAACATATATTGCCAATATAGGGATCTGGGGGGGTTCAATTCTCATGTACGCTAGCATGTTTTGGGTCACTTTGACCGGTGATTCCACCTCTTTTAGGTGTGGGGTTTCATGACACTGGATTTGATGATCACATGATCTATGTCGGTTAAAGTTAAAGTTCCCCATGACTGAGCAAGGCCAAACTCAAATGATGCACATAACGAAAGAAATTATACCAAAGGTGTTAGGATAAAATAATCAATAGGTGAGCTAGATTTAAGTAATGACAATAAATCATTCTTGATCATTGCACAATGAACCCGATGAAAGTCTTAAACCATATCCTAGGTGTAGTTGGTGTTTACACTAGCCTATGAATGAATGAAATGAAGTACATATGAATGAATGAAGAAGACTCTGTATTTGCTAAGAAAAGCTCCCTAGTTGAGGTCTCATATGTTGAGCCTTCATTTTTAGGAAGTCTTGATTTCAAGTCCCTGATTCCAAGGTCTCATGGCATATAAACGACTGATATGAAAAATGTTTTGTGTTATATGCAATATGTTATGTGCTATGTACAAGATGTTATGTGCTGTGTGCAATATGATAGGTATGATGATGCATGTTACTCTCATGGCATGACTTTCCTAATCCAAATTTGGAAAGTTCACTCAGTTTCCTAATCCAAATTTGGAAAGCTCACTAAGTTTCCTAACCCCATTTGGCAAGTCTACTGACTTGACTTTCCATAATCATATTGTTAGGAAAGAGTTTTTATTAATCATGCATGTCCTTGGTGTGTGCTTGCATATACCCATACTTAGTACAAGTGTGTACTAATCCCATACAACTCTATAATTTTAGGTGCAGGCAAAGGTGGGCGCTAGAGCTACAGGTTGACGCTGAAACTATCCGGACGTGGAGCATTCATCTTGACTTGGTAGGCCCTCATACTTTTGAGGATGCTTGCCTATTATTTTCTATCTTAGTTATAGGATTGATATAGTGGAGTATGTTCCACTAGAGTTTCTTTCTGCTTTTGTTCAGACATAGTATTGGCGCCGTTTTGGCAAGTTTACATTTAATGCTATATTATACTATTTCTTTCTTAATGTTAGATGGTTGATGGTTAACAATTATGAATCTAATAGAATGATTAGTATGTATATTAAGAGATAAAAAATTTCAAATTTTCCACTAAAATTAACCTAGATGAAGTAAGAATGACGTAAGTAGGCTTGTCTGCAACCTCTGAGAGGTCAACAACGCCGGTCTTGTCTCAGGTCTAGACTCCGATCGTGACAAGCGTCCCATCCTCTACCTACCCGAAGTAGATCACACCTTTAGAAGACTTAGCACATTCATTACTTTTGTGGGATATAGATTAACCAACATAGACCATGAGAGCTAGACATGGAATCACGATATTAACCCTTATCGGATGAGGGATCCTCACTTGTCTAGAGTAAGGTCATTCTCTTAGATTTTACATGGCTTGGACAATAGCTACATCTTTGAGGGCACATAATTAAGGGATAAGGAGATTGCTACTAAGTAGTCATCAAAAGAAGTATATTGGAATACAACATCTCAAATCACGAAGTGTAACCACCTCTTCTTCATATCCTCTTTATGCTAGACATAACCCTCACAGATGTTAAACATTATATACTATAGGTTAAGGATAACTATTGAACACCACATCTCAGCTCACGAAGGGCATCCATCCTCCGACCTATCTTAGAAAGCTCTTAGGATGTAGTGATGTTGCTACTAAACAATTCATCTCAAATCACAAAGAGTGTCCACCTCAAAACTCCTCTATTTGCTAAACTTAGCTTCATACATTCATTTCAGTGTGTGTGTGTGTGTACGTGTGATCACATCTCGCATATAAGCATCAATTCATTTACATTAACTTCTATACATGCTTTAAACCTACATTAATCGATTCACACACTTTACATGCTTCACATAAACACAATACAAAACCCATATGTAATATTACTTTATTTCACATATTATGCCTTAAAAGACACACTCACAATACATACGAAATAACATCAAGTTCATCAATTAAACACCGTCACCAAGAAGGTGGACCATACCAACTCAAGAACAATTTACAATAAGAATCATACAACATAAGAAACTCACCATATAATCAAGACATCACCACCTATAACCAATTTCTAAATATTTCATCATAATAAGGACCTTAGGTCAGTAGCTAAATCATAATAACAACACAAGAAAACCAAAGTTCATAACCTACACAAATATGCTCATTTAACCCATTTCTTAAGCTAAAAGTTTCAAATATATATAAACATGATTTCATTAGGGGTTTGACATTAAAATCATTAATAAACACATTTGAATCATTAAAACACTTTTACAAGAATACCCATGCTTGAAATCAAAGATAGAAGAATATAGAGTTAGAAAACCCTTTTTGAAATCTTTTGGAAATGACTCTTTGAATGGAAGAGGGTTCAAGGGTGGATATCATACCTCAAATGCAATAGAACCCACTAATTTTGGTGAAGAAACAAGACCAAACCATCCCTCCTAGATCTTGTTGACTTCTAGCTTCCAAAGAGACTTGAGAGAGAGAGAGTTCTAAGGGATAGGGGTTTTGGATTTTAGGTAATGAAGTCTAAAATTAAGTCTTAGGATTTGAAACACTTTAATATACCTAACAAACCGTAAAAATATTATCCTAGGGTCCTAAAATACTTGGGGTGAATTTACCAAACACCCAAAGACTTCACAGGAAAGGGACAAATTTTGGGGCAGTCTCCATCGACACTCCAACCAAAGACCGTTTGTCAAAGGACGGACCATAGGTGGGGTCCAATTGATGCCCATGGTCGACGGACCATTGGTTGACTACCGTACCGTCCCTTGGGTCGTCGTTTGGTCACTACTTTGGCAGCTTGTTGCCAAGAGGTGAGGTCCTCTTCTAGGGCCCCTCGTGGGTCCTAGATGGAGTAGTACCCGAACGTTAAACCCCTAAACATATTCGTATAGGTATTAGGAACATTCCACATCAATTTTATGAAAAATGAAAATGTAAAATTCTCGCAAACACATCAAGACACACAAGAGCTATCTAAGGCACACCTTCCTAAGGTCATGGACGTTCTTAGACATTTGACCTCCAAAGTTCACACTGCCTAAGAATACTAATGTAGCTAATTTTAACTTAAAATTCACTCAAGAAACATTCACGAAGCTCTAGTTCACCTTAGTTTTAGGGCGTTACAATAGGAAACTGGACCCCTTTAGCATGTTCCACTTGCTTTGAAGGGTGATCGACCGTCTCTTGTACTTGTGGACGTTTTCCAGGTTCATGACTTGATTCATCATCCATAATGCCTTCCACTCTATAAGTTATCTTAACAATTCGAGCATCTTGATCTTGAACGTACTTGGTCAAGCCTTCAATAGCTCTTGTCAAGCTCGCAAGTTGTTCTTCTACGGATGAAATGCTAGTCACCATCGTGTGCATTACCATAGTAGGTGACGGAGAATGGTGTTGATTTTCCCAAACATGTGATGCAAACATGTTATGTGGGGTAGACCTAGCTCGTAAGACATCATCATCGACTAAAACAGAGAGCTTTTCGTATGTTGATAGGCTCAATTGGGCAAGAACCATCTTGACCATTTCGGTGATGTCTTCTTTTTGAAGGAGACTTCACATATTTTGTGGACAAACCAAAGGCAACAGCAGATTCAGACGCCACTCGTGAGGATTGTTGTACCCAACAACTTGTCTTGCTTCCTTGTGAGAGGTCCCATGTTTCCCACAATAACATAAACGATGTTTTCCACATCTATGTAGAATTTGGATCCATCAGTTTTTGCGGAAACTAATGCAAATCCAGACGTAGATAAAGATTTTGATACAGATGCAGATTTCGATGCAGATGTAGATAAGGATGCAGATCCATACTTCAATGCAGACGCAGATTTTGATGCAAATGCAGATATAGATATAGATCCAAATTTTGATGTAGATGCAGATGCAGATGTGGATGCAGATTTCGAGTTGATCTTCTTGGAATCCATCTCAATGTTCTTGAACTTTTATTTTGGAAGAGAAAATATGAGAGTTAAAGATTGTCCCACCGGGCGTGCCAATTTGTATGCATCTAAACTTTCGTTTCAAAAAAATAGGAAAGGAAAAATAGCAAACAAACAATAATATTTAAATTTGAATTTATGCGAAGGTTACAATCTTTATAAAATCTTTAATAAAAGATGTAATCCTCTGATTTTTCTCTTGACAATTGTTCTTGATTTGGCGGAATACTTGTCGCTAAACAGTTGGAGCGAAGACTTCTTTGTATGCGGAAGACTTGCAGATCACAACTGAAGAACAATTATGTATTTATGTGAGTATGTATTTGTTGTGTGTATTTTGATCAGAAGAAGACCTCTTTATATAGGCTTGAGTTAGAGCTTTAGGGGTATTTTTGTTCGAGCACTTTTGACCCCTGGGCCTGAAGAACATGAGTTGGGCTCATCTTGTCAACTTAATAGACTGGCCCAAGTGATATGGACTTGATTTGAGTCATACAATTTTGACTTAGATATTAATCCAACTTTATCAACCAGTAATTTGACTTGGATTCATTAATAAAACTTCACTGTCTACACCAATATTTAAGAACTCATTAGTGAAAACAACATAAAAATGAGTTGAAATCATGCTCAAAATTCTAATTACTTAGAGAAAGATTTCAAGAGAAACCCCCCAAAACATGGATCCGAAACTCCGACTTAAATCTGAAATATTTTTTAAAACATACCTTACCATGTTTAGGAAAATTCAACTATGAATTTGCATCGAAAACGAAGTTAAAATCGACCTTGAAATCCTCAATTTGTCAAACTTTAACTTGATAAGGAAAAACATAAATTATCAAGCTTGTATGTGGTTAATATAATGAAAATAATTAATGAATTAATGCAAAATCAGTTTACACATAACATAAGGATCCTAAATATACATTTTTCATAAAAAAAAATGAGTCAAAATTGATAAAAACCCAATTTCCCCTAAGAAATACACAAAAAAGAAAGAAAATCAAATGAAGAATTCATGAGAAAAGTCAGAATAAGGATTGGATCCTAACGACCATATTAAATTTAGAATAATGCTGCAAGAATCACTCTATTCCGAGCTCTAGAACATCCAATATCCTCAAATTACGAAATGAATACTACATGAAATTAAAATACATGTACAACAATAATTTTACTAGCGCACCAGCAACTTAAATTTTCACGAAAAGAGCCGCAACTTCCTCATACCATAGAAAAATGACCCGATTTTCCCCCTAAATGTCTTAAATAATGATACGAGCCTTTTCGTTCAAATCAAAACTCAATTCCTTGCTCATTTTTCTGTCAAATATCATTTTTGCTTGTCAACAAATTATTTTATACATCGTAAGAAAATTCAACGACTTAGCAAAAAATGCACCGATCTTTGCAGATCATTCCTATAATTCATCCTCAAAATTTTAGAAGGTTCACAATAATTTTCGATCTTAAATACTAACAAGAAGCTTTTAATTGATACAGATTGCTGAAATAACACCAAAATACTCAAAAAGCTTAGAAACTCACCCAAAACTCATCTAGTACCTCTCGAACTAAACTTAATATGCTTCCATTCTGGAAAAATTATTTCAGACTGAATAAAATCATCAAAACACCCAAACAAGCTCACCTTTACCCAATGTTGACCAAAGTAAACTTTATATTAAGAATGTTCAAATTTTTAAATAATGACATGAACTCATCCAAAAGTTTTGGGAACTAAACCAAACCTTCAACTAGATCAAATAACACCATTTAGACCTAGTGAAATTATAATGAGTCGAAAAATGACCTTTCTAACCTCAAATGTTTGCTAAAATCATACTTTAACCTTAACTTTCTCCACATCTTGTCTAATGGCTCAACATCAAACCAAAGGACATGATACTCAAACCAACAATACATCTAGAACAAAAACCACATTTCGGAGCTAATCGAGTTGTCAGAATTCCATTCTAAGGTTGCTATTAACAAATGTTGACTTTGGTCAACTAATTCAACTTTGAAAATACAAAATCTTCCAAAACTAATCTAAATATTTCAAGACCTGAACCAATAGTCCTACAAACCAAAAATCCACATTTCAGAATTAATAGAACTTATAGAATTCCATTATGACGCTCACAACTTCAATTGTTACAAAAAACCAGTTCTAACAACTTTAACTCTCCAAAACTATAAAACTTCAAAATATCAACCAAATTTCAAAACCAACTTTGTAAACTAATCAAACAAGGCTCAGGATAACTACAAGAAGGGATAAAACAATAATTTTCTAAACATTTTGAAAAATTACCTTTACGGTCATTACTTTATCCACCACTTAAAACCATATTTTTTATCAAACAAAAGACAAAAGAAAGAAGAATACTCGACGTTACCAAGAAGTTGAGGCATAATTCTCAAATTCAGTATTTGTTTCTCCAAGTGAACTCATTATTAGGACCATATCATCATGACAACAACAAGAATTGAACTCCAAACAAAAATTGAAAAATCTATAGACCAGGAGTGATACCGTAACTGAAACTCTCTAAACTACAACATAACCATCAGAATGAATCCTTTTTCAACAACCATGAGAAATTCTGAAATATATATCCTAAAAATAATCTAGGAGTAAAGATAGATCGAACTGCCAAGCACTCATGAAGCACAATACCATCATTGATCTTAGTAAAATTTTATGATTTTAACATAATATTCCAATGAGCTTTAAGTTGCAAAGACCTGATCTTAGAAAATGTGTACTCATCATTTGAGAACCCAACTAATTTGTTCCAAAGAAGGGGATGACCAAGTAATCACCTAGTTAACCATACACCCAAACATAAATAACCTCATATTACAATGTAAAGATGCTCGAACAATAGTTATGAATGTAGACAACCCTTGAAAATTGCAACACTAGGCTTAATGGTCCTCTAAATCAAACACACATATATGAAACATGTCCTCAATGAAAAGATGAATACAAAGAGTTTCAAGAAATTTCCCCTTGATAGATCTCATACAAGCACTCTCAATAATGTTCACACACGTAGTGCTATTAGTATATCCTAACTGCCAAAAATTCTCCTTTGTCTTACTTAGAATACTCCCTCTATGATATCCACTATTAAAACCTCTCCAATTATTTGATTCCCACCTATTAACTTCTCTCTACTTTTAACTGATATTTGATTTGATCACCAACACAACTCGAAACCTACTTGAATCATGAAATCTAACATATTCTCCATAATTCGACTACAAAAATAAAAAAATTATGATGCCAAAGAAATATCATGACCTTTTTTATCCTCTTCTCATGCTTAAAATCATCATTAATACTAAAATTTCTTTGAAAACACATTTGCACACCCTGTAACTTTGAATTGTGATTCCTCTTTTTCCTAAAAGAAATATCTTTAAATGCCCCAAGCCTACTATATGTATTCCATGTCTAAAACTGGTCCTACCCAAAGGTGATAGTACAAATTCTAAATCTAGTAGTACTTTTCCATCAAGCTAAATCCATTCAATCAGAAACCAATATCGGCTACATGAAACCCTACACATTCCATGTCTCAACGACCATTCGAACAAGTGCATATTGATTCTAACTTGTAGATAAACCCCTTATATAACTAAGAACTTTGGATACTATTAGCATATTACCTTTATTCGCAACGAAGAGTCTTTAATATCATAATAGTTTATGTAGTTCCCATAAACTAGGTAGTATCATTCAGACTCAATTTCCTTAATAACCATGTAGAACTATACGTCCTTCATATAATGCACCCTTAAATCACCTACCATAATTTGAACAATCAAAGCCAAGATGAAAATGTTAGATCTCCCATATAACACCGTTTGTCAGCAAAACCAAAACTAAATCTTCAAAAAAAGTCATTGATAAACCCTTCATAAGTCTTCAATCCACGACTAAAATTCATACAAACTTGATCTTTGAACCACGTTTCGATATGTGGTGTCTTATTTCTTCACATTTTTTAAATTTTACATTTGACACAATTCCAAATACTTTGAACTCTTCAATATAAAAGGTTCTTGTTCCTTTGTCTGACTCATTTTCCAATCCTATCCAGACCAAAAACTCATAACATTTTACCTCATATTCTAAACCATAAACTTCAACGAAACACTTCATTAGGCCCTTTAGCAATCAAGAAGTGATAAATTTGTAGCTCAAGCCATGCACAAGTCCTTCCAAATACTCACTAATCGACACAATCAATCATTTCTCACCTTGCCAATCCATACCTTGACAAAACCTACTGTCACGAATGTAGTCTTACAGTGAAAAACTTGAATTCTGATTCAAACTCTATAGACTAATCCCATTATCTATCAACATTAGCTTATACCCTGAAGACTTTATGAAATCAGGTATCTTAACTTATCATTGACCGCCTCTCCATCGGCTTTACCATATCCAAATGTACCAATTACCAAACTCAAAACCACAAAAGAAATTATCACCAAACTTGGGTCGAACGTCTATCGACTTTTTTCTCTAATCTTACCCAACAATTTTTAACCCATTTGATATTACCATAACTTGAACAAGTAAAAAAAAGCCACATCATCCTACATAGTTTATCTTCCCATTGATATGATACTTCAAACCCAAGATATACCCGCCAAATCCTATCAATTAACCAATTCTACATGCACGTTCTTGCAAACATCCTCAATTACCTTCACACAAGTATAATAAATTTTCTTTACCCATAATATTATCATCTCGGTATCAATATCAATCTACTCTTTTTGGCTCATAAATTAAATCACCCGTCCGCAACCTATATGCATTAATACCTTACTAAAGATCCACCACTATAATTTTCCTTATCAACAATGCCTAACTCAAGCATTCGTAGTAACAACCAATTGGTTCCTCAAATGTGAATGCAACATCAAACCTCCTCTTTCATGAATAGGTGAAATAATTGATAGTTCCTTATGTAGTTAGACATCGCACTCAATAACCGATGTGTTTATTTCCATTTATCACTAGTAATAAATCGTGAAAGTCTGCTAGATCCACCATTAAAATACATTATACCCGCCGAGAAGATATTACCCAAATATCTCATACAGTTCTACCCTTAAGTAAATACAACACATTACCAAATTTGTTCAACCTCTAGCCCAAAGCGGTATGCACCCTTTTATAGACAAGGTTGATAGCAAAAGTCACACACTTCATGATTCTAAACAGGGGAATAGAGGTAATGTCGAAGCAGCCATATTTTAACACTCAAACCATTCAAATTCTCTTCCTTTCTAAATAACTAACCATACAAGATAAGATGTTCAAGCATTTCCTCAGTGTTTACCCTTATCATTCAAATATCCTCAAAATGCATCGTTACACCATAATCTTACTTAATCTCTTTGAATTGTAGAACATTTCAAGTCTGGCCACACATCCTAATCATAAGTCTATCACTTCCGTGTTAGTACTAGATACATCACTAAGACTAGATGATGACATTCTAATTACACGCACGAAGAACCAAGCGCCAGTCATCAATATAGTGGGAGAATGGAATGAAACAATAGGAATTAGATCGGTCCAAGGACACAGGTAGAGAGTCACGAAGTGAAGTTTTTTCTTAAAAGTCAGTATAGCCTCTCGAAGACTAGTAACTGATGTTTACGCATTGATTCTCGAGGCTCTACTAGACTTGGTTGTACACAGGTGAGACCATTTTCGCTCGGCATAATCATGAATTGCTAGAACCATTTCCATCGGCTTAATCATCACAATAGATCTCATCGAAGTGTTTTAGAACACATGCAAATAGGCATGTTCACACCATAAAAAGAAGATGACAATTTTCATATCAATACATAATCCATTTTAACACAATCATGATACATCATCAATAATGAATCAATATAATCTTTCAAATCACCCTTAACATATCACACATCATTATACCATCAAGTTGCCTTTTTTTTCTCCTTCTTCATCATTAGAATCATTCAATATGAATATGTAACCTCAAATATCAAATCTTTCACCACTTTCTGATACTCCTTAGCGCATACGATAAGAAATACAAGATTCTATATGCTTAACAAAGGGTAAAAAAGTCCACTTGCCTCAAATATACTTTCAATCACCCTTGTACTTGATTTTTCCTTTCATATCGAGCCACAAAATCCACACCAACTAATCAAATGTAGAATACACATTAGAAAATATGAACAACAACACTCATAATACTAATTTTGAAAATTCGGTCAAACGATCCATAAATTCAATCACAATGGGTAGGGCCATCAAAAACGGAGTAAAAATTGACCTAGAAATCCTCAATTTATCAAAATTTAACTTTATCAGAAAAAAAACAAATTCTCAAAGCTTATATGCGGTTAATATGATGAAATTAATTGATGAATCAACATGTTTATGCCAAAATCAGTTCATTTATAACATAAGGATCCTAAATGTACATTGTTCACCAAAAACTGAGTCCAACTTGATAAAAATCAAATTTTACCCTAGATATACACGGATAAGGAAAGAAAACTACACGAAGAAATCATGAGAAAAAGTTGAAATGATTGGAAACCTCGTATTAAATCGACAAGAATGTTGCAAGAATCACTCTTTTCTGAGCTTTAGAACTCTCAATATGCTCAAATTACCAAATGAACACACTGAGAAATTTTTAAACCGGTACAACAACATTTATACCAGCTCACAAGAACTTAAATTTTCACCAAATAAGTTGTAACTTCCTCGTGCAATAGCGAAATAACCCAATTCTTTTTCCTAAATGTATTAAATAATGATAAAACCTACTTGTTTAATCAAAAATCAATTATGAGCTCATTTGCTCAGTCATATATTATTTATGTTGGACGAACAATTTTTTTATATATTGTGATAAAATTCTTACCCCAATGCACCATACTTTGCAGATCATTCCTAGAATTCTTGCTCAAAATTTCGGAAGTTTTGGAATAATTTTTGACCCTTAGCATTAATGGCGAACCTTTATTAGACAGAAATTATTGAAACAAAGCAAACCACCCAAAAATCTTTAAAACTCAACCAAAACTCATCGAGAACCTCCCTAACAAAAACCAAATGTGCTTCTAGCATGGAAATGATATTTTGGACTCAATAAAATCATTAAAATATCTAAAAAAAAATCACTTTAAGCCGATGTTGACCAAATTCAACTTTAACTTAAGAATTTCCAAATTTCAAAATTTCCAAAAATTGACATGAAACTTATCCAAAAGTCTTAGGAACTGAACCAAACTTCAACTTGATCAAATATCACCATTTAAATCTAGTTGAATCATCAAACTCAAAATGACCTTTTTAACTTCAATTATTGACTAAAATCAAACTTCAACCTTAACTTTCTCTGCATTTCGTCTAATGGTTCAAAATCAAACGAAAAGCCTCTGGACTCAAACATACAATGCATCAAGACCAAAACACGAATTCCATCTTGCGCTTGCTATCAACAAATTTTGACTTTGGTCAACTACCTTATGCTATCAACTTTCAAAATACAAAACTCTTTCAAGACTCATATAAATACCTCAAGACTTAAGACAATAGTCCTACTACCCTAATAGTCACATTTCAGAGATGACAGAACTGAAAGAATTAGTTTCAGACACTCATAGCTCAGGTTGTTACTAAAACCCACTTTTAACAGCTTTAACTCTTCGAAACTTTAAAACATCCAAAACTCACTACTTCACCATCAAATTTCAAAACCAACTTTGTAAATTGATTAAATAAGACGCGAGCGTAACTATCGGGAGGGGTAAAATTGTAACTTTTTAAATCTTCTAAAAATGATGTCCAGGGTCATTACATTATCGACCACTAAAAACCATGTTTGTCCTCAAAAATAAAGAAAAAGAAAGAAGAATACTCAACAATATCAAAAGGTTAAAGCATGATTTCAAAAATCGATATATGCTTCTCCAAGTGAACTCATTCTTAAGACTTTACCATAACGATCAACTACCAAGAACTGAACAACTAACCCAAAATTTAAAATCTACAAACCAGTAAGGACTACCAAGTCAATACTAACATATGAACCAAACCAAGTCAAGACTAACATATGAACCAAACCTAGAATGAAACTCTCTAAACCACAACACAACCATCGGGACAAATTTCCCAAATAACCACGAGATATTCTGAATTAATTCCTCAAAATCAAGTGTTGGAGACAGATACCAACAAGCACTCATAATGAACAAAATCATAAAAGATCTTAGTAAATTTTCATGCTTTTAACAGATTCATCTTTTGAGCTTAAGTATTTGAATTCTGATCATTAGACAACAAGTACTCATCAAGGGAGAGCCTATTACACCTTGAGCTACCCCCGAGTAGCTGACATGGAACCTAGGACCATAAATGATCCCAAGCTAACCCTGCTGGAATGATCATGAGCATACTTAAGAATATAACTGATGCGGAAGCTAAATCATAATTTAACTGAAAAGATGGGGAATACCCATATTGTATAACTAAGATAACTGAAATACTGATGAGTTTAATTCAATGGAAATATTAACTCAATGTTAAACTGAAACTAACTATGTCTGAAATAAGCCTCTAACTGATTAGAATACTTGGATAAGACCCAGCTAAGTCTAACAAAAACTGAAACTAAATGATTAAAAAACTAAAATGAACTCATGACTATTGTCCTCAGAGAATGAGGACTCACAGCTGAATCTGCTGAACTAGAGATTGGGAGTCGATCTAAGCATGATCTGGATGTTGAGAACTTCAACCTACATCACGAGAAAATGTAGCGTACATATGTGTCAGTACATGAAGGTACTGAGCATGTAGCATAGTGTAAAGTTGAAATAATACATAATTGAACAAGCACAAAAGCAAGTATATAATCTAAACATGATACAGATTTTGAATGTTAAGATAACTGAATGCAATGACCAATTTATAACATACTGAAACTGAATATTGGATATACTGATAAATGGTCAATGCAGTGGAATTTGACTGATCTGTGCAAGCTACTAATAACCGATATAAAACCACATGAGCTAAATGTGGATTCCCATGTATACGCCCCCATCAAGAGGACCCAATATACCTTGCAAGAGGTATAAAGGCAGGATGGCGTGATCATTAAACTGATGCCCACAGAGGGGACTTAGTGGTACGCTGAACCCTAATCCAACTCGGCATTAATGCTACTCCCAATGAATTATGTAATTAACTGATTATGATTGAGTTTGTGTAAATACTTTATACCTCAAAATTGAACATGGAAACTGACAATGCAACAATTAATGTGGTAATTATGCATTTAAATTGAGGTATGTATATCTGAAGTAACTGAAATATCTGACCTAGCATGTGTAATTCAAGAACTAAAGAAATACATAACAAGGGTTCTGAAATTCGTGCGATAAACTTAATGATAACGTGGATATCTAATCTGGAACATATAACTAATTAATTCATGAAATTTTGTTAAAGTTCTATAAATTCTAGGTCTAATCGTGTTATGGGAATCAAGAATCTGACTGAAAATTAGGGACCCAATGGGTAAAAGGACCCATTAGTGAAATATCACACACCTGGTTATGAAATCCGTTTAGAAATATTTAGATTTTTGGGCTGGAACTGCTGGAACCTTGCTGAATTCTTGAACTAGGGTTCTTGACCTTTTTCTCCTCTCTTGCTTCTAATTTTCAAAGTTTTTTATTAATGATTTGACACAGGTAAATTTTAATTATGTTTCTAGGCTTAAACTGACTAAAATCTAATGATTTAGGGTCAAAATGATGAATCTGAGGGTTTTAACAAAGTGGTAAAAGACCCCTGAGTTAATTGTTGTCGGTCCAAACGACGACCTGGACTGACGGTCCGTCTTTTGGGTCTATAGGTTGGGTATGTTCGATAGGCCTTTACTAAAACTAGCATAACTTTTTATCGGAGGTCTGATTTTAGCAAGGTCGGTGGCTATGCAAAGCTAATTCAATTATTTATCTTTTGGTATGTCGTGAGACATCTAATTCATATTGTACTAAGATTTATAATCAATTGAATTTGACCCAACTGCAGTTTCTCCCTAACTGTCTGCTAATTTCCACCTACGGTCATACCTTTGGTTTGTAGGTCTATCTACGGACCGTGCTAGTCAATTATGGTTCTTGTCAGAGACTGGGTAAATGGGATCTTGACCGACCAAAACAGACTACGAACCATAGTATGATCTACGGACCATAGGTCCTTCCATAATTTGACACTTAGTCAAATTTTCTGGGCTGCGTCTTGGGGGAGTTTCAGTCACAATCGACGGATGTGCAGTACAGTTCGTGGGTCAGGCTACGGTCCATTGATCGCACCTGCAGATTTTTGAAAAGCTAATTTCTGGTCTTTTCTAGATACGGGGTGTTACAGAACCCAACTAATCTGACCCCCAAAGAAGGAGACGACAAAGTAACCACCTAGTTAACCATATATCGAATCATCCAAAACATCTCATTACATTGTCAAGATGTTGGAACCATCACTATGAGTCGCATGAAGATATAACGTCTTACCCACATTGCAGAGCCTCCCTATACCTCTCTAGAGTGTACGACACAACTAAATTGTTGCATCCACTAAAATGCCTTCGTGAGGCGTAACCCATCTTCTGGTGCATTCCTATTTATGCTGACAGCGTAGGTCATGAAGTTTGAGCTATCTGAACATTCACCCCAAATGGTGCTCAATATTACTCCTAAAATATAACTGAATGTCATGTAAAAGTACTCACTGGATTGAGATAATTTATCAAAAGGCTTCTTAATTTCAAAGGTAACTATAACTTTGAGTTAATATCTTAAAAGATCACTCAACTATAGGAATTGATCTAGCAAAGTCATTAAAGTTTGTTTTTTATCAAAAAATCCACTCAACTTAGATTTTTATATCAATAAAATCACTCAACTTAGAAATTTGTGTTAGTAAAATGACTAAACAAAATTTATCATTATTTTTGTTTGTTTCAATTAAAGTAGACCCTACAAATAAATAAAATTAAGAAAACTACCAGGTCCTTTTCTGTTTAACATGCTCCACAACAAGTGATTTACAATCCTCCCAACTTCTCACCACTTTTGTAGATCAAATCCACTTATATGGAACTGAATTCGTGTATTTTAGCCGAAAAAGATATCCCCTTTTAGTTCTAATGCTACCAAAGTAGCAATAGCTACTTGAGAGAAAAGAGGAACAAATCTGGACCAACAGTTGCTCCAAAGCAACATCTTGAGGATGATAACACTTGGCTGGAAAATTTAGAGAACTGGAGCTTACAAGAACAACAGTACCCCATTCAGAGTTATCTGGAAATTGAACAATTGGAGCTTGAAAAAGTGAAATACTTCACTCAAATATCTCGAAAATTTGAATTGGAGCTCAAATAAAACGGAAATACCCGATACAGTGGCCATATTTAGAACAGAAATACCCCATATAGTGTCCATATTTAAAAAAAGAACTACCATGAGAAACAGAAGCCAAACTATCCTACCTACTTCAAGATGCTAATACCTTCCTCAACTTCAAAAAATAGTACACTCACATTTGTAGTGTTATTGTGTAGGTAAGAGATCCAAATGAGCAAATACAACAAACGCTTTAAAAAATAGGAGTCTAACATTATCAAAACCATTGTAAAAGACTATAACTGATCGCTTCTCAGGAAATCCTTAATCTAATCCCTTCTCATGCTAGCTGAATGAACCTACCTAACTAGTTGGTTGCATAACACAATATCACTGCCAACTAATACTTATTTATGGTAGATAACACATGAAAATTCCATTAGTCTAGCACCTGCACTCCATTTAAAGTTATGGGTAGATAAAGAATACCAAAACACTTGGGATGGAAAAGAGTCGATGGCCTAACAACATGGAATATAAAGAGCAGCATATACTAGGGAAGGCTCAAAAACTTTTAGTGAATAGTGTTCCCGAGGAGAAGATGCAAGAAAAGATGATCCGCTGCAAGTACCAGAGATGAGGTTTAAAGCATTGCAAAGATTATTGATATCCAACAAAAGAAACTGCATAGTCTATAAATTTACCATCATTACCTCGCATAGAACTAGGACTGGCAGGGGGACCAGGTCGACCCACCCCGGCCCACCACCGGCTCGAGAACCAGCCAGCCTGACTCGGTCCCGTCAAAAGGGGTTTTAGGGATGGGGGTTTAGGGGACTTGTCAGGGGTCGGTTCACTCCTTCATCCTGGTCGACTCGGCCCGACTGAATCAACCGATTCGCGAGATCCCCCTAATTTTTTTTAAAATTCAAAAAAATAGCCATTGGAAGCCGTTGGGGAAACGGCTAGTGGGCCCCCTAACATATTTTTTCACCTTTTTCACTTCCCCAACACCCCTACCACCCCCTAATTTTAATACTTTAATTTAAACTCTTAAGTTATCATAATTACACTTTAACCCATTTTTTAAATTATAAGTATCCCTCTATCCCTTATAATTTCTTACAAGATCATCTATTCTCATTTCTCTCATCTATTTTCTATATATTATCTCATATTTTCTATCAAGTATTGGTTGGAGTTTCAAAGTACAAGTTACAACAAACAACAAGCTTCAAGAATTGATTTAACGTCTGCTATTAACGCAGACATTTGGTACATTCATTTCATAATATTTATATTTTATTTTTTGTCTATTTTTTGTGTTATCATTATTTTTATATTACACTTTATATATAATTAAGTATGAGTTCTAGCAAAAACTATATCGGTAAAGGAAAAGAGAAAGAACAAAGTGTCTTTTTAAATTTTTTAATTTTGGTAAAAAAAATAGTAAAAAAAAAGGAATAGTAAATTTGGTGGTACTTCATCTAAATCAATGTTTAGAACTAGATTTAATGCAAATGATTCTAGTTATGTTGACGATACTGCTTATGATATTCATTCAAATGTTCAGCTCGATCACGATTTTTTTTTGAAAATAATAACTTTAAACTCAATCACAAAATTTTACAACGATGTTATGGTAATATTAATCTTATTCTTGATGAAAATTCAGGTGAAGAAGTAGAAGTTGATTTGGGAGAAGAGGATTTAAAGATACACATATTAGCTCGGTGACACATGTTCTAAATGAAACTATAAATTCAATGGAGAAAAGTTGTGGACGTCCACCCCTTATACCTCCCAAAAGGGATAAGGTGAAGTATCAACGCCCTAAAACTTCTATTGTGGCAATTTATGACTTTCGATAAGGAAAATAGTGTTGTTATTTGTAATAAGTGTTAGCAACCTTTAAATCATAAACAAGGCGGATGTCAAGGTGGAACACGGGCATTAAATAGATATTTTTATATTGTGTGCCGATTCAATATAAATAATCTAAAACATTAGCCAATAGAAAAAAAGGAATTCTAGTTAATGAATTTGTTATTAGCAGTAATGAATCGGTAGGAGCTTCTAACATGGTTCAAGCAAAATTAGATCCTTAAAACCCCCGGTGGTCCACTAAAAAAATAAAAATATAATAAGGAATTAGATCGCAAAATTTTTTAGCTAAAATGTTTTCTGTTTGTGGTTTTCCTTATAGTTTTCCTTCAAATCTTGATTTTATTGAATATATTTAACAAACTTATAATCCTAATTATAGAGGTTTTTCAAGAAATACTGTTAAATCTAATGTTTCTGAATATCACGGTAAATATTGTCAATTTCTTCGTTGTGGATTTAGCATATTAGATAGGAGAGTGTCTATAACTTTGGACATGGGTCATAGTTATAATGGAAATGATTATTTAACTATTACAGTACATTGTATTGATCATAATAGAAATTTGCAGAAAAGAATCTTAAGTTATAAACAATGTGCAAAGAAAAAAAACTGGTGCATATTTAGCTTCAAATATATTAAGTGTTTTAGATTATTACATAGTTATGGATAAAGTAATGTCTGTCGTATTAGATAATGCATGTAATAATACAAACGCTGCTAAGATGTCAAAAGTTACATTATGTCCATTTCACAATAATGCTCTTCATGTTAGATGTGTCGCACATATATTATATTTAGTTGTAAAAGATGGTATTTCATTATTTAATTGTGGTTGCATGAAAATTAAATATGTCATTGCCTGGATTTTTCATACTAACAAAGCGCTAGAATCAGGATATTGAATGAGCGTTGTTTACTATGTGAATTGTCACCTAGAAAAATTTCAAGACGTATTTAAACAAGGTGGAATTGTTTTTAAGAAATGCTTTCAGTTGCTTACAAATAAAGAAGACCCATACAAATGGTGTTTAATGCTCATAATGCTGACCTATTAGATAGAATTTGTGATGAAGACTGGAAGAAACTAAAGAACTATTACAATTTTTAAGACTTTTTTATGATGCAACAACCATGTTTTCTGAAATTTATTATCCTACTATTTCATCAGTTTTAATAAATATTTGTGCTCTTTCGATTCAAGTTTCTAAATATAAAAAAAAAATAGTTAAATTTAGAGTTGCAGTTGAAGGTATGATTGAAAAATTTTAAAAATATTTTTTTCCTATTCCTCAGATTTATTTAACTGCTACTTTACTTCATCCTAATTATAAATTGCGAGGTGTGCAGGCACTTGTTGACACTTTTTATAGAAATTTAAAAAGTTTACCAAAAGAAATTCCAAATTGTGAAACGTGTAAGTCTAGCATAAAAGTAGAAGCAAAAATATTGTATGAAAAATATAGAACGACGGAAAAAACTCAAAGAGAAGTTGGTCAAACTTCTAATCTTGAGATTGATTTTGAAGTTCGAATTTAAACTTATATGCGAGGTTTTCTTGGTCTTAATTCTACTAACCGTGATGATTTTGAAAAATATCTTAATCAATCTTTAGAAGCATTGGAAATCATAGATGGCAATAAAGATTGATTAGGACGGTGGAGGAGGCGGAGCGTTGCATTTCCAATTTTGAGAAAAATGGTTCGTGATGTTCTAGCTATTCAAGCTTCATCAATTGCATCGGAGGCTGCTTTCAATGTGGCAAGGTTTCAATTGGCAATCATAGACATTCATTGGCGAAAGACAGTTTGGAAACAACAGTTTTATTCAGAGATAGGGTCAATGCCGATAGGAGGGATAATTATTTGCCAAAGTTATATTCCAAACAAGCAACTTGGATCAAAATGAAAATTGAATGTAGTGATGAATTAGAATCACGAGAATTTCTAGAAAGTTTGCCAACACCGGAGGATATCACCATCGATATGATGCGACAATTAGAATTGAATTCTAAAGGAGAAAACAAATATTTTTAGATTACATATGAGAACTAATTGAAACAGAACCCTTCCTAGAAGGTGGCTGTGTAAAATCAGTTATTCATCTAATATCTGTAACAAATTTTAGTTTTACATATGAGAATTTATTGAAATAGAACCCTTCCTAGAAGGTGGCTGCGTATATTAGTTCCTCCATTAATATTTATTAATTGGAACTTCTAAGTTCTAAGTTGCAATTAGATTTCATTGAATCAATTTGAAGGTTTTATTAAAGTCTTTTTTATACAATTTGTCTTGCGTTTTAATTTTAATATATACAATTGTACATACATATGTAAATATATGCTAAACTAAATTTAAAATATTTAAAATACAAGTTTAAACTTCTCAAATTTGAAATTTGAAATATAAAACTTGAAACATGAAATTTGAAATTTAAAACTTGAAATTTGATAATTTAATTTGAAATTTTAAATTTGAAAGTTAAAAGTTAAATTTAAAATTTATTAACTAAAAACATATAATTTCAATACAAATAAATAAGTATTTAAAAAATAAAATATCCCCCGTCCCGCCAAATCCCGTATATATAGTGGGACGGATATGACATATTTTTGTCCCCCCAATCCTGCGACCGACAAAATTTCCCCATCGCCATCCCCCGTCCCTTCCTATCCCCCTTCGTCTCATCCCCCCGTTCCTTTGCCAGCCTTAGGTAGAACCAGAAAGAGATTGGCATAACCTAAACAGGAAGCCCTTGGATACCTTGAGAAACAAACAAAAGTGACAACTCACAATAAATTCAAAACTTCAAAATAAAATTGCAAACACCAAAATGGGATTCCCTGTGACATCAGCTCATCTTTTAGGTCTCACTTCACGGCACAGGAGGCCAAGCATTCTGCAGACACTCTTTTCTGCAACTCACAGATCTACTCATACTCTATACCAACATAGAGAAATAAGAAAACATATGGATACAACTACACCAACAAATACAGACCTACCAAATTCTTTAAATATCCACAAATCATCAACCGTCTCTGGTAACACAGAACTAGTTCCGTTGATATAAATAACATAAAGAGTGTACATGACTTGTTACACAAAATCTAAGCCATGTTTTTTACTTGATCTGCTCTGGATTCAATGAATTGACTGTTCAAATGGTAATGTTTTATGGAAAAAACAGTGTGCGGTTCACACAATGGCTAACAGACTGAAGCAACTTTGTAAATGATTGATTATCTTAACATAATACACATGTTCCAAAAAAATATAACAATAAAGGGAGAGATCTCCAAAAATAAACAGAGGAGAGATCAGTAGAGAGATTCAAGACAAGATTGCATGACTCCCTAGCCAGTGCCTGGTGATTTCCAAATTGCAGTGCAAGCACAAGCACCAAAATGGCAAGCACAACCAAAGGACACACTGAACCCAATCTTCGAAATTACAAAAACATATACCCTCACGATCACCAAGTTGATCTACGAACATGCACCCAAACATACAAAATCAAGAATCATGGAAAACATAAGAGCAGCAGGGAACACCAAAGTAGAGGAGCTCTTACGTCCATAAGACGATCTAAAATTGAGTTTGGGTACTTCTCTGGTGTAAATGAAATTCAAGGGTCTCATCATTGGGTCATCCAGAAGAAATTATCTAGACTCAAAAACTTTACGGAAGCAGAGTACAACGGACACTAGTATAAAATATTATCCTCGTTCAGAACTTCCACATAACAGTAATTTTGACAAAGAGAAAGAACGTATTGATTAGGAAAAGAACTTGAAGTTTATGCACTAGAAACCCCATTATTACATGGACAAAAAGAACATAACAGGTAAGTGAAACTCGTACTACGCAGGAGAGATCACTAGAGATGACAAACAAGATAAGATTGCAAAGCACCTTTTTCTTACTACATAGTGATATCGACATCCAGATTGTAATGCAAGCACCAAAATTGCAAGAAACATGGTCCCACAGCGTATGCACACCAAAACCAAACTATAAAATATCCTATTATCATCCTCTTATTACCACCATGTCGCCTACAGAGATTCATCCAACCAAACTAAATCAACCAGTAGGCTAAACTAAATTAAAGAAGGTAATTAGAAAGATCCCAAAAAAATCGGAGTGCTTTATAGGGCCATCAAAAGAATACGACTGAATTTGAATACACTTATCATGCCTTGTACATAACCATGTAAATCCTCACCAATTGGATAACCAAAGAACATAAGAATCTGAATTATTAAAAAACAAATACGGAAACAACTTACATACTAAACAGTGTTTTGACAAGAGAGAAGGGACTCACTTTGATTAGGGAGACTCCATGTCCATAAGCAACTCCACAAACATTTCTATTAATTAAAAAGAACAGACAACTAATTTCATACTAACACACCTTCCCTCCTCCTTGGTAGAGCCGTCAATATGGTTTAGGCCCGTTGGGCTTGTCTGGCCTAATTCGGGTTTTAATAGGGTTGAGCTAAGATTTTTGAAGTCCATTTAAGAAAAGAGCTTTTTAGCCCGACCTGAATAAGTCTGCTGACTTGTTGGGCTTGAGAAATATTAGTAGGGCTAGCCCGTGGGCCAATAAAATTATTTAAAAAATATAATATAATATTAAAATTTAAAATTAAAGAGAGTCCAAACACAAAACAATTAAGTTAATATTTCTATTTGGGATAATGCCCAAGTACCCCCTCAACCTATGTCCGAAATCTCCGAGACACACTTATACTATACTAAGGTCCTATTACCCCCCTGAACTTATTTATTTAATAATTTGTTACCCCTTTTTAGCTTACGTGGCACTATCTTGTGGGCCCAACGATGGTTGACTTTTTTTTTTGAACTAGTGCCACGTAGGCTAAAAAGGGGTAGAAAATTACATATAAAATAAGTTCAGGGGGATAATAGGACCTTAGTTAGTATAAGTGTGTCTCTGGAATTCGGGCATAGGTTGAGGGGGTACTTGAGTATTTTCCCTTTCTATTTAGATATTTATATTTTTACTTGAACAATACTTAATAATATTTTTAAAGATAATTTTATTAGTGGACTTGATTAACAAGTAGTAATATTAACATCATGTAATATTTTTTTATCGATATTTATGACAATATTTTTAAATTATAATTTATAATTTAATTAAACAATTATTTATATATAATTTTAAAAAACTTGTCTAACTAGGCAAGCAAATAGCTCACGTACTTGTGGGTTGGGCCTACCATTTTCTGGCCACATCAAAAATGGATTAGCCCGGCCTGGCCCGTAAAATATCAAAGTGTGTATGGATTAGCCTGGATAAAGTGGGCTAGCCCATATTGACAGTTCTACTCCTTGTTTTGGGCTTGGGACTGGATAATTTGACAGGCGGAGTTACAAGGATTCTCTAAACACAAAATGTAGCATCAAATAAACCAACACTACTACAAAATCAATTCTATCTTACAATTCAACATATATTTCATACCATGAACGAGTTACATTCGCGAACTCCACAATTCCATAGCAACTTCAACAATTAAAAGTACAGATAATATCAAAAGAGTAGATTCTCCAAATCTGGAGCAACGAAGGAGAGAATAATATAAACCATGATATATACTTTTTTGCACCAATATCATCGCTACACACATGGAATCTTGATCCTTCCCTGTTCTCGCATCTGCAAAATTTCGGGATGGTTCATCAAGTGCTTCTTCTGAATTGAACTTCCATTTAGTCCATGGTTTGAGAAAAAGTATTTCCTCGCTTCCTGGAACTCAAGCCAAGCTTTTATCACATCCAAGATACTAATCCATATATACCAATCCCAAACCAAATGGGACCAAATAAGCATGTGAGATAAGACAAAGAAATATATACACAACTCATCAGCAACCCAAAACAGGAAGCTATTTCACACCTATACTAGTTAAAATATTATGTATATTCAGTAACTGCATTTCGAACATGTGAGAGGAGACAATTATTTTGAGATCACTCCGTTCTTACTCATAATTAATACTCAATCACTGACATTGCCGCCTTAGTAGAACACTAATCCTCCCATGCACTGAAAGGTGCACATAGAAAGCACATTAGACACTACTTAGTGACTAGAGCACCCGAGTGTAGTTGAAACACCCCCACTCAAAATAATCAGAAGAACTTGTAATGTTAATCCAAAATAGATATTAAAATGCTTTCAACATGCAAAGATGACTAGAACATGTCAATGTAAAAACAGGAATCCAAGTAATCATACCAGGACCTTTTTCTGTTTTAACGTACTCCACATCATACTAGGACCTTTTCTATTTAACATGATCCACAAGGACCGATTCATCATCATCCCAACTTCTCTCCACTTTTGTAGAGCAAATCCGCTTATATGGAACTGTCTTTGTGTATTTATGCCAAAAAAAAAGTCCTTCATTCCAAAATCAAAATAGCTACAAGAACTCGAGAGAACAGAGGAAGAAAGTTGCACTCACTGTTACTCCAAAGCAACATCTTTGTGCTGATAATTCTTGACTGGCTGATTCAGACAACTGGAGCTTAGAGGAAGTACCACATTCAGAGTTACCCGACGATATTGGACAACTAGAGCTTAAAGAAAAATACCCCACTCATATAATCTGGCACATTTGGGCAAATCTGTACAAATGGAACTTAGAGAAAACAGAAATACCCATCCAGTGTCCATATTTAAAAAAGAAATACCATGACAAACTTTAGCCAAGAATCCTAGCTACTACAAGATGCTAATACCTTCCAAAACTTCAAAAATAGCACACTCACATCTGTAGTGTTGTTTTAGAGGTAAAAGATCCAAATAAGCAAATATAATAAATGCTCTAAATGCAGGAGTCGAACAATAATAACCAAAGATAATGACTATAACAGACTGCTCCTTAGAAACACCTTGATATCATTCCTTCTCATGCTTGGTGCATCAACCTATCTAACTAATTGGGTGGATAGTAAGACATGACTGTCCAACCAAGAATTATTGATGGTAGATAACACATAAAAAATTCACTACCGTAGACCCCATACTCCATTTAAAGTTTATGGGTAGATAAAAAAAACCAGAAGACTTCGTAGGGAGACCTCTTCATGATTTTGGACGCCTAACAACATGGAATATAGATTGCAACATCTACAAGGGAAGTCATAAAAACAGCTACTAGATAGTGTTCTAGAGGAGAAGATGCAAGAAAAAAATAATATGTTGCAAGTATCAGATACGAGGCTTACTTCATTACAAAGATTATTGACATCCAAAAACAGAAACTGTATTGTGTATTTCCTTACCATCATTACCTCAGGTAGAACTAGAAAGGAATTGGTACAACCTAACCAGGAAGTCCTTGGATGCCTCAAGAAACTAAAGAAAGTGAGAACTTACAGCCAAGTCAAACTTAAAAATAAATTAGAAAACCCAAAAAATGATATCCTGCATTATAAGATTACCCTTTAGGTCTCACTTCCTGCATAGGAGGCCAAGTACTCTGCCAGACGTTCTTTTCTTTAACTGACAGATCTCCTCATATTCCATAACTATATAGCGAAATTAGAAAACTTCTGTATACAACACAACATCAATGAATCAAGACCCCTCCAATTCAGTAAATAACCAAAACTCGTCAACCGTCACTGGTAACACAAAACTAGTTGCATTATGGCAGAAACCTTAAAAAACATCCTTGACCCCTCCCTCCAAACTTCAAATAGGCAAAACCAAGGAGCAGAAACCTGCATCTGGGACAAAATTTAAGCTCACCGGATCAAATAAGACATTTGGAGGGAGAAAGAACTGGAGGTGCCAGCCCTCCCCATTCCAACCAAGAAAAGTTGTTTATAGAGTGTAGTGGGATGAAATAGATGAGTACGACATTACATAGAGATATTAACTTCTAACCACCAAAGACAATTACCACTTTGTGAAACCCGTAAGATCGTGTAATCAAAGTTGACAGAACATTCTCATCATCACAGTATGCAAGACCTGATTAAAAAATCTTGCACACCTTGACCCACCATCAACATCTCTTAACCATCAGGCAGAGGCAGCCAACCAACAGCTCTACTCACATCTGGGGGAGGTAAGAAACAAGAAAGTTCTAACCATAACCTGATTACATAACAAATTCCAACAGAACTCCTAAGAAGTGAATGCCTGAAATCATAGTCAGATCCCTCTTTACCAACCAGTAATTTTGACAAAGATTCAACATTAGGGAAGACAACTGAATTGAAAATATTGATACTCATAAAGACTTAACTTAAGAAATGTCAAAACAAACGGACAAACACGGCCAACCCGTAAAAAGAACAATTCACTAGCTTGCAACCAATGGTTGAAGTTCTGCAACAACAAAAAGAAGGGAACAGTTAAAAACAAATCTGATAACCCCAAACCACCTAAGAAATCACTAGAGATGTCATAGACAAGACTAAAAGAATCCCTTCCATAAAAGCCCGAACAATATCCAGATTGCTGTACATACCAAAAAGTGGTAAAGGATCACACTGGTTAACCAAGCTTTAAAATTTTCAAATCTGATCGTCCACGGTTAGCCCAACCATACAACCAAAAAAGAAAAGACAAGTATGATAACGAAAAAAATGGATGGAGGAAGATAAATAGCTAAAAGAACAAAAGTAAGAAGCATTTTACACCACTCCCAAAAGATCTAGAGTTGGTCAAGCACTTATCAATTGTCCATAGCATAGGAGAGTAAGAGACCTCATCGCCATTAAGAGACCTCATCAATTGAATCATCAAAGAACATAAGCGTTTTGACTAAGAACTTCATGACAGCAGAATACAACACATATTGGTGAAAATAATGTCCTAATTGAGAAACTTCCATACAACATTTGTTATAACAGACAAAGAAGTCATTAGGAAAGAACTGAACTGAAAATTATCTATACTCATAAAAGACTGAACTAATGGAACCTCAGCACATATGTACAAATATGACAACTACTAAGCACCTGAATGCCTGAAATAATAGTCAGATCCCTCTTTACCAATGTCTTTCTAGTGATGCAACAGATAAAATTAAAGCACATTGGAACAGACTCATACAAATTACAAGGGAAAATGATAAAAATGTAAATTCCTCTAACCATTTGATATCTAAAGTATAAGAACCATATGTAAAGTGAGGTGAATCGAGAGTTGCAACTGATGAATGAAGGCAAGACGGCAGCACATTTCAAAACTTTCTTAACTTTGTCTGGGTGGGACTTCTTAGAAGATCCCCTTTTAACTGGTGCAACGTTCCTAATCCCTCACAATATAAGAAACCCAAGGATCAAGGAACAATTTCTAAATTAAGAAATGAATTAGCTGGTAATTGAACATGACGAGAACGAAGTTAAGAAACCATCAGTGACAGTTTGTGAAGTGACATTGGCTGCACAAATTATTCGTTAAGTGACATTTTAGGAAACATACAATCAGTGAAGTGAAATTTGACTAAACATACATCAAGAACATAGAAAATGACAAAACAACAGTTACCTATAATCAATGGCAATTTCAACCTTATCAAGAAAATAGTACAAAGCTCATCTAAGAAGAGTATTTAGAAGAACAAAATTCATAGAGAAAAATTCCCAACTTCCACAATGATCTGATATGTAATGGATTTACAAGGGTATCTCTTGAGAAGATCTTCTACACAAAAGACAATAGTTACTTTTGAGATATAAATACATAAAGACTGTACATGATCTGTCACACAAAAGATGAGCCATGTTTTTTTACTTGATCTGTTCTAGATTCAATGAATTGCTCTCTTTGGTGCAAAGACTGTTCAAATGGCAATGATTTATGGAAAAAAAAGTGTGTAGGAGCGAGCTACCTTTTATATTAAAGTTTTACATAAAGCTAAGCCTCTGAAGCAGGTCGACAAATGATACACTGTCTGAATATATAAAACACACATTTAAAAAAAGATAGGGAAGAGATCTTAAAAAAAAAGAGGTTTCATTTACCTAACAATAATTAGTCAGGAAATTGTAGTGACTATGATGCAGATGTTGCACCCAATAAATGAACCAAAAATTGAATGAAAATGACCATGTACTGCAACCCACTGACATGTAAAATTTTAAGTCAGACTAATTACTAGAAGAGCGCCACTTTGAAAAGTGTGTGGTGAGAAAAGATAAATACTTATTAGAGAAGAGAACAAAACTGAAAACCAAACACTTACAGGAGCTTGAACCAAATGAAACCTCAACATAATCAACAAAGGTTGCTTCATGAAAAGAAGAAATTAGATATTTAAGAACACAGCGAACACAACTACAAGCACATAAAGAACATTTTAATGCAAATATTTAGGAATTCCCGTCTTCTCAAAGCCCTAAAGATTGCAGTGCAAGGACCTAAACGACCAGCTTACTGAACGCTAAGCTTTTAAATTTCCAAGTTTAATCCTCCATTATTGTTCTGTATGTGGTATATACATCTCGTTCAATAGACAAAGCTCGAACTGGTGTGATAAGCAAATAGAAATGGAAGCAGAGAAGATAAGCAGCAAGAACACAAAAGGTAGATGACGGAAAAATCCAGAACTAAGAGTACTTACCAGAGATTCACACCATAAGATAATTGATCAGTTGGATCATCGCAAATCAAAAGCATCTGGAAAAGATATCATAATTAAGACATCTGCTTAACAACACTTCCGCCAACAAGATAAGGGGATCTGTATGATGAGGGAAGCGAACTTAATCGAAGACCTAGATTCTAATACAAAGCCTGAAGTAAGGGAACTCTACCACTAAGAAAAACAAGCCTGCTCCACAAAAGGAAGACTTTTCTGATCTTGAAAGACCCAACAGCAGCAAAGCACAAAAAAAGGAACAATTAGAGTTGAAGCTGCGAAACCCATTCAACATAGGAGAGCTCACTAGACATGCCAGAAAAGATTGCTTAACTCCCTTGCCAGTGCCCGGTGATATCCATATTGCAGTCCAACCGCAAGCACCAAAATGGCACAGAAACTAGGTGCACAAGGGAAGGACACACACTAGGACAAACTTCATAATTTACCAAATCTGGTCACCATGTTGTCTACAAACATGCATCCAAACAAACAAAATCAAGTAGCGGGATAAGCACAAGAAAATAAAAATAGAGAAGATAAGTAGCACGAACAATGAAGTTGAATGAGCTACACGGGACATAAGAAGATATAAAATTGAGCGTGGGTACTTCTCAGGTGTCCATAACAATCAGGATCTCATCATCATTTGGATAAATCCAAGAAAAAGCATCTACACTAAAAACTTCATGCCAGCAGAGTACAACACACACTAGTGAAAAATATTATCATTTCTTGAGAACTTCCACACAACACAAGGTTTTGACAGAGAAAAGTGACCTGCTGATTAGGAAGAAACCCGAGTTGAAGTTCATGCTTTGGAAGAACCAACCGTTGCATGCACAAAAAGAACATAACAAGTGGAAAATACTACGCATGAAAGATCAGTAGAGATACCAAACAAGATTATATTGCAAGGTGCCCTGTTCTGATGCCTGGTGATATCTAGTAAACAGATTGCACAAAAATGGCAAGAAACATGGTCCACAGAGGGATGCACACCCAACACGAGATGTACATGAATGTGTTACAGGGACATCTGAAAAACATGATTGAGTATGCATACACTTGTCAAGTGTTGTCCATAACCATGGAGATCTCATCACTTGGATCACCAAAGAACATAAGTATCTGGATTAATAAAAAAATAAATATCACAATAAAATACACACTAGTGATGCAATGTTGACAAGAAAGAAGTGAATGATTCTGATTAGGGAAGAACACAAAACTGAAGATCTAAATTATTAAAGCATCAAACAATAAATCTCAACACTAAATTAACAGATCATGCCGCTTTAAGCACAGAAAGAATGGAACAAGTTCAATTGAAAATCTCGCAAAGACCATACAACAGAATTCACTACAAATGCTACACAAAATTGAGAACAACCTGTTCTCAAAGCTCGATAATCTTCAGACTGAAGTGCAAGAACCAATATGGCCAACAAATAGGGTGTAGTGAAATGCACACAGGCCACCAACCTTCATCAAAGTTTATTCCTCTCAACTGTAACAACACATCCACATTCAACAAACAAGATCAAGCTAGCATAATAAAGAAAAATGAAGTACAGAAGATAAGCAACAAGAACACCAAAAGAGAGGATCATATATGAGGTTTGAAAGATCCAAAAATTAGTACTTCTCAGGCGTCCATGACACCATAACCATCATGTATTTGGAATTTCGAAACTAGATTATCAAAGTAAACAATCATCTAGAATAAACACTCAAAATGGCAGTAGAATACCAGCACACACTAATGAAAAAAAAAACTATCTTAGTTGCAAATGTCAGAACTCATAAAAGCTTGAACCACGGAAATCTCGTTATAAATGGACAAAGAAAGCCGCTCCATGAAAAGATTAGTTGATTTCTCTGAAAGATCCAATCGCTGCAAGAGCAAAAAGAAGGTTACAATCAAGTTCAAAACTAATGAAACCCACACCATATAAGAAATCACTAGAGACGCCATATAGACAAGATTCAAAACTCCCTTTTTGTTGAATCATTGACCAATAAATCAAAATTGCAGTGCAGGAATCAAAGAGACCAAGAGGGTACAAAGATACCATACTGGATATCAACCTTTGATATCTCCAAATCTTAACCTCTATATTGTCATTATATAGTCCACATATCCATCCAAACAAAAAAACTAAGTCGTAATGACCAAGATATCTATTGCTAGAATACCAGATGGACCATTAATGGCACTGTCTAATTCTAAGGTCCATTGCCATTGGTGACCTTATCAATTGGATCATCGAATAACATAGTGTCTTGATTAGAAACTTCACGTTAGCAGAAGAACAACAACACACTAGTGAAAAATACGATCTTAGTAGAGAAACTCCTAAAGAAAACATAATCGAAAATCATGATACTCATAAAAACTTAAACTGAAAGAACCTCACCACAAGCAGGAAAACACAAAGAAATATTCATTGCCCTGTAACCATGGCTACATGAACAGAAAGAAGGGAACAGTTAAGTGCAAATCTGACAACCCCAAATCACATAAGTAAGAACTAGAGATGCCATACACGAGACTGAAAACCCCTTTCTGTCAAAGCCTTGACAATTTCCAGATTGTTGTGCAAGCACCAGAAAGACCAAAAGATGGCAGAGGATCTTACCAAGCTATGAAATTTCAAATTTTGAACGTCCATAACAGTGTCACCACATGGTCTACTACACATCCATCCAACCAAACAAACACACGGCCTAGTACACCACCATCCAACCAAAAACAAACCAGTGTGGTAATGAAAAATATGGGGAAGCATAGAAGATAAGTAAGTAGCTAGAACAAAAGTAATGAAGTGTTTTATGGCAGTATCAAATGAGATATAGAATTGGACGAGTACTTATCAAGGATCCATAAGCCATAGAAAACCTCATCAATTGGAGGATCGAAGAACATAAGCGTCGTGACTAAACTTCATGACAGCAGAACACAACACACACCATTGAAAAATAATATCCTAGTTAAGAAACTTCCATACAACACTAGTTTTGATAAAGATAAAGGGACACTAGGGAAGAAAATTGAATCGAAAATCTACATACTCACAAACGACTTGACTAAGAAAACCTCAATGCAAACCGACAAAACACAGCCTCTCCATGAAAAGAAGAATTCACTGCCCTTTGAATTGGCTGCAAGATATGAAAGAAGGGAACAATCAGAGCAAACTTGACGAACCCTAAACCACCAAAGTAATCACTAGAGATTCCATAGATGAGACTATAAACCCCCTTTTGTGAAAACCCAGAAAACATCCAGATTGCACTACAAGCACCAAAAATCTATGTTGCTCGGAGTCTTCAAAAGTGTCAATGGGTGCGTGTCAAATTTGCCAAAATTAGTGTATTATTGGAGAATCTGAGATGGGTGTGGCATCAATAGTGATGAGTTTGCACAACTAAGACAAAAAGACCAAAAAGACGCAAAGGACCACGTGTTGGCTAACCAAGTTTTTTCAAAATCTGAATAATAGCATCACCTAATAGTCTACACACATCCAGACAACCAAAAAAAAAAAGTGATACAACAAAAAAATGAGAGCAGTTTGATAAGTACTTAAAAGAACAAAAGTTCAGGAGTATTTACGCCACTATCAAAAGATCTAGAATTGGTCAAGTACTTATCAGGTATCCATAACCATCAGAGAGTAAGAGACATTATCACCATAAGAGACCTTATCAATTGTTATCACCATAAGAATATAAGCATCTGAACTAAGAACTCCATGTCCATGGCTGCAAATTACAGCACACACTGGTGAAAATAATTTTCTAATTGAGAAACTACCATACAACAGTATGGTATCCATAACCATCAGAGAGTCAGAGACATTATCACCATAAGAGACCTTATCAATTGTTATCACCATAAGAATATAAGCATCTGAACTAAGAACTCCATGTCCATGACTGCAAATTACAGCACACACTGGTGAAAATAATGTTCTAATTGAGAAACTACCATACAACAGTAGTTATGACAAAGACAAAGGAGTCAACAGGGAAAAGAAATTTATCTATACTCATAGAAGATTGACCAATGAAATCTCAACACATATGGACAAATAAAGTACCTCCATGAAAGAAGAATTCATTTTTTGTAGGACCAGTGGCTGCAAGCTAAGGAATGAACGAAGAGTTACATGCAAAGCTGACAAAACCAACTAGAAAAAATTCCAGACAAGATTGAAAAAACCCTCCCTCAAAGTCAGATAATATTCAGATTGCAATGCAAGCACATAAATGGCAAAGAAAAAATTAGAGAACTTTCTATCGAAGCCTGATGATATTCAGATCACAGTGAAAGACTAGTAAGGAAATAGTGTGCACATGAACAGACACTAGGCATCAACGTTCAAGATTTTCCAAATATAGTCCTCTCAAGTGGCATCCATCCAACCAAAAAAATCAAACAGGGTGATGCAAGAAAAAAGAACCAGAGAAGATGAGGCAGAGAGAACACCAAAAGAGAGGGTCTAATAGGGACCTACTTGACCGGGCTGTCAAGAGATCAAGGATTCAGTTTCGACTATTTATCAGGTGTCAATAAGACCATATACCCATCAATTACCAGGAATCTCATCAACTGGATCATCGTATGTTCCTTGTGTGCCGGAAAAACATAGCTTTGCAAGTTTCGTACAACAACAATTTTTGACAAAGAGAGTAGGGACCACTCTGATTTGGGAAAAAACAAAAATGAGTATCTCAGTACTAACAATATATGAACCTAGAAACCCCAACACAAATGTCCAAGCAAAGCCCCTCCATGAAGAAAAAATAATTCCCTACTCGTTAAGACCCAACTACAAGCACCATAAGAAGGGACCAGTCAAGTGCAAAGCTGACGGAACCCGTAACACCTAAGAAATCACTATAGATGCAAGACACCAGGACTAAGAACCCCATTATGGTTGAAGCCCAACAATATCCATCTTGGACTGCAAGGACAAAAAAGACCAATAAAAAAATTGTACAGGAATGAATACCGGATACAATCCTTAAAAGTTTCCCATATCACCTAAGAAATCACGAGAGATGCGAGAGACAAGATCAAGAACCCCCATTTTGACTGAAGCCTAACAATATCCATCTTGGAGTGCAAAGACCAAGAAAACCAATAAACAAAGAGCACCAAAATGCATACTGGATACAATCCTTAGGATTTTCGAAAACTAGTACTCTGGTACTGTCACTACGTGGTTTACACATTCATTCACTAATGAACACAAATCAAATTGGCATGGTAAAAAAGGGAAAACAACGAGATGATAAGTAGCAGAAGAGCACTTTACAACACTATAAAAGATCCAGAATTTACTCGTGACTTTATCCAGTGCCTATAACACCATAAGACACCAGGATCATTAAAATCACAAAATTTTGAATTAAAAACTAAAACTAACTGGCAGTAGAACACACTATACACAAACTTCCGTTTCGTACCAATTATTAGCAAAGCTTTGGGGGACTAAACACTCCAAAACCTTCAACCATAGACCTGGGAACTGCCACATCTTTACCATAAACACCATAGCAAGACACTTGTTCCTTTAGAACCACGTGCACCTATATGTCAATCTATGTATTCTTGACCAAACAAAATAACAAGGCAAAAGAAGTTGATGCAAGGAGACACATGATCAACATCATAATTAGCATTAAAGATGGAAGTCAAGATATCAAATCCAAACTGATAGATCCACTAGACTAGAAGATCCAAGTAGGCAATGCTTGGGAACAAAATTTCCAATTCTACTATATTGTGGTTCAACAAAAGGAAATTTCTAGGTTTCAGAGTGTGACAAAACACACGATTTCTCACAAAAAAAAAAAATTGAAGACTTAACATTGAGACCAAGGTAACATTAACAGCAAGTGTCATTACCCATACCTGATCAAATAAACAACAGTAATGCATCAATAAACTAGAGGAAAAAAAAACAGAAGTAATTGTGAACTGAAAAGTACTTCCCAAACCCCTATCGTTCCTTCTCTAAAGAGATGATAAAAGAGCTCCAAAGATTAGAAAGTAGATAACATGAGATTTATATAATCATGAGAAGGCCAAGAAATCAAAAACCAAACACATAGGCTACTACAAACACATCAAAAAAGACTTTAAGAAGCATGGAATCATTACACAAGTGAGCGCTCCCCAAAGGAAGGCATCAACTCATCTTCTGAAGAGAATCGTATGCAACAATTACCCATCATCCTAATCAACAATAATAACTCAGTATCTTGAACAAACCATACCTACCCACTATCAACCATAGTAACCCAGATAAAACGAAAATTAGCCAGTATCAACGATAACAATAAGGCAACAATAATGACCCATATCAACAATAAGGCACAACAATCACCCAGAATCTTGATCATACGATAACTACTGTATCTTGATCATACAATAATTAAGAATCTCATCAACAAGTACAATAACAATAATAATATGGCCGAAATAACACCAAATTACACGCGTAAAAATGCAACGCGGGACATTGCGAGAACAATAGGTGAATAGGACATCACAAAGCGGACATGTTGGGTCGGTATCTAATTTATTATTATTAAAATAGTATTTTTATTGTATATTATATTATATTATATTATATTATATTATATTATATTGTATTATATTATAGTTTTAGTATATTATATTATATATAGGGAAAAATTATGCAACAAAGAAAATTTATACTATTTAATTACTCATTATAGCTATAGTTTGCTATAATTACCACTCGCGATTATATTATACATTAATTACGTAGGCTGACTTCGAGTTTGTATTATTAGTCGCCTTTGTATATGTATAATTCACAAGAATATATAAATGCATATGTATAATATACAAAAATTTAACCTATATACATATACAATTCACCTCTCTCCTACTTTCTCGCCTCTCTCGCTCACCTCTCTCATCCCTTTCCCAATGTCGCTCGCCTCTCTCCTCCCTCTCCCAATGTCGCTCGCTTCTCTCCTCCCTCTCCCAATGTCGCTTGCCTCTCTCCCTCCCTCTTCCAATCTCGCTCGCCTCTCTCCTCCCTCTCTCAATCTCGCTCGCCACTCTCCTCTCTCTCCCAATCTTGCTCGCTTCTCTCCTCCCCTTCCCACTCTCGTTTGTCATATATACAAATACATATGTATAACATACAATTATTTAACCGATATACATATACAATTCACATTTCTCTCACTATTTTCCCCCTTTCTCTCGCATCTCTCCTCTCTCTCCCAGTCTTGCTCGCCTCTCTCCTCCATATAACATGTAGTTACGAATTATAATTATTAAACTATAGCGATGGAGAACAATTATGCTATTTTAAAGTGTTCATATGTGAAAGTTCCCTAATATATAATAGGATTGGTCGACATATTATGTTATATATATAACTATATATATAGTGATCATCCTATCTATACATAGTAGGAGAGCTAAAAAGTAACACATATCATCACCATAAAATTTGTGAATTTTAGTTTTTAAAATAATTTAATTTTGTATTAGTTAGTTATTTTCAATTTACATTTAAAATGTTAAAACAATATGCAAATTTATCAAACGTATTTTTTTTAAAAAAAATAAAATGTCTCTTTTAATAATAATAATGATGACAATAATAAATAAGGCAAAAATTAACTTTAACAAAAAGTTGTTTCAAAAATAAATTAATCTTAATCTTAGAAAGAAAAGAAAAACGCATCCAATACTAAATAGGGAAAAATGTATTCAATTAAATATTATATAATTTTTGAATTTTGAATTTGAATGGGAAGCTACTAAAGGCTCAAAAATGTCGTCGAAATTTTAAAAACTTCTCATTTTATGTCATCCATTAAAAGTTTGACTTTTTTATATAATTGTATTAAAGAAAAGGTTCATCCATGCCATATTTATAACTCTGATTTTGTAAATTCATTTTTTCACACCAAACAAGTTTAACACTTTTCTATTGGTGTTTTCAAGAGTTTTTGGCCACAAACATCCTTTAACTATACCCAAAACATAAACTACATCCTTAAAGTATCATTTCTAGTAAAAAAAAAACATCCTTTAACTATACCTTAAACTTAAACTACATCCCTAAGTATCATTTTTAGCAGAAACACATTCTTTAAGTATTTATAAATGAACAACTTTCATCCTTTTGTTAGATATTGTCAAAAAAAAAAAACTAATGAATCTTACGAAAACATGAACAGTTAACGTGACTATCAACAAAATTTATTCTGCATATAAAAAATCTTAGACATTGTTGCTGATGGAAACTAAAAATGATTGGAAGATGTGTGCGTACATAATTTTCCTTTTTCGTAACGAAAAGAAGTTGGAGATTATGTCTCGTATTTGAGATTCATTCTACATTATTAGAAGTGGAAGTCTCCAACAAATGTCGCTTCTAGCATATTCAGTTAAGAAGAAACATATCTAAACTAATAATATTTTTAATTAAAATTACGTGAAAAATGAATTAAAACGGTCAAATTAAAAGTTTTGAATAATTCATAGCTCATTACGAAAAACTTCACGATAATATTCTTGGCATAAATAAGAATAATAATTAGGAAGGGACGACTTAATTTTTGTGGGATATATCAGATAGTTTTACGAGGTATTCAATAGAAGGATGAAAATTGCTCACTTTAAAATACTTGAAGGATGTTTTATGGTAAGAATGATACTTTAAGGATGTAGTTTAAATTTGGGATATAGTTAAAGGATGTTATCTGCTAGAAATGGTACTTTAAAGATGTAGTTTAAGTTTTGGTATGGTTAAAAGATGTTTTTTTTTTTTTGCAAAAACTCATGTTTTAAGATAAAATGTACACTTTTTGCTTGTTTTTCTTTAAAAACACCAAGAACACATGAAGAACATAAAAGACCTCCAATTTTTCAACATCTTCAATTCTTCACGAAATCATCTTAAATTTCAGCTATATCATTAATTTTTTTAAAAAAAAAACAAACAAAAATCCTAACATCATTTGCAAATTTCAAAATATTCACCCGTATTTAAAATATATATTCCAAAAAACGAAATTCAATTCCAAAATTTCAATATTTTCTTTGATTCTTGTTTTTGTAGTATTTTTAACCTTAGATCTTTGTTGACATGTGCTTTTTGAGTTTATGTTCAAAATTTTAAATGATTTTAAATTGTGGAAAAACTACCATTAAAGAATGTTGAAGTTTTGAAACTTTGAAGAAATTTCAATTGGGTCTTGTTAAGTTAGGTTGAATTCGAGCTCAAAAGAAATTGAGTTTTTTCGGAAAAAAAAATAGAAAATCAAAAGATAAATAAGATTAGTGGCCAAAGAGATGCTCTACATACCACTTTTCTATTGTCTAGCTAATTTTTATGTTGGTAAAGAAAATAGATTGGAAGAGAACAACTTTACTAAATCATTTTTATCCTAAACAAATACTTTTCTATTTCAATTTCTCACCAAATAGTTTGTAATGGTGATCTTTGAAAATTTCAAAAACTTGAGAACTTCTAATATTAATAATTTTTTTAAAAAAACTAAACATACTAAGACAACAGAGTTCCATATAAACAAACAACTTTTTATAAATTATAAAATATTATAAAAACATTGAATTAACTTTAAATTTTCATTTTCATTTTAATAGTCATTAAAAGTTAATTTACATGACTACAAAATCATATATACATGTTTTATCGAGTAGCATACATATGTGTATTGACTTTCTTTTTAACTTCTATTTTCAAAAATATCCTAACATGATAACAAAATAAGTTAATTATACAACCATAACAATAACAACAAAATATAAATGAAGTTAACTAATCAAATAAAACTTTAAATAATATTTAATTATGGGTTAAAGATAAAGGAAAAAATCTTGGTATTAACATTATATAATGCTCCAAAACTATAAAAAGGAAAAAAAATTATAAATTAAAAAGATAAAAAAATCATATAGTTTTTTCTAAAACAAATTTGTGATTCGTTCATGAGTTCAAAAATAATAATATTAAATGCATAATTGCAACAGAGAAAATATTATATCCATAATACCACGGAAAATTTTTAAGCTAAGACATGAACCAACCTTTGTAGTGAGTAAATTTTTTCGAGGAATTAAAATTTCTTAAGTATTAAGGTCAGTTCACTAGATTTGGCACCTTGTTTTCCAAAGAGAGTTAAATTGGAAATAACAAAAATCTGAAATTTGGAGAGTTAAGCTGAGTATGAGTTTTGGGTTAACTTCAAACAACTATAACTCCTAGCACATGATGAGTTGGGTGTGCTACAAGATACCATAGGAACATCTTTGAATTATCATTCCAAATCCGATGAGTTTGCTAAGTTAGAGTTTGGATGAGTGAGATATGACATTTTGAAGTTAGGTTGTCCAGATAAGGAAAGTTAGCCAAAAATAGTGAGGGGTATTTTGGTCCTTTCCTTATCCAATAAGATTTAATTTATTTTTAGTCATATTTTAGGGTTATAATACTTTTAGGTTCATACATATACACCTAGAGTTTTAGTTGAGAGTTCAAGAAGAGGCAAGAAGAGAAAAGAGGAGAAAAAAGGCAAGGATGAAGGCATTCGTCGACATTATTGAGTCTAGTTGTGGATTTTCGCCATGGTTCTAATACCTAAGAGGTATTTAATCTTCCTTAGTTTTGGGTTAGTTCACCCACACGCCAATCATGTATTTTTTTCAGCGAAATTTCATGCTTAAAGTTTAAAGATTAGAGTTCTTAATGAGTTCTTGAAAGGAGTTCTTGAATTAGTTCATTCTAAATCTTGTTGTGTTGGAGTTTTGATGATTTATTGAGATCAAATTGAGTAATTGAAGTGTTTTTTTTAGTATATTCATGTGTAATTAAGTTATGTAATTCAATCCAAGTGATTAGGGACGAAACCGTTTGAATTTAGGCGATTTAGGGTGTGAAAACGAGCAAAAGTCCTCGGCAGAAATGTTTGGGTTGGCGCCTTATGCGGCGCGCCTGCTAGAGCTAAGCAAACCCATCTCTGTCCGTCAAGGGCTAGCTCCCCGCGCCACCCATAGCCCCAGGGTTTCCTGCCCCATCCGGTTTGCCTCTGGTTGCTTCATTTGAGTTCATTTAAAGTGCATCTTCACTCCTTTTGGTTTTACACACTTTAAACTACTTCTAAACACTTATAAATACTTCATTACATTAATCATAACCTTGAAATAAAAATTTAAATTCAAGGTAAAGTCGAGATTGAATTTTGAGAGTTCTTCCGAACCTTTTGAGAGAGTCCTTTCGAGTCCGTTTGAGGATTCTTCTACACTTCTAGTAACTTGTTTTAAGACTCAAGCATGTCAGTTTAAGAGTGAAGAGTATGTATTAATGAGTCTACAATATCACCTAGATCCTTCATATCATCAACTATAATTCTTGAATTCATAATTCACATTCAAGAGAGAGTTAAGAGTAAAGTTCAAGAAAGCATTGAGTTCAATTGTGAGTTCTTTTGAGGTCAACTATTGATTTGAACTAAGTTTTGAGGAAGTATATAAGATAATGAGAGATTCATATATATGAATTTCATCTAGTTACTTAGACCTCAGAGTCTAGTTGTACTTGCCCATAACTTCCACATGAACTCTATAGGTCGAACAATTATGTTCTCGAGTTGAGTAGTTGACCCTGTAAGTTAAAAATCATGAAATCATCCATAAACATGAGATCATGAACCTTGAAATACTTCAATTCAAGGAAAGTTAAGAGTCAAGTCTAGAAGTTAATAATCAAATCAAAGTAAAGTTCATAAAGTTTTCTAAAGTCTTTCATAAACATTTTCACTTTGTTTTGAAGACTTAAAGTTCAAGTCAAGAAAGAGTAAGAGTTGAGTTAAATTCTCAAAAGCTATAATGGAATTAAGTATTCTTTAAGAGTTAAGTTTCAAGTTAAAAAAAGGGCAAGAGTTGAGTTCATTTCTCAAAAGCCATAAGGGAACTAATTATTCCCTAAAGGTATATAAATGTTTCACATTAAGTTAAAAGGAAACTTTAGTTCAAAAAGAGTTTTGAACTAAAAGGGAAACACTGATTCCAAAAGGAAATTTTTAAAGCTAAAGGGTTCGGTAAATTATCTCAACCCAAAGGAAGGAAGTTTTATTGAAACTATGAGCTAAAGTATGTTTTAGAGTAGTATTGAGTACCAATATGGGAATGTGAGTTCAGATAACTCAAGTCCCTATGTAAACCATGTAACTGTCATGGGTATTAACGGGTCATAGTTTTTATATGATCACGTAAGTTTAGCTAGTGGATCCATTTAGTCAGTTAATTTTCCTATATCTCCGACAAGGTATCGGATGGTCCTTTGCAGCACGAGGTAAAGTGTTGTATCATCACTGTAGCTCTTGAGTGATGGTTGTCGGTTATAGAAACTCCCACAATATTAGTTACATGGTTTCTCAACGGTTCTGGTTAGTATAAATGGGGGTATGATATTTCATTCATGCATTGCACAAGTAGACTTTGAGAGGGAGCATGATGTGTATTTTATGATATTATTATATTGAGTTAACATCATGTTTTTAAGCAACTTTTCTTTATATTGCACTTGTTTTAAACTTCTTTATATCGAAATGAGTTCAGTTAAGTATCAAGAGTTAAGTATTTTGAGTTGAGTACTTAAGTTGAGTATCTTGAGTTCATTTGTGCTTCATTGAGTGAAGTATAATATCTTTAAAGTTGAGTACTTAATCTTTTAGTTGACTATCTTATTCTTCATTTGAGTTGAGTTGATAAGAGGTAAGTGTGTTTCTCTTTTATTCAAGTATCAAGCTTATGTGATGATTTAGAATTCACCTCACATGCTCGTACATTCCACGTACTGAGCCATTTGGCTTGAATATTTTGATGATGTAGACGCAGGTATTCAGGATCATCAACAAGAGCTTCATTGATACATTCTAGAGTTCGAGTTAGACATGGTGAGCCTCCTTGTTTCCGAAGAATTTCATTTACTTTTCATCTTAGTTAGGACGTCGTGGGTATTGTCCCGACTTCCATTCATGTCAGTTAGATGCTTTATATATAGTCAATATAGTTAAGAAGTTTGTATTATCATTTATTTATTAAATGTTTTAAAGACGAAAGTTACCTATTTTATGGCTAGTCGAATATATTCTAAGTTTTTCATTTTAGTTTTAAGGTTTTGTATGCTTAATTTAGTCTTTCACCTATAGTCAGCCAGAACGAGGGTTCACTTAGGGGCCAACAATGTTCTTCGAATGCCTGCCACGTCTAGGGTGTAGGCTTGGGTCGTGACAAAGTTGGTATCAGATCACAGAGTTTCAGTGTCCTAGGGTGTCTATGAAGTCGTGTCAATAGGATCTTATTTATGGTTGTGAGAGCCCCACTTCTATGAATGAGGTGCTATAGGAATTTAAGAAAAGTTTCCCTTCTTTCATACTCTTAATCGTGCAATAGAGCTAAGTCATAGAGATCTATTGTAACTCGTGCATTCTCATATTCATTCACTACCCATCATACTAGAGTCGGTTGAAAAGTAAAGTTTAAAGATCCTTATGGATGAGTTGTTCTTAGCAAGAGTCTTGAGAAAGTTATGAGACTCTAAAGGGGCTTCAGAGAAGTCCAAGAGTAAGTTAAGTGTTCAGTTTCAGAGTAATGCACCCATATTCATTTGAATCGTGCGTTTGACAAAAAAGTGAGTTGTCCTCCTTCCTTTATGCCTTGTTTCAGCTGAGGTTCATTTTGAGAAGTATGTATAGAGCTTGGGTATGATTTTCACCCGAAAGAGTAGCATGAGTTATGAGACATGAGTAGCACTAGTGATAGAGCCATAGCTATTGGAAAGTATGCAGAGGTATAGAGATCTATTAAAAGGAGATGGTTTTCTGGCAAACTAGTTTGGTATAGTCATGCACCTAATAAACTATTAACGAAAAGTTTCCCTTGTGGTAGACTAAGATGTGATGAGTTATGAAGGGTAAGTATTAAAAGTCAAGAAGTGTTAGAATATACCTTAAGAAAAAAAGGGGTCATGATGATGTGTCATTGTGTTAGTAATGACCAAGTGTAAGAAGTGAAAATATATATAGAAGAGGCAGAGTGTTCATAATGTGATAATTTAATTTAGGTTTATGAATTTCAAAAAGAGAACCTCTTATTTAGAGAATGATAGAGTTATTTGAGAGATAATCCAAAGTAAGTGAGTAAGTAGTACTTAAGTTGTGAAGTGGAATGCAATGGTAGTTAGAGTATGCAGACTGAGAGGTAAAGATTGACTAATTGTCATGAAGTCCTAGTGGACAAGTGTTTCCAAATTGCCATAGTAGTAATGAGGTATGGTACAATAGGTGATCAATCATATTGATATTCGTGTTTAGTAATAAACATTAAGCTTGAATTTGAGATGAGGGTTATGATCCAAAAGAATGACAACAAAAGGGTGATGATGTAAGTCTTGAGATTTGATATGGTAGATTTGACATAGAATAGCTGAGGAATTGAGATGGTTGTTGCAATGAATGCGAGTAGTAGAGAACCTAACCTTGAGAGTAAGGGAAGAGAAGTGTGGCTAAGTCACGAGTGTAAAAAGATCATTAAGAGAATGTACACTAGTTAGAGATATGGAATAGGTCCATAACCTTTAAGTGTTAGCTTTAGACCTAAGCAAGCGATGATAAGATGATAAATAAAGTCAAGTGTTGAGAATGAGACAATAATGAGTTCCAAAGAGTTTGGGGGATATGTTTTTAGAGGACCTTTTAGTAGTGAAGTGATGTTAGAAAGAGGATATTGATGATTTTATTGTGTTATGATGGTGTATACTTCTATCTAAAGTTATTAATAAGGAGGAATAAAAGGATTAGGTTTTACTATGAGAAATATTTAAATGAGAGATCTTGGTTCTATTCGAGAGAGTTGGTTAGTAGGAGTTCATGAGTTCTTAGGTTACTAAGATTGAATATGGTGTTGTTAAACATTAAGTGGATTCTTGAGATGAGCAAGGTGGTGGTAATGAGTAATAGTGTTGGGATGAGATTCCAATAGAGAGGTATAGAATCCGAACCTAAGGATTTGGGTTATGCTTGAATATATTGACAAGGTTGAAAAAATCCTAACAGTAAAAAAAAGTTTTTCCGGACCTAATTTTCTTTTGTTGGCATTTCTATAACAACGGAACCAGTTCATTACAATTATGGATCAATATTGTATGATACCATAAGCTAAATTTGAAAGAAAAATCATGTTCTGCATAAGTAAATGGATTCATTTTTGGAAGCACTATAATTCAAATATAGCGTGAGAACTTTTTCTACTCAAAAAAATCATATATAGAAAAAAGAAATTGACTTATATTTGATATATAATAGGTGTAATTAAATATTTATTATTGGACTTACTAAAGAGGATATTATGTCATATAATTGAAACACCGAAAGGCCAACATTATAGATTGAAATTAAATTAAAAGTTAGATATGAAGTTATTAGGATGAGGATGATGAAGGTAGTATACATGTGCGATTTAATTAATATTAATTATTTACTATTCCAACTTTGAAGCTATTTGTTGTTAGATTCCTTTGGAAACAAGATAATGATAATATCACTTTCTGAATATTTTGTCGTTTCAAAGTACACTTAGAATAATTGTTAAATTAGAGCTACATCTTCTTATTCAATTCTTCGGCCATAAAATATAAAATGACTGAAACATAAAGTTTTAGCCGTTCAATCAATTATAAATATTAATTTTGTGTTCATTACTTCTTAAATTTTACTTATCTAATTCAACTGAGATATGATGCTCTTTGCAACTTAAAATTTTATAATAAATTTGTGTTATATTTATATTTGCTCATAATTTTTTAGCAACATAACATAATGAGCATTAACAAAAGTTTTTTTTTTTGTGGTTGTATGAACATAAAAATTACAAATTATCTATTAGACGATTCAATATATATCAAGAAATGCTAAGAAATTTGTTTTGATAATCACCATCACAAATGCGCAACATCAACTCATAAATTAAAAAGTCTGTAACGACCTTACCGTCTTTATTGAAAAGTCAATTAAGAAAGAATTGAGGTCAGAAAATTCTTTTGTAGTAATTTGCAATTATCCAACCTAGTCCAAGTTTGGAAGAAATCAGATTCATAAAGATATATGGAAAGGATAGAAATGAATAAGATATATAATTGTAAATTTTAATACATGAGTGGATAGCTAATACAATAAGAAACCCGTAACACTTTACAAAATCGAATTTGGACGAGTAGAACTGCCAAAATTGATCTTTTCGTTAATTGGTACATTTTGTCCGCGCTGAGGCCGCTGTAGCGGTATGGGTCCGTCAGAGTGGGCGAGACGTGTTTTAAAGTCGCTTATAAACCCAAAGACGATACTATTTGGTATTTTTTGACTTTTAGTACTAAGGAGGCGACCACATACGAGTACTTAAAATTTTTCATAATTTTTGAGGCTAAAGGTAAGGTTTTGATTCCCTGAATCCATTTTTCAATTCGTAGAATCTATTTCCTTGGGTTATTATCAACACAAAAAATAAATATGGTGGAAAAATCTCTAATTTGGGTATTATGATATTGGGTTTGGTATAGAGGGTTTTCGGGTTTGTTATAATCCGAATAATTATACCTTTGATTATTGATCCTTGTGTATATTAATTGTTGTAGACATAGAAAAAGAGGAAAGAATATGAAAATGAAAGATTCAAGTGTCTTAGGGGATTCAAGTTTGGATTCGAGGTAGGTGATGGTTGTGATTTCATATCGGTGTGCTATGTTTGTTATTGCTTCTTTATAATGCATTCATGTATGAAAATGTTGCGTTATTGATTACACACTATGTAAATGATCATGAATGAATAATTGTAAGGCATGAATCACCTCTTGTTGTTTGATCTTGATAATGTGATTGTGTAGGTGAGTATGATGTGTGATTGGGATCAGATTGCCACGTTCAAGCATACTAATTGGGACCGGTGGCCAGGTTCTGACAAAAAACTTCGATTTGATTACCATGTTCTAGCATACTAACTGGGGTCAATTACCACGTTCCGACATAAAAATTGGATCGGATTTCCACATTCCGGTATGCTAACATTTTGACTTTAGGTTCCGTGAGACGACCACCACTTGTGATAATTGTACTCATTATGTACTTACTATGACTTTTGACTTTTCAAAGAGTTTTACTTAGTGTGAATGATGTAATGAGACATCATTCATGCATAGAAAAAGTAGACTTTAAGAGACGTTGTGGTTTAGTTCTCTTATGCTATGAAGATTGTGTAAATCAACATTATTGATATTCAGTATGTTACGTGGTTAGATTGAAGTAGTTACTTATATATGTTTCAGTTATTAGAATAACTTTGTGATCCTACCAGTAATGGTGGTTGTGTACTAATTCTGCACTTACTCTTATTTTTGTTGAGTACAGGGAATCTTCCGACAGCTATTGTTAGACCTCATTTAGAAGATTAGTGAACGTTTTGAATTCAAGGGTGAGCAAGTTCTTCTGGACTGCCTTGAGTTCTCCTTGTTTAAGTCCACTCTCTTCGGACTCAAAATATTATTTAACGTATTTTTTAGTTTTTGGGTTGTACCCCTTGTTCTTAGACTTGTTGTTAGTAGAGTTTTGATACATTGACTTTTAGATTCTAGGCGTGTTTTTCGCATTATTTTTAGTTTATTTGCTTTATTTGGATGGTAGTAGTGGGGCTTCCACCGGAAGGTTAGTGTGAGTGCCAATCGCGATGTTTTTCTTTTTGGTGCTTTAAAAAGTTCAATTATCGTATTTTATTATATGTCCGAAAACAAAAGTTTCTTTTCAAATGAAAATGGTAATGGTGATGGATAGGCGAGGTGGTTGAAGAATTTACAAAGAGAATGGTGGATGGTGATGATTGTGGTGGCGGCAGAAATGGTGATGGTGTTCGAAGGAGTTATGGAGGAAGAAAGAAGAAGAAAATATTTTTAAAAATTGCTAAATATACTTCTCATGCACTCCATATGTGTGTTACACACTTTTCATGCTATCTCAACAAAAAGTGTTTAATAAGTATTCATTTTGAATAATGTAAGTGTTCAATAGAAATATGCTATACTTGATGTGTCTAAATGAAATTTGCGGACAACTTTAAGTGGCGTTCGATGACTTCGCTAAATAAAAATGTCATGTCTCAGTACCATAAAACAATCATGTGTAAGCACAAGAAAAGAACAATAATTTATGAATTATTAATCTGTATCTATATTATTATATATATTATAATAAATAATGTGATATGAGAGAAAACTAATGACATATTGTCACGACCCAACCCACCGGGCCGTGCGGGCACCCACTCTAACATCTAAGAAGGATAATCCTCATATCCTAATAGAGAAAAACATGCGAAAATGAAAGAAGACGGACAACACAGTTAAAGAGATTAAATAAATAATGTTTTTCAAATATATTTTTTATTAAACTTGTAAAATAATTTAATAACCCCAGTGATCTAGTCTAACATGTACAAAAGCTACTAAAAATAACGATGGAAAAAAAATTAAGTAAGACAGCTCCCACCACATGGTAGGATAAGTTTAAGCTATTGGAGAAATTCTTCTTCTTCACCTCGTGAAACATCACCAATCCTGTATCTAGACTATGTCAAAAGACATAGCAAGAGTAGTATCAGTACAACCATAAGTAATGGTAGGCATCATCGATCAATCGACACCCACCTCATAACATAAGAAAAGAATAATAGGATAATGGATGTACAACTCGTTTCTCTACCCTTGCCCCTTTCTTACAACACCCTCAACTTGTAAAAATACTCTGACTTCTAACCATATATCTTTCCCAACTACTAACTCTTCTAATTCTATTAAGTCATAGCCTAAACATTGCTAACCACATTAGATAATCCAACCATCGCTAACATACGTCTGTTTCTCTACCAATCAATCTTGTCACATTCTTAAAATATCCTCACCTTATCTACCCACCATAAGTTTCCCTCTTGCCTCAATCTCTAGCCATTGTCACAATTCTCCTTGGAATACTTACCCCGACAAACCCCTGAACAAATCACTCCTTTCTGACAAGTACACCTCATAAGATATCTACACGTCACCCTACATACTCACACACATACCCATGTTTTAACCTATACTAGGTCATCATTATATAATAAAACAGTCATCACAAGTATAACCACATCATAATGCCAAATATATCATGATTTTCACTTCAACTTACCACAATTAGTTGGTCCTATCACGGAACCCAAACTCAAACTATTAGTGCATCGACATGGTACCGATTCAAGTTAACTTGCTGAAACATGACAATCAGATCCAAGTTAGTTTGCCGGAACGTGGTACGCTTATCCCCAATCACACACTACAATCACAAGTACACCATCAAGATCATACATTTTCATCATAATTTCATGGCTACATTATCAATATATCTCAGTTACAACAAGGTGATCAATATAACGACATTCATATACATACAAGTATCATAATGAAGCAAGAACATGCATACATCACACAAATCATGAAAGCACAACCATCACCTACTATTTCCCCCTCGATTCTTATCACATCAATGATAAAGTTCAAACCTATTTCATTATTAGGCTCTGTCATTAGCGTTTTTAATCCTAAACTTACTAATCATTCAACAACGAGTTACTTCAATAGGTTAGACCGAGAATAGACCAAATTTCATTATCTTCTACTGTATACCCTTGTTTTAACTAAGGAATTCTACTCAAAAAAACAAACACTTGACCAATTATCAATATCTCTAAATCAAGCACTAACCCCATATACGTTGTATCATCGATTTTTTACGGAATTCACTTGGTGTAAGAGGTCCAAGAACATCTCTCATTATTAATTCATATATTACGCGATAAGTACAAATTTACAACTACTCAATATATAAAACCTAACCAACCTGGGAACCAAGCAATTTGTACAAAGTTTGATTTCTCTTCCAGCTCTTCAAGATTTTGCTACAGTGAACTTGGACAAATTTTGCAAGATTCCGCCATCCCCACACTAGAAAGCTCCTTGTCCTTCTTTCCCAAACTTGAGATAACTTTTTTGGGGTTTCTAAGGTAATTTACAACCTATGTGTTATTTTTGAAAAGATGAAAATTAAGGATTTTGCGTAGTTCGGATTACGCCTCGCTGATCTCATCGTCGCGAGATAATTTGCTGCTGCAGCATCGCCGCGCCAGCAGAATCTATCCCACTGTAGCGGTACTATGTCTGTACTCATCGCTGAGTTTTACCCTTCTCCAATCACAACGATTTGGGTCATTACACATGTTTCAACAACAAAAGAAATAATATTTTATAAACCATTAATCTATATTTATATTCTATATATAATATGATATAAGAGAAAAAAGGTGTCATGTGTCAGTATCTCAAAAAATATAATTTATGAACTATTAATCTGTATTTATATTCTATACTAGACACAAGTATTCGTAGTAGTACGAGCCCAATATCTGTTTTTTTATCACACTTTACGTGATATAGATGAAATTTAGCGAGTCAATTAAATTTTAATATGTTTAAAATTATTTTAAGATGTTAATTATTGTAATTTATAGTACCTTATATGTAATTTTTAAATAATAGATGTTACTTGTATTGTCCAATGTATGTAGCATAAATTGAATTTAAAATTCTATCATGTTATTGATATATTAAGATTTACATTAGTTTATGCGTAGTTTTTGAATTAAATAATACATGTTACTTCTTTTCCCCATTTATGTGACATAGATATAATACTTTTATGAATGAAGAAAATTTTTTTATAAGAAAAACTACAGAATATGACAAACATTAATATACATTGAAAATAAATAGCTACATTTTTTAATGTTATAGAAATATAACTATAAAATAAATAGCAAATCTAATTATGTACAAATAGTTAGAAAAGTTATGTCACGCCCCGAGCCTACACCCCAGATGTGACTGACACTCGAAAACCATTGCTAGACCTAAGTGAATACTTCGCCTAACTAACTACTCAGAAGAAGACTTAAATCATAACATACAAAGATTCAGTGCAACTTTACTCAACTAATTAAGAGATAACTAAGAACATTTAAAAATAAAACATTCAACTTAGCTAAAATGGAAACTGAAGACTTATAGCATAATTTTTTTTTTAAAAAACTAGAAATTTAATATCATTCATTAAAAAGTAAATCATTGATTTAATAATTATTGTAACATAACAACATGGATTTTATCGAAAATCTAATTGCAAAGACCTAAAGTCCCTGAATGTTTCTAAAATTAAAACTTGTTCAATAATTTTTATATAATTGCTATATTGGACCCTTTTCCCTCCTTTTTTGGAACACAAAATTACTTATCTATGCTAATATCTTCTCGTAGCACTAATTCACCACCAAATATGCATAGTTATCAAAAAATGGAACCCCTAACTTATGAGAAATTTTCATTTCACTACCCCTTGAAATTTTCACTCATGTCCCCTTAAATAATTCTTCATCCATTTAATTCACAATTTCTTCTTGATTTTATCCTCAACTCCCTTTAATGGATTCAAGCTTCCAGTAACACCCATTGATGAATTTTGGTTATATCCATCACCGGAACAAGTTTTTTTGTTAGATTTTTCATAAATCTAATTCTTTTTTTTGATTTTTTAGGTATGATCAGTTCTTCAAACTCAATATTCTTAGACTTGTATCTTGCAGAAGCTTCATTAACAGTGGTAAAATTACCCAACCCTTTTTATTTCTAATCGATTTGGTGTCTTATTGTAGCACCAAATTTAACACTTTTTCACTTTCGAAGACGAACAGGATACAATCTAGCAGAATTTTTATTTGATGTTATTTTTTGAAATTTCATGATTGGAGAAAGTTATATTGAAAGGGGGGAGGGGAGGGATATTTCAATAAAGAAGTGCGTTCAAGAAAAAAAATGAGTCAGGATTCAATCTAACCTCAATTAAAGATTTCAAAAAAACATTTAAATAAAAATATTTTAAAACAAAAATTAATCAAATTCTCCAGTTAATTTTTTATATTTTTCAGAAATTGCAGCGTTTGATTATTCTCGTCGCCTATATATCACATGTATTCATGTCCTAATTTGACAATGAATATTAAAATCTCCCAATTTGGTAGTGCTATCAAATTGGTGAAATGTTGACAAAATGGAGGCGTGCATCCAGAATCTTCTACGATAAGAACGTATACCAAAGCTTAAAGACAAGCTTACAAAGCGATAATTAAACTAACTATATTGTGTAGGGCAGAGAGTTTTCCAGTTAAGATCTCTCATGTTGAGAAGTTTGAAGTTGCGGAAATAAGGATTTTGTGATGCATGCTAGTATATATTAGGAGATATATGACTAAATTGAGGATATTTGGGACTATCTGGGAGTGAATTTGGTGGAGGACATGATGCAAGAAATAAATTTAGATAGTTCGAGAATGCGTATATGGGATGTCCGGATATCCTAGTGCGAAGGTGTGAGAGTCTAACTATATATGAATGGTCTAAGGAGAGGTAGAGACAGATTAGATAGGAATTTGATAGAGGTGATTAGATATATCGTGTCGAACTTCAACTTACGTAAAACATGATCTTCATTAAGAGGTTTTTGACAACATAAATTAGGGTAGATGATTAATAGGTAGAAACGAAGGACCTTTTCTTGTCGTATGTCCATACTAGTATTTGTTGTTTATTGCTCTCGTAGTTTTTGGTCTTTCTATTTAGGCTATTATTTATTACCTTGTACTTCGACTATCTGATCTATTTATCTTTTTAGTTATTGTCTCGTTACCTTCTATTGTTTTTTCTCTTATCTTCTAGTTCTTGAACTCTTTTTCTTGGACGACTTTGAACTATTTTTTCTTTGAATTGAGAGTCTATCAGAAACAATTTTTATTCCTCAGATACTTATGAAGTAGATAACATATGTAGACACGCTACCCTCCCTAGAATCTATTTTGTGAGATTGTATTAGATATATCGTTCTTTTTGTTATTGTAAGTACCAATGGATAACAATGGTAAACACAGTAACTCACGTACTATTATAGATTAAAGTATAGTAGTTGTGGAAAATATTTACACTGTCATTATATATTACTTTTTGCTTTTTTGTTTTTGTTTTCACTCGACTTTTGGTTGGGGCCTCAATCATTTAATTTTTTGTTGATTTTATTTATTCATACCATTGTTAATGATGTTTCAATTTGAAACATATCATTATAAGTTATCTACGAACATTTCCTTTATAAATAATCTACGCCTATGAACTAATTAACATTTTTAGGATAGTTAATTATTGATGGTTAAATGTATGAAACTCAAACTTTCAATAGTTTAGGTATGAAACTAAAAAAAAAAGGATATTGACGGAAGGAGATATAAATATATTTTATGAACTAAGATATTTTATAAGATTAGCTACTTTATTTTTTATATGGGACATCTAATCTCATTGTCTTAGTAAATTTGTGAGAGATAATATATCAACACCAACAAATACTTTCAATCAAACATTGAGATAAAATAATCTCATATTTTATATATAATAAAATCATTATCTTTATCTAACTAACAAAAGGGAAAAAACAAACACTTAAAAGAGGATAAAGTTTGCACACCATTTATTCATATCAAACCAGAAATGGTATCATGTGTTTGTGTTTAAACTACTGTCATTCAATTGTAATTAATTAATAGATACATTTACTTCATTTAGTTTTATAACTATGATAAGGTAACATGATTTTGTGTTGACATTAAAAGTAAATTAATTTTGGGAAAAAGGAAAAATATATCTCCAAATTATCGTAAATAGTATGCAAATACCCTCCATCATACTTTTGGTGTATTGGTGCCCCTATTGACTAAAAACTTGACAAAATATAACCTCTATACTAAAAGAGTTAGTCATTTCATAATCTTATCCACTAATCGGACATCGGATCGATGGATAAGATTGAGTCACATGTACCTATTTCGTCATTTGTTAGAGAAGGGCATATATGCTCTAGTTTTTTATGGCATGAGCATACGGATCACATCATGACACAAAATCACCATGCAATAGACACCTCTAATGTTTTGCCTTTCACCGAAGTACCAACTTTCCGATACAAAAACTAGTACGCTCACTTCAAAATAAATCCTCATTTTCACAGAGTGATTATGAATCTGGGTACCAGGATCTTTGTTCAACAGTCGCGCTCAAGAACAAGTTCAAATACTGTTGGTACTCTTCACTGTATTCTTGCCCTTGTTTTCACTACTTAGGTTCACCATACAAGACTCTACGATCACGGAAAAACTTTCATTGCTTGTAACTTAGGCTTAGGGTCCAGTGTGGTACCTGTGGGTACATTATAAGTGACTTTTTGCCCTCGTTTACGTTACTGCTAAGATTCCTTCCTCTTTTCATTGCCTTTGACACCTATGTTTCTTCCCTTTTCTTCTTTGCTTTGCCTCTTTTTTGGATGTAACTTTCCTTTCTTTTGACTCTTTTTATCTTAAAACTCTTTTCTTTATTTTATTTTATTTTTATTTTCTTTTTCAATTAATTTATAATTACACAGAAACACATCAGTTACTAATTTATGATTTTCTTTTCACCATCCAAATCTTTTCATAAACATTTTGAGTCTTCACACACAATAGCCACCCTCAGCTCATGGTTTGTGCATGATTAAGGTACACGATTTCTGATTTTGGGTCAGGGACAAAACGAGGTCACGTACTACATTCGCCACCCTTAACTTAGGCTTTTGTCCTAAGTCGAGCTCCACATGTCAAAGGAGGGACTGGGGACAAAACCGTCAGACACTGGGAAGGTGAGTTGTTGAATAAAAAATATTTGGTCTATTACAGGCTAAATATATTTGGATCAAAAGGTAAAATTCTTTCACTTGGTTAACTTAATTTAGGCTAGATATTTGCTATTTCAAACAAGGTCCTATGGTTACTTCTTAGCTTCTAAAACAGATTCCATTTGCCGGACTAACCGAGGAAGTTCTAGTTAGGTACCATGTTTTTAACATTCAAATATCCTCACACTCTCGTAGAACATCAATACACTATTAAATTATCATCTTTCCTAGTCCAGGTGTAGGTTGATGGTAATGCAGTCGGTGCGTATTTATGTCATGCTTAGAGCCAACATATTCAACTTATTTTCATTTATATATGCAAGCACTATACAAGACGAGGTATCATTTTGTTAGCCATCATGCTTCATTTGTCATTCTTTTATACTTGTATAAACTACGCCATGCCAGTTCAACAAAAAATGTTAATGTCTCTTGGGGAAATAGAACACAAGAAAATCCCAAGAGAGGATTGTAAGTGGGTTACTCAGACTTAATTCTACCACTCACTTTTCTTTTACCCCACCGAAAAAAACCTTGCAATTTTCCCCAATGCAATAAAATCAAAATAATCAGGTGGTAGGTGAAGCAAACTTTTGGCGCATAGCACCAAAAAACTATCAACATGTGGGTGGGTCCGGTTTTCTCGTAAACTACAAGATTAACACCTGGATCACCCTCACTAGTGCCCACAGCAACCTCCGCACCATCAGTAGTTCTCCTATCATCAATCATCGGTACATAAGTGGATGCCCCAGGAACCATCTCCAGTGCACTCCTCTTACATAGCTCCTCATCTACAAAAGAAGTCTTCTTAGCTCGCTCCAACTCTTTCCTCTCTCTCTTCTTTGCACGGCCTCATAAACAGCCACAGTGATATGGCTTGAGCAGTGCCTCTTGTGACACAAATTCTTCTCACTCGGTGGCTCATCATGGAGATTAAGCAAAGCATCAAACATCAAGTCCTCTACTAGCTCGGTTGGAGAACTCTCTGGCACTATCCCCCTAATTTTAAAATGGTGTCGACGCCATCTCACAGGCTGGTCAACTCGATCTGGATGGCAGTGAGCTCAGAAGTGGGGGCTAGGTAAGTAAAACCCGTAGCTCAAAGGTATCGAGGCATTTGTGGAGTGCCTGAATTTGTTGCTTGGCCATCTTAGCCACCCACCTCTTGATATGGTCCAAAACTTCAGCAATGGATTTTAGTATCAACAGCTGAATGTGGTGGAGCAGGGTTGCCATCTGTGCCTCTAACTTCTAGATCTGAGCAAGAGGGAACAGTAATGCAGATTGGGGTTGAATGATCTAGGGGCTATGCTCGCTGCATGAGAAGAAAAAGATGGAGTAGGATCAGCAGGCTCTAGTGCAATAGGTTTAGAATCTTGGGATCTATCCTCTGTGGCTTCCAAGTTCTCACTCAGTGGCGAAAAATCTAGCCAGGTCCCTGTGTGCGGTGTTGCTACATTTGCCTCATTCCTTATGAGGCCTATATGAAATGTCCCTACTGGGCTACGCAGTGTATCACAATGAAAAATTATCACTCTAGTGTCCCCACAGTTTGAAAATAAGACAAGATAAGAAAGGCAAAGGGGTAAGTAGTAGAGGTCTTGAAGGACATCTCATGAATCACCGCTATGATCGACCGAGCAAAGTCTATGTCCAGTCCCTCTACCAAAGCTTCTACTAGCACCTCCCTTTCTCAGGTGACTACATTATCCTCTTGCGTTGTTAATAAACTGTGTCAAACTAGCAGTTATAAGAACTTGGCAAAAAATGTGAGGTTCAACTTTTTAATGAACCCTCGGGGGTCTATAACCCAATTTGCTGTCTTGCTAGATATTGAGCCAACTTTTCATTTTCGACTAAAGATGAGTAACACTCCAACCAAAATCGCCAGTATGTACTACTTGTTCCTACCTTTAGACAAATTATGCAGTATTGGGAGTCCTCTGTGTGCAAGTGGTGGGTCCGTATAGGAAACGAAGAATGGAAGTCTCAAATATGTAAAACTGGCAGCCTCAAACTATTGTATAGGTGAGAGGATCCTCTTTGGTAGGTCTTGTTGGGTTATGGGTCTTTTTCCCTTCCTATGTGGATAAATAAAAGCCCAATTTGGACCAACCCACTTTTGCCCATAAGCCCAATCTTATGAGGCAAATATAAACCCATTTAGGGTCTTATTTTCAGTAGCATGAGAGAGTTTTTCAGCAGCCAAAAGAGAAGAAAAGAGAGAAATTCGCAGTCCAAAATTCAGCCTTCCTAGCCAACTTCAAATTGCGATTCCCGCTTCGTTTCTTGTCCGATTGAGCTGATTTTTGGACAGTATATTGTCTTCATCTCAATCTTTGATTAGGAACTGACAGAGTTGGATTTGGTGGCCTGCAGCTTCAGTTTTTCTGTCATGAACAGTAGCTGCGAAATTGGTGATTTTGTTCCTTTAATTCTCTAGATTTGGTTCAATCTTATTTGTTGTTGCTCATTGTTTGGCACTTGTTTTGTGGCCAATTTTGGAGAACAATATTGTAACTCTTGGTGATTATAGTGGAGCTTTTGGTCCCGTGTTTTTTTACTCTTCACATCGAAGGGTTTTCCACGTAAATCTTGGTGTCTTGTGTGATAGATTTATTATTGTCTTGTTATATTTGTTTGGTTGAAATACTCGCTGCCTTACTATCATATTGCTTATAGTTGTTTGTCTTCTCTTGGTTCAAATCGAGAAGGGAAAGTATAGACTTGGGTATTCTTCCGCTGTTATCCTGTCAGGCATTCTTTGTTAGTGCCTTGTCTTTCCCAACAAAGTGGTATCAGAGCATTGGTTATTCTTGATTGTCATTTTGAATGATGGAGGCAAATATGAGCAAAATGGTGTGTTTAAATGGTAGTAACTATCATATTTGGAAAGGCAAGATGAAAGATCTTCTATTTGTCAAGAAGATGCATTTACCTGTGTTTGCTTCTAAAAAGCCTCAGTCTTTGAATGATGAAGAATGGGAATTTGAGCATCTGCAGGTTTGTGGCTATATTAGACAATGGGTTGAAGATAATGTTAGAAATCATATTGTGAATGAGACGCATGCCAAAAGTTTGTGGGACAAGCTCGAGACACTTTATGCTTCGAAGACTGGCAACAACAAGTTGTTCCTATTGAAACAATTAATGAATATCAGGTATAAAGAGGGCACTCCTATTTCTGATCATATTAATGATTTTCAGGGTGTTCTTGACCAGCTGTCCGGAATGGGTGTAAAGTTTGATGATGAGATACAGGGACTTTGGCTTCTTAATACTCTGCCAGACTCTTGGGAAACTCTTCGAGTTTCTTTGACTAATTCTGCTCCCAGTGGTGTTGTAACCATGGAATATACTAAGAGTGGTGTCTTGAATGAAGAAATGAGAAGAAGATCTCAAGCCTCATCTTCTTCAGCTTCACACTTCGATGTTTTGGTTACTGAAGATAGGGGGAGAAACAAGTCCAGAGGTCAGAATGATAGAGGTAAAAATAGAAGCAAGTCAAAGTCTAAATACAAGAATATTACATGTGACTATTGCCACAAGAATGGGCATATCGTGAAATATTGTTACAAGCACAAAAGAGATATGAGACAACAAAAGAGAGAAGGCGATAATGAAAATCGTGTTTCTGTTGTTGCTAATAATGATCTTCTTGTTTCTTGTGATGAAAATGCCATTAATCTTGTTCGTGATGAGTCTAGCTGGTTTGTGGATTCTGGTGCTACTTCTCATGTCACGCCAAAGAAGGAATTATTTTCTTCTTATACTCCAGGTAATTTTGGAACGTTGAAAATGGGCAATAATCATGAAGTTGAAGTTATTGGAATTGGCACAGTTTGTTTGGAAAGTAACAATGGTTCCAAACTAGTTCTCAATAATGTCAAGCATGCTCCAGATGTTCGCTTGAATTTGATTTCTGTGGGATATCTTGATGATGAGGGTTATGTTAATACACTTGGTGTTGGCCAGTGGAAGCTTACTAGAGGTTTGATGGTTGTGGCCCGTGGTGACAAGTTGTCTAACTTGTATGTATTTCAGGGCTCCATATCCAGAGACTCAGTAAATTTGGTGGAGAATGATACTTCATCAGAGTTATGGCATAGAAGGCTGAGTCATATGAGCGAGAAGGGGATTGATAGTTTGGCTAAGAAAAATTTGCTTTCTGGAGTGAAACAAGCAAAGTTGAAGAAATGTGTTCATTGCTTAGCCGGTAAACAGAAAAGAGTTTCTTTTCAGAGTCATCCGCCTTCAAGAAAGCTTGATTTGCTGGAGTTGGTACATTCTGATTTGTGTGGTCCTTTTAAGGTAAGATCTCATGGTGGTGCACTTTACTTTGTGACTTTTATTGATGATCATTCTCGCAAACTCTGGGTATTTCCTTTGAAGTCCAAGGATCAAGTACTTGATGTGTTCAAGAGTTTTCAGGCCTTGGTTGAAAGACAAACAGGGAAGACATTGAAATGCATCCGCTCAGATAATGGTGGTGAGTATATTGGTCCTTTTGATAGATATTGCAGAGAGCAGGGTATTAGGCATCAGAAAACTCCTCCAAAGACTCCTCAGTTAAATGGTTTAGCAGAGAGGATGAACAGAACTCTAGTTGAGAGGGTTAGATGTATGCTTTCAGATGCTAAGCTGTCAGATTCCTTTTGGGCAGAAGCACTTAATACTGCTGCTTATGTTATCAATTTATCTCCTACTATTTCTTTAGATGGTGATGTCCCTGACAGAGTTTGGACTGGTAAGAATGTTTCTTATGATCATCTTAGAGTCTTTGGGTGTAAAGCCTTTGTACATGTTCCTAAGGATGAAAGGTCAAAGTTGGATGTTAAAACTAGGCAGTGTATCTTCATTGGTTATGGTCAAGATGAATTTGGCTATCGTTTCTATGATCCTGTTGAGAAGAAACTTGTTAGAAGCCGTGATGTTGTGTTCTTTGAAGACCAAACAATTGAAGATTTTGACAAAGCTGACAAGGCTGATTTTCAGAGTAGTGAAAGCTTAGTTGATGTTGATCCAATTCCTTTGACTATTGCACCGGAAGAAAATCTTCATAATGATGAAAATCAAGTTGATAATGAAGATGGTGATCATGTGCAGAATGACCAGCATGATGTTGTTGATGCTCCAGTGCAAGATGATGTGGTTGTCCAACAACCAATTATAGATACTCCAGAGAGTTCTCTCAGACGATCTAGTAGAGAGAGAATTCCTTCATCTCGTTATTCTCCCAATGAGTATGTACTCTTGACTGACGGGGGAGAACCTGAGAGTCTTGATGAGGCCATGGAAAGTGAAGAAAAAGAAAGATGGTTTGATGCTATGGAAGATGAGATTAAATCCTTGCATGATAATCATACCTTTGATTTGGTTAAGTTACCTAAAGACAGAAAAGCTTTGAAAAACAGGTGGGTTTTTCGGGTGAAACATGAAGATGGTAATCCAGTTCCACGGTACAAAGCTAGATTAGTTGTCAAGGGATTTAATCAGAAAAAGGGAGTTGATTTTGATGAGATATTCTCTCCAGTTGTGAAGATGTCATCTATTCGTGTGGTTCTAGGCTTGGCTGCAAGTCTAGATTTAGAGGTTGAGCAAATGGATGTTAAAACTGCTTTCCTCCATGGTGACTTAGATGAAGAAATTTATATGGAGCAACCGGAAGGTTTTGAAGTCAAGGGTAAAGAGAATTATGTTTGCAAATTGAAGAAGAGCTTGTATGGTTTGAAACAAGCTCCCAGACAGTGGTACAGGAAGTTTGGTTCTTTTATGAGTCAGCAGGGCTTCAAGAAGACTTCTTCAGACCATTGTGTTTTTGTGCAAAAGTTCTCTGATGGTGACTTTATCATTGTGTTGCTTTATGTTGATGACATGCTTGTTGTTGGTCATAATACTTGCAGGATTCAGAAGTTGAAGCAAGAGTTGAGTAAGTCTTTTGCTATGAAAGACTTAGGACCAGCAAGGCAGATTCTTGGCATGCAGATTGTCCGTGATAGAAAGGCCAAGAAATTGGTATTATCACAAGAGAAGTACATTCAGAAAGTACTTCGCAGATTCAGCATGGACAAAGCTAAGGTTGTCAGTACACCTTTAGCTATGCACTTCAAATTGAGCACGAAACAGTGTCCTTCTAGTGATGATGAGAAGGAAGATATGAAGAAAGTTCCTTATGCTTCAGCTGTTGGTAGTTTGATGTATGCGATGGTTTGTACAAGACCGGATATTGCTCACGCTGTTGGAGTTGTTAGTCGTTTTCTTTCTAATCCGGGAAGAGAACATTGGAATGCTGTGAAGTGGGTTATGAGATATCTTTGTGGCACTTCTAGTCTGAGTTTGTGTTTTGGTACAGGAAGCCTATTCTTTGTGGTTATACTGATTCAGATATGGCTGGTGATGTTGATACTCGCAAGTCTACTTCAGGGTACTTGGTTACTTTTGCAGGGGGAGCTGTGTCTTGGCAATCTAGGTTGCAAAAATGTGTTGCTCTATCTACTACAGAAGCTGAGCTTATTGCTGTCGTTGAAGCTTCTAAAGAATTGCTTTGGATGAAGAGATTCTTGGGGGAACTTGGTTGTGCTCAAGAGAGGTATGTGCTTTATTGTGACAGTCAAAGTGCTATACATCTTGGCAAGAATTCTACGTTCCATGGTCGGTCTAAACACATTGATGTGAGATACCATTGGATTCGAGATGTGTTGGATTCTAAGTTGCTTGAGCTTGAAAAGATTCATACAAATGACAATGGTTCCGATATGATGACTAAAGCTTTGCCAAGAGGGAAGTTTGAAGATTGTTGCATGGTCGCCGGGATGGCGGTCACCTCCACATAGTCGTGAGGGGGAGAATTGTTGGGTTATGGGTCTTTTTCCCTTCCTATGTGGATAAATAAAAGCCCAATTTGGACCAACCCACTTTTGCCCATAAGCCCAATCTTATGAGGCAAATATAAACCCATTTAGGGTCTTATTTTCAGTAGCATGAGAGAGTTTTTCGGCAGCCAAAAGAGAAGAAAAGAGAGAAATTCGCAGTCCAAAATTCAGCCTTCCTAGACAACTTCAAATTGCGATTCCCGCTTCGTTTCTTGTCCGATTGAGCTGATTTTTGGACAGCATATTGTCTTCATCTCAATCTTGGATTAGGAACTGACAGAGTTGGATTTGGTGGCCTGCAGCTTCAGTTTTGCTGTCGTGAACAGTAGCTGCGAAATTGGTGATTTTGTTCCTTTAATTCTCTAGATTTGGTTCAATCTTATTTGTTGTTGCTCATTGTTTGGCACTTGTTTTGTGGCCAATTTTGGAGAACAATATTGTAACTCTTGGTGATTATAGTGGAGCTTTTGGTCCCGTGTTTTTTTACTCTTCACATCGAAGGGTTTTCCACGTAAATCTTGGTGTCTTGTGTGATAGATTTATTATTGTCTTGTTATATTTGTTTGGTTGAAATACTCGCTGCCTTACTATCATATTGCTTATAGTTGTTTGTCTTCTCTTGGTTCAAATCGAGAAGGGAAAGTATAGACTTGGGTATTCTTCCGCTGTTATCCTGTCAGGCATTCTTTGTTAGTGCCTTGTCTTTCCCAACAGGTTTTGCCCGCATATCTCGAGAACTTCCGATAGTAGCTACATAGGAAGCATAGAACTTCGTACGATATCCTTACTATAGGTGCCCAAATCTTGAGCCATCATGTTAAACCTGTGCAGATTAAATAGTATGTGCACCTCAGTGACAGTGTGTAGACTCCCAGTGGGGACTCGAGGCTCCACTGTAACCAGGAGGGTCATCACCCTCTTGTCATTTATCATGTTAGAATCCTTATACACCTTGTATTGACGCTCGACACCCCACCTATTTGGTTAATCATTCTTTAATGTGGGGTCATATGCTCCTTGTGCGGGTGTAGATTGTGAACTTTTAGACTCATCAGACAAGGATTGGTGGTCTTTCCCTTTCTCTCTAGTTTCTCCCTAAGAGAAGGAACAAGAAGAAATTGCTTTTTTAGATGTAGAAGATTGTCCCAAACCTGAGGCCGAGGTAGAATTGGACCCGGATGCTGAGCCCCCTTCAGAATTAGAGGCAGCCCCAGATGGTAAACCGGTCAGTGTGCGCTTCTCAACAGACTAGGAGCCATTGACAACGCCGGAAGTGGCTTTCTAAGGGTTACCCCTAGTGACCCTAGCTACTGCAGTAGAAGTTGTGTAACCTAGCGGGACATAAGTTTGGTCTTTTCGTTATCGTAATACATGATAAATCCGATGAAATAGGAAAATTGACTTGGATTTTCCCATCTTGGTGTAGACAATGTCCTTCTTTGGAGCCATCCGTACATGTAGAGTAGTTGTTAATATCAACTCAGCATAATCACACACTCGAAAAACATTAGGGCGAAAAAAAACATGAGAATCACAAACACAAACTATTGTTGCAGAGTCAGATCGACGAGCATTGGTTATGTTCGGTCGATCAATCGGCGGTTCGTCAATAATGTCCGTCGTCTAACACTTAAAATTATTCAGGAGAATAGGGAAAATAAACTTCTCTGATGTAAACCTCGAACTTGGTGAACGGTCCATTGATCAGTCGACGGATTGTAGTATAGTACCGTCATTTGGTAATAAGGCATTTTATGGGTATTTCAATCATCTGACCCCATCGACGTTCTGTCAATCAGACAATGGACCATAGATAGGGTCTCGTACTGTTTGCTTGAGAGAAATTTTAGGCCATTTATAAGTTCCAATTTTCAGTTCTTTTAGTGACTTCTTTTTAAACAATGAAGTTTTAGATATGCATTTTTAACACACTAACAATGAGTTCGTCATTTCTTGAGTTCTAATTTCACATAATTATCAACCCTATTAAGTCACAATAAGGAACCCCAAGTTGGAATTTTCAGACAGAGACACCCACTTTTTAGATAAACTTTATACATTAAAGAATCCACGTTCTATTATTCCGCGGTATATAACTACACTAATTTTTGCATGAAATTTCAGTTAATTTATTCAAAGGTCAAGACCCACATAGGGATTTCTATAAACAACTATGAAAGAGAATTCAATGTTAAGGGAAATCAAAATACCTTTAGTGCGGAGTGGTGTGGTTATTATATGAACTTTTAAGAAATAGCCTACACGGCCGAACTCGAGCATCGGCCAAAGAAAAGTGCAAGAACAGAGAATTTGGAATAGATGGGAAGTTTGGGATTTCAGAGTGATTTGAGACTTTAAGAGGTTGATTATGAATGAAATAGAAAGGAAATAAAGAAAAGAGACGATTATTGAAGGGAATTTTAAGAAAATGGAAGAGGGAATGAATTTCAACGGTTCTGTCTTTTAATATTACCGGCTAGGTTGGGTCGGGGCACTAGTGGATTTGGACATACGAGACCCTGTCAACGGTCTGTAAGTCAATCGACTGTTCATCGACTAGGACCTCGATCACTTTAACACATAGAAAAATAATTAGGAACGGACATGGGATCTATGGATAACATCGATGGTGAATCGGTACGGTTCCTAGACCTCTGCACCATACCATAATCTTCAAATTTAATATTTTGATCTTTGCACGTGTAACACCCATTAGGAAATTCTTTGTGTGTTTTTGTAGACTTTGTTACACGGACCCTATACAAATATCTAGGCAACACTAACACAAAAAAAAGAGAAAAAAACAAAACCAAATGAACGACTATTTTCACAATGAAAATAAAACCTATCGTTTGATAGAGGATACACCTTGGGTTGCCTCCCAAGAAGCACTTGATTCAACATCACAGCACGATGTCGGAACCTTGATTACTCAGACTTTATCAAGAAGATAGGCGTCAACCACTTTATGCTCACACTCTGCATGCCCTATATTATAAATCCTTGTTCTTTACCCGTTGACTGTGAACTTTTCATCTTCCTTATTTTTCAACTCAACCGCTCCATGTGGAAAACTTTAGTGATGAGGAATCTCCTTGTCTACTTGGTCTTGAGTTTTCCTGAAAACAAGCGTAGCCTTGAGTTGAATAGAAGCATCAAATCACCAACTGCAAATTCTCGCTTTTCAATCCTTTTTTCGTGATATTTCTTCATCTTCTGTTTTAGGATGCTGAACTTCCGTAGGCCATTACGCGAAAATTATACGGCTCATTCAACCTATTTAGGCGATGATCTGCTGATTCAGTCTAATCAAACTTCAGTTTCTTCAAGTCCCACATCGCGTTGTGCTCTAACTCGACTGGCAAATAAAGAGCCTTCCCATATACAAGTTTGTATGGAAACGTACCTATGACAGTCTTGTATGTAGTGCAGTAGGCCCAAAGAGCATCATCAAGCCTCCTTGACCAATCAGTTCTATTAGCATTTACCTTTTTCACCAAAATTTGCTTGATATCAATATTGGACACCTCAACTTGCCCGCTAGTCTATGAATAATATGCAGTAGCCACATTATGGCGAACACCATATTTCTCCAATAGCTCTTTAAACATTATATTACAGACGTGAGATTTACCATTACTAATAATTGCCCTAGGTGTGACAAATCTACAAAAAGTGTTCTTTTCAATAATGCGGTGACACTCTTTCCTTCATTATTAGGAACGGAAATTGCTTCCACCTAGTTTGATACATAGTCTACCGCCATAAGAATATACGTCATTCCATCGGAACTCACAAACGGACGCATAAAGTCAATACTCCATTCCTCAAATAGATGCATCACCAGAATAGGATTTAAGGGGAGTTCTTGCCTTTTTAAAATTCCTCTATCCCGTTGACACCGATCACATAATTTGTCAAAATAGTGGGCATCTTGGTGGAGGGTTGACTAATGATACCCACACTGCAAGATCTTATGTGCAGTTTGCATATTACTATGGTACCCACCCATAGGTGACGAGTACCATTCCTCCAAAACACTCAACATCGCGACCCCATGCACATAACGGTGAATCATCCTATCCATGCAACTCCAGTATAATTAAGGCTAATCTCAAAAGAACTTTTTAACATCATACATGAACTTTTTCCTCTTGTGGAAAGTCAAGACTAAAAGAACTAGATCACTTGCCAGACAATTCACAAAGCCTACGAGCCATGGGATTAAATCCTGAGATGCGAAAAATACATGTTCATCTTTGAATGCATCATCAGTTCTCCCAATTCACGCATAGCTTCATCCTCCAATCTACACAAGTGGTCTGTAACTTGATTCAAAGTCCCCTTTCTACCTTTTACCTCAAAATCAAAATTTTGCAACAATAGTACGCATCATATTAACCTTGGGTTATCATGCTTATTCCCCATCAAGTACCTTAAAGCAGAATGGTCGATATGCGCTATGACCATCATGCCAAACAAATAGGTTCAAAATTTATCGAATGGAAACACTACTACAAAAAGTTCCTATTTCATGACCGTGTAGATTTTTTGAACTTCATTAATCGATTTACTCACATAGTAGATGGGCTGAAGGATTTTATCCTTTCCTTGTCCCAATACAAAACCAAGTGCTACCCTACTCGCATCACACATCACCTTAAATACCTCACTCAAATTTGGTGAAATAATAATGGGTGACGACATGAACTTCTCTCTCAACTCTCCAAATACCTTTAAACATGATTAAATGAAATAGAAAATACATTCCTTCTCGATTAGTTTCCACAAAGAAGGTGCAATTTTAAAAAAATCCTTAATAAGCCTCGTATATAAACCGGCATGCCAAAGAAAAATTCTCATACCCTTGACAGAGATTGGTGGAGGAAACTTCTCTATTACATCCCATTTTAGCTTGATCAATCTCTATTCTATTTTCGGAGATGCGATGGCCCAACACAATGCCTTCTTTTACAATAAAGTTACACTTCTCCTAATTTAGCACCAAATTACAATCCTCACATGTTTTGTTTACCTCACCCAAATTACTCGAACACCCATCAATGGAGAATTCCACTACAAAAATAATCCATGAACACCTCAATAGTGTCCTCCACCATATCATAGAATATAGACATCATATGAAGCTCAAAGAGTGACGGTGCATTACATAATCCAAATGGCAGCCTTTTGAATGCAAAAGTTCCATAGGGGCAAGTGCAGGTGGTCTTTTCTTGGTCTTCGGGAGCGATAGAGATCTGATTGTAGCCTTAATAGCTATGAATAAAGAAATACCAACCTTTGGCTGCGAGTCTGTATAGCATCTGCTCCTTAAAGGGCTTGGGCAAATAGTACCTTTTTGTCGACGCATTCAACCTCCGTTAGTCCGTACAAACTCTCCATCCTTCACTACCCGTATTGGAACAAGATTGTTCCTCTCATTAGGTGCCACTTTAATCTAACCATTTTAGGCACGCAATGAACATGATACCCCCCAATGTTGGCTGCAAGAAGATAAACGATCCCAACATCAACCACTGAATGATCTCCTTTTTCACTACCTCTTACATATGTGGATTTAACCTTCTTGGTTGATCAATAGTTGGTTTGTGATCGGTCATCAGTTTGATTTTATTGGGACAAATACCGCGAGTTATCCGAATATTGTCTGCAATAGTCTAACCAATGGCTAGTTTGAACCTCTTCAATACTGTCACTAAGCACTCTACCTGTAGTTCATTCAATTATATTGAAATTATTACAAGCAAAGTGTTACCTCTACCCACGAACACATACCTCAAATGAGGTGGTAGAGACTTAAGATCTAATTCTGGGGCCTCCTCAATAGATGGTTTCGCGGGTGGAGACTCACTCTGCTTCATGTCTTACTCCAAATTCTTCAGCTTTCACCAATATTCATTTCGTTCAAGTTAAGCCACAAAAGAACCACACTCTTTAATACCATCACCGTAAAAATTCATGATAATTGCCGGTAGTGCCTCTACACCTACTCGCTCTTCAATTTGCACCTCAATAAACTCTCAACCTTGTAGGATATAGCGTACATTGTATGGAGCTCACCACTCTGCTTCATGGACCCACATATATAGAATGTTTCTTCTTGATTGTTCAACCTAAATATTATCTACCATTTTTCCATGTCGACTAATGTACGCCTAGTTCCAAGGAATGGTTTTTATAGAATAATAGGGACCTTATAGTATAGAATCACAAAATCGACTAGAAATATGAATGACTCCACTTTAACAAGCACATCATAGGGTATACCAATGGGCCTCTTCAAAGTTCGATCGATCATTAGTAACCGCATCGAAGTATGCTTTGGGTCATCCAAGCCTAACTTCTTATAAATGGATAGAGGCATGAGATTTATGCTCGCACCAAAATTACGTCGTCCCTTAGGAAAGTCTAGCAACCCGATAATACATTGATCGTGAAAGCGCCTGGATATTTTTGCTTCGGCACAAGATACCTTGTAGAAATAGCACTACAATGGTGCAGTCTATAATAATCTTCAACACTCACAGATCTCATCTTAATTATGGCCTTCATTAACTTAGCATACCTGACTTTTGTTCCAAAGCTTCTATAAACGGGACATTGATGGAAAGTTGTTTAAACATAGTGATAAACCGCCGGTATCTATCATCTTCACTCTTCTTCACTAATCTTTGAGGGAATGACGTTGGAGGTCTAGGAACCGGGGATCGATTTCTTAGATACCTCTTCTTCTTTCACCGTTCTATCCACCAACTATCCACTAGCTTCTACTACCTCTTCGTTGCATGGATGGATATACGGTCTGCTTACCTCCACGAGTAGTAACTGCCATGCAATGCCAAATAATTTTTGGAGTTTGGATTGTGTTGCTTGGAAGAGTGCCAGGTTGGAGTGGGTTCATAGTAGTAGACAAATGATCCATATATAACTCACGATGCTTAGTCAATACCGCATGTGCATCAACCTTTTGTCCAATGGTATCTAGGTCGCCCCTCATCTCCTTGAAATTCCCATCACTAGAATAAAACCTCCACGTCACCTTCTACAATATACATTTAAATCGTGTCGTACTACCTCTACCATCCCTAGGAGCTATTTCTCGATTTTTTGGAGGAACATAGGGACCACTCTGATCAAGCCTCTTAAAATAGTTATTCTGGTAGAAGTTGTTTTCACGGTTGTAGTTCCCATCTCGAATATATTAAAACCCTCTCGGTTGTAGTTACCATAGTTTCCACCTTCGTTTCTTTGACCTTGGTGCAATTTTTTATGATTGGAGCCTTGGCTGTTTGGTCGGAAACCTTCATCTAGTCATTTACTACATAGGTATCCTCATCATAATAGTACTCATCTATCAGCGGTGCTGGTTTAGTCAAATAGTTCACCGCATTTACCTTCTCTGCACATTTGCTCACATATTTCAAGACCAACCCTCGCTCAGTTTGCATACGTTCCAAATCTTCACGCATCTCATATGTTGTTAGGTGGGTTGTAGCTTGTATTGCAAAAATGTTTCTCCTAGTGTCTTACTTTGTAGTTCTTCAAGCCTTGTTGTTGCGAGATATATTCTCCAACTTCTCTTTAATCAAGCATAAGAACATTCCCTATAGGATCCATCCGCAATAGTATCACGCACTAATTTGTTTTTGTCATCTTGCCCTCTGTAGAAGTAATCCTTTACTGACTATCATCAATGCACTGGTTTGGGATGCCTCTAATAAAGGATGTAAATCTATCCAAAGAGCTACTCATTGACTCTCCCGGTAATGGCACTAAGTTATTCACCTTATCTTTGTGGTTGAGTTTTATGGAAACTTGATAGTACCTTGCCTAGAAAACATATCTCACATTATTCCAAGTATAAATAGAGTTGTCAGAAAGCTCGGTGAACCATGTAGCGGCATCCCTCGTCTGTTAAAAAGGAAACACACGCAACCCATTGATGTTCATACCCAAGTACGGTCTACCCACGCTACTTTTTCACACATACCTTATTTTAGCTATATGAGAATGTGGGTCCTTCGATGGTAGTTCGGAGAATAAACGCTCGCGGTGAGCTTATACATCAAGCTACTCGGCACCACAAATGTGATCCCATATGGCATGGGGGTAGGACAAGAGGTCCATCAGAATCTGCAATGTTTATGTTGCCTCTATTATAATCTTGAAGTCGTGGGGATGGTGGAGGTTACATTCTCATCTCTCCTAGATGGTTCTCAGCTCGTGCTTGATTATGAACCTAAAATTGTAATGGAGACTAGTGACCTACTCCCTCATCGAAGTTCCCTCTGTTAGGGTTCGCTGGAACTCCTTGATTCTACATTCATCTTATGGTTCGATTTATTTCCGGGTCGTATGGAGTGAGTGGTTTGCCTTGGATCAGTGTACTTGGAATATGGTAGAGCTAGACCTAAAAAAAGCAAAAATAAAAAGTAAAATCAGGAAATCATTGACTAAATTTTAAAAATTTCACTAAAGTTAATATGAAAGTAAGATTCTCCTACAGCGGCACAAAATTTTGGTACGCCCAAAATAAACCTCTCTAAAGGAGTATAACCAGTCCTAATCAAGTAGAGAACCCAACTAGTAGGTTGGGGTCGATTCCACAAGGAAAATAGTCTAGACTTAATTTTAATTCACAATTACTTCTATAAAATGTCATTCCAAAGAGAAGTAATTGGGGGGGGGGGGGTTAAGAGACAAGTTTCTTAAACAATATAAGTAAAAAATAAGACGAAAGTAAATGTTGAGTTTTTATCAAGTTGTGAGAATAACTAGGGTATATTAGTTACCCCGAGGTTCATAACGCTGTATTCCTAGAAATAGAAACTCTTCCATAGTTTTTTGCATGTAAAGTGGCAATCTATGTATCTCCAAATTGCTGGTTCTACATGTAGAATATATCACCCCGAACCATGGTCTGTCTATGTGTGTATTTCTTACTCTCCCTTACCTTTAACTCATATTCGACATTATAATCAATGTATTACTTAGTTATTACTTCGCACAAATCGACACTAGCCTATCAGATAGCATCACACTATATCTATGTTGATAATTCTTTTCTGATTCCTACCTCCTTGGTCCGGCAAGTAAAAACAAGGTGAGTTCTACGGTGTTCAATACTTAAAAAACTTCTAAGCGGAAGAATTATCAATACATGCAAAAAAACAATTTGAGAGTTTCTTACTTGCTAGGATTACATTGTTAATTACCCATGGTTCCCATAACCCTAGTTGTGGATTTAGTTACCTATGCTAGCAAGATCACAATTCATAATATAGAATAAACAAATCATGAACTTACTCAAAAATAAAAAGAAACCCAGAAATTCAACTTGAAATTTCTAGAAAATAGATTCAAACCAAATCATGAAATTGATTTAAATAACGAAAGTTTTGTCCTGAAATGCTTCTTCAATCGACGATCCGTTGACTTCCTCCATCAATCCATACTTGGAATTATTTTTTCTTTACCGGATAGCACCTTATCTCAATCAAACGACAAACCATGTAGGTGCTCTTCCGTCGTTCTACACTTAGAATCTAGAAAATTTGAGTACTTACCTTCTTTGAACCAATCAACGGTTCACCAGTACGGTCCATCTATTAATCAACGGGCCGTTGTTTATGATCGTAGTTCCACACTTGGTCAAATTTCGCTGATCTTCTCCCTTAGCATGAATTTCCCATCAATGTTCACCACATACGGTCCATCAATGGCCTTCGTAAGTCATAATTTGCACTTTTTTCAGACGCCTTATGTGTTCTCAACTTTGACATCTTTCGTGGAGAATAATTCATAAAACTTGTTAAAAAAAACTACTCAAAAAGGCTCTAGACACAAAACTCTTCAGTAAAATGCATTGAAAATATATCGTGATATCATAATACATCAACACAGTCAATTTAAGTTTGTTGTTTTTTCTCATGCGGCGTATTATGACTCAAAAAAAATTAGTACAAAAGTGAAAACTTTTATGCTCTAGCAATCATGGGAATATCAACCCCAACACTTTCTTTTTTAGTGCAAGCTCACTCTCTTAGGTTCAACAAGAAAACTCATACGGATCACATCATGGTAGAAACACACCTTTAGACAGACACCTCTATTGTTATGCCTTTAATCAAGGTACCAACTTTTGATACCGTAACTATTGCCCTCACCTCAAAAATATCCTCAATTTTCATACAGTGATTATGAATTTGGGTACAAGGATCTTTGTTCAATACTCCCACTCAAGAACAAGTTAAAATACAAATATTTCTCTTCGCCATAGGCTTGCCCTAATTTTCACTACTTTGGTTCACACTACTAGACTCTGGGATCACGGTAGGAGTTTCTTTGCTTGTAACATAGGCTCAGGGTCAGGTTTTGTACATGTGGGTACATTTTTAGTGACTTTTTTCTCTCCTTGACATTACCGCTATGCTTTCTACCTCTTTTCGTTGCCTTTGACACCCTATGTTTATTCCCTTTTCTTCTTTTCTTTGCTCCCTTTATGGATGTGCCTTTCCCTTCTTTTGACTCTTTTTCTCTAAAAATTCTTTTCTTTCTTTTATTTAATTTTTCTTTTTTTTAAATAAATTGATAATTTCACAAAATAACATATTTTGCTAACTTAAGCTTTTCTTTTCGCCATCCTACTCTTTTCATACCAATTTTGAGTCTTCACTCATAATCGCAACCCTCAACTCATGGTTGATCCATTAGTTGAGGTACACAATAGCCAAAGTCGGCTTAGGGATAAAATGAGGTCACATACTACATTAGACACCCTCAACTTAGGCTTTTTGCCTATGTCAAGGTGCACATGTCGAAGGGGTGAGTGGGGCCAAAAACATTAGACCCTAGGAAGGTTAGTTGTCGGAAACACATTGTTATATTACAGACTCAACATACTTTGATAAAAGGGACAATTCTTTCATTTGGTTAACTTCTTTTAGGCTAGATATTGGCTATTTCGAACAAGGTCCTATGGTCACTTCCTTGATTCAAACAAAGATTCCTTCCGTAGGACTAACCGTGCAAATTCTAGTTAGCTACTAACTGTTGAAAATTCAAAATCACCTCACACTCTCTTAGCACATCATCAAAATATCATATTATAAGTTTTGTAAGTTCAGGTGTTAGTTAAAGGTCATGCAGTGGGTTCCTATTTGTGTCATGTATAGAGCCAACATATTCAACTTATTTTCACCTATACATTCAAGCACTATCTAGGACAGGGTATCATTTTGTCAGCCATCATGCTTCATTTGTCATGTTTTTATACTTGTACAAACTACCACATGTTGATTTAACAGAAGATTAAGAAATCTCTTGGGTTAAAAAAACACACGCAAGAAAATCCAAAGAGAGAATTGTAAGTTGGCTTAGTATAACTTCACCCTACAACTCACTTTCCATTTACCCCACCCCCAACAAAAAAATTTGCAAATGTCCCTAATGCAATAAAATAAAAATAATTGGGTGGTAGGTGAAACAAACATTTCGCGCATAGCACCGATAAACAATTAAAATGTAGGTGGGTCGTGTTTCTTTGAAACCACAAGATCAACATTTGGGGTACCCTCCTTAGTGCCCACAATAACCTCCACACCATCAGTAAGTCTTCCTATAATCAATCACCATTACAGAACTTGATGCCACAACAAGCATTTTCAGTGCTCTTCTCTGACATAGCTACTCATATTCCAAGGAAGGCTTCTTAGCCCGCTGATCACTTTCCTCTCTGTCTTTTTCATACAGGCCTCATCACCGGCCTCAGTGGTGTGGCTGGATCAGTGCTTTTTGGGATGCAAAGGCTACTCACTTTGTGGTTGTTCATAGACATTGAACAAAGAGTTGAATACCAAGTGCGTTGCTAGATTAGTGGGAGTACTCTCTGGCTCAATCCCCCTCATCTCTATAATGGTGTCCACGTCAGCTTTCAAGCTGGCCAACTCGGTCTGGAAGAAAATGAGGTAAGTAGTGGGAGATGGGCATGCTAGAACACATAGCTCAAAGGCATCGAGGCGTTTGTGGACCGCCTGAATCTACTACTAAGACTGCTTGACCACTCACATCTCAATACGGTCCTTAGCCTAAGTAATGGATTTTTGCATCTATGGTTGAATGTGGTTGATCAGGGTGGCCATGTTGGCCTCTAACTTCTACACCCGAGCTAGAGGGACCATTGATGCAGATGGTGGCATGGATCAAGATGAGCTAGGTCCTTCTTTGATACATAAGAAGAAAAAATTGGAGTGGTATCAACATACTCTAGTGTAACAGGGTTAGCCCCTTGGGCTCGCTCCGCAGTGTCCGCCAATTTCTCGCTTAGTGGTGGAACCTCAATCCGCGACCATCTACACGGTGCTCCTACATTGGCCTCATCAGGGATGAGAGCTATATCAACTGTCCTTACAGGGCTACGGAGAGTATAACAATGCTAAATCGACACTCCGATGTCCCTACACAACAAGAAGATTAGACAGGCAAAGGGGTAAGTAGTACAGGTCTTAAAAGCCATTTCATGAATCATCACTATGATCAACCGAGCAAAGTCTATCTCTTGTCCCACTACCAGAGCTGCTACTAGCACTGCCCTATCCCATGTGACTACATTATCCATTTACGTGGGTGATAACCTGTGTCAGACAAACAACCAGATTAAAATGGTTATAAAAGTGATGGACACCTTCTTGATCAGCCCTCAGTTGTGTATGACCCAATATCCCCTCTCACGTCAATCGCCAGTTAATGAGACAACAATTTCTTTGTCGACTCAAGATGCGTTAAACTCATACTAAACTTGCCACTCTAAAAAAGCCTGCCACATGTAGTCAAACTTTTTAGTATTGAGAGACCTTTGTAGGCTAGTTCTGGGGTCGTATTGGAAGTGGCAAATGACAGAATGAGATATATCAACTCAGCAGCCCCAGACTATCGTACATGTGAGAGTATCCTATTTGGCAGGTCTTGCCCGCCTGTCTAGAGAACCTCTAAGAGTCGCTCCATAGGAAAGGTATAAATCTCGGACGATCTTCTAACAATAGGTTCCCAAATCCATATCAATCCAATAAAACTTGTGTAGATTAAACAATCTTTGGTCGTCGTTAACAGTGTGTAGACTCTAGTGAGGACTCGACTCTCCACTGTAACAAGCCAAGTCATAACCCCCTTGTCATTTAACATCCTTGCATCCCAATACACCTTATATTGACACTCAATGCCCCACTTTTTTGGTTCATTAGCCACTGGTGTGGGATCATATGCTTGGGTGTGGGTGCAGATGAGGCTTGGTTTTCTCCACCCTCCGCTCTAGTGTCTCCCTGAGAGGTGGGACCGTAAACAGTGTGTGCGTTAGACCCAGAAAATTGGGCTGACTTTGAGGTGGAGGAAGACTAATAGTCGGATGTTGAGCCTTTTAAAACTAGAAGCATCCCCGTATCGTGAACCGGTCAGTGTGCTCTCCTTATCAGACTGGGAGTCAGTGACTACGCAAGAAGTCACCTTCCAAGGGGTACCCCTAGTTACCCTAGCTGCTATAATAGGAGTTGTCGAACCTGGTGGGACATAGGTTGGGTCTTGATAGTTATTGAAATCTACAATAATCCAGCGAGACGGGGCAACCGATTTCGATTTGCCCCTCTTAGCATAGACAATGTCCTTCTTGGGAGCCATCGGTACCTGTAGAGTAGCTTCTAGTCTCAACTCAACATAATCACACACTCAAAAAATAATGATGTGCAGAAACATAAGAATCACAAACACAGACTATTGTTGCAGAGTCTGATCGATGGGAATTTTTGACTGTTCGTCGATAACGTCCGTCGTCTAAGAGTTAGAATTATTCAAGAGAGGATGGAAAACAAACATCTCGGATGGAAATGATTGACGCGCAGAACGGTAGATAGATCAATCGACTACACTTTCTTTATATGACACTTAGATTTATTTAAGAATTTAATGAGATCAAGTCCTCTGAATGAAACGACGGTCGTGCATAACGGTACGTCGATCAGTCAACGAATGTAGTAAACTGCAGTATTTTGGTACTTAGGTATTTTGTGGGTATTTCAATCGATAGTCCGTCGATCACTCGAGGAACCGTTGACGGAGTCTCGTACTATTGGCCCGAGATTGATTTTAGGCCGTTTACAAGTTCTAGTTTTAGTTCCTTTGAATCCTTTTTACACAATAATGTTTTAGGCATGTATTTTTAACACACCAACGACGAGTTCATCATTCCTAGGTTTCCGATTTCATATAATTATAGAGTCAATTCAATCACAATAAGCAACCCTAAGTCGGAATGTTCATACAGATAGAGACACCCACTTTTTAGATAGACATAACACTCTAAAAAACCACATTCTATCATTCCGATGGACATAACTACACAAATTATAGCATGCAATTTTAGTTAATTTAGTCACAAGGTTAAGACCCACATCTAGATTTCTGTAAACAACTATGAACGAGAATTCAAAATTAAAGGGAAATGGAAACAAATTTAGTGAGGAGTGGTGCGGTTGTGAGATGAACTTTTAAGAAGTAGCCTACGCACCCGAACTCAAGCACCAACCAAAGAAGAGTGGAAGAACATAGAATTTTGGAAAGATGGGTAGTTTTTGAAGTATGAATTTTGATTTGGGAGTGATTTGAGACTTTGAGAGGTTGATTATGAATGAAATAGGAAGGAAATAAATAAAAGAGAAGGTTATGGAAGGACATTTTAAAAGAAATAGAAGAGGGAATGAATTTAAACGGTTCTGTCGTTTAATATTACCGGCCTGGTCGGGTAAGGTCACTGGGAGTTTTGGACCTATGAGACCCTGTCGATGGTCCTTAGGTAAGTTGACTGTCAGTGGACTTGGACTATCGATAACTTAAAGATAGAAAAAATTGGGAATATACCTAGGATCTAGGGACACCATGGACGGTCCGTCAATGGGGTCGATAGACCCTACACAAGACCATTTTCTGCAGATTTTATTTGCTCCTTGGACATGTAACACCCAATAAGCCATTTTTTTATTATTTTCTGGACTCTTTTTTGACACGGATCCTATACTAATCTCTAGCCTACACTAACACACACACAAAAATGAAATAATGAGAAAAAAAACAAAACCAAATAAATGACTATTTTTACAAAGAAAACAAAATCTATCGTTTGCTAGAGGATACATCTTGACTTTCCTCCCAAAAAGTGCTTGATTTAACATCACAGCACGACACAGGCCTCTTGATTACTTAGACTTATAGGCCTCAATAACTTGATGCACAAACTACGCATGCCCTTGATAGATTTTTATTCTTTGCCCGTTGACTGTGAACTTGGCGTCTTTCTTATTCTCAAACTCAACCTCTCCATGTGGGAACACTTTATTGATGAGTAATCGCCATGTCCACTTGGACTTGAGTTTGCCCGGAAATAAGAGTAGCATAGAGTTTAATAGAAGCACTAAATCACCAATTGAATATTCACACTTTTCAATCTTTTGGTTGTGATACTTATTGATCTTCTTTTTGTAGATGGATGAACTTCAATAGGACTTTAGGAGAAACACATCTAGCTCATGCAACCCATTTAGTCATTTTTCTGCCACATCAGTCCAATCAAACTTCTGTTTCTTCATTTCCCATATCGTTGGTTCTCTAGCTCGACTGGCAAGGGACAAACCTTCGCTTATACAAATAGGTATGTATACATACCTATGGGAGTCTTCTATGCAGTGCGGTAGGATTAAACAGCATCATCAAGCCTCCTTGACCAGTCTCTTCTATTAGCATTTATCGTTTTCTCTAGAATATACTTAATCCCAATCTCTTCTATTAGAATTTACCATATTCTCTAGAATTTACTTGATCCCACGGTTGGACACCTCAAATTGCCCGCTAGTCTATGGATGGTAAAGAGTAGACATATTATGTCAAATACCATATTTCTTCAATAGCCCTTTGAACAGTTTATTACAGAAGTGAGAGCCACTATCACTAATAATGGACCTAGGTGTGCACAATCTGGAGAACGTAGATGAAAAGTTATAAATTTTCTGCACTTATTAACCTATGAATGTAATGATGAATGCTAAGAGGTTAGTGTTAGTTTTTTCTGAGGACGACGATGCCGGTTACTTCTAGGGGGTACTTTATGAATGTGACAAACTTTGTATTAGAGCATGAGGTTGAATATCCCTAAAAATGATGTCTCATTAAACCACGTCTATGTAAATTCTTATTCATAATTGTGAAGCGCGCCACACTTATGAATGAGAGACTATGTCATGCTCAGAAACTCTCATCTTCTTTTTTTCCTATATCGTGTATCTAGAGTTTTAGGTATGAATACTCGATGAAAAGATGCTAGAAGGGAGGAGAAAGAAATGGATAATGTTGAAGCTCATGACAACAAAGTTCCTCCACAAGACAACTAAGTGCCTCAACTTGAAGAAGTTGTTATGGGTGATCATGTTTCGGTTGTTCCTCCACCGATGACCGATGGATAGATAAGGGCGGCTTTTCTCAATTCGCCTCAAGATATGACCTCTCAAACTAATGCCGTCACTTCTCAAGTTCAATCCTTGATGACCCGTGCGAATAGGGAGGTTATACCTGGAGTGCCTTAACATGCAAACACTATGGACTCTCGTTTGAGAGATTTTATTAGAATGAATACACCTATGTTCTTGGTCGGGTGAGGACCCTCAATATTTCATGGATGAGGTCTATAAGATTCTCTATTCTATGGGGATGACCTCAATCGATAAAGCCGAGTTGGGGGCTAATAACCTCAAAGATGTCGCCTAAACTTGGTACGTGTAGTGGAGGGTTAATAGGGAACTACGGGTTGGACAGGTGACTTGTGAGATTTCAAGAAGTCTTTCCTTGATATGTTCTTTCCTAGAGAGATGAGGGAAGCTAAGGTAGAATAATTCATCAACCTTTGTCAAGGAGGTATGATTGTACTTCACTACTCTTTGAAGTTTACTAAATTGTCGAAGTATTTTCCATCCTTGGTTTCAAACCCAAGAGATGAGATGAGTCATTTTCGTATAGGGGTGTCCGATGACTTGGTGAAAGAATGTCACATGGACATGCCTCATCATATTATTAATATCTCTCATCTTATCGTTCATGATCAACAAGTGGAAGACACTAGGTGAAGGAGAAAGAATAGAGAGGCCAAGAAGGCAAAGTCTTATGATGGTGGTGCTTAAAAAGTGAGGTTTGAAATTCAATACAAACCTAGATCAGGAAGAGGCTTTCAAACCAAGTTCCTAACAAATTTCCTTAGGCTCGTGATAATAAGTTGCCTAACACTAAGTCTCAAAATGGAAAAGGTACTCGCTCACCTAGCAAGAAGCCAAATTGTGAAAATTGTGGCAGGAAGCATTATGGTGATTGCCTTGTTGGGATGGACAATTTCTTCGAGTGTGGCAAGAATTGAAAAAAGGGTAGAGATTTATCTAATTTTAAAGGTCAAGACAAATGAAGTGGGCAAGCTCAAGCTAGTGGTTACAATGTGGATGCTACAAAGAAGAATCACTTTTATGCTCTTCGCTCTAGGGGTGAATAAGAGATTTTGTCCCGATGTGGTCACTAGTATGTTACAAGTCTTCTCGATATGTGGCATAAAAGTAGAGGACTATGTAATCTTCTTATACGAGGAGTCTATGTATACTCACTATGAATATATTATGTGAAATTGAGAGGTCTAAGCAAACCTCACGAAGTAGATGTAGATGAAATTTTTTGAAATTTTCACACTTTTTAACCTATGAATGGAATGATGAATGCGAAGAGGCTAGTCTTAGTCCTTTCCGAGGGCGACGACACCGGTTACATCTAGAAGGTAATTCCTTGATATGACATTTTCAACACACACAACCTTTTAACAGTCGAAACAAACATTCCAAAATATATTAATATTTTCCATGTTTGTATGATGCATAGATATGTACTTGAAAACACCATATGTACAACATGAATAATGTTTGCAAATGATACTTTCCCACATAATAAACCGACATACAATAAACCTAACTTCAAAAGTAGAAATTCTTGTCTGATAAAATTTGTTCCAACAAAAACTTCAATAATCTGTCCCTGAAAAAAAATGGTTCGTAGTAAGTGTTTTAAATTTGTGTTATCAAAACCAGAAATTACTTATTCTAATAATTGTTCAGAAACACGAAGTAACTGAAATTTATAAAAACGTACAAGAATTTGTAAAAAAAAAAATTAAAATCAGAAAAAAATCAAGTCCAATCAACTAACAGTGTCCACTAAAGGAAATTTTTACACTCTAGTATCCGAGTTTTGATTTAGAATATAACCTCCAATGGTAAAATTATCTTTATCAGTAGAGTGCAGATTCCAAAAACTCTACTATCAGTGAATCAATCCACAGCAGAAAAGTACACGAAGAAAAATGTGTGCAGAAGAGGAAGAAGAAGATCAGAAAATTCGTTTTAAAATATTCTGAAGAATGAGTTGTATTTATAGGCAAGAAGAATATGTTCTGAAATTGCAACCCGTTAAGAATTCACACGACTAACAATGAAAGTTTGCAACCTTTCAATTGGCACTGAATGTTCTTAAAAGTTGCAACCTTTAATAAAAGTCATGGCGGGAAATTAAAATAAAATGGGAAAATTGAAATAAAATGGGTCACGCGCGGATCTAAGTCGGGTCGGGTTAGTCAACTAGAAAGTTGAAACGTTTCGTCAACTTCTGTTATCAAGTAACTAATTGAAAATATTTTGGGCCATTTAAATAATTAATTAAATAAACAATTAAAACAAACTTTGTCCAAAAAATTATCTCTCGATCAATCATTTGCCAATGCCAAAGCCAAAGCCGAAGTCAAAGTCGTATCCGAATAACGACGACGGCGGCGCAAGGGGGGTCACTCTTTCAAACCCTTTTAATAATTAATAGGAGTGTTTCTGTATATAAACTCTTCTATTTTTATTTCCATCACCGATGAGGGAAAAATGCCTTTTAATTAAAGTATAATAGGGAGGACTTTTCAATTTCTCAACTTTTCAAATTCCTCTCCTTCCGTCTATTTCCCATTAATTCTTTCTACGTACCCAACAATAACTTATGGTGACATTGGGAGCTCAAAAATATCACCTTCAAAAAAGAATTTTCGTACTTCAAAAGAGTGCTAAAATTCGAGATATACTTTGCAACCAATCTACATGCTTTGTGAGAAAATCATTACTTTGTTATTGCAATTTTGAATACTACTTTCTGTATATGAAGAGTATTGAAAGAACAAATACCTAAATCTGCTGAATCAATTGTAGAGATAATCTTAGGGTTCGCAGATGATACTTGGAAGTTTTTTTATGTATGGGAAAATAGTTCTCTTATGAGACTGAGTATCTTTTGAGTTTTGTTTGGCCAATGAAGAAATTGTGAGAGAGTAAAATAATTGGAGGGATCAAAATTTTTAGTGAAAATATTATGTAAACTGTAATGTGACATTTCTAAAGTGTTGTTTTAAGAATTATATAAAATAGCATGTTGTAAAAGTATTATCATATGGGTAAATAGTGTGGGCAAGTGTATCATTATGTGGCAACACTTTTTAATTATACCCTATACTACTAAAGATCATGCTTTAAAAACGTTACCAGTAATATCGTAGCCAATATACAAAAACTAAGGCAACACTTTAAAATGGTATCGTAAAATATTTTAGGCAACACTTTGTAAGCATTGTCTAGATCTAATGTTGCCTTTTGGTAAAAAAATTTATAGTGCAACTCGAAAATCAATAAAATTGAAATAAATTTCATCTTATGGTTTCTTTGGAAAATGAGAAATACCACTTTACATGGTGCTTCTTACTGTACTGATAGAGTTATTTGGGATATTTTCAACACTACAAAGAATTTAATTTAGTTAAAATTTAAATGTTGTAATATTCTAATGAATTTTCCTCAATTGGTTGCTATACTGGATAGTTTCAGGCCTAATTTACATCTAGGGTGGAAAAGGGTAGTTACCTACTTTGGGTTCGTGGAAATGCAACAGTTATAGGGCATCAAGAGATAATCCTGGCCCTAGAACTATTAAATTTTTTGTTAGGGATTGTTCTGGTGATCTGGTGGGAGCAAGGGGGCTTACACTACACCATGTTAGGCCTACGGCCACACTAATTCATGACTACACTTGTTAAGTGTTGCCTAAAGTAGTTTTGGGAACGCTTTTAAAGCGTAGCTGAAATTTTTAACTTTTAGCTACAATAATTTTGGCAACACTTTGAAAGTGTACTCTTTAATGTTATAAGGTACACTTTATAAGTGTTGTTACAATATGATATAATTGACAACGCTTATTTACATATATGGCCACACTTCTAAAATGTCCTATTTTTATAATTGAAAAAAACAACACCATTTAAGTGTTGCCTTAAAAATTTTCAATAAAACTTTATATTCCATCCAATATTTTAACACCCCTCCCATTTATATTGGCCAAAAAAATAAACATTAATAAATTGATGATATCCCCAATTTCTAGAATGAAAAATTTCCCACTCAGCTCAAGACATTGAAGCTCCAAATTTGAAATTTTCATGAAGCAAAACTATAATTTTTTTCACGTTTCAAGATTTTGTTGTTCATCTTAGACATTCAAAACCTGATGATTTTTTTTCTTGAATAGCTAAACACACGATTCAGTTAAGAAGATGATTTCTTAAAGATTCGTTACATTGAAGGGATTTTGTTTGGTAAAATGTTTATCTTTAAACTTTGACGTTTACGATTTCTGGGTTTATTACTTGAGCGTTGTTACATATTTAGCATTAGGGTTTTATATTCTTATCTTTGTTGATACGATTTTTATTTTTATTTTTGGGAGTATTGCTCGTAGTTCTTACCTACATCAGTTGATTCTTTGTCGTGTGGGATTCATGGCTGTAACTCCAGCGTATATACATAGATTGTTATTGGCTATTAATGGAGGAAGTAAATATCAAGCGTAGAGAGCGTTTCTGGAAGTCTGGAAAGAGTGCTTTTTAGGAAGATGTCGATAAGAGTAATAATAATGGTACTGTACAAACGGAGAGAACAACACGAATGCGGTCATGAGTAATACATGTGAGGTTCATGGCTGTAATTCGAAGGTAATGACACTTATGAGGTTCTGTCATACACATATATTCTTAGATTATTAGCAGAAGCTGTAACAGGTTTGTAATTTTTCCATCAAAAGGTATTTTTCTTTTCTTCACATCTCATACAATTATGTCTTAGTATTGTGCCGAGTTCTAAGATTTACGAAGAAATACAACTTTAGTTATGTTTGTGACTCTTACTTTGATATGATATCCTGCCTTAGAATATCCAGCACTACATATTTTACCATTGCTATTATGTTACCCTTATTCCTGAGTATAGTTACTATGCAAAATTTGTAGATAGTGGAAAAGGTAGTATCTTGTGTTGGTATGCACGCCTGAAGTTTCTTTCTTTGACTGGGTCGACAGACCTCGCGATGGGACGTCGTGGTCACGACGAGCCATCGTGGACCTCGCGACGGGTCACCGTGGACCTCGCGACGGGCCGTCGTAGTCATGAGAGGCCGTCGTGGTCATGACGGTCCATGGTCATGACGGGCCGTCGTGGTCATGAAGGGCCGTCGTGGTTATCCGTTGTGGTCATGACGGGCCGTCGTGGACTCCGTCATCCCATACTTGCAAGTTTCTTCTGCTACTTCTCTGATCTTCATGACGAACATGCAGGACGGACCGTCATGGCTATGACGGTCCGTCACGCTTTCCGTTACAGCTGAAATTTCAAATTGATTAATTGTTAAATTTCTTAATTTTGTGTTCTTTCTTGATGGAACAGATTTGTTTACTAGAGGAATTGATATTCAAACAGTTAATGTTGTTATCAATTCTGATTTTCCTAAGAACTCATAAACGTATTTGCACAGGGTATGTATAACAGATCTTTGATCTTGCTTATTGACTTATAAAATATTTTTGCTATTTCATCATTGGTAATTTATTGTTAGTGGCTTTGGTTTGAATTGAGCTAAGGTTTTGTTTCTCTTGACCACTATTCATCTTGCTTGTTTGGTATGGTTGAAGTGTAGTTTTGCTATGTCAGATTTAGTTTCCTTGTTTGATCGTGTGGAACATATTAACTACACAAGGAAACTAATCTAATTTTCATTAATTTTTGCTGCTGCTGTAATCTACAATCTTGACTTGTCTCTCTTTAGTTGTTTTTAATGTATTTGGTTAAAATTGAGCTAAGGTCTTGCTTCTTTTGTTTCACTGTTTTTTTGGCATTTGTATAGAACATTGGCATGGTATGGAATCTGCAATCTGCAGATTTGATGTTAATGTTTTCTGTAACTGCTGCTTCTATATATAAATATTTCTGTCAGTAAAGTCTATTTCTTTCTTATAATATAGAATATCTATGTTATAACCATAACTTTTGACATCCTAGTAGAAGGCATGCTTCCATAACTACAAACAAATAAACAAATAATTATTAGGAGAATCTAATTGTTTGCGTCTCCTCATTAATTCCTTTTTTCTTTAGTGTTCGTGTTAGTTTGCGTGCATCATTGTTATTGTATAACACCAAATATTTTATATTGTTTCTTATGAAGTTTGAACCCTAATGAAATTATTCATTGTTGTTGAACTCATTTGGAATTCTAGACACCTAAGGGAAGATCATCTACTTTGAACATCAAAAGACAAGTAGGCATCTACTTTGAATATCAAAAGATGGAATCTAATTTTGTGTAACTGCTGGATTTCTTGCCTCTCTATATTGTTGCAATCTGAACTTCTTACCTCTTCTATATAACTGCTAATATCTTATTTGTGTAGGGAAATGGAGGTTATCAATTTTGAAGTGGATGATGAAGAGTTTTTGAACTATTGTAAAAGTTTAAATACATATTTGATTTATTGTGTACACATTTAGAATATTGATGTATAAGTATGGGTATGTACACAACACATACTATCTTTTGGTTGTACATGGAACATTTCTCGAAGTTTATTTGAAATATATAGCTTCAATTTAATGATTAATTAGTTCATTTAGTGTTTTAGGTCACTTGTATGTATGTAAATATATTATATATATTGGTGCTACATGTAGACTTATAAATGTTGAAGTTACACTTTGTAAGTGTTGCTCTAGGTAGACAAAAAATTACAGTTTGAAAGTGTTGCAATATATGACCAATAAAATGCAACACTTTTTAAGTGTGACCAATAAATCTGAAACGGCAACGCTTTTAAGTGTAGTCTAAGAAAAAATAGGTGTTGCTAATGCACGTCTTCAAAGCGTGCCCTTATACCTATTTGGTTACGCTTTATAAGTGTAGCCAAAGATGGCAACATTTAAAAAGTGTTGCCTAATGTCAAAGGTTACGCTTCTTTTGGGCAGCCCCTAAAAAGTGTTGCTGAATGTCCAAAAGTGTAGCCTTTTATCAAAGGCCACACTTTTTCCTAGTTTAGGCTACACTTACGTGGTGTTGCTGTAGGCCGAAAATGGTGTAGTGTTAGGATCTAGCACTATTGAAATTTCATTGTATACCATTGAAGGTTTAGTTGTTTTGAATAAACTCATCTAGTAGTTGGTTATGTACTGTTCACCTTGTTTGAATTAGATTCTATTGGTTATGTATCTTGAACCTTGAGAGAGCTTTGAAGTGTCTTATATGATAAAAAGAACCAAGAGGAGTGATTTTATATTTTCTCTTCTACCAAATAGTTTATTGACCACTTAACCTATGAGTTTAGTTGGACATTCTGACTCCCAATTGTGCTGATCACATATGAGTATGAGGTTGGTGCTATACAGTTTTAGGCTCAGATTCACTCTCTTACATTAGTATCTTTTCTCGTAGACCAAAATATATTTGGTGGTATTAATCATATGTGTGTCTCAATCCATCAGATATGAATTGAAGAGAGGGATTACTAATATTAGCTAGGTTGATAAGCCCTATTTTTCTGTTTGTCAAAAATGAGAATTAATAATTTTTAGAAAAGGTAAATAAGTTAGGGTTATTTACTTACCTCTTCGAATCAACTAGGGATATGCTTTATGTTATTTGCTCATTAAGGACAGGTTGTTTTATAGAGAATCAGGGTTTGACAAAGCTCTAATAGAAATGGTTTATGCTTGATCTTACCAGAATGGATCCACTTACCTAATCTTATCTTCAATAAACTTTCGAACAACGACTCAAACATGATGAAGAGGCATAGATAAACCTTCTCTAACAAGCATAAAGCTTCAGATTTTTTTCTAGACATGATTTCTTCTTAGTTTCTTATTAAGTTTAGGTTGTTTTTACTTTAGTTATTTTTTGGATTTTATCTTAGTTGGGCATGCTTATATTGTTGACTGCTTTTATGTTAATAAAAGATGGTCTCTTTCCCACCTTAAACCCAAACAAAAAAAGAAGTCAATGCCTCTTAAGATACTTCGCAAATATTTATAATGGTTAAATTTAGAAATAATCTTTTAAAAAAAAGAAATATTTATGCAAAAGAAAAAAGAGCCTTTATTTTTTTTTTAAAAAAGCAATTAGTTCCATTTCACCAGCAGTGTATTTTCGCGCCTACACCATGCCTTTACTTATTTTCCCACTCAAATGGGATGGGAGTTTTATAAAGTGAGAGAGTTTAAATGGAAATGTATCAGGGAAAAAAGACTTTTAATTTAGTGAAATTGAACAATTGAAAGGAAGGAAGAGGAAAGTCTACTATGGCTTAATAGAGAGATGTCAGAGTATCTCAAGAAAGAATTAGAATAAATGGCACAAGGAGATCAGTTCTTAGTTTGAACTTTGACCTTTTAGCAGGAAATGCACTGCTGATGTTAGGAATCTATCGTTTTGGCACGATAACTAGATCAGTATTTTACATCAAAGAGACCGACTAAATAATGACCCAAGGTTGTTTGAGTACTAGAGCTTCTAATTACATAAATTACTTCATGTACATTCTAAATGAGTATTTTGGACTATTCGTAAGTACAATTATATAATTAATGGGGTAATTTTAATAATTAATTTAGTTGGTTGTTAAAGAAAATAACATCGAAATTAGTCGTACACCACTCTGAGAAATTTATAATCAATCATGTATAATAATTAGGGTTGTAAATAACTTGTATAAAAGAAAAGAGAAAAAAGTAGAAACTTAGTTATCTGGAGAGGAAAAGATTGAGAATTTTATAAATTAATACGCCCCTAAATCGTTGTTTTAGGTAAATGGGTTGGATAATATTAATATATTACATAGGAGGGAATGGAATTGATGATTTGAATTTGAATTTATGCACTACAATATGTTACTATATTGTCATTTAACAATTTTTTTATGGCTATCGGTTGAATGAGGTTTGCCATTAGATAATTCAACCATTAGGGTTGAGTTATGTAGTTATAATTCTTTGTAAATAGTTTAGGTTTGACAGAAATTGTTTCTTTAACTAGGTGATTTCTATATTATTTTTTTTATCATATTATAATTAAGTTTTGATATATTGAGATACTTAATTAAGTATTAGTTGTATTGTATTTTATGAATTCCACTAGAGTTATATTATTTGAACGATATGAGACTTAACTCTATGCTTGAATATATAGAAACGAATGAGACGCAGTGTATTTGTTTTTACCAATATTTACGAAATGGATTAATTATATTGATTATTCTAGGCTTTATCTATAGTAATATAGATGTCTATGGACTCGTTTGCTTATGATATTGTATACTTGATAGATTAGAGATGTTCTGAGGCATTAAGGATAGAAAAATAATTAGGGAATTAGCTTGATTACTTCGATTAAGGTAGGTTATGGTACATTCAATATAATAGAGATACTTTTAATAGTTATTGATAGTCATTGAGTAATTTTCTGAAATTCTCTATGTACGTAATTGTTGTGGTATTGATGATTCATGTTTTCTTTGTGATTAATGTGTAATCCCAAAATCATGAAATCCATTATTTTGAACTTATTTTATTGAAGTGATGCCTTGAATAAAGAAGGTTTGGTGAAAGTGTTAATGAAGTGTTTGTTATCTATTGTATTAAGATGTATTAAGATTAAAACATATAACAAAAAAACAAAGAACTAATCTGAGTCCACAGAACTCGTTGTTTGTCCTTGAGAAATTTTATCCCCTAAAGAACCCGAGCTTGAAGATTATTTTATTCCAAAATAAAATGAATAAAGAAGTAGTGGAACCTCAAACTTCATTAATTACAAGGAAGTGGAATATGACAGCAACAATCACACATAGACACGATCAATCGATTTTGTTTGTTAAGAAATATGTGCATAAGAAGGGAAGAATTCAATGCACAAAAATGAGACAAAACCTGTTTATTTATGGACACAAAGGGTAAAAGTCACACTTTTTGGAAAGAAGAAAACATTTCCGAAAAGTCACAACACATAAGAAAAGCACAATCTTTCAAATGGTCATTAACCCTTTAAAGAGGACACAACATTTAAAAAGGTTACAACCCTTCGAGATAGTCACGATACATCATTTCCTATTCACACCCTTAAAACTCAACAATCCCCATCATGAATATGGAATGACTATTTTTTAAACATAGGAATGACAAATTCTGTGATTCGTAAATAAGGATTGATTTCATCTAGACAAGTGGGTTTTTCTTTGAAATTTCCATAGTGAACATATATCGGATATACTCGATCAATTGGTAGATTCGATATATTTGAACCGTTAAGTTTTAGTGTATACCTAGACAACATAGGTCACATAAAAAACCCTTGAGATGATTTTTTTTGTCATTTATTTTTTCTTTAAGCCATGAACACGTCTTTGCTTATAATTATATAGAGAATTGAACTTATCGGATTCTTTTTGAAGCGGCTTACACTTCACACTTACATAGGTGATTTGTAAATGTTTATTCCATGGATACACTATTTGAGATACCCTTTATCAATAATAGAAACCATTAAAATTTATAATATATTTATCCTTCCTGAACATTTTACTATCACGAGAATGCACAATGAAAAATTATTTTGACAATGTTGAACCATCATTAATAACTTTATTTCATCTCCTTGAACCTAGATCTTAGGATCTCCAGTCTTCTCGGTAGAATTATTGAAAGAGTGAGTTGTCTCGGCCATAGTGCCATTCCCTTCAATAATATATCAAGTCCCTCTCTACCCAGGACTTTTATAAGTGGAGACGAAACATTTTTATTTGAGCTTAGATAGCACATTATGATAATTCAACTAGACATTAGTTCTCTAATTATATTATGTCGACATTATATATGACGGGACTTTTTCATTATAAATTATTCTTCATGCCCTACATAGTGCAAATATATTAACACTTACTGTGTATGCATACTAGACCTAAAAGTTTTGGTAAAAATCATTCAAAAATTTTGGAGTCATTCAACTTCTTCACCGATCTTATCTAGAGTTGTAGGATCCGATTTCATAATAGAGAGCACATTTCTATTTGAAAGATTTTCAAAATATTGCTCCTCCATAAAGAGAAAATATATATCCACTCGTTGATTTTACTTTATTTGACACTGTGATTCACGTTGCTACCCCTGAGACACGGACACGGAACCTTGGACCACAAGTGATCTCAAGCGAACCCTGTAGTTTGCATGATCATGAGCATAGTAAAGATAATAAACTGAATGCACACGCTAAATCATAATATAAACTGAAAAGATTGGGAATACCTTTATTCTATAACTGAGATATTTGAAATACTTACAAGTTTAATATAAAGGAAATACTAGCTTAATACTAAGCTGAAACTAACTATTTCTTCAATAACCTCTAAACTGACTACAAATGTTGGGACAAGCCCCAGTTCAGTCTAGCAAAAACTGAAACTAAATGACTAAAATACTAAAAATAAACTCATGACTATTGTCCTCAAAGAATGAAGAATCACCAGTGATTCTAGTGAACAAGAGATTGGAAATCGATCTAAGCGCGATATAGATGCTGAGAACTTGAACCTACATCACGAGAAGATACATCACACGTATGCATTAGTACTTGGAAGGTACTGAGCATGTTGGATAGAATAAAGCTTAAATGAAACATAAGTAAACAAGCACAAAAATGTAATCATATGAACATGATATACTTATTTCTGATCTAACTGGATGCAATGACCAAATTTATAACATGATGAGACTGAATACTAACTGATCTGTAAATATGGTCAATGCAAGAGAATCAGACTGAACTGTAGGAGCTACTAATAACCGATAATAAAACCACATGAGCTAAATGTTGAGTCCAATGTATACTCCCCATTGAGAGCACCCAATATACCCTGTATTCCAATGTATACGCCCCATTGAGAGCACCCAATATAACCTGCCAGAGGTATAAAAGCATGCTGGCGTGATCACTAATATGATTGCCCATAGAGGGGACTGAAAACCTACATGGCTAGTTGTTCTAGGACTGATTAGGTATGCTGAACTTTAGTCCAACTCGATATTATGCTACTCCCAATAAATTATGTAATTAAGTAATTATGAATATGTTTTTCTAAATACTGGATAGCTCAAAAATTGAACATGCAAACTGAGAAAGCGACAATTAATATAATTATTAAACATCCATAACTGAGAAATGTATATCTAAATTAAATAAAATATCTAACCTGGCATTTATAATTCAAGGACTAAAGAAATACATAGCTAGGGCTCTAAAATTCACACAATAATCTGATTAAAAACATACTAATATTATTTAGAACATATAACTAATAAATTCATAAAATTCTGTCGAATTTCTAGAAACTCAAGGTCTAATCATTATATGGGAATCAAGAATCTGAGTAAAAACTAGGGTTCCAAAGGGTTAAAGCAACCCACTAGTGAAATCCACATACCTAGTGATAAAATCCACGGAGAAATATTTAGATTTTGGCGTTGGAACTTGCAGGAAACTTGTTGCATTCTTGAACTAGGATTCTTGACCTTTTTCTCTTTTCTTGCTTCTAATTTTCTAAGTTTTGATTTAATTATTTGACTTCGGTAAGTTTTACTTATTTTTTTGTAGGCTTAAGTTAACTAAAATCTGATGATTTAGGGTCAAAACGACATATCATAGGGTTTAAACAAAGTGGGGAAAGACCAAAAGACCCCTGAGTTAATTGCCGTTGGAACAAATGAGCATTTGGACTTATGGGCCGTCGTTCAATCCATGGTCCGTCGTTTGGGTCCGTAGGTTGGGTCTGTTCGACAAGCCTTTAATAAAATAAAGATAACATTTTACTCGGATGTCTGATTTTAACAAGGTTGGTGGCTATGGAAAGATAATTTATTTATTTATCTTTTGGTATGTCATGGAACAACTAATTCATTTTCTGCTAAGAGTTATCATCAGTTGAAGTTGACCCAAATTTCCCCCCTAAGTGTGTACCAATTTTTCACCTACTGACCTTAGATTGAATGATGTTCCGTGCTGGTCAATCGTGGTTCATGTGAGAGAGTGGGTAAATGGGGTGTTGATTGACGGCCATAGACTATGGACCATAGGTCCGTCCGTCGATCAAGACTTAGAAAATTTTTTCTTAACTGAGTTTTTGGGGGCTTCATACTCAAAAGACGAATGTGCAGGACGGGCCGTGGGTAAGGCTACGGTCTGTCGATGGTAACAATTGATTGCACCTGCAGATTTTGTGAAGAGCTGATTTTTGGTCTATTTTTGATAGGGGTGTTACATTATCTGCCCCTTGGGAACATTTTTCAACGAGGGAAGACTAAACTATCTGAGGAGAGCGATGCAATACCTACTACTAAACACTAAGAACTGAGTTTCTGACTGAATTGAGTTTCGAGAACATGCAAATACGTGAACAATGAAAGTACAATGTGAGGAAACATGATTCTAAGGGTGAATTTACTCATGAATGACTAAAAATCTTAAGAGTAACTATTACCTCATATAGAGTAGAGGCACAAGGAATGAGGTGAGGATAGTTGGCCTTCATGGTTGCTTCTGCTTCCCAAGTAGCTCCCTCTACGTCTTGACTCTTCTACAAAACCTTGGTTGAAGCGATTTCTTTATTTCTCAACATTCTAAACTGACGTTCAAGAATCTCAACTGGTACATCCTTATAAGAAAAAAAATATCTTTCACCGCCACACTCTCTAATGTCACTACACAGGCTGGATCACCCACACACTTCTTCAAGAGTAGATGTGGAAGACCAGATGCACTGCTGCTAATTCTGCTGGCAACTCTAACTCATATGCAACCTTGCCAACCCTCTTCAAGATCTTGTAAGGGCCTACATATCTAGGACTGAGATTCCCTTTCTTTCTAAATCTCATCACTCCTTTCATAGGTGACACTTTCAGGTTAACCCAATCATCAACTTAGAAATCTAGATCCCTTCTTCTTACATCTGCATAAGATTTCTGACGACTCTGGACGTTCTAAAGTCTATCTCTAATGAGTTGCACTTTCTCCATAGCAAAAGTACTAAATCTTGCCCTATCAAAGCTTCTTCACCTAATTCATACAAACCAACACGAGATTTGCATTTGTGCCCATAAGTGCATCATAAGGGGCCATCTGAATGTTGGAATAGTAACTATTGTTGTAGGTGAACTCAACATATCCTCTAGGGTCTGAATGGTACGCTCTTCCTGTCCATCCATTGTGGATGAAATTCTATGCTAAGGTTAACTTGAGTACCAAAACACTTCTAAAATGACTTCTAGAAATGAGAGGTAAACTGAGGACCTCTATGTGAGAATATAGTCAAAGGAACCCCATGTAACCTCACAATTTCATTAATGTAAAGCTTGTCATAATCCTGCGTCGAATATGTGGTCTTGACCACTAAAAAGCGAGAAGACATAGTCATCTTATCAACTATCACCCAAATAGAGTCATGATGTCTGCGAGTATGAGGTAAACCTGTGATGAAATCCATATTGATCATATCCGACTTCCAATAAAGATTATCGATATCTTGAGTCATACCTCCTGGTTTTTGACGTTGTACCTTGACTTGCTGGCAATTGGGGCACTTACTCACAAAATCTGCTATGTCCCTCTTCATGCCATTCCACCAGTAGACTTCCCGCAGATGGAGTACGTCTTAGTGGCACTTGAATGAATAAAATATCTGGAGTTATGGTCTTCTGCAAGGATATGCTTTGTCAACTCACCCACATCAGGAACACACATTCTACCCTGGTAGCGAAGTTTCCCATCTCTCCCTTGGAAGAAAACCTCCACTTTCTGATTGTGGACTCCAAATTTAAGTTTAAGCATTATAGGATCACTATCTTCCTTTTCCTTAACCTACACTCTCAACAAAGAATATTCTACCCCAATCTGAACTGCTACACTACTGTCTGATATGCCTTAAAAGAGAACTACCAAGCGAGCAAGCATGTGAACATCCTTCACTAACTCCTTCCTTTCTTCCTCAACATGGGCTACAATACACATAGATAATATGGTAAGAGCAGTTTCTACTACATTCGCCTTACCAGTCATCTCCTGTTGCAAAGATTCAACTCTTTCTGAGTGAACACATACTGAAGGCTCTTATGGTTAGTGAACACATCTACATGAACACCATACAATTATTTTCTCCATATCTTGTGTGCAAACAACACTACTGCAAGCTCGAGGTCATGAGTTTGTTAATTTTCTCATGCAGCTAAAGTTGTCTAGAAGCATAAGCTATAAACTTATATAACTGCATCAACACACAACCTAAGCCAACTCGGGATGCATCACAATAGATCACATAACAATCTTAACCCTCTGTTAGAGTCAAGACATAACCATTATTCAATTTAGTTTTCAAATCTGCAAAGTTTTTCTCACAATGATTTGACCATTGAAACTTGAACATCTTATGAGTTAACCTAGTCAATGGTGAGGCTATGGATGAGATTCCACAAACCTCTTATAATAACCGGATAGACCTAAGAAACTTCTAATATCTGTAGCAGAGGTAGGTCTGGGCCATTGTTTCGTTTCTTCTATCTTCTATGAATCCACTCGGATCCGTTCACAAGATACAATCTGACCAAGGAAAGCAAAGGATTGCAACCAGAACTCATATTTGCTAAACTTAGCGAATAACTTGCAATCCTTGAGAGTCTGCTGAACAACTCTCACATGACTCGCATTTTTTCCTCATTCCTTGAGTAAATGGGGGGTATCATCAATAAAGATGACAACGAACAAGTCCAAATACTATTTGAACACTCTGTTCATCAAATTCATGAAATCTGCAGGAGCATTGGTTAGTCCAAACGAAAAAACTACAAATTTCATAATGACCATACCGAATTCTGAAGGCTGTTTTTGGAATGTCACTATCTCTAATTCTAAGATGATAATAACCCAGTATGAGATCTATCTTTCATAAGTTACTAGCACCCTAAAGTTGGTAAAACAAGTCATCAATCCGGGGAATGTGATACTTATTCTTGATTGTGACCTTGTGTGACTGTCCATAGTCAATGCACATTCTGAGAGAACCATCTTTCTTCTTTACGAACAACACAGATGCATCATCATAGTGCTACCAAATCCACCAATAAACCAATGTCCCACCATACCCGATGAGAAATTGCATTTTTGCTTAACGTTTTAAAATTTTCTTGTCGTTTGTATTTTTTTTTATTCAAGTGTAAAGAACTTATGGTTTTGTTTTGTTTTCTATTTTTTACAAGAAAGAAAGTGAAATAGTGAGAGAGTGTTTGAAGATGAGGGAGACAAACCAAGTAGTTTTCCCTTTTAACTAGGACTTTTAGGCAAGACTTAGTCAAATTAGATTAAATAATAGTTAATAAATAATAATTAATCATAAAAAAATATGATTTTCCTTTTTCTTTAATCAGCATTTAAATATTAATTAATTAAATTAATTTACCAAATTAAATATTCAGGGTAATTACGATGCTACTCTTAGCCTGCAAAAAAACCATTTTACCCCTAGACCCTCCAAACATAAGATTACCCCTTTTTAAATCCGGTTAAGACTTAACCGGGTTGATCTTCATATTCGGGTGCCCTACATGGATGGATCAAACTTTTCCTAGCTCAAATAACTCACAAAGTTGGTTGGTTTGGTTGTTTCAAGGGTTCAGAGGTGTGGTTCTACGCGCATTAGTCCGTGTGAACCCGGTCTAATCATTGACATTCTAGAAATATTAAGGATTACTTAGCATAGCCATTTAGGGTTGTTACATTATCACCCACCCCTTTAGGAACATTCGTCCCTAAATGATGCTTCTTATAATCTAGCACAACACCATTCATATCATAACACAGGTATTATACACAATCAAGCAACAACAACGAAGAATAGAGGAGATAAGGAAACTTAGACTTAAGAGTAAGAAGTCTAACCTCAAGAGCTGAAAAGATGAGGGTAGCGAGATCTCATATCGGCCTCGGCCTCCCACATAGCAACGTAAACACTATGATTCCTCCATAATACCTTCAAAGTGGCAATCTCCTTCTTCCTCAGCCGCTTGATCTGTCTGTCTAAAATCTCAATAGGTACCTCCTCAAAGAACAATTCTTCATCAACCCCCAAACCTTCAAAATGTAGAATCGATGCTGGATCACCTAGGCACTTCTTTAACATAGATACATGAAAGAATGGATGAACAGAAGCTAGCTCCGCATGCAATGCCAACTTAAATGCCACCTCATACACACGCTGTATGATCTCATATGGCCCAACATACCTCGGACTCAACTTCCCCTTCCTGCCAAACCTCATCACCCCCTTCATAGGTGATATCTTCAAATAGACCTAGTCACCAGCATCAAACTCGAAGGTCCATTTACTATTGTCTACATAAGACTTCTGCCGACTGTAATTAGTAGACAACCTGTCCCTAATCACCTTGACCATCTCTAAGGCCTCATGAATGATCTCTGGTCCAAAATGGATGAGTCTACAACATCGAACCACATAACTGGAGACCTACACCTCCTACCATCTAGTGCCTCAAATAGTGACATCCCAATGCTGGATTGATAGATTTTACTATACGTGAACTCTATCAAAGGCAGATAGTCATCCCAACTACCCCTAAAGTCAATCATACATGCTCTGAACATGTCTACAAATGTATTAATGGTGCATCTACCTGCCTATCAGTCCAAGGATGAAAAGCAGTACTACGCTTTACCTGTTTGTCTAAGCTCTTCTAGAAGGATCTCCTCAAATGTGAAGTGAACTAAGCTTCTCTATTTGAAATGATAGACAAATGAATCCCATGCCATCTCACAATCTCATCAATGTAGAGTCTCGCATAATCCTCGGCACTGTAAGTAGACTTCAAAGGGATAAAGTGGGAAGATTAGTCATCATGTACACAATAACCCATATGGATTCATGTCGTCTCCTAGTCTTCAGAAGACCATCCATGGAGTCCATATTAATGGCCTCCCACTTCCACGTCGGAACCTCGATATTATGAGTAAGACCACCACGCTTAAGATGTTTAGCCTTCACCTACTGAAAATTAGGACGCTTAGTCACATATTTAGCAATGTCCTTCTTCATTCAATCCAACCAATAGTTCTTTTTATGATCATGTTACATCTTGGTGTAACCTGGATGTATGGAATTTCTTTAACCGTGGGGCTCTGCAACAATCTTGGTCCGCAAATAATCCATATCTGGTACACAAAACCTTTCCTGGTACCTAAGTATGTCGTCACCTCCCAAAGGAAAAGACTTATTCATCTTAACCAACATTGAGTCCTTCAGCTCCATCAACATAGGATCAAGATGCTGACCCTTCTTGACTTCAACTATTAAGAATGATTCAGAACTAGGATGAACTTAAACACCCACCTTAGTAGAGTCAACTAACCGCACACCCAGTCTTTCCAGTCTGTGTATATCTTTCACTAACTTCTTTTTCTCATCCTCAACGTGGGTTGTACTTCCTATGCTCATCCTGCTCAAAGCATCAACTATAACATTAGCCTTACCTGGATGATACTGAACATTCATCTCATAGTCCTTCAACAGCTCTAACCACCTCTGCTGAGGTAGATTCAAATCCCTCTGTATGATCACGTACTGGAGACTTTTGTGGTCTGTGGACACATCGACATGCACTCCATACAAGTAGTGCCTCAACAGTGTCAGTGCAAACACCACAACTGCCAACTCCAGGTCATGAATGGGATAATTATTTTCATGAACCTTGAGCTGTCTGGGCGTATAAGTTATCAACTTAGCACACTCCATAAGAACACAACCCAAACAAACCCTATATGAAACACAATAAATAGTGTAATGGTCATCACACTTAGGAAAAGTAAGCACCGGGGCTTACGTGAGTTTATCTTGAGATCCTGGAAACTCTTCTCACAAGTCTCTGCCTATTCAAACTTAACTGTCTTTTACGTCAAAGTTGTGAGTGGGGCAGCAATAGAAGAAAAACCCTCCACGAACCTGTGATAATAACCAATCAATCCCAAGAAGCTACGGATATCTGTGGGAGTAAGAGGTTTTTGGTAGTTCTTAACAGCCTCACTCTTCCTGGGGTCTACCTCCACACCTTTGTTTAATACAACATGACCTAGGAAGGTCATTGTTCTAAGCTAGAACTCATGCATACAACTGATGTTGTCTAAGTACCTGTAAGGTTAGTCTCAAATGTTATTCATGTTCTTCCTTGGTCTTAGAGTAGATGACAATGTCATCAATGAATACTATGGCAAAAGAGTCAAGGTATTCACGGAAGACTATGTTCATGAGATCCATAAATGCAGCAGGTGCATTAGTGAGACCAAATGGCATTAATAAAAATTTGGAAAGCGTAGACTCTGGATCAAGTAAGGCATAAACATAAGTTGAGAATACTTGCAGCATACCTGTGGACACATCACCAGACTTCTCCTTCTCCTCCCTCGCCTTCAGGGCGTAGAACCTGTTCCCCTTAAAAGGGTCGGCTTCTGTTGCACCTTGTGGATTAGGTCTAGGCTGAGCATTAACTCCAACTTGACCCCTATTTTGTGGGCAGTCCTTGATAATGGGTCCGTTCTTTTCACAACCGAAGCAGGTATTAGTGCACTGTCTGCACTCTACACTGTGAGCATGGCCACACCAGGAAAAATCCTTTCTGGGACATTCCACATATCCTCCATTGCCCTTCGTGGGCTCGGGTCTACCTCCTCTTGGTGTTGCACTCTAAAACTTAGAGTTCCCCAAACTCTGATTCCCCTTTTTATAATTGGACTGCTCACGGATGCTGAAGTTGTTCCCGCTACCACCATAGCCTGGACCTTCCCGATCGGAAGGTTTACTCCTACTAACATCACGAATGCCCCTCTTTTTCTGCCTGTCCTCTACCTGCTAGACATTCCCCATAAACTAGGAGAGGTCTATGTTATCGTGGAGCATAGCACCCTGACACTCCTCCTCCAGATTTCGTGTGATTCAGTGAGGAAACTACTCATTTCATCCCTACTGTTAGATACAAGGTAAGTGGCATACCTTGATAATTTCACAAACATTAGGGAATACTCCCTGACTGTCATCCATCCCTGTTTAAGGTTGATAAACTCCTCAACCTTGGCCTCACTTATCTCCCTAGGGAAGAATCTCTCCGGTAAGTCTCTTTTAAAAAGCTTTGACGTGAACGAAACTCCGCCCAAATCTCGTCTATCCCTCCATATCTTGCATCAAGACTGTGCAACATCCATGAGCTGATAGGAAGCCAGCTCAGCCTTCTAAGTATATGTGGCTCCCATGGCCACCAAGATCTTATGTACCTCATCCGTAAACTCCTGGGGATCCTTTGAAGTCTTGGGCCCTGTGAAAATTTGCGGATTCATCCTCATAAAATCCCCGTAATCTGTCTGACATGCTATGTACATGTGGGTTCTGCCGCTGCACATCCTTTTTATTTGCTTTGGCGGTCATAGCCTGGGCCTGCATAGTAATGGCTTGAGCAATCTGAGCTAGAGCGATCTGCACCTCTGCATCAGTCAACCCAGATGGGTTAAATGGCATGGCCACTCCTTCAGTTGGAGCACAGAATTGAACTTGGTTACCCCCAGCAACTGCTCCTCCCCCCTAATCAGCATCCCTTCTAGTGTTCATTTTTTGAAAAGAAATAAGAATTTATGTTAGACACGCTCATCACACCAAGAAATAAGACATTAGCAAGAGTCACGATAACATTAGAAGAACAGAATTTTTCCAATGCATCATGTAGTCTCAAATTCAAGATTTTGGTGCTCTTAACTACCATGACATAGAAACTACTCAATGTGGTTGATGTGAACTCATTATCCTCAGAATTTAACCTAGTTCTAAGATACAAACTTTGTCACGACCGGAGTCTATACCCTAGCTGACACCGGTGTTGTTGACCTCTCAGAGGTTACAGACAAGCCTACATACACCATTGTTACATCATCTAGCTAAATTTTAGCGGAAAATTTGAAATTTTTGTTAAGTTGAAGTATAGTTAGACTTTATAATAGGAAACATCGTATTCGAATAAGATCATCTACATAATTTTATAATAATTCTCAACAACCATATAATACAAAGATACTCAAATGAATGAAATACTTCATAACTGCATTAAATGTATACTTGCCAAAATGGCACCAATATTATGTCTGAAATAACTGAAAAAGAAAAGCTAGTGAAAGATCCTCCACTAGCTCATGCATATATCTCATCTAGAATATAAAAGATGGGAATCCTCGAAAGCAAGAGGGCATACCAATTCTGGATGAATGCTCCATGTCCGGATAACTTTAGTGTAGTCTTGTAATGCTTTAGCGTTCACCTGCACCTGCACCTAAAAGTATAGAGTTTAATGGGATTAGTACACATTTGTACTAAGTATGGGTATATGCAAGCACACACCAAGGACATGCATGAGTACGAATAGCTCGCTCCTAATCGATATAAATTATGGAAGGTCAAGTCAGTGGACTTTCCAAATCGGATTACGAAAGTCACGTCATGAGAGTAAAATGCATTATCATATTTATCATTTTGCAAAGAGCACATAAAATATTGCACATATCATATCACATAGTTCATATCATTCTTTATTATGCCATGAGACCTTGGAATCATGGACTTGACATTAGGATTTCCAAAAATGTGGGATCAACACATGGGACCTCAAATAGGGAGTCTTCTTTAGCAAGAACATAGTCTTCCTCATTCATTCATATGTACTTCATTTTTCATTCTAAAGTATACTAGTGCAACCACCAGTCATACCTAGGATGTAGTTTAAGACTCTCATCGGGTTTGGTGTGCAATGACTAGGAATAACCTAGTGTCATTACTTAAGTCTAGATCACCTCTTGATTATCTTGTCTAACACCTTTGGTATCGTTTATTTCATTATGTGCATTAATTGAGGCTGGCCTCATTCTTTCTTTGGGAAATTTAAATTTAACTGACATGGATTATGTGAGCATCATGAAATCGAGTGTCTGCCTCACAATGAAAGAGGTGGAATCACCATCCAAAGTGACCTGAACATGCTAGCATATATAGGGATTCGAACCCTGATAGATCCCTATATTGGCATTATAGATTCAAAGACGAGGAGATATAAGGAGACCCATACCCATCATGACGGACAATCTCATCTCATGAGATTTACGTGAACCTCTGCCATTCCCGAAAGAAGGCATCACCACTCATAGCTAGCCTATCTGTGCTCAATATAATGTTCCATTACATTCAAATCATACATCATGGAAATTGACTTCTAGCATGAGGACATCATAGCTCATTAGCTGATTTCTCATCTCATCATTTGTATTATGTATGCATTAACTTTAATACTTTCATTAGAGTGTTCATAGAGACTGGTCTCTTCATTAACTTTACACTCTCACAGGTGAGTACGTTTTGGTAATGTTTAGTTTGGATCATTATAGAATGCTCTCATCTTTCACATTAGCCTCTTATCATGATGTCACCACATTCATTAGCTTTTGAACATTTGCTCTACATAATTACTCACCCCTTTAAAGTTAATGTTCATTTCATCATATGCCAATGCACTCGGGCGTTTAGTGTGTTTCACAATCTCACTTAACCCAATAAGGGTTACATCATTTCATCACATACATCATAGGTTCACTTAATTTTAAACGTATGCTAGACTTATGAGTGTAAACTTACAACCCATGAGGCTTCATTCATAGTTCGTTTAAGTGATTCATATCTTCCTATGATTATGTGATACAAGACATATGCATCTTGTATGTATGCCAATATCTCAATTTCGATCTATGTAGGCAGCATTATTTTGAACATTTATTCACGTAATACATATGTGTTAACATGGAATTTGGCAAGGGAACCCCATTTTGAATCTCTTTTATGACACTTTTGTTTTTATTTATTTCCCTTTTTCGTAATCTTCACCCTCGGCTTGGGGAACCAATTTCGAATCTCGTCACTAACATTTTGTTTCCTTCCTTTTTCCTTTTCCTCACTTCATCTTAAACGGTTAGGCATTAGGGGACCCGCGATCGATCCCCCACAAGCACATTTCTTTAATTTTGTTTTTTCTTAAATCCTTCTGTGTTGGCCGAGAGGATGTGGGTTCGAATCCTAATCCTCTCATCTCATTATTTTTATTACTTTCTCCTTTTCTCCTCATTCGACCGAGAGGTCGTGGGATCGAATCCCTCTGCTCTCATTTTTTTTAAAAAAATATTGAACTTTCTCTTTATTCTCATGTTTGTCCGAGAGGTGGTGCGTTCGAATCCAACTCCCCTCACTTATTTATTTTTCTTTTCAAGTATGAGAATCGGCTAAGGCACCAAATTTCGATTCCCCTTAACCCCACTTCCTTAATTACATATTTTTAGTTATTTTAACATGGTGAAGTCTCGCGTTCAATCCTTAGTGACCTTAATTATTTTACATAAATTTTACATTGCATATTGTACTACTTTTCTTAGCCAAAACCAACCAACAAGGTGTTGGAAATTGGGTCATGTTTCTTAGCTCATTTTTATCAACAATTATACGTTATTTCTTAGGACATTTCGTGAATGATTTAGTATATTTTTAACGTGTAGTTTATTAGTTACATTTAACTATGATTTTCCACCCAAATCATCAATATGATACCTCATATAAACTTCAAAATTTATACAAGTTTGTGCACGTTAAATAAAACCATAAAACATGTCATTTCCGAACTTCAACCCAAAAGTATATGTCACGGCTTACACATTGCACACACATAATTTCGGAAGACATAAATTATCAGTCATACAATTCCGAACACAGTGTCATGAACATATTCATCACAAATATCACATTACACGCCTAATCTACCAGCAGACGTACAAACCTAAGATCATTGGGAGCTTGTGACAGGGAACATGTAATGGGGAACAACCCTAGTTTTAAGAGTAGATTCATTTGAGACTAAAGGGTCTCTTGGTAGAAAGACCAAGAGGAAGAAACCTATACTTGGTTTTAGATTTCAGCACCTTCAAAGTGCTGCAAAATCTACCAATAAACAAACGTCCCACCTTATACGACGAAAAATTAACTTTTTGCTTAATGTTTTAAAATTATCTTGTCGTTTGTATTTTTTTGTAATTTCTTCAAGTGCGAAGAACTTTTTTTTTTCTGTTTTGTAACCATAAAGAGAGTGAAATCGTGAGAGAGTGTTTGAAGAGAGGGAGATAAACATGAAAGAGATATGTGAGGTAGTGTTCCCTTAGAAATAGGACTTTTAGGCAAGTCTTAGTCAAATTAGTTCAAATAATAGTTTATAAATAATAAATAATAATAAAAAAACTGATTTTCCTTTTTATTAAATCATCATTTAAATATTAAATAATTAAATTAATTCACCAAATTAAATAAATAATTAAATATTTAGGATAATTATGATGCTACTCTTAGCCTGAAAAGGGCCATTTTACCCCTAGACCATCCATACATAAGATTACCCCTTTTTAAGTCCGGTTAAGACTTAACTGGGTAGATCTTCATATTTGGGTGCCCTACATGACTGGACCCAACTTTCCCTAGCTCAACTAACTCACCATGTTGGTTGGCTTTTTTGTTGCAAGGGTTCAGAGTACAGGTTCTACGCGCATCAGTTCGTGTGAAGCCAGTGTAATCATAGGCATTCATGACACATTAAGTATTACTTAGCATAGACATTTTTAGGGTTGTTACATATCTGAAAGGAGATCAATTTCAAAGGTTATTTCCATTTCACGAGGGACTCCGAGAATATATTTTGGAAATAGTTCATTTAAATCACATACTACTGGAATTGACTCTAGATTTGGGGTTTTAGAACTAGAATCCTTAACATGAACTAGATGATAGAGGTAACCCTTGGAGATAATCTTTTTGGACTTAAGGTAAGAAATGAATCGACCCCATAGGCGCTTAGCTACTACCCTTCAACTCTAAGATTGGTTCATCTGAAACTGGAAAAAAAACAATTCTAGTTCTACAATCATATGAGACATAGCAGGAATGTAACCAATCCATTCCTAGACTGACATCGAAGTCTACAATTTCTAACTCTACAAGGTCTTCTAAGGTGACTTTCTGAGATATTGTGGAAGGGAAAATTTGGTATACCCGTCTAGCTAGTCACCAACTGGACTAGAGACTGAGAAAGATTCAGAGAGAGGTTCTTGACTGTTGGACTGCTATGTAAGGAGTTACAAAGGAGAGAGTATTCCCTTGATCTAATAAGGTATAAACATCAAGGTCAAATACTCGTAATGTACTAGTAACTACATTAGGACAACCATCCTGATCCAGGCAAGCCTGTAGAGCATACAACCTATTCTGGCGCTTACCGCCACCTATACCACATAAGTTACCCTGCTGAGTCGGGTGACTTGTCAGTGCAGCTGAAGTTGTAGACTGAGATCTACCATTACAACATACTTGACCCTGTCTACAAGGAAAATCCCTCAAAGTGTGACCATACTGACTGCACCCAAAACACACTTCCTTTCCTACAAGACACTCTCTTGAATGGTTCTTACCACACTTAGGGCAAGTGGGGTAAGTCTTGGTTCCTGAAATACTTCCCTGAGAGTTATAGCCTAGTGGTCTAACCTTCTGTTCATACCTCTTCTTGGTGGACGAACACTAGATAACGAAGGGGCAGGATCAGAAAACTTTTGCTTAATATACGAGCGATTTCCACCATCCGATTTCTAGTGAGAATGTTCATAGTTCCCAATCCTAGCCTTTTTATTATCCTTGGCGTGTTCCCTATATTATCACCCTCAACCCTCTGAGCATGATTAATAAGCCTACAGATGTTCATATTTCCCAGTAACATAGTATTTCTGCATTCAATTTTCACCAAATCCGACACTTCATATAAGAACTTATTAATCTGAGACCGGGAGTCAACAACCATGGGAGGAGCATACCTGGAGAGTTGAATAAAATTGAGCCCATACTCTTTTATTGTCATGTTTCCCTGCCTCAATTCATGAATTCCTTAGCCTTTGCTTCTCTATACTCTATTGGGAATAACCTGTCCAGAAAGGTCTCACTAAATTAATCCCAAGTAATAGTTGTTTCATCTGTACCCCCATTTTCTTGTGACTGAGTGTACCAAATATTAGGAACATCGTTCAACTCATATAATACCAACTCAATCCGAAGTGACATTCATTACCTCAAACATCTTTTTGATGTCATCCAAGAATTTCTGAGGATCTTGTTAGTTTATGATCCTAAGAACTCAGCCAGATTTATCCTAACAAAGTCACGGACCCTTGCTACTCCTGATCCACCATTAGCATTCACAGGAGCATGAACCTAATTGATCTGGTTGGTCATAATATAAGACAACATGTGTATGGCATTCCTGAATTCAGCATTGAAGACTTCCTAATCTCAAATATCAGGAGCTGCGTTTGCATTCCTAGCATTCTCATTCCTAGGATTGTATAACACCTTAGGCATGATATGAGTAACAAGAAATTAAAGTTTCCCTAAAACACTTTATAGCCTCTCTCTCATTAGATGTGGTGCACTTCACACGCATGAAAAGGACTCTACTTAGTGCGCCTTTTCAGATATTCTAGGACACTTAAACCTAGTGCGCTAATGACATGTTTTGTCAAGCCCCTAACTACCCCCGAAACGTTAACACATAACCTAGGACCACAAGTGATATAAAGCTAACCCTGCTGGTATGATCATGAGCATACTAAAGATAATAAACTGAATAAGTAAACAAAATCATAATTTAAACTTAAAAGATGGGGAATACCCATATTCTATAACTGAGATATTTGAAATACTGACGAGTTTGACACAAAATAAATATTAACTCAATACTAAGCTGAACTAAGTGTGTCTGAAAATTGCCTCTAAAAAGATTAGAAATGCCGATACAGGCCCCAATTAAATCTAGCAAAAATAGAAACTAAAGGACTAAATATTAAAATGAAACTCATGACTGTTGTCCTCGGAGAATGAAGACTCACCACTGAGAACCTCAACCTACATCACGAGAAGATAAAGCTAATATACACGTCAATATTTGCAAGGTACTAAATATGTTTAAGCATAAATGAACAAGCTCAAAAGCAAGTATAATAATCTGAACATGATATATTTAATTCTGACAAAATGATGCAATGACCAAATTTATAACATGCTGAGATTAAATACTAATAAATCTTAAATATAGGCAATGCAACAGAGTCTGACGGAATTGTGGGGGCTACTAATAACCAATAATAAAATCACATGAGCTAAATGGGGAGTCGGATGTATACGCCCCTCGAGAGGACCCAATATACCCTACCAAAGGTATAAAGGCATGCTGACGTGATCACTAAGCTGATTGCCCGCAGAGGGGACTTACAATTTAGTTGTCTAGTAGTTCTGGGATTAATTTGATATGTTGAACCCTAGTCCAACTCGGTATTATGCTACTCCTAATGAATTATGTAATTAACAGATTATGACTGAGTTTCTCGAAATACTGGATAGCTCAAAAACTAAACATGCTAATTTAGCATGCAACAATTAATCTTGTTATTATGCATTTATAGTTGAGGCATGTATATCTGGAGTGACTAAAATATTTGACCTAGAATATATAATTAAAAAACAAAAGAAATATATAGCTAGGGTTCTAAAATTTATGCAATAATCTGAGCAATAACATGATATTCTTATTTGGAACATCTAACTAATAAATTCATGAAGTTCTGTCAAGGTTCTAGAAAACCTAGGTCTAATCATGATATGAGAATCAAGAATTTGACTAAAAACTAGAGACACAATGGGTTAAAGGAACCCACTGGTGAAATCCCACATACCTGGTGATGAAATCCACGAAGCAATATTTGGATTTTGGGGATAAAACTACTAGAAACTTGATGATTTAGCATCAAAACAACGTATCTTGGGGTTTAAACTAAGTGGGAAAATACCAAATGACCCCTAAGTTAATTATTACTGGACAAAACAACGACAGGGACAGACGTGCTGTCGTTCATTCGAAAGTCCTTTTGTTGGATCCTAGGTTTGGTCGGTTCATTAAGCCTTTACTAAAATGAGTATAACTTTTTACCCGGATGTATTATTTTAGCAAAGTCGGTGGATATGGAAAAATAATTCAATTATCTATGTTTCAGTATGTCATGGATCACCTAATTCATTTTGATCTAAGAGTTATGATCGATTGAAGTTGACCTAACAACACTTCCCCCCTAACTGTCTACAAATTTTTACACACAGACTGTAGGTCGAATGACGGTCCATTTTGGTCAATCATTGTTCATTTCAGAGAGTGGGTAAATGGCGTGTTAATGGACGGACACAGACTACGGACTGTAGTCTGACCTATGGATCGTAGGTCCGTCCGTCGATCGAAACATAAGTAAGTTTTTCTTAACTATGTTTTTGGGGGCTTCAGACACAAATAATAGATGTGCAGGACCGGTCGCAGGTCAGGCTACGATCTGTTGATGGTAACTGTCGATTGCACCTTCGGATTTTCTGAAAAGTTTAATTTAAGTATATTTTAGATACAAGTGATAAATTTAATATTATTCTAGTACTGTTGAATATTAGTTCTAATGCAAAACAATGGTTTTACATTATCTTTCAAACACTCAAAAACATTCTTCATTGTCATCCAATGAATTTGATTAAAATTACTTGTGAATTGATTCAACTTACTAATAACACATACTATATTTTACCGGGTACACTTCATGATATGTATCATACTTCTCAATAATTTAGCATAACAAAGTCAGAGTCACTTGTTCCTTAATTATTTTGAAGTACAAAGCTCACATTTATTGGAGTCTTGACAATATTAAAATCCATATACTTGAACTTGTCAAGTACCTATTCAATAAAATTAATAACTTAAATGACTTTCATATCGAACTTAAATTACCATATGATTAATAGCATTTATGTCATAGATATCTCTTTTGATGATCAACATTTCATCAACATAAAAACAAATGACCACCTCGTGATTTGAAGTGTCTTTAATATAATAACATTTCACATATTTGTAAAACCCTGAAAATGACTTAGGTGAAATAGATCCTAACATTGTTTTCATAATTGTATAAGGTCTTAAATAAGTCTATTAGATGTTATAGAGGCAGTGTCTAAGGGTTTAGGTGTATTAGAAGTCAAACGTCAAGGGACGACCAACCCGTAGGTGGTGGGTGTCGTTTGGTTCTTAGCCTGGGTAGAAATACTCCCATTTTGAAGACTCTGAACCCATCGACGAAGGCAAAGAAGGCCCGTGTATGGGCTTACGCCCCGTCGATGGGGCAATCGTTGATAGTGGCCTGCATGCGTGAAGTTTCACTATAAGTTGAGGGGTGACGTTGCAATTTCACCCCACTTACAAATAATAGTATTTTAGGTTTATTTAGGGTGTTTTAATTATGTATATAAGTTTTTAACACTTATAATATATTATTCATTCAAATAAAAACCCCAAAATCCCTTAAGAATTCCCAAAGACTCCATTGAAGTCCAAAATCATGGAAGATTTTGGTGTGACTTTTTCAGTTGAAATTCTTCATCAAAGTGAATAATTAACATCATTGATGTACTACTTTTTATCCTTGAAACTTTTATCATTTAGGAGCCCAACTCTCAAGATGTTTTATAAGTTTTCAAGTTTGAATTGTCCAATTTCATGATTCTTCCATGGGTTCTTGCATCAATTGTTTTTAAACATCTATTATCGATTTGATGGATGTTTTATTGATTATTTTAATCTGAATTACCTATGAACCCATGAATTTGATGAACCCTAGTTTTTGACTAAGTTGTGGGTTACTTGATAATGATCAAATGTTGATGAATTCTGATGTAGTTTTATGTGGGTATTCATTGATGTAATAATTGTAGTAACTGATATCTAGGTCGTATAGATTGATGAATTTATATTAAATTAACCTAGTTTATTCATTATTGTAGTTTTTTATGTTGAATTGTTGGCTATGGCCTTGGGTAAGGGTCTTGTGTTATCGAATTGAGTAAGTTGACTTAGGATTAAGCTGTTGAGGGTGAAATGGGGGTTTGCCGCCCTATTTACTTTAATTTAATGTTATTTATAGTTTGATTCTATTGTGACTTGTATGGTCCACTTATGGTGGTTGTGTTATGTGTTTTACTTGAAATTTATGTGGCCTTGTCGACGTCATTTTATGCAATATGATGATCATGGCCTTGCTGGAAACTACTTGAATTAATTTTACTATTTGTGTAGGTTGATTATGTGAATCATGAAAATATCTATCTATATGAGAAGACATATATGTGTTCTTCTATTCATGTTGTCTTAGGTGATGATGTTAGGCCATGGCTTTGACCTGTATGCTTATAATGTTAGGGTTGAGTCTTGGTTATTCCTTCTTGACTATATGTGTCTATGTTGATTACATTGATGATGTTATTATAGTATATAATATGACTTCAAGATGTTAGGCTCGTTTCTAGGTGCTTCTAGAATGACTTGGATTATGAGTTATAAGTGAAGTATGTGATGTCTTGTCTGGGTTGACTTGTTTCCCTTGGTATATGACTATGAATATGTGACGTCTTGATTTAGGGTGTTATATCTCTTAGTCTTGAATGTATGAATGGCATGTGGCCTTAATGAACTTAAGAGAGTCTTTTTATGTGAAAATCTTCACTTAGTGGTAATGTTAAGATGGTTGAAGTCATAAGACGTAACGTTATCCTTCAAAGTAAAGGAATGATGGAGTTAAGGTTAATTGGCTGGAACGACATCATATTGATATTTAGGAAAGTCATCATGAGCTTCTTGTCTCCATTGTGAGGTAGCCCTAGTGGACCTTCTTTTGTAAGGTAAATGTCATTGGGTCATGAACTTTTTATGGAACCATTTTATATTAACCTATATGTGAATTACTCTATGAGAAAGAAGGATAGCATCGTTTGAGCATAGTAAGGGGAAGTAGTTCTAGTTAAAGAGTAAGACTAAATTACAAAGTATGCCATTCATATTCCTAAACAATGTGCCTACATGGGATGTGTGTAAGTTCTACCCTTGGCAAGTAGAACAACCTCATCGGAGTAGGATAGAACTTCAGATTTTATGTGTTGCTATCATGGTCTATTTCAGATATTGCCTATTCTCATCATATGGAATACCTTTTAGCATTAGAGATGTTTATGAGTTTTAGGTGGTGTTATGGGACGCTATCTAGACATTGCACAATAGACTTTGTAAGATTTACTTGGAATTTCTAGGTCTTTGTTAAGACCATTACCAGAATGTCTTTTATGTGATGTATGAGTCTTAATGAACTAATGAACTAATGACTTATGTTAAGAATTATGTAAATGAATAAGTACCTAATCTAAGGTGACTTAATGATTCCTTAGCTAAAGTGTGAAGAGGGCATAAGAGATAATCTCTTCATGTCTTATCTTTAGAAGACTTGAGGATGACTCTTTTTAGGGAATATGTTTGGTGTTTTGGACATGATCTGAGCCTTAGGTAGTCTTAAGGACTATTTAGGTTAACTTAAAAAGGTCATTCATGTATGATATCTTCTTGATTTACTTAAGTAGGTATTTTGATAGCCTTTAGAAAAAGAATGTCATATCATCTATGTGTTGGTGTATTATATTAGAATGATTCTGTTTGAGGGAATCTATAGTATCTCTTAACTATGTGTGTAAAGGATTGTATGAAGGTCGCCTCACAACTTACTCAAGTGAGACTTAGAGTCACCTTTGGTAGAAGAATCTTACCTTGATGTTTATGATGCTTTTTAAGTGTGTATGTGACTCATTATAAGTAATCTTAAGGGTCATTTAGGGACATCTAGAGAGGGTTTATGGGTGGTCTCTTTGTGTGACTTAAGTGAATCTTAGGATACATTTGAGTGAGAAGATTACATTTTAAAGGGTGTCTAAAGTGAAGAATAAGTAACTTCACTTTACAGTGAAGTAATTCACTGTACCAGTGAATGAGGTTACTGTAAAGTGACCTTAACAATTTTGATTTTTGTTTTAAATGTTATATTATGTGTTTCTAAGTTGTTATATATTTTTCCTATGATTATAATATTATTTCTAAAAGAAAAGATGCATATTTTCAATGAATGTCCGCTTTCATGAAATTTATGCATAATGTCGTACTTAGTACATGTGGTTGTACTAACTCCATGCTTTTATCAATCTATATAGTTATAGGTAGGTGAGGTGCTTTTGGGTAGTGAAGACTTGGATTGTAGAATCGTTCAAGAGAAGTTGAAGTATGTCCTCATTTGACTCAATGGAATATATCTTTTATCATTTTCATTTGAAATATTATAATAGACTAAGTATTTCTATATTCGTATTGAAGTATGGGACGTGTCCCAAGTATTCTTGTGTCTTAAGATAATGAGATTGAGACTTAGTATTTCCTATTGCATTATATGAAAGAGATTTTTATAGACTATATTAAGTTCTGTGAAAAGTTTTAATTTCGCACTACTTTTCACTATGTTTATCAATGAATGATACGTAACGGCTTGTATAAGACCTCCGATCGGTCAAGTACACCGTTTGCAATTCGAGATTTCCCCTAACTTCTAGGGTGTGGTTTCGGGATGTGACAAGCTTGGTATCAGATCATAGGTTTGTTAAAGTAGTATTATGAATCGAAAAGTCTCATCAAGTCACGTCTAGTAAAGTCTTGACCATATGTGTGGGTCGCGCCACATCTATTGGCAAGAGGCAATAGGACGATAGAATTTCCCTTCTTTTCTACTCCTATGTCTTGTGATAGAGTAAATGTTATGAGTATCCTTCGTAATGTGTTTCCTTGTGTTTCTAGGATATGAATACTAGATGGATGGTCTATAAAAGGTTGGAAGAGGAGATGATGAATGAGGAGGTTCCTCCTCAAGTTGAGAATGTTCCTCAAGATGAGCAACGTGTCCAAGGTGCTCAAGTGCCTCCCCAAGGTGATCACATCCCTAGTAATGAAAAGGAGGTAATGGGGTTACGGTGGTTCATCCGGATTTGACTAATGAAGAGATTTAGAGAGGCTTTGCTTTCTTTAGATAGAGCCGTGACTACTCAAGCTAATTTGAATCATGCCTAGGGAGAATGTGGTGGAGATGAATCCTCCTATCTTTCTTGTCTCTAAGGTGAGAGAGGATCCACAAGTGTTTCTTGATGGGGTATATAAGGTGTTGAGTTCTATGGGAGTTACATATAAGGAGAAGGAAAATTTGGCTTTGTATCAACTGAGGGATGTTTTTCAAATATGGTACACTCAATGGAAGAACAATGGGAAGTAGGAGTCAGGTCCTATTTGATGGGAGGTATTCAAGGAAGCTTTTCATGGTAAGTACTTTCCCTGGGAGAAAAGAGAAGTCAAGGTGTAGGAGTTTATCACTCTCAAACAAGGTGATATGATAATTGAGGAGTACTCTAAGAAATTTTCAACTTTCTCTAAGTATGCCCCTTCTCTTGTGCCTAATACAAGAGATGAAACGAGTCACTTTTTGATGGGAGTAGCTGACTTAGTGATGGAAGAATACCGTACCTCTATGCTACATGATGATATACCGTAGCTAGACTGGTAGTGTATGCACAATTGATAGAAGAGTCTAAACTTAGGAGGATGGCTAGAAGTTTGAAAAGGAGTGGTACTAATGATAAATAGAAAACTAGGTTTAAGAAGAGGTCTCAAACTCAAGAAGAACCTAAGAGTGCTAAGGTGAAATTGGAGAAAGGAGGTAGTTCTCAAAAGGTCAAACCTTCTTGTGCCAAATGTGGAAAAAAACATTATGGTGATTGTGTATTGGATATCGGGAGTTGCTTTGGTTATGGTAAGGAAGGACACAACCTGAGAGATTGTCCTATGACTGCTTCTAGAGGAAGAGAGGCTAAGCAAGCTGCTCCTAGTGTTTCAAAGGATGAAGCTCCAACAAAGAGGTGTTTTTGTGCACTCCGACCTAGAGGGGAGAAGCCGGATGACGGTGATAATGATGTTGGTAATTTCTCTTTATCTTGTGGTAATATGAGTTCCTTCTTAGTGGGGGAGTGTGGTTAGTAAATTGGAAAGAATGGTATAGAAGCATGTTTCATATGCATGGTGTTTAGGAGTTTTGTTGAAATTGAATTTTATTAACTTCTTGCATTGTGTATTTTATGAAGTTATGATTATATTTTAATATGTGTCTATATGATGTTACTTTTCATATTAGCATGTTTATATCATGAATTGCCTAAAAGTTGTATTTTTGAAAAATTGGTAAAATCACTATAGCATTAAAACAATTTACTGTAAAAATTTTGCAAAATTGACTATTTGACTCTTTGGTCTAAAATTGTTGTAATATTGTTATAACTGATTTATATAGGCATTATATTGAATATAAAATGAGCTATCATTTTTTGGAATGAAGCATGTGAGTATCATGGAATAATGAGTTATACAATTGTTTTCAAGTTTTTCTTGTTTTGTTAATCTCTTGACTATGTGAATTTGATGTTTTCTTCTTCGTTATGAGTTGCGTGGTATGTTCATGAGTTGTTACTTAAATCTCTATTCTTGGAAGTGTTTGGATAGTGTCAAGTGTTATTCGAGGACAAATGTTGTCCAAGTAGAAGAGATTGTAAGATCCCGAAAATGATTTAGGTGAACTAGAGCCTAATCTTGTTGTCATTATGGTCTAAAGTCCTAAATAAGTCTATTAGATGGTATAGAGGCAGTGTCAAGGAGTTTAGGTGAATTGGAAGTCAAACGTCATGGGACGACCAAGACGTGCAATGACTAAGTCACCTATGTGCCTCATATGTCGTCTTCACTGTTATTGTGTGATTCATGAGGTTTTAAGGTCCATCATCCATTTGGATCTAAGTATCCACCAACGAGACCCTACCAAAAGTCCGTTGGATCAACGATGGTCCGTTGGTGAAGGTTCGTTTGTGAGGCCTGAAAATCTGTGAAGTCGCTGCCAACTTGGGGTGTTTATGTATATACACCCCAATACTTTTAAGACCCTATGTAGATAATTTTAGTATTTTTAGGTTATATTAAAATAGTTTTAAAACCTATACCTAGACAAGACCCCTCGTTTAAAAATATTAAAATTGTCTCTCTCTAAAGACTCTATTGAAAGCTAGAGGTCAAGGAAGGACAGGAGGGCTGGTTGAAAGTGTATCTTCATAAAAAACTCTTGGATTTTGCTTCCTTAAGTGAGGTATGGTATCCATTATTGAATATCTTTTCATTCAAGAAGCAAACTTCCAAAAAGGGTTTCTAAACTCAAACTCCTTCAAACTTTGATTTCTAGTAAGGGTCTTCTTGTATTTATGTTTTAATAGTTTATATGTATTTAATTTTGGTTGAATGGGTGATTTTTATGTTAAATCTCTAATGAAACTCTTGTTTATGTATACTTAAACTTTTGTCTTGATAATGGGTTATGTGACTATGATTTGAGTAGGGTTTGAACTTGAGTCTTCTTGTATTTGTCATGTTTGTGTAGCTACTTCCCTAAGGGACTTAATATGGTTAAATATTGATAAATATTTTATGAGTGATGATGATTTGAATTGATTTTGAGTTACTTTCATTATATAGTTCTTATTATGAAGTGTTATTGAGTGGTACGATCCATCTTGGGATGGCGTTATTTAGTATGTTTTGGATATATAATCTTGAAGGTCTAACATGTGAAATTAATAGATATTGGAAATGGGTCTTGTATTGTGTTTTGGTGTAGCTTTAATTGCATGCTTGAACTACTTTAAGTCTAAATGAAGTATATGATTATGAGAAGCATGTAGAGTGTGTAATTTGATTAACCAAGGTTAAAGTATGTGTAGAACTTGATGAAAATGAAACAATTCTTATATTCAAGGTGTGAACATGTACACACACACACTTTAAAGAATGTATTATACCAAGTTGAGTAAAAAGGGGAATCTTGAGGGGGACACACTTCGTGAGTTGAGATGTGGTGTCTAGTAGCAACCTCTCCATTCCTAGTGAGATTTTATGCTAGACTTTTATGCTAACAAATCCTTGGGGATTTATGTCTAGAACCGAGTTGATATGAAGGGGAGGCGGATTACACTTCGTGAGATGAGATGTTGTAGTCCAAAGTACCTCTTAAGATGAGTACTCCTTGTTAGTAGAGAATAAGTTACGTAGTAGCAATCTCTTAATCCCTTAAATAAGTGTCCACAAAGGTGTAGCTATTGGGAAAGCCATGTAAAAGCTAAGAAGAATGACCTTACTCTAGGCAAGTGAGGATCCTTCATCCGATAGGGGTTAATATCGGGTTTACATTCCTAAATCTCATAGTCTATGTACGTTAAGAAAATCCCCCACAAAGAATTGATTGAACTAACTCTTTTAAAAGAACGTACTACTTAGGGTAGGTAGTGGTATGAGACTCTATCTACTAATTGCACTAGGTAGGACCTTCCGAAAGGGAAGACTTGGGGACAAACCTTCTAAAAGAATGTACTACTTAGGGTAGGTGGTGGTATGGGACATTATTTACTCATTGCTCTAAGTAGGCATTCCGAAAGGGAAGACTTTGGTGGTTTGTTGGGTTTCTATTAATGTCTTGCCATTGATTGAGGGGCTTGTTTCTCCCAAGTTGAGTAAGACGAAAGGGGTAGTCTTGAGGGTTGCTTTAGTGTGTATTGGAGGAGGTATATGCATACTTCCTTCATATCTTACCTTTTTGAGTCTTAGGATAATTCCTAGGAAGGGAAACTCTTAAGGAAAATAAGTTCACTTTATTTTTTTCTTGACCTTGGAAGTTCATTCATTTAGGATAGGAAAGTTCATTGTAATTGCTCAAGTTGAATTTATTGTGAATGCTTTAAATGATTCATTGTCAATTTTCAAATGTATTTACTGTAAATGCTCAAGGATTTCCCTATGAAGGTCATGTTGGTTTACATTTATGTTTTATGTTGGCTTAAAATTATGGAAATCTTATCTTAGTTGTAAATGATGGTTGGTATAATGTTTTGCCTTTGTATTCATAAATTTTTACTTAAATTGCATGAAAAGCTATTTTTACTAAAATGTCCGTTTTTACATATTTTTGCATATGCCATACTTAGTACATTGTTTTGTATAAACCCCAAACTTCTCTATACTATATAAGTATAGGTTGAAAGCTTTTGAAGGTTTGAAGGCTAGAAGAAAGATCTTGGGAAAGTGTCTCTCAAGGAAAAGTATGTCCTCATATATTCGAGGGCATAGTACCTTTATTAGCTTTACTCAAAGACTTGTTATGTATTTTACTTTATTGTAGAGGTCCATGTCACTAAGATATTATGTCTATTACGTCGTGTCTTTAAGTTGACTTGTGACGACGAGATCTCTAAGTATTTATGAAAGATTATATTTTATTATTTATTCGTGAAAAGTTATAAATTTCCGTACTACTTTTCATGTCTTATGTGATGAACGTTAGTAAAGGACTTGTAAAAGACCCTAAAGGGTCAAGTACACCCGATCGGGAAACAAGGGTTCTCCCTAACTTCTAGGGGGTGATTTCGGGCCGTGAAAGACTTGGTATTAGAGCATAAGGTTTTGGAAAAAAGTTTAGGTTCTATAAGTCTCAAAAGCCACATCTAGTAGAATCTTGGTCATTAGTGTAAGTCGCGACAAATCCATGGGCAAGAGGCTATAGGATGATAGAAGTTTCATTTTCTTCTCTATTCTAATGTCGTGCCTTAGAGTAGAGTCATATAAGGTGTCTTATCTTAACCTCTTCTCTTTGTGTTTATAGGACATGCATATGAGGAGATGAACCGCTAGAAGGGAGGAGGGTGGTGTAGCTAATGACAGGATCCCTATCCGTGACAAAATTCCTATTGTTGGCCTAGAGAGGAAGAGAATGTAGAGGTCCCCTTCAACAACCTCAGGTTTCTCCGGAACCCCAAGGACCTCAAGTTACTCCTATGCCTCAAGATCCTTTTGTTGAAGGTGATATGACTAATGTGGAGTTGCAAGCTGCCCTAATGAACTTCACCCAACTCATGACGGCTCAAGATCATGTTGTCAACAATCACTTTCTAGGCCAAGCTAACCAAAGAGATAGGCCCCAACCAAATGCTAGTAGTCTCGCCTCTAGGATTCAGGATTTCATTACGATAAACAGTCCTACTTTTCATGGAACTAAGGTTGATGAAGAGCCACAAGGTTTCATAGATGAGGTCTTCAAAGTGGTAGATGATATGGGTGTGACCCCTAAAGAGAGAGCGGAGTTAGGTGCTTACCAACTTAAAGAGTTGGCTCAAGTGTGGTTTAAGCATGGAGGAGTGAGAGACCCCTAGAAAGAGGGCCAGTTGATTGGAAGAATTCAAAGAGGCTTTTATAGATAGGTTCTTTCCCCTAGAGTGGAGGGAGAGGAACATGGTTGAATTTATGAACCTTCGTCAAGGTGGAATGAGTGTGCAAGTGTCACTCTCCAATTCACCCAACTCTATAAGTATGCCCCAACCATGGTAGCTAACCCTTGGGCTAGGATGAACAAGTTTATGATGGGAGTGTCTATATTGGTGGAAAAAGTGTGTCGTACGACAATGCTTCTTAATGATATGGATATCTCTAGTCTCATGGTTTATGCGCAACAAATTGCGGATTCCAAAATTAGGGAGATAAGGCAAGAGGGTAAAAGGCCTATGTCGGATGATTCTAGACACCAAAGTACTAAGAAGAAGTTTTATCCCAAATTTTCTTCCATGGGAAACAAGTATAGGGATACAAATCAACATTCTCAAGGTAATGGTCATTCTTTTGAAAGGGCTATGTTACCTACTTGTGGAAAGCAACATGGGGTTAAGAGTTTTGGAAAAACGGATGGTTGTTTTTCGTGTGGTAATAAGGGCCACAAGATGAGGGACTGCCCAAACCTCAAATCAAAGTGGAATATGGGTGTTATACTACAATGCTTCTTAATGATATGGATATCTCTAGTCTCATGGTTTATGCGCAACAAATTGAGGAGTCAAAATTAGGGAGATAAGGTAGGAGGGTAAAAGGCCTAGGTCGGATATTTTAGTCACCAAATTCCTAAGAAGAGGTTTTATCCCAAAGATTCTTCCATGGGAAATCAATATAGGGATCTAAATAAACATTCCAAAGGTGGTGGTCATTCCTATGAAAGGGCTAGGTTCCCTACTTGTGGAAAGCAACATGGGGTAAGGGTCTTGGCAGAACGGATGGTTGTTTGTCATTTGGTAATAAGTTCCACAAGATGAGGGACTTCCCAAACCTGAAATCAAGTGGGAAATATGTCAATCAAGCTTCCCTAGATCCTAATACTCCCAAGAAGAACCCTTTCTATGGGATGGGGGCTAGGAAGGATAATTAATCTGGATTGATGGTTTCGGTAAGTCTTAAGTCTTTGTTATTGTTGCCTTTTTTATGAAGTGATATTATGATTTTATAGTTAATATGATCATGGAATCTTGATGCATTACTTAATAATGAATTTTCAAAAAATATTGGTAACTTGGCAGTAAACATAGTAAACTTCATTGTGAGAATTTTGATTTTTGACAAAAAAATTGTTGTCTTGAGTTGAAGATTCAACGTGTGTAAGAGTATTGTGTATGAGCTTGTTTAATGTTGGGTGATGTAGCTCCTCCATAAAAGAAGAGTAAGAGTGAATTTTGACTTCTTGAAGTTTTGAAAAAAGAGTTTCTGTTGCTAAGTGTTTGAAAGTGTCAAAGGATTCTCTTTGTTAGTTGATGCTTTGATTTTTAGTTTTTTGATTGTGATTGAGGTGTTGTATATTATGCTAAGTGATCCTTGTTATACTTAAAGTTTAAGTGTCATTCGAGGACAAATATTATTCCAATTGGGGGGGGGGAGAATGTAACGCCCCAAAATAAACTAAGGTGAACTAGATCCTGATGGTTGTTTCTTGAGTTGATTTTAAGTTAAACTAAGTTAGTTTAGTGTCGTTAGGCAGTGTTTGAATTTTAATTAAATTTGGAGTTCAATCGACCAAGAACGTCCATGACGTTTGAAAAGTATGCCTTAGAATATACTAGTGTGTCTTGTTGTGTTTAGACAAGTTTTACGTGTTCATTTTACTTGAAAATTCTATTGGATGTTACTTGACCTAGACGAATATGTTTAGGGGTTTTAAACGTCCGGCACAACCCCACCTAGGACCCACAAAGGGACCTAGATTAAAGACCCAAGACTTGGGTAAAATAAACCAAAAAGTTGTGGCCATCGACGACCCTAAGACGGTCCTTTGGTCCCTCAACGGTCCGTCGAGCAAGGGTGTCGATTGGACCTGTGAGTTCAGTTGTCCATGCTCCATTTGGAGCTAAGTATCCGCCAACGAGACCCTACCAATCGTCTTTTGACTAAACGATGGTCCGTTGCTTAAGGTTCCTCTGTGAGGCCAGCAAATCTGTGAAGTTGCTGCCAACTTGGGGTGTTTTATGTTAATACACCCCAAGTGTTTTAAGACCCTAGGTGGATAATTTTTTTTTTAGGTTATATTAAAATAGCTTTAAAACCTAGACATATACAAGACCCTTCTCTTCAAAATATTCAAACTCTCTCTCTCTAAAGACAAACTCCCTCAAGACTCTATTGAAAGCTAGAGGTCAATGAAGGATTGGAGAGCTGGTTGGACGTGCATCTTCATTAAAGCTCTTGCATTTTTCTTTCTTAAGTGAGGAATGGTATTGATATACCGTGGTTTCAGGATATTTTTAATGCTTTTTCCTTAAGTTTAGTGTGTGTCCAAAAGCCTTTTTGTATTGATTTTATGTAAGTTTTTCTTTATTTGCAGGAAATCTATCTAAAGATGAACGCGGAAGTTTTTGAGCATAAAATGCAGAAAAGTTACCACCTACAGGACCTGTGAAGATCCGTCGAGCTTGTGATGGCATGTAGGTGGCATCGTATTGAAGCTGCTGAAGGAAGATGGGGAAGTCTGACCTAAGTGTGGGATTACGAAGTTCATAAACCATGAGGGTCCGTTCCTGCTGGATCGTCATGATTACCAAACTATAGTCCCAGTACCCAAATTCCAAGAAGTTTAAGTGTTATGGAATGGAGACCCTCGATGGACCCTCGTTCTTGGAACGATACGTTATACCTGTTCATCGAGGGTAATGAAGAAAGCAACAGAAGGATTTATTATAGTTTAGGATGAAAGAAACCATGATGGCCCGTCGTGACAACGACGGCCCATCACAATGTTCGTCGACTCGGACGCATTTTGACAGATTTTCAGCAATTAGAATCCTTCTTTTATTAGGTTTTTTGTTTTTTATAAATAGTTGGAAAACCTCGTTTTGGGGGTTAGATTCTCTTAAGTTAGACTCTCTTATGTTAGACTCTTTGATTGTAGACTCTTTGATTGTTAGACTTTTGGAGAATCTCTAGTCTTCGATTAATTTCAGTAATTGATCCACTTTCTCTGGAATTGATTGTTGGTGTGTTTGCTGATTAATCAAGTGAACTTCTGAGTTTTATTATTTGTCATTGAAGTAAGTGCATGAATTCTTATATTACATATATGAATATTGTCATTATGACAATGAGTAACTAAACCCCATAACTAGGGTTGTAGGAACCATGGGTGTATAATGAGTAAAATCTAACTAGAATAACAATTTTAGAATAGTGTCTTGCATGTATTTATAATTCTTTCGTTTAGAAGTCTTTTCAATGGATGGCCAACATTAGAACTTGGCTTAATGCTACCTGCCAGACCAAGGAGGTAGATAATTGGAAAAGAATTATCAACATATATTTAGTGTATACTATCTTATAGGCTAGTATTAATTGGTGCGAGGTAATAACTTAGTCAAATATCGACTACCATGCTTAATATGAGGTAAACATAAGGGTAAGTATAGCAACACACATAGCCAGACCAAGGTGCGGAGTGAAATTTTCTAGATGCCGTACTAGGGATTTTGAAATACATAACACATCACTTTGCATGCAAGATACTAGGAAAGAATTGTTATATTTAGAATTATTAAGTTAGGAACATGGTGGGAACACTTAAACCCTAGTTACTTTTATTAATTTATTAAACTGCAAGATTTGATTCTGTTAGTTAGTTACTTTAATTTAGTTAGTCTTTCTAATTAATTTTGAAATAATAACCCCTGTTTTATTGTCTCTTATTTTCTATGGAAATAGTAGACTAAATAATAATAATAATAGATTAAAGTTAGGTCTTCACTATTTTCCTCGTGGGAACGATCTCAACCTAATTAGTTTGGTTCTTTACTCGATACGACCGCTTTACTTCTTATATGATAAGTAAGTTTGAGCGTATCAAATTTTTGTGTCGCTGCTGGGAAAAGTAGCTTTTAGATTAACTTAAACTTAATAATAAAGTTTAGTCAATATTTTCTTGATTTTACTTTTCTATTGTTTTTTATTCTTGCAGAACTATCTTCCTCGTATTCCAAATACACGGAGAGAAAGTGAACGCTTGTTTACCTACGATCACGAATTAGAGTGTACACTACGCAATATGAATTGAAACTTGGGTATTAATGATGATGAACCAAACCCGAACATCCCATCTCTTGTTGATGTTCATGGTCACTTATTACCCGATGATCCGGGTGAAAATCCACATAGGGGACAGAATCCCACTCCACGTCCTCAACAATTCTACAGAGGCTATGATAATATAGCAGACTCTGATGGGCCACTTGTCTTGCCTCCTCTACCACAAGACAACACCTTTGTGGTAACTAGTCGTCTCATGCAAATGCTTACTGCCAGAGGTTTGTTTTTAGGTCTACCTTCTGAGGATCCACATGCCCATATAGCTAAGGTAAGGGCACTGTGTCTAAGTTGTGTAGGGAGGCCTATTTTGGATTTGGATGTAATAGGCCTAAGAGTATTTCCTCTCTCACTGATGGGAGAGGCTGCTATTTGGTTAACTGAGCTCCCTTATAACTCAATTTTCACTTGGAACCAACTAAGGGACGTTTTCTAAGCACGCTACAACCCGGTCTCCAAGAAACTAAACCACAAAGACAGAGTGAAAAAAAGTGGCACTACTAGGAGAGTTATTTAATAGTTCTTGGGATAGATTCACCTCATTTTTTAGAAGCATACTGAATCACCGCATATATGCTGAGTCATTGAAGGAATACTTCTATCGGGGAAAAGATGATAATAATAAAACAGTGTTGGATACTAATGCGGATGGTTATTATGGGGAGTGTCTTAGGCTGATATTGCCGAAAAGTAAGGGAAAATCTCCCATAACAATAATGCTTGGAGTACTAGGAAATCAGATACAGGGAGGAAAACCTTCGCAGTGCAATACACTTACAACCCAGCCACATATGAGACTCGTGAGGAGATTGCTCAGATGAGAACTGAGCTTGGGTTGGTATTAAAACATATGACTGGGTTGCAAAAAAGATAAATGCAGTTAACTACTTGTCTAACCTACCACCACCAAATGATGAATGTTATTATGAAGAGGATTCCTATGCAGTAAATGAGCAGACATGGGGTTTCCGACCGAGGGCCCAAGGCTCTAGTAAGGAGAATTGGCGCCAAGGTCAAGGGAACCAATGTCAGATCTATGGTAACTACAACTATGAGGGTCATTATGTTCGAGATGGAAATTACAACCGCGACAACAACTTCAACATGGGTAACTATGGTAATAGAAAGTATAGCAATGGTCCCTATGTTCCTCCTCAAATTCGTGAAGTTACTCCTAGGGATGGTGGAGATAGTATGGCGCGAGTTGAGGATATGTTGCATAAAATGATGAGGAGGTTCGATGCTAGTGATGATCACACTAAAGAGTTAAGAAGTTTTTTAGCAGGTATTGGGCAGAAAGTCGATACACATGCAATATCGATTAAGCATTTTGAGTTACAATTGGCCCAATTATCTGCGACTTTGAACACATGGCAACCGGGCACTCTTCCTAGCAACACTGTTCAAAATCACATAAATGATGGACATTGTATGGCAATCACTACTCGCGGTGGTAAGCATACCTTCTACCCACCTATGTTGTCTAATGAGAAAAAGGTGACAAAAGATAATGATACAGTGGTAGAGTTTAATGGTGAAGTAGAAGATAACACTGGAAAAGATGTCGAAGTGCCTAAAAAGGTAACTCCCATGCCTAGATCACCACAACTATTTCCTCAAAGATTAGTGAAAAAAAATCGAGGATGGTAAATATCGGCATTTTATAATGATGTTGAAGTAGTTTTCTATCAATTTCCCTTTGGTAGAAGCTTTCGGAAAAATGCACGGTTATGCCAAGTTTATGAAAGATCTGGTTACAAAGAAAAGATCGGTAACTTTTGAGGATGATGATAAAATGCAACATTGTAGTGCTATTGCTACAAGATCTCAGGTACAAAAGAAAGAAGATCCGGTTGCGTTCACTATCCCTTGTAAAATCGGGTTGTTACATTTTGTGAAAGCATTATGTGATCTAGGGGAAAGCATAAATCTCATGCCCATGTCGATTTACAAGAAGTTGCGTTTGGGTGATCCAAAGCCCACTGCGATGCGGCTAATAATGGCTGATCCAACAGTAAAAATTCCTGTAGGGATACTCCACGATGCGCTAGTAAAAGTGGAGTCGTTCATATTTCCTGCATATTCTGTTATTTTTAATTGTGAAGTCGATTTTGAAGTGCCCATTATTCTTGGGAGGCCATTCTTTTCAATGGGAAGAGACTTAGTTGATATGGAAAAGGGGCAGATGAAATTTTAGTTGAACAATGAAGAAGTGACCTTCAACATTTGTAGTCCCATGATGCAGAGTGGTGAGATCCAATCGGTATCTGCTATATCCTACAAAGTTGGTGAGTCATCTGAGACGCAAATAGAAGAACCTCTAGGTGTAGAAGCATTAGCGACAGTGATATGAATTTTGATAACCATTGCATTGAAGAGTATGACTCATTAGTCGCGGCTCTTGATTGAGGTGATGTTCGGTTTAAACTGAAGAAATATGAGTTAGAGATAAAGAATTGCGAGTCTCCACCCGCGTAACCATCTATAGAGGATGCTCGAAAGTTTGAACTACAAGATCTCCCACCTCATATTAGGTATGAATTCTTAGGAAATGGTGAAACATTGCGGGTAATCATTGCATCAGACCTGAATGAACAACTAGTTGAGAGTTTGGTGAAAGTGCTAAAAAGACCAAAATAGCTACTGGGTGGACTATTGCGGACATTATTGGGATCCATCCTAGTATTTGTTCTCATAAAATCAAACCCATGCCCGATCATAAGCAAAGTATTGAGTACCAGAGACACTTAAACAACCTATGCAAGAGGTCATGAAGAAGGAAATCATTAAGTTGTTGGATGCCGGAGTAATCTATCCTACCGCCAATAGTACTTGGGTATGCCTTGTTCAGTGTTTACCTAAGAAAGGGGAATGATTGTGGTCCCCAATGACAAAAATGAACTTGTTCCAATGAGAAGGTTACTGAATGGCGGGTGTGAATGGATTACCGTAAATTAAATGCATGGCCAAAAAAGACCATTTTCCTATGCTCTTCATGGATCAGAAGTTTGATAGATTTTCCGCAAAAGGGTGGTACTGTTTCCTAGATAGATATTCACGGTATAATCAGATTTCTATTGCACCAGAAGATCAAGAGAAAACCACTTTTACTTGTTCATATGGGACATCTCCGTTAAGGAGAATGTTGTTTGGGTTGTGCAATGCACCCGCCACATTTCAAAGATGTATGATGTTCGATATTCTCTGACATGGTGGAAGATACTATAGAAGTTTTTATGGATGATTTTTATGTGGTTAGTGAATCATTCGAGCGGTGTTTGAACAAATTATCTAAGGTCCTTAAGAGATGCAATTTAGTACTAAATTGGGGAAAATGCCACTTCATGGTGAAAGAAGGTATTGTTTTGGGTAATCGCATATCAGAAAAGGGCATAGAGGTTGATCAAGCTAATGTCGAGGTAATAGAGAGACTTCCCCCACCTATCTCTGTAAAAGATATGAGAAGCTTTCGTAGGCATGCAGGTTTTTACCTGAGATTCATCAAAGATTTTTCAAAAATAGCAAATCCGTTGTGCAAACTGCTGGAGAAAGATTGTAAATTTTATTTTGATGAATCCTGTCTTAAAGCATTCGGCGAGCTAAAATAAAAATTGGTGTCTACACCTATCATTATTTCTCTAGATTTGAACAGTCCATTTGAGATGATGTGCGATGCTCTTGTTGTAGTATTGGGACAAAGAAAGAACAAAATCCTTAACCCCATTTACTATGCTAGTAAATCCCTAAATGAAGCTCAGAAGAACTACACAATGACTGAGCAAGAACTCCTTGCACTAGTCTTTGCTTTTGAAAAATTTCTCCCCTATTTGCTAGGTACTAGCGTTATAGTGCATACTCACAATTCAGCATTAAGATATTTGATGTCAATGAAGGATGCGAAACTGAGGTTGATTTGTTGGGTATTACTGCTACAAGAATTTGACTTTGAAGTGAGGGATACAAAAGGGACGAAAAATCAAGTTTCCGATCACTTGTCCCGTCTAGAAGATGAAGCTATGTGAGAGTTAGGGGAAAAGACTGATATTGATGATACTTTCCCTGATGAGCATGTATTGTCTGCCTCACAAGACTTGATTCCATGGTTTGCAGATTTCGCGAACTATCTAGCTAGTGATATTATTCCATCGTACTTGTCCTTTCATTAGAGGAAAAATTCATGTACGATGTGAAAAAGTTCTTTTGAGATGAACCATACATATATAGGAGTTTGTCGACGCTCTTATTCGGCGCTGTGTGCCAGAATGTGAGATGTTGAGTGTGTTACAAGCATGCCATTCCCCTCCAGTTGGTGGACACCATAATGGTATCTGAACCGCTCATAATATATTTTAATGTGGCTACTATTGGCCAACTCTTCATCAAGATGCTCATGAGTTTGCTAAAGCATGTGATAGATGCCAAAGAGATGGCGGCATTTCAAGAAAGCAAGAGCTCCCTCTAAACCCCATTCTTGTAATTGAGTTATTTGATATTTGGGGTATTGACTTTATGGGTCCTTTTGTCAGTTCTTATCGAATGAAGTATATTTTAGTAGCGGTTGATTATGTATCTAAATGGGTGGAAGCTATCGCCCTCTCAAACAATGAAGGGAAAAGTGTCAGTACGTTCTTAAAAAGAATTTATTTTCTCGTTTTGGCACCCCAAGGGCAATTATTATTGATGGGGGCTCCCACTTTTGCAACAGATTGTTCAAGGGATTATTGGATAATAATGGGGTTCTCCATAATGTGGCCACTCCTTACCATCCTCAAACTAGTGGGCAAGTTGAAGTGTCAACTAGGGAGATGAAACATATATTGTCAAAAACAGTGAACGCTAGTAGAACAGACTGGTCAAGGAGGCTTGATGATGCTCTTTGGGACTACCGGACAACGTATAATCCTCCCATAGGCATGTCCCCATACAAACTTTTATATGGGAAAGCTTGTCATCATCCGGTTGAATTAGAGCATAAATCCATGAGGGCTATGAAAAAGTTGAAAATGGATTGGAACGAACTTGCAGAAAAACGGTTAATTGGGTCGAATGAACTCGATGAATTTCGCCTGAGAACTTATGAAAGCTCGTCCCTCTACAAAGAAAAGATGACGAGGTACCATGACCTAAAAATTGAAAAAATAGAGTTTATGGTTGGGAATTTGGTTCTTTTATTCAATTCTAGGTTGCGCTTGTTTCCGGGCAAGCTCAAGTCCAAACGGACTGGCCCTTACTTGCTTACCCAACTATTCGCTCGTGGAGCAGTTGAGTTGGAAACCAAGGAGGGTGTGGGTTCAAAGTGAATGGACAACACATAAAAATCTATTTCGGGCATGCTGAATCGGTGAATAAAGTGATCGAGGCATACCATCTTGATGAAGTCTGAATAATTTAGTGTCATAAGTCGTACTGCGACATTAAATAAGGCATTGATTGGGAGGAAACCCAATACTTATAGTTTTTTGTTTCTATTAATGATAGAATTTTCTACTAATGTGTTTTAAATTGGCACGAACATCACCAGGAAATTCTGCAGAATATCACTCTACAACAGTCACAGACGGACACATCGACGGACCGTCACGCATACGATGGATCGTCGCATGAATCCGTTGTGCCAGGTACGTCTTTCATTTATTTTCAAAACTAGGGCACACGCGACGGAACCAATTATAGACCGTCACATCTGAGATGGACCGTAGTCAGGGACTCGTTACATCATTAATGAGCGTACCCGACACGACCAGGAAGGGGGTATTTTAAAAAATTGTTAACATTCAAAAACCCCACCCCTTCATTTCACCCATTTCCTTCCCTCTTTATCCCATTTCCCTCCCTTTAAAACTTCCAACTTCCTACCTCTCTTCTCTATCAATTGATCGCTTCCCCAAATTTCCCAATTCCGGATATCACGTTTTTACCAGTCAAAGTCGATTGTTGTTGTTATGTTTTTGATCACCAAGTACCTCCCTTGCTTATTTTTCTCCTATTCTCAGGTATGTGTCTCTAATCTCTACCTATTTACGTTGCATTTTTTTCAATTAGTATTAACCTATTTCTTATTGATGGGTCTTCATTCGTCTATCAATTTTGTCTGACCTAGGTTGAGAATCCTCAAATTGCCTTGTTAAAACTCTTGAAATAGGTGCTTTAGCATTGCTAGTTTTGCTAGTTATTTGGGTTAGAAATATGTAGGTTAACACTAACAATTCCAATTGAGTCATAGGGGATGATTGTGGCATCCCCAGTTCTGTCACTGAATAACAGAACGAGAACCCGATGACGGACCGTCATACCTACGACGGACCGTCATAGGTTCTGTTCCAACACCCCACTGTTCGTTTTCTCTAAGTGTCCACAAACGAATAAATGCAACGGACCGTCTTTTCCACGACAGTCTATACTTCACAACCAATCTGGTTTTTAGAGACCCTTTTCCTTAGGGTTTCAAACTTTTTCCAAGTGTCCTCTAACGAACATCTAAGACGGACCGTCCTACGCAACCGTCATGACGGTCAGAGACCCATCTACTGAGGGTCTCCATAATTTTTCTAAGTGTCCTCTGACGGACATCTAAGACGTACCGTCATACCCTTGACGGCTGCACAACCGTCATGACGGTCAGAGACCCATCTTGTGAGGGTCTCCATACTTTTTCTAAGTGTCCGCTGACGAACATCTATGACAGATCGTCATTTCCACGATGGTCCGTCTTTCACAACCATCATGGTTGTCAGAGACCCTTGTACTAAGGGTCTCCCAATTTTCTAAGTGTCCTCTGACGGACATCTACGACGGACGGTCATACCCTCGACGGTCCATCCTGCAAAACTGTCTTGACAATCAGAGACCCCTCTTCTAAGGGTCTCCATATTTTTTTCTAAGTACCCCACAACGGACGTCGGCGATGGACCTTCGTTGTCACGATGGTCCGTCCTGCTTAGCCATCATACTTGTCATAGACATTTCTTCAGTGGTCTCCACATAAACATAGTTGAAGGAAGACATGACGGACACCACTACGGTTTGTCGTACTCACGATGAGCCATCACCTAGTCTGTCATGTTTCACTGTTACTGCAAAAAAGTTATTAAAACTTAGCTCATATGTTTATTTTGTGTCATTTTTCCTTATTTGCTCCTTCTCGTACTAACATTGATTCTTTACAGGTACTATCTCTAATGGCACAAAAACATGATCGAGTTTACGCACGTGGGCGTTCAAAGTCTCTCGCCCGGTCTGCCCGTCGGGTCATAGGCTCTGAAGATGAGCATGATACCGAGTACGTACCTCGAGGCACATCCACTCCATCACAGCTGCACGGGCTATTAAAGCTACACCCAAAAAGGTGGCGTCCGGCATAGTCACTGCCTCCCAGTCTGATGAGGAGCGCACACTGACCGCCACACCTTCTGGGTCAGCTACACATGAAGAAAGAGTGTCTGGCTCCTTAAGAGTTTCATGGTGGAGAACGAGCTGTCTACTCCAACCGGTGTCTGATACGGTAGCACATGCTCACACGGCTACGCAGGCTGCTTTTAAAATCCTTGACACTACTCCGGTCAAGTCTATCTCAGGTTGTAACACTGCCCTGAGTGCATCTCGCTCAGCCCCTTTCCCCGCTCTAGTCCCGCTTGCTATGGTCAAGAACTAGAGGCACAGATGGCTAAACTTCTGCATCACATCCAGCCTTGGATGCAAAGGTCTGTTGCTGAGGCAAAAGAGCGCTTGGAGAGTAAAATGGTATACTACACAAAGCGGAAGATCGCTGAGGTTCATCAGTGCTTGGATGCTTTTGAGTTGCGGGTGCTAGCCTTTCTAGCCACTCAGGTGGACGAGTCGACCCTTCAGGCTGCGGTTGAGAGTCTGCAAGCGGACATTGATATGATCCTAGAGTCTAGGGTGCCTGAGTCTAAGCCTCTTCTGCAGAGCCTTCTGAGGACACAGTGAAGGCGACTTATTCACAACTTCTGAAATTCCACCATCCCCCTCGAGAGCATGCCAAAAGGCAAAAGGGTTGATATAAGGATGAGGCTAGAGCACGGACAAAGGAGCATCGTGATATGGAGGCTGCAAGGAGAGCCTCGCTTGTTGATGAGGAGGCATGTCGGATCAGGGCTGTAGAGTCACCTACTGGGGCATCTAGATCCAGAGATGTGGAGACCGCGGGAGACACAACTGATAGTGTTGTTGCTGCTAAGGACACTTCTTAGGGTGTCAAAACTACAAAGGTAATGGGTTCCAGGGAACCGGATCCACCAGCTTGCTGATCGTCGGCACTTTGCACCCCAGGTTTGCCTCACCTAACACTCTCGTATTTTTATTTTTTTATCCATTGGGTACAATTACATATCTTTTGTCGGGGGTTGGGTAGATGGAAAGTGAGTGCTAGGGCAAAGTATGAGTAGCCCGATTCACTATCCTCTTTTGTGGTTTTCTTGCCTGTGTTCTTTTTCCCCAATAGACTGATTATTTTTCTTGTTGAACCGGCATGTCTATATCTTGTGTACATAGCTTAACTCTGAAGCATGATGTCTAAAATGATATCCTAATGTAATGAAAATAATGCATGACTAGGCATACTAATTTATAATTGTGTGGCTCTAAGCATGACATAGAGATACACCACTGCATGACCCTAAGTCTAAAATTCGAACTAGGTATCTGATAATCTGGTAAAGTAATAAGATGTCAAATGAGTGTGAGGAAAATTTAAATAGTCCACTATTTGTACTGAGCTAGAACTTGCATGACATAGAGATACACCACTGCATGACCCTAAGTCTAAAATTCGAACTAGGTATCTGATAATCTGGTAAAGTAATAAGATGTCAAATGAGTGTGAGGAAAATTTAAATAGTCCACTATTTGTACTGAGCTAGAACTTGCATGGTTAGTCCTGCTAAAAGTAAGCTATAATAAACAATTAGGAAAGGATAATAGGCCCTTGTTCAATATAGTCAATGTTTAGCCTAAAAGAAGAAAGAAATTAGTCCCTCTTTGATCCAAATGATTTGAGCTTGAAATAGACCTTTCTTTTTAACCCCAAATGATCTTCTCTGGGAATAATGTGTTGGCCCTGGTCCCTCCTTATACACCTGCACCTCAGTTTATGCCAAAAGCATAAGTTGAGGGTGGCTAATGCAGCAAAGAACCTTTTCGTTGCCCAGACCCAACTTTGGGTATTGTGTACATTGACTCATGGCAAAGATATGAGTTGAGGGTGGGTCTTATGAGGAAGGCTCTGGAAAGTGGGGTTGAAAGAACAAAGAAAGAGAAAGAACAAAAGTAAATTGACTCAAGAACAAGTAAAAGGAATGTGAAATAAAATAAAAGAATAAAAAAATAAAACAATAAATACAAGCAAGAAAAGAAGACAGTCACTTACACAAATGAAGAAAGAAGGGAAAATAGCATGGTGAAAGAATATGAGAAATTGGACGAAATAAAATAATAAAAAGTGGTATGCTTAGACGATATGTCAAGGAGGGCAAAAAGTCACTAAAGTACACCTAAAAATACCCTACCTCACCCTGAGCCTATCTTTCAAGCTACGAAAGTCCTATTGTGATACTAAGAGTTATATGGTGAAATTAAAGCACTGAAAATAAGGGCAATCTTATGGCAATATGTATGAATGAATTGTGAATTTGTTCTGAGAGTGAGTGTTGAAAATTAATCGTTATACTCAAACTGAAATCATTGTGTGAAAAATGAGGATGTTGTTTTGAAGTGAGGACACTAGTTGCAATACCGAAAATATTAGTACCTCGGTGAGAAATTGGAAAGGATAGGTGTTAGTGCGTGGTGAGTCTGTGTCATGGTCTGATTCCACATAATTCAAGCCTAATAGTGATAACATGCATAAACATGATGAGATTCATCGGCATTGATAGCGAAATGATTGTGAAAGCTAAATCATGGATACTATTGTACAAACATTTTATAGTGAGTCATAGTGCGTCGCTTGAGGACAAACAACTAATTTAAGTTGAGGGTGTTGATATACAGTGGTTTCACAGTATTTTTTAATGTTTTTTCCTTAAGTTTGGTGTGTGTCCAAAAGCCTTTTTCTATTAATTTTTATGTAAGTTTTTCTTTATATGTAGGAAATCTGTCTAAAGATGAACGTAGATGTTTTTGAGCATGAAATTCAGAAAAGTTACCACCTACGGGTCCTGTGACGGTCCGTCGAGGTTGTGACGGCCGTAGGTGGCATCGTAGTGAAGCTGCAGAAGTAAGATGGGGAAGTGTGACCTAAGTGTGGGATTACGAAGTTCATGACAGACCGTCATAGACACGATGGTTTGTCCTGCTGGTTTGTCGTAATGATCAAAGAGTAGTCCCAGTACCCAAATTTCAAGAAGTGTAAGTGTTATGGAACTGAGACACTCAACGGATCGTCGTTCTTGGCACGGTCCGTTATACCTGTTCGTCCAGGGTAATGAAGAAAGCAGCAGAAGGATTTGTTAAAGTATAGGATGACGGAAGCCATGACGACTCGTCGTGACAACGACGGCCCGTCACGAGGTACGTCGACTCGGACGCGTTTTTTTAGATTTTTAGCAATTACAATCATTCTTTTATTAGGTTTTTTATTTTTTTAAAATAGTTTGAAAAACCTCGTTTTGGGGGTTAGATTCACTTAAGTTAGACTCTCTTATGCTAAACTCTTTGTTTGTAGACTCTTTGATTGTTAGACTGTTGGAAAATCTTAGTCTTCGATTAATTTAGTAATTGATCCACTTTCTCTGGAATTTATTGTTGGTGCGTTTGTTGATTAATCAAGTGAACTTCTGGATTTTATTTTTTCTCATTGAAGTAAGTGCATGAATTCTTATATTACATATATGAATATTGTGATTATGACTATGGGTAACTAAACTCCATAACTAGGGTTGTGGGAACCATGGTTGTATAATGAGGTAAAATCTAACGAAAATAACAAGTCTAGAATACTGTCTTGCATGTATTTAAATTCTTTCGGTTAGAAGTCTTTTTAACGAATGACCAACATTAGAACTCGCCTTAATGCTACTTGCCGGACAACGGAGGTAGATAGTAGGAAAAGAATTATCAACATAGATTTAGTGTATGTTATCTAATAGGCTAGTATTTATTGGTACGAGGTAATAACTTAGTCAAATATCGAATACAATGCTTAATATGAGGTAAAGGTAAGGGTTAGTATAGCAACACACGTAGCCGGACCAAGGTGCGGAGTGAAATTTTCTAGCTGCCGGACAAAGGATTTAGAAATACATAACTTATCATTTTCCATGCAAGATTCTAGGAAAGAATTGTTATAGTTAGAATTATAAAGTTAAGAACCTGTGGGGAACAGTTAAACCCTAGTTACTTTTATTAATTGATTAAACTCCAAGATTTGATTCTGTTAATTGGTTACATTAATTTAGTTAGTCTTTTTCATTAATTTAGAAATAAAAACCCCTCTTTTTTTGTCTTTTCTTTTCTAAGGAAATAATTTAGTAAATAATAGTAATAATAGATTAAAGTTAAGTCTGAACTATTTTCCTCATGGGAACGATCCCAACCTCATTAGTTGGGTTTTTACTTGATACGACCGCTTTAATTCTTATCTGAGAAGTAAGTTTGAGCATATCAAATTCAATGGTATCCATTCTTGAATATTTTTTTCCTTCAAGAAGCAAACTTCCAAAAAGTGTTTCTAAACTCTAATTCCTTCTAACATTTATTTCTAAGAGGGGTCTTCTTGTATCTAGTTTTAATGTTTAAATGTATTTAGTTTGGGTTGAATTGATGATTTTTATGTTAAAACTCTAATGAAACTCTTGTTTATGTATACTTAAACTTTTGTATTGAAAATTGGTTATGTGAGTATGAATTGAGTAGGGTATGAACTTAGGCCTTCTTGTATTTCTCATTTCGGTGTAGCTACTTTCCTAAGGGCCTTAATATTTTTAAATATTGAAAAATTTGTTATGAGTGATGATGGTTTGAATTGATGTTGAATTGCTTTCATTATATAGTTCTTATTATGAATTGATATTGAGTGGTATGGTCCATCTTATGGAGGGAGGTTATACTTGAGGAACTTGATGTTATTTAGTATGTTTTGAATATGTAATCTTGAAGGTCTAACATGTGGAATGAAGAGATATTGGAAATGGGTCTTCTATTGTGTTTTCGTGTAGCTTGAATTGCATGTTCGACCTAGTTTAAGTCTAAATGAAGTACATGATTGTGAGAAGCATGTAGAGGGTGTAACTTGATGAACCAAGGTTAAAGTATGTGTGGAACTTGAAGAAAATGAAATGATTCTTATATGCAAGGTGTGCACATGCACACACACACACACACTTTAAAGAATGTATTATACCAAGTTGAGAAAAATGGAGGATCTTGAGGTTGACACACTTCATGAGTTGAGATGTGGTGTCTAATAGAAACCTCTTCATTTCCTAGTGAGCTTTTTATGATAGACTACAATGGAATGAAATCAGTAATGAGTTATGTCTAGCACCGAGTGGATATGAAGGGGAGGTGGATTACAATTCGGGATTTAAGATGTTGTAGTTCAAAGTACCTCTTGAGATGAGTACTCCTCGTTTGTAGAGAAGAAGTAACTTAGTAGAAATCTCCTCATCCCTTAACTATGTGTCCAAATAGGTGTAGAAATTAGTAAAGCCATGTAAAAGCTAAGAAGAATGACCTTACTCTAGGCAAGTTAGGATCCCTCATCCGATAGGGGTTAATATCGAGATTTCAGGTCTAGCTTTCATGGTATATGTTGGTTAAGAAAATCCCCCACAAAGAATTGATTGAACTAAGCCTTCTAAAAGAACGTACTTGTTAAGGTGGGTGGTGGTAAGGGACGCTATCTACTCATTGCACTAGGTAGGACCTTCCGAAAGGGAAGACTTGGTGACAAACCTTCTAAAAGAATGTACTACTTAGGGTAGGTGGTGGTATGGGATGTTATCTACTCGTTGCACTAAGTAGGCATTCTGAAAGGGCAGACTTTGGTGGTTTGTTGGGTGTCTTTTAATGTCTTTCCATTGATTGAGGGGCTTGTTTCTCCCGAAATGAGTAATATTAAAGGGGTAGTCTTGAGGGTTGCATTGGTGTGTATTGGAGGAGGCATATGCATACTTCCTTCATATCTTACCTTTGTGAGTCTTAGGATAATTTCGAGGTAGGGAAACTCTTAAGGAAAATAAGGTCACTTTCTCTTTCGCTTGGCCTTGGAGGTTCACTCATTTAGTGTAGGATAGTTCATTGTAATTTCTCAAGTTGAATTTATTATTAATGCTTTAAATTATTCATTGTCAATGTTCAAATGTATTTACTATAAATTCTCAAGGAGTTCACTTAGAAGGTCAAGTTGGTTTAGTCTAATATTTCTTGTTTGCTTAAAATTATGGGAATTCTTATCTAAGTTGTAAATGACGGTTAGTATGATGTTTTCCCTTTGTATTCATGAATGTTTACTTAAATTGCATGAAAAGCTATTTCTACTAAAATGTACTTTTTACATGTTTTTGCATATGTCATACTTAGCACATTGTTTTATACTAACCCCATACTTTTCTATACTAAATAAGTATAGGTTGGATGCTTTTGAAGGTTTGAAGGCTAGGAGGAAGATCTTGGGAAAGTTCCTCTCAAGGCAAAGTATGTCCCCAGATATTCGAGGGCATAGTCCTTTTCTTAGCTTTACTTAAAGACTTGTTATGTATTTTAGTTTGTTGTAGAGGGCCATGTACCTAAGATATTATGTCTGTTATGTCGTTTATTTTAGTTGGCTTGTGACGACGAGATTCTCTAAGTATTTATGAAAGATTGTCTTTTATTAGTTGTTCGTTAAAAGTTTTAAATTTCAGCACTACTTTTCATGTCTTATGTGATGAACGATAGTAAATGTCTTGTACAAGACCTAAAAGGGTCAAGCACGCCAGGTCATGAAACTAGGGTCTTCCCTATCTTCTAGGGGGTGATTTCGGGTGGTGACACAAACAACCCCAAGGACCAACCAAGGGTACTTGAGGAAGGACCCATGTTGGTGGCCAAAACATGTCAAAGGCAGCCCACCTACAGATGGCTATCGACGGCCAGTGGCCTGGTCGAAGCCCTGTAGGTGGTGGGCGTCGTTTGATCCTTAACCCGAGGAGAAAAACTCCCCGTTCAAAGTCTCTTAACCAATCGATGAAGTCCAGGATTGCCCGTTCATGGGCTTACGCCCCGTCGATTGGGCAATCATCGATGCTGGCCTGCCTGCGTAAAGTTTCACTATACGTTGATGGATAATGTTGTATTTTGAACCCACTACCAAATAAAAGTATTTCAATAATTAAGGGTCTTTTGGGTATCTTAAATATGTATATAAGTGTTTAACACTTACAAAATTTCATTCTTCTAAATCAAAACCCCAAAATCACTTAAGAGGTCCCAAAGACTCCATTGAAGTGCAAAATCAAGAAAGAGCTTTGTGCGACATTTTGAGAGGAAATTCTTCATCAAAGTGAATATTTATCATCATTTAGGTATGGATTTTGATCCTTTAAATTTTTTCATCAAGGAGCCCGACTCTCAAGATGTTTTCTATGTTTTTAAAGTTAAATTGTCCAATTTCATGATTCTACCATGGGTTCTTACATTTATTGTTTTTACACTTCTATTATGGATTAGCTGGATGTTGTTTGATTATTTTAACCTAAATTATCTATGAAATCACGAATTGGATGAACCCTAGTTTTTTACGAAGTCGTGGGTTACTTGATAATGATCGAATGTTGATGAATTCTTATGTAGTTTTATGTGGCCTATTCATTGATGTAATAATTATAGTAAATTTATACATAGGTTGTATAGATTGGCGAATCTACATTGAATTAACGTAGTTTATTTATTATTGTAGTTTTTATTTTGAATTGTGTGTTATGGGCTTGGGTAAGGGTCTTGTGTTATAGAATTGAGTAAGTTGACTTTGGATTGACGTGTTGAGGATGAAGTGGGGATATGCTGCCCTATTTCCATTAATTTGATGTTCTTTATTCTTCTATTGTATTGTGATTGATATAGTCTACTTATGGTGGCAATGTTATGTGTTTTACTTGAAGTTGATGTGGCCTTGTCGGCGTTATTTTATGCAATATGATGATCATGGCCTTGTTGGAAACTACATGAAGTAATATAACTATTTGTGTAGTTTGATTATGTGAAGCATGACAATATATATCTACATGTGAAGTCATATGTGTATTCTTCTATTCATGTTGTCTTAGGTGATCATGATAGACCATGACTTTGACCTTATGCGTATATTGTTAGGGTTGAATCTTGGATATTCCTACTTGACTATATGAGTCTATATTGATTAAATTAATGATGTTATGATAGTATATAAGATGACTTCAAGATGCTACGTTTGTTTCTAGGTTCTTCTAGAATGACTTGCATTATGAGTTAAAATTGAAGTATGTGATGTCTTGTCTTGGTTGACTTCTGTCCCTTGCTTGATTAATATATATTATTATGAATATGTGATGTCTTGATTTAGGGTGTTAGAACTCTTAGTCTTGAATGTATGAATGACATGTGACATCAAATGAACTTATGAGAGTATTTTAATGTGAAAACATTGACTTAGTGGTAATGCTAAGATTGTTGAAGTCTCAAGCCCTAATGGTATCCTTTAAAGTAAAGGAATGATGGAATTAAGTTTAGTTGGCTGTAACACCATCATATTAATACTTAGGAAAGTCATCATGAGCTTCTTGTCACCATTTTGAGGTAGCCCTAGTAGACCTTCTTTTGTAAGGTAAATGTGATCGGTTTATGAACTTGTTATGGAACCCTTTTCTGTTAACCTATGTGTGAATTACTCTATCATAAAGAAGGCTAGCACCGATTGAGTATGGTAAGGGGAAGTAGTTCTAGTTAAAGAGTGTGACTAAATTATAGAGTATGCCCTTCATATTCCTTAAGCATGTGCCTACATGGGATTTGTCTAAGTTCTACCATTGGCAATCACACCAACTCATCGGAGTAGGATAGAATTTCAGATTTCATGTCTTGATATAGTGGTCTATGTCAGTTATTGCCTATTATCATCATATGGAATACCTATTATCATAAGAGATGTTTATAAGGTTTAGATGGTGTTATGGGACTCTATCTAGACATTGCACAATAGACTTTAAATGTTTTACTTGGAGTTTCTAGATCATGTTTAAGACCATTACCTGAATGTGTTTTATGTGATGTATGGTCTTAATTCACTAATGAACTAATGAACTAATGAATTATGTTAAGAAGTATGTAAATGAATCAGTACCTAATCAAAAGTGACTTAAGTATTCCTTAGGTAAAGTGTGAAGAGGGCATAAGAGATGATCTCTTCATGTCTTATCTTTAGAAGTCTTGAGGATGACTCCAGTTAGGGAATATGTTTGGTCTTTCGGACATGATTTAAGCTTTAGGTAGTCTTAAGGACTATTTAGGTTATCTTGAAGAGGTCAATCATGGACTCTATCTTCTTGATTTACTTAAGTATGTCTTTTGATATCCTTTAGAAGGAGAATGTCATATCATCTATATGTTGGTGTATTAAGTGAGAATGATTCTATTCGAGGGAGTCTATAGAATCTCTTAAGTGTGTGTCTAAGGGATTATATGGCGGTCGCTTCACAACTCACTCAAGTGAGACTTAGAGTCACCTTTGGTAGAAGAATCTTACGTTGATGTTTATGATGCTTTTTAAGTGTGTATGTGACTCATTATAAGTAATCTTAAGTGTCATTTAGGCACATGTAGAAAGGGTGTATGGGTGGTATCTCTTTGTTTGACTTAAGTGAATCTGAGGATAGCTTTGAGTGAGAAGATTACATGCTAAAGGGTGTCTAAAGTGAAGAACAAGTAACTTCACTATACAGTGAAGTAATTCACTGTACAGTGAAGTAATTCACTGTAACAGTGAATCTGGTTATTGTAAAGTGACATCAACAATTATGATTTTTGGTTTAAATGTTATATCATGTGTTTCTAAGTTGTTAAATGATTTTCTTATGAATATAATATGGTTTCTAAAAGAAAAGATGCATATTTTCAATAAATGTCTGTTTTCATGATTTTTATGCATAATGTCATATTTAGTACATGTGGTTCTACTAACTTCGTGATTTTATCGATCTATATAGTTCTTGGTAGGTTAGGAGATTTTGGGAAGTGAAGACTTGGATTGTAGAATTGTTCAAGAGAAGTTGAAGTATGTCCTCATTTAACTCGAGGGAATATACGTATTTTATGTTTTTCCATTTGAAGTATTATAATAGACTAAGTATTTCTATATTCGTATTGAAGTATGAGCCGTGTCCGAAGTATTTTTCTGTCTTAAGATGATGGGATTGAGACTTAGTATTTCCTATTGCTTTATATGAAAGATATTTTTAAAGACTATGTTATGTTTTGTGAAAAGTTTTAATCCCGCACTACTTTGCACTATGTTTATGCAATGGATGATATGTAACGGCTTGTAGAAGACTTCCGAGAGGTCAAGTACGCCACTTGCAATTTGAGATTTCCCCTAACTTCAAGGGTGTGGTTTCGAAATGTGGCAATATTCATTAATATCTTATTGTCTAATGCCAGTGAAAACAAATCTTGCTTTGTATTTGTTAATATTTCCATCAACATTCTTTTCTTTTGTAGATCCACTTTAAACCCAAAAGTTTATTTCCTGGGGTAAAATCAACCAACTTTAAAGTATGGTTCCTCAACATTGAATATATCTTTCTATTGATTACCACTTTCAAAAATAAAGAGCCCACAAAGGGCATATCTTCTTCAAATTTTTGAGAATCATTTTCAAGAATAAATGTTACAAAATCAAACTTGAATGAAGTAATATGTCCATTGACTTTTACTACGACTCTAGAACAATTTATTAAGTACTTTCTCATTTCTTACATTCTAAGGTCATTTAGACCCTTCACATCACTATCCGATCGTTCAAAACATAAACAATAAATTGACATGCTTTACTATTTGTAGCATATCAGATGAACATACAATCAACAGTCTTATGTCCTATTTTTACCCATTTGAAAATAGTTCCCTCATTTCCTTTTCTCATATGGAATAGACTGTATTTGAAATTGTTAGATTATTATCTTTCATGATTTATTGCTTATATATGGTTAAACGGGCAACAAGAAATTCTTTATCAGGATCTAATAAAGGCCGAACAAATAAAACTTTTTGTTGCTCCATTTCTAAAAAAAATAAAAATTTATTTGTCCTTCCTTTGACTTAAAACTTTTTTTGCTCTTTTTCTGAATAGACAAACTTTTGGTTGTTTTATTTTTCTATAATGATCGCAACCCACAAATTTTGTGGTAAACTTTGGTTGTTCAGTTTTATATTGTCTATATGGCTCTATTGTTTCATCATTACCATTCAACAAAAATACATAACATTATCTAGTGAAATTGACAATGAAATTTATGAAATACTCCCCCCCCCCCCCCAAAAAAAAAGAAGAAGATGGTGTTGACTTCATATCACAAATGTTAGTGTAAATCAATTTTAAAGGATTAAAATTCCTTTCAATTTTTTTTTTATGTATGCTTAAAATACTTAGATTAAACACATACTTGACATTTTGATTTATTGCACTACAAGTTAGGAAAAATTTCTAAGATGATCAGTTTTTAAAAATCTTTTGTAATTGACATGTCCTACGGATTCATGTAACAAAAAATTTGATTCAATTAAGAACAAACAAAAATAATGGGTTTGAAAAGACATATATCGTTTTAGAGTCACTACATTGCCGTATGTCCTTTGTAGAAGATTATTTCCATATTATTCAATTTGTCATATTATTACCAATGACCTACTCTCTTGGGTCAAATATGGACAATATGACCCAAATGTTTGTTTTACAACACAAACATATCAAGTTACTTTTCACCAATGTTCATATCTAAACAAATAGACATATCTTTTCATGAAAAATCACAATATTTTAAATGACACTTTTTCATAAAAGATACAATTCTTTTGAACGAGTAATATCATTTTGTGATTTTATACAAATCACATCATATACTAGTAAAGAGAGACTCAACGACCACAATATCAAATATACTCCACGAATTTTATTCGTCTAACAATATAACAGAATGCCATGAAATTTCATATCTTGTACAATCAAATTTAAATTAGATAGTAAGATTAGTTTTATCTTTACCACAAGTAAAGAACACCCCAATCCCCCCAATACACATTATAAAATGTTCTCAAAAATACTTTTCAACTATTTGATATTATTTTCCACATTTTTCATTCTTTCAAGTTGTATTCCATCAAACTACACATTGACAACATGAAGTCTTCTTTCAGAGATTTAATCCCTAGAATCACCAAATGCATGCTCAAAAATCACTAATTTATGTTACTACTGTTTTTTCCTTTCTATACCACTAGACACACCACTTAGTATTTAGAATACTATTTATAAAGATTTAATCTTTATTAACTTGTTTCTAGTTCTTCTAATCGTTAACCGAATAAACTTTGAATTCTCATGAAATTCTTATATTCTTCAAATCAGTTTCACGTTATTAGTAAATAAAATTGGATTTAATCTCTAGAAACCTCAAATACGACAATGTTTCTAGCTAACAATGAAGATTTTATCTTTTTCAAGTCATTTAGCCTTAATATTCTTGATGAAGATTTTTAACTCTTGAAGTCAAAATATTCATTCAAATAAAGTATTCAACAATTTGGTGAAGTTTCAATATTATTCAAACGAATGCACTATTTGATTTGTTCGTGATGTTCTTCTATTCACTAAACCAAAGGAGTAAGAAATGAGTGGATTCTAATTTTTCAAATTTCAGACACAATAAAATTTCACATGGAATAGAAAGTTACAAAAAATATTATCCTCTAAATAAAATACATGCTAATAGCAATAAAGATATATTCAAAAATCATCATATAATAAGCATATATCCTAACTGTCACACCCCGAGCCTACACCATTATAGGGACTTACATTTGAAGACCATTGATGGTCTCGAGCGGACCCATGGTCTAGCATACTTAACTCAACTGAAGACTTAATTCAACAAAAACAATCTCATGTAATAATTAAAAATAATAAATTGGCCAAAATAGCACTCAAGTCTCATAAAAAAAATAACGGCAATGCAATGATAAGAGACTCTAAACTAACTAGCTGAGTGTCTATGAATCCTCAATAATACAAAGATGAATGTTGGGACAGACCCCACAACATCCTATAAATGAAAGATTAAAAAATGAATAAAAGTGTCCTTTGGAATGCAAGGAGGCTGACCATTGATTTCGAGTGCTCATCTTCATCAAATAGGCGCTGGATGATAATGATCCCGGTTACATGTGTCTGCATTATAAGACAATAAAGTCCAACTGACATCAATACATTGAATATACGGATATGCGAGTTGGAATGCTAACAACAACTTAAGTTTGAAAAACAGTAAGAAGGACCACCTACATTTGATCTGCTAAACTCATGAGTAACTTGACACATGCAATATATAAAATCTAGTACAAAAATTAAAACACTTAGTTCGTTAAATAAATTCAAATAAAAAACTCAACTTTACTTATATATGAAGTAATATAGTTTCTGTGGTTGATTCGCTAACCTATAACAATCACTACGAGCCTAACTGATGGTTTAACGTCTTACCTCACGTTGCAAGTGGACCGTCATATACCATGGCGTCAGTATAGAACCTAAAAATACTAAATATATCCACTAGTATATGCTAAAAAAAACTAAGACATCATCTAAAAGTATGACCTTTCTTCTGTCCATTTGGCTACATGGTCAATTAATGCTTCAGTTAACATGAACTCCTGTCCCCATATTGGTGATCAATACTACTCCCAAAAATACTTAGCTCATACGTTTTTAAAACATTTTCCTCCCTGATTTGAGGTAATTACTCAAACATATCTTTAAAAGATCTCTTTGAAATCATCGTATCCTCTTAACTAAAACAAGACCAAATGCTTTGTTTGGAAGTCTCGACTTCCGTTCTTGCTTAAAATGTTAAAGCATTTGTAACTCTTAGGGAATACTTAGTTCCCTTATAACTTTTGAGAATGAACTCAAGGCTTTACTCTTTGCTTAACTTGAAACTTAATCTTAGGCAACACTTATTTCCGCTGTAAATTTTTAAGAAATAAACTCTGCTCTTTAGACTTCGCTTAACATTCAACTGAAGCCTTAAAACAAAGTTAAAGCGTTTTTTAAAGACTCGTGAAAACTCAAAGAACTTGTTTTGACTTTCTTCTTAACTTTTGGACTTGAATATTCACTTATTTGACTTTGATGTTAACTTTCATTAAATTGGACTATAGGTTCAAGGTTCATGATCTAATAATTATGGATAATATCACAATGATTAGATGTCCCTTGTAGTGTTGGAATGAACTTAGAAACACGGGTACATCAGTTACATCAATTAGGAACTACTACGAAAAAAATAAGGAAAGAATGGGGTGAACTGGCCTCCTTGGCATTCATAGAGACGTGGTGCGCCACGCCCCAAACATCAGAAGTTAAGTTGGGACGATGTTTCTTCCACGGCACCCCAAGGCCCTATGGACAGAATTTTCCATTGGGGCTATGCGAAACGCGGCACCCCAATCCTTGTAGCTAGGTGTTTTCGACTTTTCTCTTTCGTTTTTCATCCCTAAACCCTCCAAACATTCATGGTTATTTCACCAAACACTTGGGATCAGTCGTACCCTCCATACCCTATATATTTAATTAAAAAAACAACTTGGAAACAGGAATCAAATGAACATTAGGAATTCAACAACTTAAACAACAAGAATTCAACAACGTTCTTCAAGAACTTCACTTTTTATCATTTAACAAACTTTAAAATTGATGAATTGAGACAATATTGGTGTGTAGGTAAACTAACCCAACACTAAATTATCTCACATACCTTTATAGGGATCACCCCCGACGAATTCCACTCTCAAGATTTACCTTGTTGGTGAAATTCTTGAATTCTATCTACCTTCATCTTCTTTTCTCTCTTCTCCAAGACCTAAGCGTAGTTCTGATTTTCCAAACTGAATTAAGAGTTTATTTTACTCCAATAAACCCCTTAAAACGAAACAGGAATTTAATTGTTGAAAATACTAGTTTTCCCTTCCCTAAATACGGATCTGGACTTTCCTCAATCCAACAACCCAACATCCGAAAGGCATAACTCACTCATACGATATAAAAATCGTGCAAACTCGGCGATGTTGGAAATACTATTCCATGATCGTTCAACTCATATCTAGAAGAATCTCTAACTCGTCATGAGCTATATGTTATATCTTTTCGAAAATGACCAAAAATTACTTTCTTAACTTAGAATATTTTTCCAGATTTTCCAATTTATTTCCAAAAATGACTAATTTTTAGTTTGTTATCTTTTTCTTTGCTATGTAAAGTTGCAAGATTTTACAATATACCCCCCTATGAAACATTCGTCCTCGAATGAGATCTATTTCACTAAGCTAAGAATAGTAAACCTCAACTTTAACACTCAACAATCAAAAGCAAGTAACAACCTGATTAATCATAGTGTATATAGTAGTACTACGAAGAGAATTAATACCCTTATCTGCATCTCCTCCAGATTCAAAGAGATCTGGATATCTTTTCTTTATATACTCGTAAGCTTCCCACGTAGCTTCTTCAACAATTTGGTTCCTCCATAGAACCTTGTATGATGCAAGATCCTTTGTTCTAAACTTGCAAACTTGCAAATCTAAAATATGAATCGGAATCTCCTGATAGGATAAGCCATCCTCAATCCCAAAATTTTCAATTGGTAAAATCAATGAAGCATCGCCCATGCACTTTTTCAACATAGAGATGTGAAACACTGGATGAACTGATGCTAAATCTTCTTGTAGCTCTTACTCACAAGCTACATTGTCAATCCTTTTGGCTATGAGATAAGGTCCAATATAGAGGGACTAAATTTCCCCTCCTTTCCAAAACCTCATAACACCACTCATGGGTGAAACCTTCAAGTATACCCAATCTTCCACTACGAACTCAAATTGCCTATTCCTAACATATTTGTACGATTTTTGATATATTTGTGTCGTTATCAACCTCTGCTGAATCACCTTCTTTTTTTCCGTAGATTGGTGAACTAGATTTTGTCCTATCAAGCCTGCTTAACAAACTTCAAACCATGTAATAGGAGATCTGCATCTCCTTCCATAAAGAGCTTCATATGAAGCCATCTGGAAGCCAGAATCATAACTGTTGTTGTAAGAGAACTCGCATTACCATACCAACTCCCTTTGAAATAAATCACGCAAGACCACAACACATCTTTTAAGGTCTGAATGGTGTGCTCTGCTCGCCCATCCGTGTGAGGATGAAAAGCAGTATTGAAGTTCATCCTTTGAACACAAACCTTTTAGTGAAAGATTTCTAGAACTATGCAGTATATTGTGCACCTCTATATGAAATAATCAATATCGGGACTCCATGAAGTCTCACCTACTCCTGAATATATACCTTTGCATAATCCTCTACCGAATGAGTATTCTTTGCTGCTGAAAAGTAGGCTAATTTTTTCATTATATAAACAATGACCCAAATGGAATCATGCTTCTTGCCAGACTTTGACAATATTGTAATGAAATCCCTGTTAATTATCTCCCACTTCCATTCCAGAAGTTTGATATCCTGCGCCAAACCACCAGGACTTTGGTGTTCTACTTTCTCATAGTGGTAATTCGAACACTTGGCAACAAATTCAGCAATATTCTTCTTCATACCATACCACAAATATACCTCTGTCAAATCGTGGTACATCTTTGTGGAACCCAGATTAAAGAAATATCATGATCTAGCTTCCACCATGATCCTCTCATAGAGCCCATCAACCATTGGTACACACAACCTACCCTGATACTTCAATAGAACACCTCCCTCTTGTTCAACAACTAATACTCTTTAATTATGAACATTTGCTATCACATCAAGCAAAATGGCTGTTGGTCTTGTCTTTCCTTTACTTCTAACACTAGTGATGATTCAGCCCCATTTATCACCACTATTCCTCTTTCTGCGGAATCCATAAGTCTAACTCCCAGGAATGCAATTATGTGCACTTTTTTGGCTAACTCCATCTTTTCTTACTGAATATGTGTGGTACTCCCCATTGATAACATGCTTAACGGATAAGCAACCAAATTAGCCTTACATGGGTGTTAAAAATACTCATGTCATAATCCTTGAGTAATTGTAATAACCTCTTGTTGCCTGAGATTGAGCTCTTTCTAGGTGAACACATATTGTAAGATCTTGTGATCAGTGAATTTATCAACATGAACACCATACAAGTTTGACCCCATATCTTTAAAAAAAATACCACAGTTAATTCTAAGTCATGGGTTGGATATTACTTCCCATGAACATTCAACTGTTTAGAGGCATAAGATATAAATTTGTCATTCTGCATTAGAACACAACCCAAATCAACTATTGATGCATCACAGTACACCACAAAATCTTGAGTACCGTTTGGTAATGTAAAAACCAAGGCAGTAGTCAGCCTTTTTTTCAATTCTTGAAGACTTTTCAGACCATTGAAACTTAATTGTCTTCTAAGTCAGCTTGGTCAAAGGAAATGATATAGACGAAAACCCTTACACAAACTTTCAATAATAGTCGTCCCAACCCAAGTAACTCCTTTTATCAGTTGGAGACGTGGGTCTTGGCCAACTCTGAACTACTTCTATCTTATGGATATGAATTCTAATTCCATTGCTGAAAATTATGTGGCCCAAGAATGCAACAAACTTAAGCCAAAACTCACATTTTGAGAACTTAGTATATAACTCCTTATCTTTCAAAGTCTAAAAGGCTATTGTGAGGTGAACAAAATAATCTTCTTTATTTCGTGAATAAATTAGTATGTCATCAGTGAAGAGGATAAAAATATATTTAGATAAGGTTTGAATACCATGTTCGTAAGATCCATTAATGTTGAGGTGCATTCCTCAACCCAAAATACATGACCAAAAAACACATATTAATTCCCTTATCTTGTTCTAAAAGTTGTCTTTTAAATATCACACTCCCTAACTATTAACAAATTGTAGCCATATTTGAGGTTTATTTTTGAAAAACAGCTGGCATCAAGAAGTTGATAAAATAAATCATCTATCCTTGGAAGGGATACTTATTCTTGATAATAACTTGTTCAAATGACGGTAGTCTATGCACATCCTAAAAGAACCATTTTTTGCTCACAAATAAGAATGTAGTGCCCCAAGGTGAGACACTTGGTCGAATCAAACCCATTTCTAACATAACTTTCAACTCTTTCAGCTTTGCTGTTGAATTCTCTATGGCGGAATATAGATAGTACGATTATCTTTAACGATGTCTATAACAAAATCTATTTCTCTCTCAGCAGGAACTGTAGGTAAATCATGAGGAAAGACATTTGTTTAGATCATGAGGAAAGACATCTGGAAACTCTTTTACTATAGGAATTGACTGAATGGGTGGTTCCTCACCACTTTAGTCATTAACTTGAACTAAGTAATAGATACAACTTTTTGAAACTAACTTTCTCTCCTTCAAGTACGAAATGAAACGATCCTTAGGCACTACTGATATACTATTAAACTTTATGACTTCCTTATTAGGAATTTGAAACTAGACAACCCGAGTTTTACAATATACTGATGCATAACATGCATGAAGTCAGCCCATACCAAAAATGACATACAAATCTATCATGTCTAAGTCAACTATATCTTTCATTGTGTTCTTGTGATTGATTAAAATGGGACAATAATGATACACTCTTTCTTGTGGAATAAACTCCCCAACAGGTGTAGAAAGACAGAAGGGATCACAAAGTTTCTCAGAATGAATTTCAAACTTATTTGAAACATAAGGAGTTACAAAAGAAAAAACATGCCCCTGGGGTCTAACAAAGCATGAACATCAAATGTAAAGACTTTGATAATATCAGTGAAAACATCTGAAGAGTTCTCTTGTTCTTGGTGGGTAGTGATTGCATAGAGATGGTATGCCTCTCCGCTAGTATCGTAAGTGGCTCCTCTTGGTGCAGCGGGCTCTGTTGCGTGAATTTAAACTAGTTTGATTATTCTTAGGACACTCTTTGATGAAGTTCCTCTCTTGACCACACTTGAAATAATCTAATTGTCCATCACGACACTTGCCGGCGTGGTTTCTACAAGTCCTACCGCATACAGGAGCCTAACTACCTCCTTGTGCCACATTACCTTTGGACTGTGCTGGTCTAGCCTTGAAGTTCTCTAATTCTTGCAATTAAACTCACCTCTGTTTGTGGGTGCAGGTGCACTAGAATATGACGATGCATGCCCCTTTTGTTTCTTAAAAGATTGACGGTTCATAATACCTTTCTGCGGCCAGACTAATTCCCAATCTTAGATTTCTTTCTTCTATACTTTTCTCATTCGATAAGCTTCACCTCCTCAACCTGCGGCACATAAACCATCAACCTTGATATGTACACGTCGCATATCAACATCGTAGCACTACCCTATTTGCTCGATGCATGACACAAGTCAGCGACAAACAAGTTCATTATGCTCCTCGTGTCCTTAACCATTTTAAGAGCATAGCAGTACAACTGGGTGAACTTCAACCCATACTCGTGCACAGTCAAAGAGTCTTCTTTTAGTGTAAGAAACTCACGCACATTAGACTCTTTCAATTCTTTGGAAATGAAACGCCCAAGAAAGTTTCTTCAAAACAGGCATAACTCCAATGTGGCACATCCTCATCTACCATCTTGTACTATTCGAACCAAGTTCTAGCCACATTTTCCAGTTGATATGCAGTTAGATCAACTCTTTCAGCATCAGCAACATGCACCACATCGAACCCGTAAATTTTAAATGATTCGTTCTCAACAATTCACAAATTCTCTAAGTTTTAGCCTCTTCTTGTCTAGAAGCATTAGTGATCTCGCTCTGAGGTTCCACGTTCGGTGCATTAGGTACCCTTTCTCTTACTCCTCAACGTTCTCCTAGCGGGACAACCTCTTGCACCACTTCGTGAATGCATGGTTGTTTGAAACACGCTAAAGCACAAATATGTGAGAGACTTTTAGAGATAAATTCGAATGCACAAAAGGAATATGAAAGAATTTAGATAATTCCTAAATGTTGCAGCCTCTTAATTAGAGATGTGGAGTGTTTCATAACAATAACTAGGATTCTAAAGACACGGCTTTATAGAATTCCCAGTACTCTTTAACTCTGTGCTTTGATGCCATGTTTTTCACGCCCCAAGCCTACACCTGGGCGGGTCTGGCACTTGAAGACCATTGTTGACCTCAAGCGGACCCTTGGTATGGCTTACTTACTCAGTGGAAGTCTTTACTCAATGAGAACATTCTCATGTAATAACCAAAAACTAATAAATTGGCCACAATGGAACTTAAGTCTCATGAAAAATATCCATAATACAATGATAAAAGGCTCAAAATTGACTATCTAAATTTCTATGAAGACTCTATAATACTAAAATAGATGCTGGGATAAACCAACATCCTATAAATTAAAGACTAAAAAGCGAATAAAAGTGTCCACCGGAATGCAAGAACGCACACCACTGACGCCGAGTGCTCAACTTGATCAACGAGGCACTGTATGATGGTGATGCTTGTTTCGTGCGTCATAAGACGATGCAATCTAGCTAACATTAGTACAATGAATGTACAAGTTATGCGAGTTAGACTCCTAACAACAACTTAAACTTAAAAAAGAGTAAGAAAGAATACTTGCATTGACTCTACTCAACTCATGAATAACTTGACTTTATATAAAGCAATAAGACACAAGCAATATATAAAAGCTTGTAAAATAATGAAACACTTAGTTCGTTAAATAAAATGCAATAACAAACTTAATTTTACTTATATATTAAGTAATCTAGTTTACATAGGAGATTCTCTATCCGATAACCATCACTATAAGCCTAAGTGATGGTACAACGTCTAACCTCACATTGCAAGAGGATCGTCCTATACCATGCCGTCAATATACAAACTTAACTACTAACTGGATCAAGTAGTCTATGCTAAAAAACACTAAGGAATCATCTAAAAAGTATGACCCTTCTTCTGTCGATGTTGGCTACATTGTTTATCGAGGTTTGGATTAATAATATGAACTCGCGTCCCCATATCAGTTCTCAATACTATTCCAAAAAATAGTTAGCTCATATGTTTTTAAACCAACTTCTTCTCTAGTTTGAGGTAATTACTCAAACATAGCTTTAAAAGCTCTCTTCGAAATCATAGTTTCCTCTTTACTAAAACTAGCCCAAAGTGTTTGTTTGGAAGTCCAGGCTTCCATTCTTGCTTAAAATATGAAAACATTGGTAACTCTTATGGAATACATAGTTCCATTATGACTCTTGAGAAATGAACTCAATTGTTTACTCTTTGAATAACTTGCAACTTAACTCTTAGCGAATACTTAGTTCCCTGATAAATTTTTGAGAAATGAACTCAACTTTGTACTCTTTACTTAACTTGCAACTTGAGCCTTAAAATAAAGTTAAGACGCTTGTTAAAGACTCTTGAAAACTTTAAGAACTTTCTTTGACTAGCTTCTTAACTTTTTTCACTTGACTCTAAACTTCGTTGACTTTGATCTAAACTTTCCACGATTCAATTATGGATTCAATTTTTATGATCTCATGTTTATGAATTATTTTACAATGTTTATATGTACCATACAATCATAAATTAACTTAGAAACATGGGTACATCACTTAGGAAATAGTAAGAAATAGTGTGGAACGAATGGGGTGAACCTGCGTTCTTGGCGCTATGAGAGGCGTGGGGCGCTCTTGCTGGCGCGGCGCCCCAAGGCCCTAAGGACAGAGATTGTCTTTTTGCGCTATGGGAGGCGTGGCGGCCCAGCCCTTGTACCCAAGTGTTCTCGACTTCTCTCCTTCATTTTTTATCCCTAAACCCTCTAAACCTTCATGTTTTTTCGCCAAACACTTGGGATCATTAGTAACCTCAATATCCAATATATTTAACTCAAAAACAACCCATAAACATGAATCAAATCAACACTACATATTCAAAAACTCAACCAACAAGAAATCATCAATGTTGTTGAAGAACTTCACTTTAAATCATTCAACCAACAGGACAACATTTAAGGCCTATGAGCACCACAATAATGTGTAGCCTAAACTAGCCAAAAATTCTCCTTTGGTAAAAGGCTACACTTTTGGATTTTATGCAACACCTTTTCAAGGGTGGCCAAAAGAGACGTAATCTTAGAGCTTATCTGCTACACTTAAAAGCATAGCCTAAAAGGCAAAATGGCAACTCTATGATATACCTAAAATAGAGCTAGACTTTTAAGTGTGGCCTTTGCTTCCTTATTCCCCACGATTTTTAGTGTTGCCTTTTCTATTAATGTATGATAACGATTCTAAAGTGTTGCCTTTTCTATCTAATGTATGACATAACTTTGAACTGTATTCCTTGCCTATATGGATATCACAATTTATAGTCTTATGGCTACACTTTTAAGTGTGATAATATTATTTTGTCTATAAAATATTTATAAGCCACAATTTCTAAATATGTGTACACAATAGTTCAAAAAGTACTCGTACAATAGTTCCATATATGCTAGCAATGATATATTTCCATAAATCAAATACAATGCATTCAAACTTTTACAATGTTCAAAAACTCTTCATCATCTACTTCAGCAGCTGGATATATAGTCAGATTCAAAGCACTCAAAGGAAAAGTAAAGAAGCTATTCTTCAGTGTAAAATTTCACAAAAATTGTGACACATGCCTTCAATAAAGCAAGGAATGGATTTGTTTCACGTTCTCCGAATTTTTTTTAAGTGCCTTTCCATGTTTCACTAGAGAAATTAGCAATCAAAAAATAAATTAGTGAGTTTGTGTTGCAGGAACGATGAATTTATTGATACTAGAACTATGGAAAAACGAGATGGGGACACTCACAGATGAGTTGTGTCTAGTAGAAGATTGACTCCTTTCTTATGGATGCTACCGTGTTGAATGTTGGCTTTGATTTTATCTTCAATAAACTCAGTCGCATCTAGTTTCTTAGAAGTATTGCTCGCACTACTTCTTCCAATAGTCAGGCATACTGCTAGAAGCATTAACTGTCTGCAAAAGTTTTAATATTTTGAAGAGAAATTGAACGTCTATACTAAATAGTAGAAAAGTTCTGCACCTTTGCAAATAGTCTCCCCGATCCATCAAAAAGATTTCAAGCTTTTTATCTGATGATAATCATAACTGAATCTTCTCATAAGGAAAGAAAAAAAGGGAGCTGACCAAGGACTACAGAAATACAAGAAACTTAATAAAAAATAGGACTACAGAAACACAAGATAATTTAATAAAAGTTGGGAATTGAAGTTCTTATTGACACTTCATAATATAAGACATATTTACGTGTAACAAATAAAGCTGGATGCTCAAAATCAGTTAATGGCTTGCCATTAGTATCTGATATGTGTAATAAAGCTCACCTGTTGTGTCAATCAAGTCATCAACCATGACATCAACTTTTCCTTTAGTATCACCAATCAGGTTCATAACCTTCGGGAAACAACAAAAGATGGAATCAATGAAAAATAAAATGGCGTGAAGCGCAACCCAAAAATAAAAAAAAATTAAACTGATCCTAGAACCTAGAACTTATTGCTCTGTGAATTACTATAAAATATCTTTGTATTGTTCTTTTGTATTCATGGATTGTGAGTAGGTCTTGTTTTCTGCCTCTTTTTAAGTACAAGATTTATTCATGAAGGTGAAAGTGACAAAACGCAAATAATAATTTGGGAGATGATTCAACACATGCGCAAACATGATATGGCTATCAATATAATGAGGAATAATAGAACCCACATTAAATTGACACAAGGATATACACAAGACAGAAAAAATCTCTGAATGGATTAAAAAGAATCATTTGATCTACTTCACGTCTTTATGAGTAAAAGCCAATATGAGATAAAACTGTATCAAGTGTGAAATCAAAAACATTATCTCTGAAACTACCTCAGCATGATTGTGCTCATGGCGTCTTTTGTCAACAATGGCTAAAGGTGCATCTAACTTTTTTTGCAATAGGTCTGGTGGAAGATACGTGTTAACATCATATATCTTATCTTTAAAACCACAGCTCAACATCACATCAGATTCATCCTAAAAAAATTAGAAGTAAAGTAAGACCTCAAATATTTAAAAGGAAAAGTGATCAGCTGAAAAAAGATTCAACAAGCAAGATAATTATGAAGGTAAAAAGCCATAAACTTACAATAATAAATAACTTTATGGCCTAGTTCGTAATGTTCTTCTTTAAATCATGTAACAGACTCTTGAAGGAGCTCTAGAGACTACTTGTACTCCATGCTCTAGCTTTCTTATATCTTCTTCCACATATTTGCCTCCAATACATGCATGTGCCTGCATGTTAACGTAATCTCCAATAGCATAAAATAACCTTTTCCGTCTGAGCTGTAAGTTCCCATGTAGGAGACAATATCAATGCTTGTACCATAAAAAAACACAAAGCAAATAACTTAGAATTCCTGAGACTTCATGAAATAGAAAACTGCATACAAATTCTGAAGTTCATTTTGATGAACAAACACTACAAGAAAACGGTTCAATTAAGACCAACATTTAGGGACGATTTAATAATTCCGTCGCAAAAGTATATATATTGAGACGAGATTATATGTCCTTCCTAAAATTTATACGTCATTGGGAATGTAAAAAATCCCGTCTCTAAGAAAAAGAATAACTCGTCCCAATTGTAATTGTGAGACTTAGAGCGCCAAATCATAGCTAAATAATTTAGTAACACGCAAAAAAATATTTCTGAAAAGTAGGAGCAAAAAATAAACACTTTTCTAAAATCTTAAAAGGATTTTTTTTTCTCTCAAAATCTATAGGTCACAACTTTGACCTACACTTATTCTCCAGAATAGAATATTACTTTTTCATCTTGGTCAATGTACGACTTAGGGCTATTCACCTCTGCCTCAAATCTCTAACTTATTCTCAGAAGCAGGTTCTCTCAACTGTGAATCCAAGGTATGATGTCTCTTCCTCTTCATGTTTACTGATAATCTTTCGCTCAACTCAACAACAGTATCGCTTTTCATGTTATTAACAGTGACCTAGAGTTGTTCACCTCTGCCTCTAATCCTCTGTATGTATTCCAAGCAGGAACATATTTGTTTCCTTTGCATTACTGTGATTTTACCTATGAATGATGCTTCTTCTTCTTCTTCTTCCTGTTTACTTTTTTTTTCAACTTAACAGAAGTGTCTATTTTCATATTGATCAACAGCAACCTAGAATTATTAAGCTCTGCCTTAAATGCGCTATACGTATTCGCAGAAGCCACGTTTTTGTTGTTAGGTAGTGGAGCCTGATTAATTTTAGGTTTCCTATTTATTCTCCATTTTAGGTTTTCCTATTTGTTCTCTATTTTAGGTTTTCCTATTTATTCTCTGTAACCAAAAATACTCTGATTTATTAATATAAATATACCTCACCGCCGTGGAAGTTTACTCACGGGGTTTTACCACAAAATATTGGGTTTTCTCTCTCTCTCTCTCTCTCTAGATTTCTCATCTCTTTCTCTTGAAAGTTCTTGTGTTCTTCATTCATCTAGTGTGTGTGCATGAATTCGATCCTAACAACTTGTATCAGATCTAAGGAGATTCAACACGATCACAGAAGATGGATAGTTCGAAGCTTGGAATCAAGAAGTTTGATGGATCCGATTTTAGTTTCTGGAAGATGCAGATCGAAGATTATCTTTACCAAAAAGATCTTCACGAACCATTGACCGGGGTGAAGCCGGAATCCATGACGCAGGAGAAGTGGAAACTCAAGGATTGCCAGGCTCTAGGGTTGATCCGGTTGACTTTGTTAAGAAACGTGGCGTTCAACATCGTGAAGGATAAGACTACGTCCGTTCTGTTGAAGGCACTGTCAAACATGTATGAAAAACCATCGGCTATGAACAAGGTATATTTGATGCGTAGATTGTGCAATTTACATATGCCTGAAACTGGATCTGTTTCTTATCATATAAATGAGTTCAATATGATTGTGAAACAACTCAATTCTGTGGATATTAATTTCGAAGATGAAAAAGCGTTGATTTTGATGTCATCTCTGCCCGAGTCTTGGGATACTGTTGTTGCTACGATTAGTAGTTCCCGTGGATCTGAGAAATTCAAGTTGACGAAATCCGTGATGTTGTTCTTAGCGAATGTATTCGCAAACGAGAAGTGGGAGATTCATCGGGCAGTGCTCTCACCTTTATCGAAGGGGGAGAAGTAAGAAGAAAGGCCAAAATCAACATGGTCGATCAAAATCAAAGAATCGAGGAAAATCACTGAACAGATCAAACGTGACTTGTTGGAACTGTGGAGAGAAAGGGCACTTTCAGACGAACTGTACAAAGCCAAAGAAAAAACAGAATCAGAAATTATGAGATGACAATGATTCTGTAAATTCAGCAGAGGACATTGGGGATGCTCTAATACTTAGTGTGAACAGCCCGGTTGAATCATGGATTTTTGATTCTGGTGCAGCTTTCCATTGGTCTCCAAGCAATGAGTTGTTCCAAAAATTCAAATCTGGAAATTTTGAAAAAGTATATCTTGCTGACAATAAAGCCTTAGAGATTGAAGGAAAGGGGGATGTTTGCATAAAGACCACCTCGGGAAACCAGTGGACATAGGAGGATGTCAGATATATTCCTTGGATCAAGAAAAATCTGATCTCCATTGGTCAGTTGGATAGCACGGGATATGCAGCAAAGTTTGGGAAAGGTTCGTGCAAGATCGTGAAAGGTGCTATGTAGTAGCTCGTGGCACCAAATCTTGAACCTTGTACACCACTGTAGGGTGTATAAACATGGCCGTTGTTGCTGAAGGTGCTTCCTGTTCATGTCTGTGGCATAATAGACTTGGACACATGAGTACTAAAGGAATGAAGATGCTGGTTGCAAAAGGTGCATTACAGGGTCTGAAGTCTGTTGATATGGGTCTTTGCGAGAGCTGTGTAATGGGAAAACAGAAAAGAGTAAGCTTCACAAAGACTCCTAGAGAGACAAAGAATGTGCGGTTGGAAATGGTCCATACAGATGTTTGGGGACCATCTCCACTATCATCACTTGGAGGATCAAGATTCTATGTTACCTTCATTGATGATTTCAGCAGGAATGTATGGGTTTACTTCTAAAAGCATTATTCAGATGTGTTTGAAACTTTCAAGAAGTGGAAAGCTGAAGTTGAGAATCAGACCGGTTTGAAAGTCAAATGCCTAAGGTCTCACAATGGAGGAGAGTATGACAAATCAGAGTTCAAGGCATTTAGTACAGCTGAGGGAATCGGATTGATGAGAACAGTTCCTGGTAAGGTAAGGCAGAATGGAATTGCTGAGAGGATGAACACAACATTTAATGAGCGTGCAAGGAGTATGAGGATACAATGTGGGCTGCCCAAAACATTTTGGGCGGATGATGTGAGCACAGCTGCATACTTGATCAACAGGGGACCATCAGTTTCTTTAGGGTTCAAGATTCCAGAGGAGGTGTGGACAGGAAAAGAACTCAAGTACTCACACTTCAGGACTTTTGGTTGCACTGCTTATGTTCATGTTGATCCAGAAAAGAGAGACAGCTTGATGCCAAGGCTGTAAAGTGTTACTTCATAGGATATGGTTCTGATTTGTTTGGTTACACGTTTTGGGATGACAAGAACAGAAAGATCCTGAGACATTGTGACGTGACATTTGATGAGTCTGTCCTGTACAAGGACTGAGAGCAGAAGGTTCTAGAGATTACAAAGCAAGTGGGAGTTGAGGTTGAGTTGGAGAAGAGTAACCCTGAGATGTCGAAGCAGATACTCAACCACTCCTACTGAAGAATCTAAAGTGGAGCAAGTTACACCTGAGCAGGTGTTAAGGAGATCATCCAGATCCATCAGGGCACCAGATAGGTATTCACATTCATTACACTATCAATTGCTGAATAATGAGGGGGAACCAGAGTCTTTTGATGAGGCCCTACAGGTGGAGGATTCGATCAAGTGGGAGCAAGCCATGGATGATAAGATTAGGTCACTTGAGAAGAATGACACATGGGTGTTGACTGAGTTACCTGCAGGGAAGAGAGCTTTGCTGAACAAGTGGGTGTTCAGAATCAAGACTGAACCAGATGGCAAAAGAAGGTTCAAGGCTCGTTTAGTGGTTAAAGGATATTCACAAAGAAAAGGTATTGATTATGCTGAACTATTTTCTCCTGTTGTGAAGTTAACCTCTATTCGAATTCTGTTGAGTATTGTTGCATCGGAGAATTTGCATCTAGAGCAAATGGATGTAAAAACAACGTTTTTACATGGAGATTTGGACAAAGAGATCTATATGTAGCAACCGAAAGGATTTGTGGTTCCAGGCAAGGAACACATGGTGTGCAAGCTCACCAGAAGCTTGTATGGACTAAAGCAAGCACCAAGGCAGTGGTACAAGAAATTTGACTCCTTCATGACCAAGAGTTGATTCTGTAAAGCTGAAAAAGATCTTTGTTGTTACTTCAAGAAATACACTGATTCATTTGTCTTTTTACTCTTGTATGTGGATGATATGTTGATTGCAGGATCTAGTATGAGGGAGATTAACAATCTGAAGACAAGGTTGTCTGCAACATTTGAGATGAAAGATTTCGGTCCAGCGAAGCAGATTTTGGGGATGAAGATTTCGCGGGATAGATCTGTTGGCACTTTAAATCTATCTCAGAAGTTGTACATTGAGAAGGTGTTGAGCAGATTCAGGGTTAATGATGCTAAACCCAGCACTACTCCACTGGCAAATCACTTTAAATTGTCAAAGGAGCAGTCACCCAAGACTGCGGAGGAGCGTGATCACATGGCACTTGTTCCATATGCTTCAGCAGTTGGTAGTTTGATATATGCTATGGTCTGCACTAGATCTGATATAGCACATGCAGTGGGAGTTGTTAGCAGGTACATGGCGAACCGTGGGAAAGAGCATTGGGAAGCTGTGAAGTGGCTTATGAGATATCTGAGAGGTACATCCAGTACTTCACTTTGTTTTGGCAAAGGCAAGTTTACTCTACAGGGTTTTGTGGATGCTGATCTTGGTGGGGATGTTGACTCGAGCAAGAGTACATCCGGGTACATTTACACCATAGGTGGAATAGTAGTGAGTTGGATGTCCAGACTTCAGAAATGTGTTTCTCTTTCATCTACTGAAGCTGAGTATATGGCAATAACTGAAGCTGGGAAAGAGATGATATGGCTGGCATATTATCTTGAGGAACTGGGCATGAAGCAGAGCGAGAAGATTCTTTACTCAGATAGCCAGAGTGCCATACAGTTGGTGAAAAATCCAGTCTATCATTCGAAGACAAAGCACATCAGAAGGCGATGCCATTTCACTCGCAGGGTAGTGGAGGATGGTTATATGTGCTTGGAGAAGATAGAGGGTGCAAAGAACCCGGCAGACATGTTGACGAAATGTGTTGATGTTGGGAAACTGAGGTTATGTAAAACCTCGGTTGGTCTTCTGTAGTTGTTGCTACAGATGTTGTGGTGCGGTAAAGATGTTGATGATGAAGAGATTTTTTTTGAGAATGTATTTTTTGGAAGATTGAGTCAGTCTCCAAGTGGGAGAATTGTTAGGTAGTGGAGCCTGATTAATTTTAGGTTTTCCTATTTATTCTCTATTTTAGGTTTTCCTATTTATTCTCTGTAACAAAAAATACTTTGATTTATTAATATAAATATACCTCACCGCCGTGGAAGTTTACTCATGGGGTTTTACCACGAAATATTGGGCTTTTTCTCTCTCTCTCTATATTTCTCATCTATTTCTCTTGAAAGTTCTTGTGTTCTTCATTCATCTAGTGTGTGTGCGTGAATTCGATCCTAACATTTGTTTCCTTCTCTCAACTACGAATTTCGAGTATGATGTCTTTTCCTCTTCTACTTGTTTACTGATCTGTCGCTCAAATTTTGGCCTTTTATGTTTTTTTATTGAGTCCAGATTCTAATTGAAATTTTAATTAGTTTATGATTATAAAACAAAAAGATTCTTTATATTGAATAATTTAACAACTTGAAGTAACAAAACTGATTATTTTTCTATATACTACAACACAAGTAATTGTTATCCTTTATTTATGTTTTGTGGGTCCTGAATCGATAACTATATTTTCTTAACTGATTCACTTGTATTGGAATCTTTGACGAGTGAAATAAAGATAGTAATAACTATGTTTTATGCTCGATGATATATAAGTCAATTTTTGTTTAAGTAATTAATCTTTGTTAACCACGATAGTAGGCTCAAGACTTAACTTGTTTGATCTAATGAATCTACTAATCATACAACATAAACCATTTTGAGAAAAAGAAACGATGTACTTCACCTCTTATCCTAGTAGGTGTGTTCGCATGCAAGTAGAGTAGGAAGTCTCCTTCGCAATGCTCTCCCATATTCTAGTTATATCTTGCTTCAGATCTGCCGAAGTTAATTTTAATTCATTGGATGAGTTTCGAGTATAGAATTTCGATTACATGGGCACTTTTTGAATTCCTCTAGTTTTCTGTCTTAGTCACCAAGTATGCTGTCCCCGTGATATAACGTTAGGATATTGAACTTTCATCCTCCTATGTATCTTTTTCCAGATCTTCACAGTATTCATACTGAGCATATATAGTTTTTCTCATGGTTTATCATATCCCATATCAAGCGTCTGACAAGGAAGTTCGTGATTTAAATCACTTCTAAATTTGTTCTTATAAAATGCTGGACGCACAAGCTTCGTATGCTTGAATAACTTAATAGCTTAATCCTTAGCCACTGAAGTTTGAGAACTGTATCCTTGTGAATTTGTAAGAGCTGTATTCATTAGCATTTTTCTCCTCTTCTTGTTTGAAATTCAAAAACGAAAACAAATAAATAGAAGACATATTATTTTTGAAAACTCATTCTGAGAAATAGACAACCCTAGAAAGATTTTTCCTAAAATCGATTTTTACTTACACATCTCAGTGTATGCGATTAACTGAAAATCTGTATTCTTTAAAAAAACAGAGAAAGAACATGTCTGTCTATAGCAGCAAGCTAATGCCCATGTCTTAATGGTTCAGCAGTGTTTTCTCAGAACATAGAAAGCAGAGGCCTAGCAGCAATATCAACTGAATAAATATCTTCTATTCAATCGAGTCTCAAGTATGCATCCACTTCTGCGAGTTTTTTTGTTTTTTTCTATAAAGTCGATTAGTATTCCAACTGAATAAATATCTTCTTCCATATTTCAATTGATAGTCACTTTGACCTTCATTCTTTTGAAATGTACAACTTAAATCAATTGGAGTTTTGACAACATTGAAATTCAAGTACTTGAACTTATCCAATACTCTTTCAATATAATGAGATTGAGATAATGCTATTCCTTGGGAGTTTTGATAATCCTGATCCCTTAGATCAAATCAACAACTCCTAAGTCCTTCATATCGAACTTGCTAGACAACATGCGCTTAGTAGCATTTATATCATCAATGTCTTTACTCATTATTAACATGTCATCAACATAAAAACAAACAATAAGGTTTTTATGTAACCATGTTTATCTCATTCGTTAATATTGAATCCATTTGCAAACATTGTTTTGTCAAATTTAGCATGTCATTCTTTGGGTGCTTACTTGAGTCCATAAAGTGACTTCACAAGTCTGCACACTTTCTTTTCTTTACCGGGAACTATAAATACTTCAGGTTGTTCCATGTAAATTTCTTCCTCCAACTCTCATTTAATAAGACTGTCTTTACTTCTATTTGGTGGATTTTAAAATCATGCACGGCTACTAGCTATATTAACATCCTAATTGATGTTATCCTTGTTATAAGAGAGTATGTGTCAAAGTAGTCCAAATTTTCCTTTTGTTTTTACTCTTTGACTACCATTCTAGCCTTATATTTGTCAATAGTCCCACCAGGTTTCATTTTCCTTTTAAAGATCCAATTTAATCCTAAAGGTTTATTTCCTAGAGGAAGATCAGCTAATTCCCAAGTATGATTACTTAAATTGATTCAATCTCACTATTGGTTGCTTCTTTCAAACAAGTCTACTTAGACGAAGACATAATTGCTTTGAATGTTTGAGGTACATTATCAAGGAATAGTGCCACAAAATCTTGTCCGAAAGAAGCAGGTTCCCGTTGGAGAGTACTACGCCTATGATCCTCACTAGTTAGTGTATTTTCCGTTGATTCTTCTCGTGGTCGTTTAGGTCCTTCACTTGTCGACTCACATTCAGTTTTATAGAGACATATAAACTTTAAAAAAACTCTGTGTTATCTGACTCAATTATCATATTAATATGAATCTCATGATTACCAGATTTGTGAACCAAAAACCGGCAGGCCTTACTGTTCAAAGCATCCAATAAATACACAGTCTACTATTTTTCGTTCAATTTAACCCTCTTAGGTAGAGAAACCTCTACCTTTGCTAAACACCCCCACACTTTTAAATATTTCAAGTTTGGTTTCCTTTCTTTCCACAACTCATATAGAATTGATTGTGTTTTTCAATGGGGTACCTTATTGAGTTTCTCATTAGCAGTAAAGATGGCTTCCCCCCAAAGGTTTCGTGGTGCACCAGAATTGATCATCAAGGCATTAATCATTTCCTTTAATATCATATTCTCCCATTCCGCCAAACAATTTGACTATGGTGTATAGGGTGCAGTAGTTTGATTAATAATACCATATTTCAAATATATCTCTGCAAAATGAGGTTCATATTCTCCACCCCTAGCACTCCAAATCATTTTTATATTTAGATTCAATTGGTTCTCCACTTCATTTTTGCATTGCTTAAATGCATAAATTGCTGCATCCTTACTAATAAGCAAGTATACATAAGAAAATAGAGAGCATTCGTCAAAAAAAAGTATAAATTTTTTTTCCTTTACCAGATGGTGTCAACTTCATATCGCATATATATATATATGTGAATTAAGTCTAAAGTATTGGAATATATTTCAACAGAATTATAAGGATGTTTAACAAACTTACATTCCACAAAAATTTTGCATTTCGATTTATCGCACTTAAAATCAGGAAATACTTCTACAGTAACCAATTTTCGCAATGCTTTGTAATTTACATGTCCTAAACGAGCATGCTATGAATCATTTGACTCCAATAAGTAAACAGAAGCAGTATTCTTATTAATACTATCAACAAACATTACATTCAGTTTTAAAAGACCCTCATTGAGGTAGCCCTTTCCTATGAACATCTAATTCTTACTTCTAACACCTTTATTACTAACTAGGACACACTTAAACTCGTTCTTAACGAGTATTGCAGGTGAAACTAAAGTCTTCCTAATAGTAGGAGCATGAAATACATTGTTCAAAGTCAACACCTTGCGGAATGTCCTTTTAAACATTACTTTACCAATTCCTGCAATCCTTGTTGTTGTTGTGTTTTTCATGAACAAATCTTCATCGTACTCAGCAGGAGTGTATGTTGCAAAGGTTTCTTTTGCATAGAAAATATGTCGAGTGGCACCTGAGTCGAGAAACCACTCTTTGGGATTTCTAACTAAGTTAACTCCGAGATCATCGCACACAAGCCGTCTTCATCTTCCATCTCTTTCACGATGTTTGCTTGACTTTTTTCTTTGCCTTTGTCTTTGTCCTTTCTTGGAACACAACAATCAGAAGACCTATGACCAGTCTTGCAACAATTGTAACAGAAGCCTTTGAATTTCTTCTTGGCCTGTTCTAACTTCAACCCTTTGGACTTCTTTCTCTTTTTTTCCTTGGTAAGAGCTTTTTAAACAATATTAACTCCAATGATTGTTGAGCTCTTACGAGACTTCTTTTTGGCATTTTTGTTATCTTCCTCAATCTTGAGCCGAATCATAAGATCTTCAAGCTTCATTTCTTTACGCTTGTGGTTTAGATAATTCTTGAAGTCGTTCCACGAAGGTGGAAACTTCTCGATCATTGCAGACACTTGAAAACATTCATTTACTACCATATCTTCAACATCAGATCATGGAGAATAAGTTGAACTTTCTGCACTTGTAATTCAATAGTTTTACTATTTACCATTTTATAGTCTAAAAATTTGCGATCACAAACTTTTTCAATCATGTATCTTCTGACTTATATTTCTTCTCAAGTTCATCCCACAACTCTTTTGAAGTTGTTATTGCATTATAGACATTATATAAGTCATCCTCTACAGTGCCCAAAATGTAGCCTTTATATAGGAAGTCTGCCTTTTTCCATGCTTCAATAATCATGAATTTTTCTCTGTCTGCCATAGCAACAGCAGACACTGGAGTTTCTTCACTGCTAAATTTCTGCAAACAAAGAGTGATAAGCAAGAAATATACTTGTTGCTACCATCCTTTGAAATTCACACCAGTGAATTTACCCAATTTCTCTGCTTGTGGTTCAACAGTTTGAGTTGGTGCAACAACAGCCACTGCAACACCGTTGTTTGCAATTTCTGATAAACAAAAGTCGATACAGTCTAAGTAAGCAATAAATTATAATTGCACACTTTAAAGAGTATAAAATCACGAAAATTTTTGTCTCCACATGAAACACGGATTAATAATAATAAATAATTTCCTTACGTTTTATGTCAATATGTATTAAAAAAACCAGGAATACGGATTCTAATAAATTTTTCAGAAACACGAAGTAACTAAAATTTACTTAATCAGTAAGAAAGATGAACAAAAATTTAATTAAAAAAAACTAAAATATGTAAAATGCACCAGAATCAGAAATAATTTTAACAGGAAAAAGATCAAGTCCGCTGAACTCACAGTGTCCCCTTAAGAAAATTATTCCCCTCAAGTATCTGAGGTTTGATTTGGAATATGTCCTCCAAGGTAAAATGATCTTAATCACCACCGTGTATATACTGAAAACTCTGGTGTTAGCAAACCACTATACAGCAGTAAAGTAAATGAAGAAATATTTTTGTACAGAAGACAAAGAAGAAAATAAGAAAATTTGCAAGGAAAACTTCTAAAGAGTGATTGGTATTTATAGGCAAGAGGAAAAGGTTCCGAAAGGTTGCAATCGTTTTAGAATCTACACGACCATTAAAAAAAGTTTGAAACCTTTCAAATTGTACTGATTGATCCAGAAAGTTACAACCTTTAAGAGCAGTCATTTCAAAAAAGGCGGGAAATTTAAATTAAACAATAATTTTTTTTAAATCAACTAAATTCGAAACCGAGCAAGCAACGACGACAACGCGAGGGTTGTCCCTCTTTACAACTCTTATAACAATTAATAGGAGTGTTTCTATATTTAAACTCTCCGATTTTTCATTCCACCACAGATGAGGGACAAATGCCTTTCCATAAAATCATAAGAGGAATTTTCAAGTTCCCAACTCTTCAAGTTCTCAACTTTTCAAGTTCCTCTCTTTCCCTCTATTTCCCATCAATTCTTGCTACATATTCATCACTTGTTGTGAAAAGTCTTTTGAGATTCAACTTGCATGCATTGACAAATTATCTATTTATGAATTTTTGACTACTAGGACGAGGATAAAAATATGTATCTTGAATATGAAAGAGAATATTTAAAATTGATGACCTCTTTTATTTTCACATTTCGTATCATTTCTTACTTTGTTTTTTTCTTTTAATTGTGGATCTTTGTTTTTGCTGTCACAAAATGCAAAATTTCTCTTTGCCATAATACAAGCACTTTGACCTTCGATTCGTTTGAAATATACATATATATTTGAGTTTAGTATACTCTTGAGTTGAGTAGAGCCAAGGTCAGTTCATCTAATCCCCTCAAGCTTAAGTAGTTATTTAGGTCTCCAACTCGCATACTCGTATATTAAATGTACTAATGCCAGTTGGCCTGCATCATTTCATGATGCAGACGCAGGCACCTAGGATCCGCAAGCAACGCTTCGTTGATCCAGATTGAGCTTCAGAGTTTGTAGTGAGGAGATCTTTTTAATTTCTATATTAGCTTAGCTTTTAGGATTTTGTGGGGTCTGTTCCAACAACCCTCTCTAGACATTTTAGAGGCTTTATAGACTATAATATTTCAGTTTTGATTTTTTTTCGGTTATTAGGACTTAAGTGCCATTTTGGCTAAAGTTACGACATGACGTATTTCCGTTTTACAATGTTCGTTTCAAGGTTGAGGTTTGTCTTCCGCTTATATAAGTAGCAAGGATAGGGAGGGTCAGTAAGGTCTTCGAGTGCCAGTCCCGCCAGAGTGTATGTTTGGGGCGTTGACATTAACAACCAGACAAAACATGCCAGTTTGAGTGGTGGGACTAGGAGCTTCTTATTGAGCATACTCAAATTGTAGTAATATTTTTGTATTATAGACCCTGTTTCATAATCACTCTAGGTATGTCAAATATTTTATTTTGCTGGGTAAATGGTTCAACCTTTTCTCATTTGTTGTTTCTTGTGTTGTTATTTGCTCTATAGGACTAGGTGTTTCTTATTGACCCTTACTATAATGATTATAATCTTTTTTTCATATTATATATCCTATCGCATAATCACAATAAGTCCCCCAAATATTTTACATTCTTTTTGGTTGCTTTTCCTTGTTTTGAGACCAAACATGTTTGGACATTGCACTGTTCAAGTTGTTTTGTATAACCTTGTTTGATGGAGCAGTCAAGTCAAATAATGGTTTATATGTGTTGTAGCAATCATCTATAAATTAAGTAAATTTATAGCGAGATGGACAATACTTGTTTAATAGCTCATCACTGTTATCTCTAGATGCTGACTGCTCTTTATGATTTTGTATTTACTAATTTGAGAATAGACAGCAAAAATTTTCGTTTATCCTGTGGTGATGCTTTTGTTGATTCAAAGAAGACAATTTTATAAAGGTAATCTATCAAACACAATTAATTTCATCGAACACATTTAGGTTAAGCGATATATCACGGTTCAACTTTTCATTCCCTTACTCCTAGAGACAAGATTTTTCAATTAAATTTGAAGCACTGGTTCTAACCAATATAAGCATTGGCGGTCTAAATGATGTTTTAGTTACGTCGACACTGTTGGAATCTGTGAGGTGATCCCTGTTACTTGAACATGTTTTGTTTTCCGGTCACTATTTAGTAGATATAATGACTCTTTGTTCTCTTGATTTCAAGAAACCAAATGCATATGGAAGCATTTATTTGACATTTCTTTCTGTTTCTAAGAAGAAAGTGTTGATCTCTCTGCACATGAATTTGTGGGGAGGGTCCCAGTTTTAGTGAGTTTATCTTCACTGGATGAGGATCAACTTGTTTAGGTTTTTCTACTCATTTTGCCTTTTGGCGATGTTGTCTATTTATTCACGTTTTCCTGATTTATTCGTCTTTTGAGGAACTCTAACTGTTCTTAGGAGGTTGATGACCAACTTACAAAAAATTAATAATGAATTCTCATACTATTTGTTGATGAAATTCCAATTAAATTCGACCAAGATTGGGAATTACACCCGGATTATTAATTGTTGGTTTGACCGATCGATTTAATGGACTCTTTGCTGACATTAAGAAGGGAAGAGCAGTAAGCTCAATAATCAATGTGTTCCGTTATGTGGTAGCCTCTTCCAATATTTGCCTTTATCTTTTTTTTTGATCTTTTTTTTTTGATGTTGACACTTGACAGTAGTAAAATCATCTTTCTCCGTCAAGACATGGAGCTTGAGGTGCTATTACTGCAATCCAACAATTACATTATCAAACATCTTAAGAATCTTTGCATTCATAATATAGATTTAGAAGTACTCTTGAACTTTTAGATTGTACTTCAAATATCTGATTTCAATAGTAGGTTTATGACATGGATAAATAAGTCAACCAACCAAAGAAAATGAATAATGTGTTGCTGTGTTTATTTGTAAAACATCATTTACACTAGTATCTGATGGATGCTGTTTCAATTTATGCGTCCACGTATAAGTCAAGGACCAGGTCCCTTGACTTTTTCAAATATAGTAACTAAATGAAGGCGTCCATCTGTCTCGATGGAACCAAGTCCTTAACACAGTAACAATAATAGACACTAAAATAAATGTTGAAAGTAAGGATTAAATAAGACAACTTTATGAGGAAACATCCTTTCTCAAGGGAGGAAAACCACAAACTGTTCTCAACAGGACTTTTCAAGCCGCTTTCAAAAGTCTTCAACAAGCAAAACTAAAAGCTAGTTATAACAAGATAGTAGACTTTTAATCTACCCACTAAGTAATACTCCCTATGACTTAGCTTAGCCTGAGTAGATACAACACTTCTCTCTATACTAATCCTACCTGATCAATATAGACATTGACTAAGAACCTAAGTTACCCTTAAACTAGCCCTTACAATGATTTACCCGGGTTTGAAACGTTTCTTTCGCAAATGAAATGAATCCTTAAATAGAAGAACAATTACAAGCATACAAATGCAGCAACTACAAAAAGCAATGAAAGCACTTCTATCAATTCTCTTGTTGTTCATTAAGGTTGATTTCTCTCTTTGCATGAATGAATGATTCTTGTTTTTTTTGTTTGATATATATCATTAAGGGTTATTACCCATCAAACAAAAAACCTCGTCGCTTCTAATTGGTGAAGTACTCTGCTGCTTCACCAACTTTCTGATGCGGACAACTTTTACAATTGTACACCACTTTGACAATTGGACGAGTTTCATACTCTGCAGAACAACACTTCCCCGCACGTGTGAGGATATTATCAAAACATCTAAGAGAATAAACACGTACAATTTTCACATATTTGATAATGACCTACAACCTGCATAACTCCTTACTGAGTGTATAATCATTCATTCATTTGGCCATAAGTAGTAAGCATTATTCACATGACCAATTAGCTCTCTTTCACTCTATAAAGTCCATTTATTGAGTTGAGCAGAGTTATTCCATGAAGATGGCTTTCTCTTTGGAAGATTAAGAATTTTGTTTTCTAAATCTTAAGTTGTATTTTGTTGGAAGAGACTATAAAATCAATGCAACTATTTTGGGACCACTCATTGGCTGAGAGTCTGCTGTTTAGAAAAGTTTTGCACCTACCACATCAGAGGTAGTAGCTTTTCTAACAATGATCTTGTCACCTTTTCATATCGCAGTCTTCCACGGACCACGTCCCCCTGCAAACGTCCTTGTGAGTTCTTGAAAAGGCTTGCTGGTTACATTCCTTCTTTTGATGAATGAATTTAGTATGGAGTTTGTAATTTAGAAGATATACACCATAAAGAGTTATTACTCATTAGATAATCACCCTCCTCCATTCTGATTGGTGTAGTACGATGACGCCTCACCAACCTCTGACATGAAAGCTTTACAGATGTACTCCATTAAGCATCTGATGGAGAGAATTCTATCTCGGACCAGGTCCATGCATTTGTGAGATACTCAAACATATAAGCTCGTCCGCTCTTCCTGTTTGTGTAGGACACTGCACTTTTCACCTACAACTTGACATAACAGCTTTATAATTTTAACCATTTGTATCTGCATGAGAGCACTCTTTAAGGGAAAAGGACCCTGCATTTGTGAAGATCATCAAAAAACTTGAGTATAATATTTTTCCCCTTTTGGTGAAAACACACAAATACCTCACACCGAATTTGTCATTCATTGCACTGTCAGCAGTCTTAATAACAAGGATTTGATTCCTAGTTAAATCTATAAGTTTGTTAAATCATCAAAACTTAATATCAGCTTCGTAGTAATATTTCCCCACATTTTGATGATTATATATTTATTTACCAGATTCCCTATTAACAATAACTGTTGGGGTAAGTGGATTTTCATTATCGCCGAAGTTTGTCAAATCATCAAAACTCCAACATAGCATTTTCCCTACTTTTGATGATGACAAACAACTTCTTCACAATTTCCCCTATCACTAGTTCCTCTATCAATAATAACTTTTGTGTGACTGAAGTTTCATCATCCCAAAGTTTGTCAATTCATCAAAACATCAAAATACCATTTCCCCCCTTTTGATAATTACAAACAACATCTTCCCCATATTGGCAGGACCAGGTCCTCTTAAAGTAGCTAGCATTGATTCTCCCTATTGACATGACCCATGTCATTGATCTCATACCTTAACAATTTTCCCCCTTTTTGACATCATAAAAAAGGTTAACTCACTAAACAAAGTTGATAAAATGTAGTTCAAGAAAATTCATAGCAACTTGAGCAACACTAAGCATGAATAAGAATGTATAAACGAATGAGACAATTCAGAAGAAAAAAGGCATTTTTTATTTATAAATAAAATATCAATCATCAAAGCATTGCACATATTATTAGAAATGAGAATCAAGGCAATATGCATCAAAATTCGATAAACAAGAAGAATGAGGACTCAAATGAGAATTTAGGGAGATAGAGGATGACTTTGGAGCAAGTGATGGAAACAATAGAATTAATAGAGAATTTCCCTTAGCATGAGATTTTCATAATCTTCTCTTAACGTTCAAATTATTTGCTTCCCAGCTTCATGTTGAACCTTTAATGTAACAACCCATAACCTAGATAGACCAAAATTCAAATTTTCCAGAAGTGCAAGTGTCATCTACGGAAGGCACCTACGGACCATTGATAGGACCATAGTCCGTGGACCAGGTTCGTCGATCTTGGTCCAAAAATGATGGCTAGAACCTACAAACCGTAGTTAGGACCACGGTTCATGGACCTAGTCGGTCAGTCACCCTAGTTCAAGAATGCAAAAGATTCCATCAATCCCAGCCCCGAAATCTAAAGATATCTACATGAACTATATCACCAGGTGTGAGTGATTTCACGAGTTGGTTCCTTTCACCTATTAGATCCCTACCCTTATCATGATTAGACCTAGGGTTTCTACAACATCATTAGATTATCATGAATTAGTTAGTTATATGTTCCTAATTAGATTACTATGTTATTACTCAGTTTATCGGAGGAATTTTAGAACCCTAGCTATGTATTTCTTTAGTTATTGAATTAAACATGCTAGGTAAGATATCTTAGTTACCTCAGATATACATGCCTCAATTATTAATGCATCATTATCAGATTTATTGTTGCATTGTCAGTTTGCGTGTTATGTTTTGAGTATTCCAGTATATATAAATTTCAGTCATAATATGTTAATCGTTTAGTTCATTGGGAGTAGCATTATACCGAGTTGGACTAGGGATCAACAGACCCAAATAGTTCTAGAACTAATAACCAATTTAGTGATCATGCCATCATGGCATTATACCTCTAGCAGGGTATATTGGGTCCTCTCGGTGGGGAGTATACACCGGACTCCACATTTAGCTCATGCAATTTTATAATCGATTATTAGTGGCTCCCATAGTCAAATTCCATTGAATTTACCATTTATAAGTATATCTAGTATTCAGTTTCAGCATGTTATAAATTTGGTAATTGCATCTAGGTGTCTCAGCATTAAGTATATCTTGTTGAGAATATTACATTTGCTTTTGTGCTTGTTCAACTATGTATTATTTCAAATTTACTCTATCCTAGAGGCTCATTACCTTTTAAGTACTAACGCATATGTGCGCTACATATTCTCGTGATGTAGGTTCGAGTTCTCAGCATCCATATCACGCTTAGATCGATTCTTGATATCCAATTCAGCAGAATCCATGGTGAGTCTTCATTCTTCGAGGGAAAGAGTAATGAGTTCATTTGAGTCTTTTAGTCACTTACTTTCAGGTTTTGCTAGTCTTACTAGGGGCTTGTCCCTGCATTTCTAGTCAATTAGAGGCTATTTTAAGCTTAATATTTAGTTAATACCTTCTTTGTGTTAAACTCATCACCTTTAAAATATTTTAGTTATAGTATATGGGTATTGTCCATATTTTAATTTAATTATGATTTAGCTTCTGCATCAGTTTATTATCTTTAGAAAGCTCATGATCATGCCAACAGGGATATCTTCGAATAATTTTTTCTCCTAGGTCCCGTGTCCGCGTTTCAAGGGTCGCTCGGGGTTTGACATTCAAGGATGCAATTTTTTACCTGGTCCCTCCAATAGTTTTGTTTAGAACCTGAGCCTTTAGGCAAACCATTTTAGTAACTTAGTTAGCAATAACATTGTCATAGTTTCAAACATTGGCATGAGTGTCTCATCACAGAACGATTGGTAAAATGAAACGTACTCGAGGTTTTTGAGATGACTAGATCAACAACGGAGGAACAAAAAAAAAATTTATTTCATTTTCTACTTTCAATATTTTCTTATAAATCAGACACCTTCCTATTCGGAATACTTTCAGTTTTCAGAATATCAACTTTTCCATTTTTGAACATCATTTTTTACACTTCTTCATTTTTTATGGAAGACGTGGTCCCTCTTCAAACTTAAAAACATCTTCGACATAAAATTCTCCAGTAAGAACAAGATCTTAACAATATGAAATGTTTTGGAGAGAGGAGAAAAGAGAGTTTCGGAAAAATCTATTATTTGGAAGGAAAATTGAATTTTCTGATGAAATGGAAAAATATGGAATATATAAAATAAATCAAAAGGTATATAATGTGAAAGAAAGTTTCATTTTGGTATTGAAAAAATGGGACAACTGTTTGATAACTGAATGACAGAAAAGTGGAAAATTCAAGGTACTCATGTATAATTCAATTTGCAATGATGAGAGTGCCAACCTTCGGGAAGGACAAGGTCTCTCCTGGTAGTTTAAACGCGATTGCCCTGATCTTTCATGATCTCCCCTTTTCTTCAACCCTTTTTCCATATATGTATACCTACAAATGTATAAAACTAAACTTGATAAAACATTCATAACTGACTAGCAAGGATATCCGCTCTCTTTGCATAGTCATGGAAGAATTGATTGTTTTAGGAAAAATCTATTAAAGAAAGTTTTAGCATTTCCATCAGCAACTTTATTATTTTAGCCAGATTTTTAAGAGATTCAGGCTGCTTCTTGTCCAAAAAGTTGAGCACAGTACACTACAGTAGCTACATTTTCTTCTTCAGTTGTTGAAAGTGTGACTGAATATTGCCTTGTAGTTCCCTATGATTGAGACATCAACCTCTTTTGAAGCCATTGTTGAGGTGGAATTCTGAAAGCCTATCACCTTGTTGGGGAACTGAGTGTCATACTTTGATTCTTGTAAACTGAGCTTGATCAGCTTCTTCATTCTTACCTTCAATATTCAGATTATCAGTATGAACTGCATCATCTTTTTTCAGCACCGTCTTTAGGACAGGGTCCCTCATCAGCTTCATCATCTCCATTAGCTTCCTTGAAATTGTTGGATTCATGATGAGGATGCTCTTTAGCAAGCTCACTATGAAGAACATGTCTGTGAATATGAATCAACCCTTACATCTCAAAATCATCTTTCTTTTGCAACTTCTCAACTATTCCAAACTCATAAAAAGTCACATTAGTACCCTTTTATACAATCAATAACCCTAGTTTGATGAAGAGTATACTGCAACTATTCTTTCAACAATATTGAGATCACACTTCTCAATATCATCCTTTCGGTCACACAACATGTAGTATTTACCACTTCAGCCGAAGTTCTTTGGAGGATTAAAAGCCTACTTATTCCATTTGAATGATGTTCTGAACCGTTTCTCTTAAACACTATCATCACAATTTTATCATCTGTAAATTTCATTTTGACGCAAGTTTGTATAGGAGAGAAACACTCACATGAGCGCGTCTCATGAGTCATACCTAAGCATTTTCTTCTTGAAAACTAAGGGTAGTGAGACTTTAAGTACGAGGAGTATACAGATCAACAATATACATATTTTGCATCTCTTTTCTGTCAAGATCATCAGCCGAGAGAGAAAGTCTGTGACAACACATTTTCTGATAGGATTGCACCTTAATTTCATTCATCACATATTTGTGTTAAACATAAAATATTGTACATCAACTATTTTAATAGTACAAAAATTTAAAGAAGTGTTTCACAGATTTTCAAGTCTTGACTACACCAAGAATGTACCACACCTCCGCCTTGAACTGCCTTGATCATCCGTTGTTCATGAAACGTCATGGACTGTTTCTAATTCCTCTCACTTGATTAACAAATCATTTTTTAGACTTGGGAATCCATTTGAAACTGAGTTCCCAGTAAGCAAATAACGAAGTGATAAGAAATCTTTTGTCTAGTGAGGCAGACTAGTTTTCTTTTACTTAGAACCATAAGAAGGAGGACCGAGTCCCTTCTTCAGTCTATTCCGTAGTTTGGAATATTTTTCCGAACTTTCTTCATTCTTTTTTAACACGGGAACATCTGCCATAAGATGTCCATCTCCCCGCAGGTAACATACAACATATAATCAGCGTCATAAAGAGACTTCTTGTGAGGATCGTATGAGGAATCTATCTTCTCACAACTCAACCCTCTTTTACTGTTATTTCCTTGACCTATCAGATATGTAAGTATCTTAGAGGAATCGGTCCATTTGAAGGATTTTTAAAGTTTCTCTTTTAAACGGACCAGTTCCCTCTCTAGCTTAAGGTTTCTTTCTAAAGCTTATATAACCTTCATTTCAGCAGTGTGCCACTTACATTTAAGCTCCAGCTGCAAGCTTCTTTCCTCGTTCTTTTCTTTAAAAATTGTATTAGTTACCCTTTTCAACTTTTCATTTGGTTCAAGATTTTCAGCTTCATGAACAACCATTTGCTTTTACATATCAGAAATTCTAACAACTAAAGAATTTTTTTAATTTTGATAGATGTCTAGACTATTGTTCATAAGATCATTATCCTTTGTTAACTTACTTATTAAATCAAGTAGTACAACAACTAGCTTTCTAAATTTACCTGTAGAAATATTATTCAAGTTTTGCTTGAGTGTGATAGATACCTTTTAATCAGCATCTTCCTCATCTATTTTTTTCCATGAGAGCATCATTAGAGTGCTCAGAATCATAACAATCACTTCAAGAATTTTCCCATGCTGCCATTTTATTCTCACTGCCTCGAAAAAATCTTCTCTTATTCCTATCATTAGATGGACCTGGTCCCTATCTTTGTTTTCAACTTCGAGAATGCGACCCTCCATTTTTTGGGTATCTCCAGATCTTGAAGATGCTCAAATAGTTCATCCATAGTTATTACCTCAGGTTCATTTGTGTCATTGCCAGTCACAAAATCATTTATCATAGATCTTGGAAGAATCTCAAGTATCTTAGAGACTTGCTTGACAACAAGGATTGGTTCTTCAAGGAACATGAAATCATCTGTAATGGTGGAGAATCTAGTGCGTGTTTCATGAATGGGTTCACCTCCTTTCATGGTGAAACTTTCAAATTGAGTAGTGAAGAGATCTAGCTTAGATTTCCTTATTTCCATAGTACTCTCATCATTTTTCTCAACAGATCCCAGATTCCCTTGGTTGATTCACAAGATGAGATCAGATCGTATTCATCTACACTAAGGCCACATGTTAGTAGCTTCTTTGCTTTGTGATTTTTCTTGACTAATGGTCCAAAAGACACACTATATTAGGTCGATTATTACGACTGACTCTTGTGACCTCTCCATCTTTAACATCCATAGTTGGCACATAAGGACCGTTACATATGACTTCACATACTTCAATGTCCTCAACCATTAGATACTCTCTCATCCAAATATTCCAATGTTTATAGAACCAACCATCAAGAAGAGGAGGTGTTGTGGGAGACTGACTTATTTACTTATTCAATGGTGAGGCCATTCAATGCAGGAACTTCTCTCTTGGTGTTAACAAGATAGAGAGCAAAGCTCTTATACCAGTTGTAAGTTATGTCCAGTTATCAATCAAGGACAAGGTTCCTTGACTTCTTCAAATACAGTAGATAACATTAAGTGTACACCTGTTTCGATAGGTAATTTCCTCAACATAGTTACCATAAAAATAGTAAAATAAGTGATGAATGTAAAGATTGAACAAGCAAACTTTACGTGGAAACCTCCTTGCTCAATGGAGGAAAACCACTACCTTTTTTCAACAAGACTTTCCAAACCGCTTTACCTAATCTTAAACAAGCAAAAGTAAAAGCCAGTTACAACAAGAGATTAGCATGCTAATCTCCCCACTAAGTAAGACTCCCTATGATTTAGCTGAGCCTGAGCAGATACAACACTGCTCTTTATAGTAATCATACCTAATTAATATAGACTTAGACTAAAAGCATAAGTTACCATTAACCTAGCCTAATGATTTACCCGGGTTTGAAACATTTCTTTCAAAAATGAAATGAATCCTATAATACAAGAACAATTACAAGCATACAAATGCAAAATTGCTAAAAGTAATAAATGTACTTCTATAAGTTCCATTCCCTTGCTATTCTTGAAGATTGAAATTTATCTCTTTGAATAAATGAATGAAGTTTGTTGTTTTTTGTTTGATATATACCATCAAGAGTTATTACCCATCAAACAAACAACAACATCACTTCTGGTTGGTGAAGTACTCTGCTGCTTCACCAACTTTCTAACTACACTTATGTTGGGAAGGGGAGGTCAAGTGATGATATCACTTGATATGGACTCATATCTAAATTGTTTAGGCGGTTTCTAGTTTTTGTGAGTTTATATTCATTGTATGAGGATTAATTTGTTCAGGTTTGTCTAGTGTTTTTGCCTTTTTGTGATGTATTTTCTAGTTTTACATTTTGATGTTTTAATCGACATTTTGAGGACTCCAATTGTGCATACAAGGTTTATTACAAACTTTAAAATAGGCATATTATGATGAATCCTCATAGTATTTTTTGAGATGATGTCCTAATGAAAATTGCCAAACTATAGTGAACTACACATGGATTCTAAATGAGGTCTTGATTGATTGATTTGATGGGGAACTTTTGGAGTTTTTTTTGTTTTGCTGTTAGGTGCTTTCGTGGCCTCTTATCTATGTTTTGTTAAAGGTATCCTCACTATGTTTAGTAAAAGGTATCCTCTTCCATTATTTGACTTTTCTTTATTTGATCTTCTTTTCTCAATGTTGACATCAGTAAAATCATCTTTACCCCCTTAGATTTGGAGCTTGAGGTGCTGCTGCAGCGTGCTAACAATTACTTTAACAAACTTCTTAAAATAAAACTCCACTTTTTCAAATTCATTGCATTTATAATTTAAATTGGAAGTACTCTTGAACTTGTAGCTTATTTTTCAAATATCTCATTTAAATAACTTGACCTAGTTAAATGCTACAATCTTAGAATAGTAGGTTTATACATGTATAGAGAAGCTAAAAAAATTATGAAAATTAAAAGTGTGAGCCTGAGTGTTTGTAAAAAGTCATTAGTCATTACATCTCTTGTGAAAAGTCTTTAGAGGTTAAAGTTGCATGCATTAAAAAAATATTTATTTGTGAATTTTTGACAACTACGAGGAGGATAAAAATAAGCTACTTGAAGATGAAAGAGAATATTTTAAGTTGATGTCCTCTTTTGTTTTTCACATTTCATATCATTTCTTACTTCCTTTTTTCCCTTTTAATTGTGGATCCTTGTTTTTTCTCTCACATAACCAAAAAATTATCTTTGAAATAAATATAAGCAATCAACTTGAATAATGTTAAATTTTAGCTTAGTGTTGTTTTGCTTTAACGTACGATATTTCATTCCTCTGCAACAGCAAGTTTCTGTCTTTATCCCCAACACATTCACAGAAAAAAAAGGGAAAGAGAAGAAGTAGAAGCCACTTTGATGAAAGAAATTGATACTCCAATCTAATGCACTGTATCAGAATCAAGAAAGTTTACTGCTAAACAATTTGTTTTGATGTTACAGGTGAACCTACATTTCCCAGTGACTTGAGCTTAGTTCTCTTTTCCGGATCACTATAATTTAATGAATTCATGACTCTTTGTTCTTGTGAAATTCCATAATTCAAATGCATCAAAAGCATTTGTTACACATTGCTTACTGTATCTAGGTAAAAAGTGATGATCTTAAAACATATGGAATTACAATTGAATTTGTGACGCGACTTCAAGTTTTACTGAGTTATATTCACTAGAAGGATAAACTTGTGCAGGTTTGTCTACTCTTTTCACCTTTTGGTGATATAGTGTCTAGTTTCATGTTTTCTTGGTTTAACTGGCCATTTTGGAAATATAATTGCGTTTAGGAGGTTGATGGTATGATTTCACTTTTCATAAAATATATGAACATTAATAATCAGTATGTTCCTATCCTGTGATGAGCAAAGAAATTTTTTCAGTGATGGCAGTTAGGTTTCTTTTTTACTAGTACGTCCTTGTTCGGAATTGTGGTTCACCTAATCAATTTATCGAAGTGCTTTTCCATTAAAACCTTAATGACCAACATGTATTTTTATGATCAAACACATCACATTCCCAAACAGTTGCTCAGTGAAACCTTGTGTTGTCAAGTCTGCCTCTGATTTCAGAGCAGTCTGCCCATTTAAAAATCGCCATTTTTACATAGTTTTCGTGATCCTTGCGATTTTTCAGCTATAAGGCACTCAAAGGATCCTTGTTTCCATTCCAAAACTATTCTCTCACCACATATCCTAGAATATTGTGCACAGGTTCATGGGAAGCAAGCCAGGGAAGGAATCTGCTGAGGTTATATTGGTTGATGAAGAAGCTGCCAGAGTACCTGATACTGTTGGATGTGGAGCAAAAGTTCTTCATCATAGTATTTGACTGGAGAATATTTCCCATCTCTAACGGATCAACAATGACAATGGTTTGTTTCATTTCATCAATAAGCATTTTAAGACAACTTGCCATCTACCTATCACATTGTAATCTTAGTATCTACATAACTATCCTATTCAATAATAGAAATGCTTGTCTAGGATTTACCATAAGAATCTAGAAATATAATTCTAGCTTATGAGATGTTGGATTTGGTAAAAACATATTTACAATTCACCTCCAATGTTTATTCGCCTTCAGATTGTGTTTGATGGGTCTATGATGCGAACATTTTGCTCTATCTAATTCGTTTTATTCATCCAAAGGAAACTTGTTTTCCTCTTCACATCAAAGAGAGTTTTCGTGGGTGAGTAAAGATAATTATTATCACCCACATCAGTTGTTGTTGGAGAATGAGAGAACACAAGTTTGTAGTTTCGATGATTGACGAAGAGTCTTGATGATTTGTAGTTCTTGATGTGTGATAAAACATTCTTTATCATCATCAAAATGGGGGGAAATAATTGAAAGTAGTAGAACATATAAACTAGTTTTGATGATTGATAAAGTGAAGACAATGTTCACTACTTGTTGTCGTATATGTACTCTATCAGGTGATACAGATTCTCAAATGTAATTGCAGACGATCTGTACAATTATGACAGATTGAGGCAACGAAAAAAATGCAGAAATAAAGAATAAAAAGAAGGATACAAATATGGAAAGAAATAAAGAAGTAGCAATTCAAGTTAAATGAGGAAAGAAATAAGAAGTAGCAATTCAAATTAAATAAGGAAAGGAATAAAGAAGTTACAATTTAAGTCAAATGAGGAAAGAAGTAAATATATGTTTCAAGAAGGAAAATGATTTGTAATTCCTTTCCTTGTTGAAATCGATGAAGGCAAATCAACTTCTATAAAAAGTTCAAGAAGTTCAAGGAAAAGAGTATTTTTGCAATAACAAAAATAGTGGGAATTTTTCAAACAAAGCCTGAACGATATCTATTGCATATTAACAAAATTTATCATCTTAAGAGCAGTAGTTATTAGAGAAAAAACGCAGAGCTTCACTACATCAACGTAAGGACAAGGTCTACGAGTTCTGTTCCCCTTTGAACTATTGAATGTTGAAGTCTGATCAATTAAAGTCTTGAGTAATTATCCTTTTTTGATTGTTCTAGGTTTATTATTAAGTTGTAATAATTTTTAGATTGTATAACAAGAAATGGGGTTGACTTCTTAGGAGTAGAGTGTTGAGAGAATTGTAATATGAAGTAGGTTTTACTTTTTGGGAGAAAGGTTGTGAGCATTGTAAACAATAAGTGGGTGTGACTTCTTGGGTGGTTAGAGTTAAGAAAGTTTAATGTGTTTTTAACAAGAAACGAGTTTGACTTCTTTTTGAGTGGAGAGTTTTCGATTATATTTAATCGAAAGGATAGAATTTTAAATTTAGATTTGTTGATTAACGAAGTTTTAAATATTGAATTAATATAAAACTTCATTGTGGTTTTTCCGTTTCTTGAGTTAGGAAGGTTTCCACGATAAAATTTTTGTTTTATTGCGTTGTGTCAAAAGTACAAGAACGTGGTTCTTGTATAAAGGTAAGGATTCTTCAATTGGTATCAGAGCGAGTCTTTTCATTAAAAGACTAACATCTTTAAAAGAATCAATGGCTTCACCATCTACTCCACAAGAAGGAGCTTCTCAAAGTCGACCACCATTGTTTAATGGAAAGTATTACGGATGGTGGAAGAACCGCTTGATGGATTACTTCATAGGAGAAAATCCAGACTTATGGGGAGTTATGTTGGACGGTCCTACCATACCCATGACGAATGGAAATGATGGAACCACTCAATTACAAAAAGATAGGAAGGAATGGAATGTTGCGGATAAACATGCAATTCAAAACAATGCTAAAGCAAAAAAGATCTTGATATGCGGAATAGGTCCAGATGAATGTAACCGAATCTCATCACGTTAAGATGCAAAAGCAATATAGGAACTGTACAAATTGCGCATGAAGGAAGAACTCAGGTTAAGACGTCTAAAATAGATAAATTCAATAGACAATACTAACTTTTTTGAATGGCAGAATGTGAAACAATTCAAGAAATGCACACCAGGTTCACTGCAATCATTAATGAAATCTACTCAGTAGGACAAATAATTCCTAATGGGAAGGCAGTCTCAAAACTTGACTTTTCTTCAAGAGGTTTGGGAGAGCAAAGTAGAAGAAATTACTGAAGCACGTGATCTAGATATGTTAGCTATGGATAAACTCATCATAAATCTCATGACCTATGAACTCAAGAAAAAAAAGGAAAAGGAAATTAAAGGAAAAAGAATAGAGAAGAACCTTGTTCATACAGGCACAACATCAAAAGATTTTGAGGATGAAAACACTGCACTAATTACCAGAAGGTTCTCAAGAATGTTAAAAAGGGGACATGTTTTCCAAGTAAGATACTCTCAAAAAACAACTGAAAATCAAATAGATCAAATATGTCACATGTGTGAAAGTCAGGATCACTTTATCAAGTCTTGTCCATTAAAATCTCTAGAGAAAACGAGGAATAGTTCTAAGAAAGAAAAGGAAATCAAGAATGGTTTGTACATTCCGAGATATAGAAAAATGACCAATCAAGAAGCTGATTCCTCAATGAAAAGGGCCTTTGCACAATAGGGGACTTATCTGAAAAAGAATCTGAGGAAGAAGGGTTCGAAAATCAATCACTACTTGCAATAGAACAAACAAATAAATATGATTATCTTGCACTCATTGCTTAAACAGATTCTGAAGATGTCAAAGAAAACAAAGTAAGTTTTCATCACATTAAAGTTAATATTGAGTGATATTCTAAATATGAACTAGAGTCCCTAATAAGTACTCTTATAGAGGCATATCAGTAAATCAATTATGAAAGAGAACAAATAATGGAAAACTATGCATCTTTAAGAGAAGAAAATGACAAGCTTGAGAAACACAATCATTGCCTTTAAAATCAATTAAAAGAAATATTAAAACATCAGAGTTAATTGACAATGGTAAAAACTCTAATAGTGAAGTTCAATTAGCTCTGGAAGAAAAAATAAAATTGTTAAAATCATAAATTGTCAGGACTTAACTGAAAGAAATAGGTTGCTACAAGAAAATCTTGATCATACTAACTTGATATGGAACGAAATCCTAGATGGACTAGGTCTTCTGAAATTTTAACTCATATTTAACAAAGGCAAACCACCAGTCCAACTGGGATAGGTTTTAAAAAACAGAATAATCTTGTAGAACACACTATTCACATGTAAAAAATGTTATGCACTCATTGTGGAAAGTTGGTCATTTAAAACTTTAATGTGAAACTCTATTTGGGGCTTTTAAGAAAAATGTTAAGTTCATCAAGAACCTGGTTCCAAATAAAAATGCTACAGATAAAAGGTTTTCTTTTTGCCTTTATGGTCTTGAAGAAATCTTATTCATCCTTTTACTCAGATAAATGGGCCTCAGCTAATTTGGGTTCCCAAGACTAATCTTTGACAGGTGTTTTATGTGAAGGTTAGAGGGACAAGGTCAACTTGGTACATGAATAGTCTATGCTCCAAACAGGTGCTAAAAATGGTAGAAAATTTCCTGTTGAGCATTGAATTTTAAGAAGGCGGTGTAGTACTTGAAAAGGATGAGAAAAATGAACGAGACAAGATCAAAAATGTTGAAGAAAGTGACATGATATCAAACATCTTTGATGATGCAAATTAGGGAACATTGCAAATGAACCTGGGTCACATCTAACAATCATTGATGCAACTGCAATATGAATTAATGACTAACCTATGGTCTTGGAGATTACGGGAATAATAGAGAAATTGGGACAGTTAGAGTATGGTACACCTTCAGGGGGAACTTCATTGTGTGTACCTGGTCCTTGTTATTCATTAGAATTTTTTTAAAACTGATAGGTTGGTTCTCCGTTACTCAGCTTGAGATTTCTTTGATCAGGGAGAGAACGATGATGCAGACATACTCATGAAGGCCTTGAATATGAAGAACTTGAGAAAATCAACCGAAGTCTAGGCCTATCGAAACAAGCTGATGCATTATCATGATTTTCTTTAAAAATTGGCTAGTAAATGAATAATCTTATGCTTGAGTAATTATACAATAATATTATCTCTACTTTTTTTGCTAACACAATTAAGTGAACAATGAAGGAACACATTAAGGGGAACCTGGATTCTCTGTAATAATAAGATATGTACTATCTTTTTTCAATGCATAAATTTTCTAAGTTTGGGTAAAAAATAAGCACTAGTGAACCTGGTCGATCTCAAAATCCAAATCATATAAAAACAGCAAGAACACTCTTTTACAATAAGCATCATTCAATCCCAAATCGTTCTAATGATGAAAACCTTAGTCTTCAAGCCACTCATGCTTTATTTCAAGGGAAATCTTGCTTTACCTCACACTTATCAACCAGGTTCACAAACTCCGAATTAGTATTTCATCCATTCCAAGTATATAACAAGCCTATCTCTTAGGATAATGATTCTCATAAGAATAAACTATTATAAGTGCTTTCCTTCATTATTAGTAAACACATCTCCATTGCACCAAAATGTGGTGAATCTCTTACTTGTAGTTGGTACTCCTTCAAATTTCATCAAGAAAGAAGCTATAAAAAAACTCCATATCTAATTTGTTATTGGTCCTACTGCTTGAAAAACTCACCTGGTCTGCTTGACTCTTATTATAGACCTCATGTTGCTCTTGATGAAATATCACATTCTAAGAAAATTGATTAGAATGAAGGACTGGTGCACAATGGGCATACTGAAAAAAATTATCAACGGCAGTAAATATTCCTTTCCTCCTCACTTTAGTAATCTTCGTCCCAACATTATCCTCCATTTCTTAGACTCTCTGACTCGTTGATGTGCTTCTGCTTATCTGATACTCATGATATCATATGCTTTTGATTTAGGTCTCTAAGGGCTTAAACTGGTATATATTTGTTTATTTTTTTTCTCATTGAAGATCTTGATTGTGTATGAGTTTAAAATGACTAATATTCTCATATTAACTTACAATATTGTTGGAGAAGTGTACTTGAAAGTGTTGCCCTAGTGGATATGAGTTAAAATGATATTACACTCATTGAATGTTATTAAAGTCTTTCGGTTAGGGACATATTATGCATATTTTGTCATCATCAAAAATGGGGAAATTGTTGGAGAATGAGAGAACATGAAGCTTGTATTTTTTATGATATACAAAGAGTCTTGCCGATTTTTCATTCATGATGTGTGATAAACATTGTTTATCAACATCAAAAGGGGGAAAATGTTGGGAAATTGGAGAAAATATAAAGTAATTTTGATGATTGATAAAGTGAAGGCAAGGTTCACTACTTATTATCGTATCTGTACTCTATCAGGTGATCCACATTCGTAAACGTGACTATACACGATCTGTACAATTATGAGGGATTGCGGCAACGAAGAAAAAATGCAAAAATAAATAATAAAAAGAAGGATACAAATATGGAAAGATCTTTTATTGATCAGACTTCAACATTCAGTAGTTCAGAATGGAACAGAACTTGTGGACCTGGTCATTACATTGCTGTAACGAATCTCTGTGTTTTTTATCCTATAACTACTGCTCTTAAGATGATAAATTTTGTGAATATACAATAAATAGCAGCTACGTTGATTGTATACTCTATCAGGTGATCCAGATTCTCAAACGTTAATGTAGACGATCTGCACAATTATGAGGGATAGCGACAATAAAGAAAAACTATAGAAATAAAGAAGAAAAAGAAGGATACAAATATGGAAACAAATAAAGAAGTAGCAATTCAAGTTAAATAAGGAAAGAAATAAAGAAGTAGCAATTCAAGACAAATAAGGAAAGAAATAAAGAAGTTACAATTCAAGTGAAATAAGGAAAGAAGTAAACAAAAATTCAAGAAGAAAAAGGATTTGTAATTCATCTCCTTCTAGAAATTGATGAAGATAAATCAAACTCTATAAAAGGTGCAAGAAGTTGAAGGAAAATAGTATATTTTCAATAACAAAAAAAAGAGAGAATTTCTCAAGAAAAATATGAATGATATTTATTGTATATGAACAAAATTTATCATCTTAAGAGTAACAATTATTAGAGAAAAAACGCAGAGCTTAGTTACAGCAACATAAGGTCAAGGCCCACAAGTTATTTTCCACTCTGAACTATTGAATGTTGAAGTCTGATCAGTTAAAGTCTAGGGTAATTAATATTGATTGATTTATTATAGGTTACTATTGAGTTGTAATAATTCATAGATTGTGTAATAAGAAGTGGGTTTGACTTTTTGTGAGTAGAGTCTTGAGAGAATTGTAACAACAAATGGGTTTGATTTCTTGCGAGATAGGTTGTGATAATTGTAAACATAAATTGGGTTTGACTTCTAGGGTGGTTAGAGTTTAGAAAGTTTAGAGTGTTTGTTAACAAGAAGCGAATTTGACTTCTTGGTGAGTGGACAGTTTTCGATTATAGTTAATCGAAAAGGGTAGAAGTTCTAATTAGATTCATTGATTAACTAAGTTATAAATCTTTAATCAATATAAAACATCGGTGTGATTTTCCCTTCCTTGAGTTAGGAAGGTTTCCACGATAAAATCTTTGTTTTATTGTGTTGCGACAAAAGTACAAGAACCCGGTTCTTGTATCAGGGTTCAGCTGCCAACTCTGGGATTTGAACCTCAAGAAATTCACTTTTCTTCAACTATAGTAGTGTATAATGTTAAGTATTAATAAGCTTGTTTAGCCCCTTATAACCAATTTTTCTGTCACCAAGATGCTTGAATGATTATGGAATCGTGAAATGAATGATTTGTGTTTATATTATATTTTTTTATTTAATCAAAATAAATTTAGAAAAGAAATATGGATTTTCTGGATTTTGTTTCCCATCAGGAACATTATCATGATTTGCAGTTGCAGTTGTATGAAAGAACTGTTTGCTCAAGATTTTCCATGGACTCTAGAATGTTAAAAGTGTAAATTTCTTGAGTGATTTAGCTATTTTTTAAAAAGAAAAGAAGGAAGCAACAAAATAAGATTTAAACTTTAAGTTTGACGCTCCGGCAAGAGCTTTGAGATTGTAATCTTAGTGGACAATACTTCTGGAATGATTTTTTCATACAATACATGTTGTTTTTAATGAACCAAATAAAACAATACATAAAAAATACCTTATGTACAACTAATGTAAGCAAACTAATGCACTCTACCAAACGCCCGTTACTGTTTCTTTATCCTTGTATCAAGTTACTATTGGACTTAGAGGAGATTTGATCTGGAACAGTAAGGTAACTTTTGATATAATATCCTTACCCTATTTATGCATAAGGTCTCCATCTCTATGTTGTAGCCTTCTTGCCTTCGAATTCCTTGCAGCAACGGGATTCCATCAGTATTTGCATAAGTTGGATACAACAATCTCCAATCAAAACTGAACATCAAGTTCCTCTTGTGAGATTAATATAAGCTTTGGTTACGTTTTGTTCACAAGTGAATACAAGAATCCCCAATCAAGTCTAACCCCTAGTTCGGTACCCTTTTAAATATTGCAACTTGGGTCATAAGACAAATAATCGAATTTTGTTACATAATGGCGTTGTGCTAAAGGTGTTCAAAGTCGGGAACTCTTCACGTATTTGATAAAGTAATGTTATAATGATCATAATATCCTCAAAGTAGCGATAATAGATCGTCAAGGTGTTCGCATGAAAGGAGAACCATCTAAAAATGTGAACAACTTGATGGCTCTTCATAGCCAATTCATCAAAGTTTGGAATGTCCGGAACCAATGGAAAGTGTACTTTAAAGGAAAAATTGAAATTTCCTAGTAATTTTTTTTGCTCTATAACAATAGTACCACAAGTGTCTGTATAAATAAAAAAAATATGCAATTAATAACATTGTAGTAATGTAAGTCAAGAAGTGTAAAGATTTTGCGTAAGACTTTGGACAATAAAGATAAATATTTCTATAGATCATCCATACTCTACATGGTTAGGGCTTTGAGTTAAGAGGTGTATGGACGTTTATACAATCTCTTTCATAGAAATTTATATACAAACAATGTAAAAAATAATAAAATCATTGGAGTATCAGATTTTTCCTTTATTTGAATAGTTTTTGTACACATTGTTGTGATAACCCCATTTATTGTTGTTATTTGTAGTTCCATTTGAATAAGAAATGACTAGTGGTTGCTGGTGAAGAGAGTGAAGAAGCCACTAAGAAGGAGTGTAGGAAAAGGAGGGTGATTGAGGCATTTTCCCTAATAAGTGTACAATTCCTCTAAAGTAAGTAATTTTTGCATTACTTTTTTTGTTTGTAGCTTTTATCGTCTTAATTTTACTTTATTTTAATTTGTTATTTTTCTTATTTAACAGTTGTTCCAACTTTTTTGACCCGGAATGAGGTTATGATGATATCCAAACTCCAATAGTCAGAACAATTACTATAGAAAAAGAAGAAGATGTAGAAGTTCCAGCCTAAACCATATGCTGCAAATCATTGGTTAGGATAAATTCTAGTTCTTGATTTTCAATCATTTTAGTACTATCTGTTGTTTTTCTTTTGATTTTTCATCTAGATTATTATCAAGATTGATGAAGATCAGTGTTTTTTTAATCAAAATTGATGAATATCATTTTTTAAAATTCAAAGAAAATAAATTATTTTTGTCTAATGCTTCAGATGATTTCACCTTCATTTTTCTCTTTGTTTTGGGTGTTGGTGGGTAGACATGGGATGTAGGACATCCCCATTATGTTGTGCCTTGAGGTTTCTAATCGTATAGAATTTCTCATGGGTGGTTTACTTAAACATACTAAACTGATCTCTCTTTTGCATTCAGATTTTTGGTGAAGTGAAAAAAATTCCGTCTCTTTTCTCTTAGGCATTAAGGTAAGCTTAGTTTCTCTCTTTTTCAATGTATATATTGTATTTCAAGATGTTCGGTGAAGTCAAAGAAACTCCCTCTCTTTAGACTGCGTCTTAGGTTCTTTAGGGTTTTATTTTGGAGAATTTGAATTCTTGATTTTAATTCACAATGTAATTGATCTTCTTTTTGCTTTGTGGTTTTGTATGTTCACTATGTCTTTCTGATATTTTTACCCAAAATTTTACAATGTCTTTTGTGATTTTGGTCACTACTTTTTAGTCTCTTTTCCAGGGTTGTGATTGTTTGTGGAATCTTTAATAGTGAAATACTTGGTTAAGATCAAACAGATTTATGATTATTTATTTTTTTATTTTTCCTTTAAAATATACCAAGAGTTGAAATTTTTTTTAAAAAAATTTATTTAACTTTTGCATTATCAGTAGCATAGTTATTCAATTACAAATTTTTTGTTTTCATGATTGCTCGCATGTTGTTGAATTCATTGTTGAAGCTAAAGCAAGTTGTTGAAGATTAAGTGAAGAAGGTGGACAAATTTATTTTATCAGAAATTCAGGCCAAAGGGGAGATTTGTTGGGTTTTATTTGCCCTGATTTCTTACCATAAATAGGTTTTCCTTTTAGGAAAAGGTTTTGAATTGACTAATCCTTTTCTTGTAGGAAAAGGTTTAGGACTTTATAAATAAAGGCATGTTCCTTATAACTTAATTAACATTCACAATGTAGTTTTAAGGGTTTTGAGAGTTTTGGTTAGAGGGAGAATTTGTGAACCTCTCATGTATTCCGAGTGAATTGGTTGAAGTTGTTTCCCTCTGTATTTTGTACTCTCATGTTTATAGTGGATTGCTCATCTCCTTTGTGGACGTAGGTCGATTGACCGAACCACGTTAAATCTTTGTGTCTTTTGGTATATTTCTCGTTGTCTTCTTACTCGTGGTCTTTCGAGGTTTGCTTTGCTAGATTCCGCATTTACACCTGCTTATTTCTGATCCTAACAAGTGGTATCAGAGCCAGATTCAATTTTGGAGTCAGGTTCTGTAGTTCGATAATCGATGATTGAACTAGGTTAGAAAGAGGTGTTCATCTTGGCGGGTGTAGTTCTAGCCGCAACCTTTTTGATAGTAATGAAGATTTTGTTGGAGAAATTGTTTCAGAGAGGTTCTCTGTGTTGAGACATAAAATTTGCAAAGGAGATTATGGAAAGGAGAAGCAAGTTGTTGAAGATTAAGTGAAGAAGGTGGACAAGTTTATTTTGTCAGAAATTCAGGCCAAAGGGGAGATTTGTTGGGTTTTATTTGCCCTGATTTCTTACCATAAATAGGTTTTCCTTTTAGGAAAAGGTTTTGAATTGACTAATCCTTTTCTTGTAGGAAAAGGTTTAGGACTTTATAAATAGAGGCATGTTCCTTCTAACTTAATCAGCATACACAATGTAGTTTTAAGGGCTTTGACAGTTTTGGTTAGAGGGAGAATTTGTGAACCTCTCATGTATTCCGTGTGAATTGGTTGAGGTTGTTTCCCTCTGTATTTTGTACTCTCATGTTAATAGTGGATTTCTCATCTCCTTTGTGGATGTAGGTCGATTGACCGAACCACGTTAAATCTTTGTGTCTTTTGGTATATTTCTCGTTGTCTTCTTACTCGTGGTCTTTTGAGGTTTGCTTTGCTAGCTTCCGCATTTACACCTGCTTATTTCCGATCCTAACAAAAACAACTCTTCAAATATTTGCCTTTTTTTAAATCTTTCTTTGATCCATTTTATCCCTTTATGTTGACATCAGTAAAACCATTCTCACCATCCAAATTTAGGGCTTGACATACCTATGGGATTATTGTGCCAACAATTACAGTATCAAAGTTCTTCAAATAAACCTCCATTCTTACAAGTCCATTGCATTTATAGTCTACATCGAAAGTACGCTTGAACTTGTAGCTTATTATTTTAATATCTAATTTAAGTAGTTTGACTTGGTTAAATACTATAATCTTACAATAGTAGGTATATACATGGATAGAGAAGCCAACAAAGTTATGAAATTAAAAGTGTGAGTATGTGCCCTTGTAAAACGTCGTTTACACCTGTTGTGAGAAATCTTTTTGAGGTTCAACTCGCATGCATTGAGAAATTATTTGTTTATGTATTATGACTATCATGAGAAGGAAAAAAATATGTTGCACGAAGATGAAAGAGAATATTTGAAGTTGATGTTCTCTTTTTCTTTTCACATGTCATATTGTTTCTTACTTCCTTTTTTTCTTAAATTGTTGATCCTTATTTTTGCTCTCACTTAACCCAAAAATGTTCTTTTCAAGAAATACAAGTAATCAGCTTGATTAATGTAATCTTTTGGTTAAGTTAGGTTTAGCTTTTAACGCACGATATTTCATTCTTCAAAAACGAAGTTTTTCTATCTTTATCCCCAACACATGCACAGGAAAAGAAGGAAAAGAGAACAAGAAGCCACTATTGATAAAAACAATGATACTACTTTGAAAACCTTTAAGTTGGTAAGTGGCTAACTTCGCTTTTTCCCTAGGGGTAACACCCATTGCATCTACTACTTCGAAAACCTCATCAATGAAATCTTTTGGCTATTCATCCATCCAAGTTCCATGAAAAGTGGGAGAGTTTATCCTCATGAAATCGAAAATTCTAGAGGCGAGAGTACTAGCATTAGGTTGGGGATTATCTCCTTGATTAGCTTGTCCAACAAAGTGATTATTGACGACATGAGCTTGATCTATCACTAGTTTTGTAAAATTCATTAGGGCAGCCCTCAACTCCACATTAGTCATATCTCCTTCAACAAAAGAAGCTTTTGTAATAGGAGGCACATGAGGAAATTGAGGATCTTGAGATTTCGGAGGCACTTGAGGTTCTTGAAGAGGAATCTTCTCATTCTTTTCCTCTAGGCCAACAATAGCACCTTGGACAACACGAGGAGGGATCCTCTCATCAACTACACCTCCCTCCTCCATTCTAGCATTTGATCTCCTTGTATTGTAACACCCCGTATCCAAAATAGACCAAAAATCAGTTTTTTTTCAGAAAAATCTGCAGGTGCAACCAACGGTGGCATCGACGGTCCTTAGGATAGATGACGGTTCGTCCTGCACAACCGTCGATGTGATCAAAAACTCCCAAAAAAAATCAGCCGGGAAAAATTTGCTAAGTCTTGATCGACGGATGGACCGACGGTTCGTAGTCCATGTCCGTTGATCGAAACACCCATTCACCAACGCTCTTATAAGAGCTACGGATGACCAGCACGGTCCATAGGTGGAAAATTTGAAGATAGTTAAGGGGAAATGGAGTTGGGTCAACTTGAAATAATCATAACTCTTAGAACAAAATGCATTGGGTGTCCCATGACCTACCCACAGATATATAATTAAATTATCATTACATAGCCACCGACCTTGCTAAAATAAAACCTCCGAGTAAAAAGTTATGCCCATTTTAGTAAAGGCCTACCGAACAGGCCCTAACGACGGACACAATGATGGGGCGTTGGGCAGACGATGGACCGTCAGTCTTGGCCGTCATTTGTCCCGACAGTAACTTTACCAGGGTCTTTTTGACCTTCCCCACTCCGTTTAAACCCTAAGTTACATCGGTTTAACCCTAAATCATCATATTTTAGTCAGTTTAAGACTAGAAACATAACTAAACATATCTAAGTCCAATTATTAAATCAAAACATAGAAAACTAGAAGCAAGAAAGGAGAAAAAGGTCAAGAACCCTAGTTCAAGAACGAAGCAAGTTTCCAACAGGTCCAACCCTAAAATCTAAGTGTTTCTCCCTGAATTTCATCACCGGATATGCGGGATTTCACTAGTTGGTTCCTTTCATCCCTTGGATCCCTAGTTTTCTAGAACTCTTTTAGAATTTCATGAATTTATTAAATATATGTTCCTAATTAGATCATCATTTTATTACTCAGAGTATTGAATGAATTTCAGAACCTAGCTATGTATTTCTTTAGTTCTTGAATTACACATGCTAGATCAGATAATTCAAACACATCAGATATGCATGCCTCAGTTATAAATGCATTATGACCAGATAAGTTATTGCATCCTTAGTTTATATGTTCATTTTCGAGCTATCTTGTTTTTACAAAAACTCATACATAATTAAAAAATTTATATAATTCATGGGAGTAGCATAAAACCGATTTAGACTAGGGTTTATCACACCTTATAGTCTCAGAACTACTAGCCAAGTAGGTTGTAAGTCCCCTTTATGGGCAATAAGTTTAGTGATCACGCCAGCATGCTTTTATAACTTTGGCAGGGTATATTGGGTTCTCTCGATGGTGAGTATACATCGGACTCCACATTTAGATCATGCGAGTTTATTATCAGTTATTAGTAGCTCCCACAATTCAATCATACTCTCTCCATTGACCATATTCAATATATTCAGTATTAAGTTTAAGCATGTTATAAGTTTGTCATTGCATCCAGTTTTCTCAAAATTCAGTTTATCATTTCAGATTATTATACTTGATATTTTGCTTGTGCAGTTATGTTTTATTTAAGCTTTACTCTATCCTACATGCTCAGTAACTTTCAAGTACTGACACATACGTGCGCTACATCTTCTCGTTATGTAGGTTCAGGTTCTAAACATCCATATCACATATAGATCAATTTTTTATCTCCGGTTAAGCAGATTCAGTAGTTAGACCTCATTCTCCGAGGACAACAGTCATGAGTGTCATTTATGTCTTTAGTCATTTAGTTTTAGTTTTTTCTAGATTTAGTCAGGGGCTTTTCCCAGTATTTCAATTCCAGTTTAGAGGCTATTTTCAAACATAGTTAATTTTAGCTTAGAAGTGAATTAATATTTCTTTGTATTAAACTCACGAGTTTTCATATATCTCAATTATAGAATATGGGTATTCCTCTTCTTTTCATTATAAGTTATAATTTAGCTTCCACATCGGTTTATTATATTGAGTATGCTCATGATCATGCCAGCAGGGTTACCTTGGGATCACTTTTGGTACCAAATTCCGTGTTCGCGTCTTAGGGGGTAGCTCGGGGCATGACAAAACTTGGTTTATAGCACTAGGTTTAAGTGTATTAGGATGTCTGAAAAGCCTCACTAAGTATAGTACTTTTCATGGGAGTGAAGTCCACCACATCTAATGAGAGGGAGGCTATGAAGTGATTTAGGAAAAACTTCACTTTCTTGTTACTCTTATCGTGCGTAACGTCTTACCAAATTCCATTCTAACATGACGTTGTGCGCTTAAGATTATGCCTTCTTGTAGAGCTTAGGCATGGAATGCTTATGCACTCAATGCTAACGCAGTTCCTCTAGTTCCAGATAAGGAAGCTCAGATACAAAGTTTCAGAATGCCCAATTTAGCTTTTGGCTCAGAGTATGGCCAACCAGAACAATCAGCAGGTTCTAGTTCCTACTAATAGAAATGACCGATTAGTTGCAGCTAGAGTTTGTGATTTTGTTAGATGATTCCGCCAATGTTTTTAGGGTCGCATGTTGGTATGGACCCACAGAATTTCATTGATAAGGTCAAGAAAATATTTGGTATGATGTTAGTAACTTGTAGTGATAGGTGAGATTCGCATCCTACAAACTCAAGGATATGAATCACATATGGTTCACTCAGTTGAAAGACAACCGACATGACTTTGTCTTTTGTAACTTAGTATAGCATTCTAATTCAGTGTTAGTCCAAAAACTCTCTCAGAACCTTTCTCAGTCTCTACTCCAGTCGGTGACTGAGTTATAACTAGACCGGTATATAGAAATTACCCAGTGACAGTATCTCAGAAAGTCACCTGAGCAAATCTAGTAGAGTTAGAAATGGTAGACTTCGATGTTATTCTAGGCACGGATCTGTTGCACTCATGTTATGCCTCAGTCAATTGCAAAACTAGAATTGTTGGTATTCAGTTTCAAGACGAACCAATCATAGAATGAAAGGGTAGTAGCTTAGTGTGTATGGGTAAATTTATTTCTTACCTAAAGGCCAAAAAGATGATCTCCAAGGGTTATCTCTATCGTCTCGTTCGGGTTAAGGATTCTAGCCTTGAAGCCCTAAATCTTGAGTTAGTTCCATTATTCTATGAATTTCCATAAGTGTTTCTAGAAGATCTTCCCGGAGTCCCTCCCGAAAGGAAAATCGACTTTGGAATTGATATCCTTCAAGATACCCAGCTTATTTGTATTCCTCCTTATAGAATGGCTCCAGTAGAGCTTAAGGAACTGAAAGAGTAGTTGAAAGACCTTCTAGAGAAGGGATTCATCAGACTTAGTATCATCAGACCTAGTATTTCACCATGTGGTGCACTAGTGATTTTCGTAACGTATAAAGATGGTTCTCTTAGAATGTGCATTGACTATAGGCACTTGAACAAGGTCACAATCAAGAATAAGTATCCCATCCCCAGGATTGATAACTTGTTTGACCAACTTTAGGGTGCTAGTCATTTCTCAAAGATAGACCTCAGATCGGTAAATCATCACCTTAGAGCATAGATAGTGACATTCCATAAACAGCCTTCAGAACTCGGTATTATGAATTTGTAGTTATGTCGTTTGGAATAACTAATGCTCCTGCAACTTTCATGGATTTGTTGAACAGAGTGTTCAAACAGTACTTGGACTTGGTCGTTATCGTCTTTATTGATAATGTCCTCATTTACTCTAGGAGTGAGAAAGAACATCCAAGTCATTTGAGATTTATTCTGCAAACTCTCAAGGATCGACATTTATTCGCTAAGTTTAGTAAATATGACTTCTGGTTGCAATCCGTTGCTTTTCTTGGTCACATTGTATCTAGAAAAGGGATCCAAGTTGAATCACAGAATATAGAAGCAAAGAAACAGTGGCCCAACCTAATTCTTCTACAGATATCAGAATTTTTTTAGGTCTAGCTAGTTATTAAAGAAGGTTTGTGCAAGGATTTTCATCCATAGAGTCACCATTGACTAGGTTAACTCAAAAGATGGTCAATTCCAACGGTCAGATGATTGTGAGAAAAGATTTGCAAAATTGAAAACTAGATAGACTACAACTCATGTCGTGACTCTACTAGAGGGTTAAGATGGTTATGTGATCTATTGTGATTCATCCAGAGTTGGCCTAGGTTGTGTGTAGATGCAGCGAGGTAAGGTGATAAATTATGCCTCTAGACAACTTAAGTTTCATGAAAAGAACTATCCCACTCATGAACTCGAGCTTGCAGTATTGGTGTTTTCACTCAATCTCTGGAGACATTACTTGAATGGTGTTCACGAAGATGTATTCACTAACAGTAAGAGCCTTCAGTATGTGTTCTCCAAGAAAGAGTTAAATCTTCGCAAGAGGAGATGTCTTGAGTTACTTAAGGATTATGATATGAGTGTGCGTACCATTCTGGTGAGGCAAATGTAGTAGCATATGCTCTTAGTAGATTATCTATGGGTAGTGTAGCCTATGTTGAGGAACAAAGGAAGGAGCTAGTGAAGGATGTTAACAGCTTTCTCTCTTGGGAGTTTGCCTTATGAGCATATCAGTCAGCGTTGTAATAGTTCAGAATGGGGCAGAATCGTCTTTGGTAGTGGAGGTTAAGAAAAGCAAGAGAGTGACCCAATCTTGCTTGAACTTAAGGATGCAATCCATAATCACAGAGTGGAGATTTTCTCCCAAGGGGGATAAGGTGTACTTCTCTACAAGGGTAGATGTGTGTTCCTGATGTGGGAGAGATTGAGACAATATATTATTGCAGAAGACCATAACTCAAAATATTCTATCATCCAGGTGCCACTAAGATGTACTGCGATCTGCGAGAAGTCTATTGGTGGAATGGCATGAAGAGGGATATAGCAGATTTTGTGAGTAAGTGCCCCAATTGCCAGCAAGTCAAGTAGAACAGCAGAAACCAGGAGGTAAGACTCAACAGATCAATATTCCTACTTTGAAGTAGGATGTGGTCAATATGGATTTTATCACAAGGTTACCTCGTACTCGCAGATAGCATGACTCCATTTTGGTGATAGTTCATAGGATGACTAAATCTTCTCTTTTCTTGGCGGTCAACACTAAATATTGGGTAGAAGACTATGCAAGGCTTTACATTAATGACATTGTGAGGTAACATGGGATTTTTTTTGTCTATCATCTCATATAGAGGTCCTCTGTTTACCTCTCATTTCTGGAAGTCATTTCAGAAAGGTCTTAGTACTCAAGTTAAGCTTAGTAAAACATTTCATCCACACACGGATGGGCAGGCAAAGCGTACCATTCAGACCTTAGAGAATATGTTGAGAGCTTGTTTGGTCGATTTCAAAGGTAGTTGTGATGATCACCTTCCTCTTATTGAGTTTGCCTACAATAATAGCTACCATTACATCATTTAGATGGCCCATATGAGGCTTTATATCGGTGTAGATATAGATCTCCTGTTGGTTGGTTTGAAGTAGGTAAAGCAGCTTTGATAGGACTAGATTTAGTATTTTATGGTATGGAGAAAGTGCAACTCATTAGATATAGACTTAAGATATGCCAAAGTCGTCAGATATCTTATGCAGATAAAAGGACAAGGGAACTAGAGTTCCAAGTTGACGATTTGTTTTTTCTAAAAGTTCACCTATGGAAGGGGTAATGATATTTGGAAAGAGGGAAGCTCATCCCTAGACATTGTAGGCCCTTACAAGATCTTGAAAAGGGATTGCAAGGTGGTATATGAGTTAGAGTTGCCACCAGAAATAGCAACAATGCATGCGGTCTTCCACATCTCACTCTTGAAAAAGTGTGTGGGTGATCCAGCCTCTATAGTGCCATTAGAGAGTGTGGCGGTGACAAATAGTCTTTCTTATGAGGATGTAGCAGTTGAAATTCTTGATCATCAAGTCAGAAGGTTGAGAAACAAATAAGTCGCTTCAGTCAAGGTTTTTTGAAGGAGTCAGTCCGTAGAGGGAGCTAATTGGGAAGCAGAAGCAGCCATGAAAATCAAGTATCCTCAGCATCTTTGCATGTACTCGGAACACAATTCAGTCAGAAACTTAGTTCTCATTGTTTAGTGGTGGTGTTTGCAGCTCTCTCCCTTTATTTCAGCTAGTTCAGTCTTCATTCGAGGACAAATGTTCCCAAAGCAGAGATAATGTCACACCCTTTATCCACAATAGACCAAAAAATAATTTTTTTTTCATAAAAATCTATAGGTGAAAGCAACGGTGGCATGACGGTCCGTCCTGCACAATCATCGATGGGATCAGAAACTCCCTAAAATTTTACCCAAAAAAATGGCTAAGTATAGATCGACAGACGGACAGACGGTCCTTAGCATAGACGACAGTCCGTACTCCGTGACCGTCGATCAAGAACCCTATTCACCCACTTCCTGATAAGAGCTACGGATGACCAGCATGGTCCGTAGGTGGACCTACGGTCCGTAGGTGGAAAATTTGTAGAGAGTGAAGGAGAAATGTAGTTAGGTCAACTTCAAATGATCATAACTCTTAGCACAAATTTGATTATGTGTCCCTTGACCTACCCACAAATATATAATTGGATTATCTTTACATATCCACAAACCTTGCTAAAATCAGACCTTGGAGTAAAAAGTTATGCCCATTTTAGTATAGGCTTGTTGAACAGGCCCTAATGACAAACCCAACGTGGGGCGTCGGGAAGATGACGGACCGTAAGTCCTAGCCGTCATTTGGCCCAACAACAAATTTCTTAGGGTCTTTTTGACTTTTTCCACTCCGTTTAAACCCTAAGTTACGTTGTTTTTACCCAAAATCATCATATTTTAGTCAGCCTAAGCCTAGAAACCTAACTAAAACATATCTAAGTCAAATCATTAAATCAAAACTTATAAAACTTGAAGCAACAAAAGAGAAAAAGCTCAAGAACACTAGTTAAAGAACGAAGCAAGTTTGCAGAAGTTACAACCACGAAATCTAAGTGTTTCTCTGTGAATTTCATCACTAGGTATGTGGAATTTCACTAGTGGGTTCCTTTCACCCATTAGATCCCTAGTTTTCAGTCAGATTCTTGATTCTCTTATCATGATTAAACCTACGGTTTCTAGAATTTCGTTAGAACTTCATGAATTTATTTAATATATGTTCCAAATAAAATTATCATGTTACTACTCAGATTATCGCTTGAATTTCAGAACCCTAACTATGTATTTCCTTAGTTCTTGAATTACACATGCTGGGTCAGATATTTCAAAAAATTCAGATATACATGCCTCAGTTGTAAATGCATAATTCCCAGATTAATTGTTGCATTCTAAGTTTGCATATTCAATTTCAAGCTATCCAGTATGTACAGAAACACATACATTATCAGTAAATTTACAGAATTCATGGGAGTAGCTGAAAACCGAGTTGGACTAGGGTTTAGCATACCCAATAGTACAAGAACTACTAGCCAAGTAGGTTGTAAGTCTCATCTGTGCGCAATCAGTTTAGTGATCATGCCAACATGCCTTTATACCTTTGGCAGGGTATTAGGTACTCTCGATGGGGAGTATACATTGGACTCCACATTTAGCTCATGTGGTTTTATTATCGGTCAGTATTCAATTTCATAATGTTATGAATTAGTCATTGCATCCAGTTAGCTCAAAATTCAGTTTATCACGTCAAAATATTATACTTGCTATTTTGCTTGTTTAGTTATGTTTTATTTCAGCTTTACTATATCCTACATGCTCAGTATCTTTCAAGTACTAACGCATATGTGTGCTACATATTTTCTCGATGTAGGTTCAGATTCTCAACATCCAGATCACGCTTACATCGATTCTCGATATCCATTTCTGCATAATTAATGGGTGAGTCTTCATTCTTCGAGGGCAAGAGTCATGAGTTCATTTGAGACTTTTAGTCACTTAGTTTAAGTTTTTGCTAGACTTAGTTGGGGCTTGTCCCAGAATTTCTAGTCAGTTAGAGGCTATTTTAAGCTTATTTGAGTTAATAACTTCTTTGTGTTAAACTCATCACCTTTAAAATATTTCACGTATAGTATATGTGTATTGCCCATATTTTAATTTAATTATGATTTAGCTTCCGCATCAGTTTATTATCTTTAGTACGCACATGATTATGCCAACAGGGATAGCTTCGGATAATTTATTCTCCTAGGTCCCGTGTCCGCGTCTCGGGGGTAGCTCAGGGCGTGCCATTCAAGGATGCAATTTTTTACCTTGTCCTTCCAATAGTTTTGTTTCAGAACCTGAGCCTTTACGCAAACCATTTCAGTAACTTAGTTACCAATAACATTATCATAGTTTCAAACATTAACATGAGTGTCTCATAACAGAACGATTGGTAAAATTAGACGTACTTGAGGTTTTTGAGATTCAATTTTTTCTTATAAATCAGACACCCTCCTATTCGGAATACTTTCAGTTTACTTAGAATATCAACTTTTCCCTTTTTAAACATCATTTTTTCCACTTCATCATTTTTCATGGAGGACGTGGTCCCTCTTCAAACTTAAAAACATCTTCATCAGAAAATTATCCAGTAAGAAAAAGATCTTAAAAATTTGGAATGTTTTATAGAGAGGAGAAAAGAGCGTTTCGGAAAACTCTAATACTTGGAAGGAAAATTGAATTTTTGAGGAAATGGGAAAATATGGAATATATAAAATAAATCGAAAGGTATATTATGTGAAAAAAAGTTTCATTTTGGTTCTGAAAAAATGGGACAACTGATAGATAACTAAATGACAGACATGTTGCTAATTCAAGGAACTCATGCATAATTCAAACTTCAATGATAAGAGTGCAACCCTTTGGGAAAGACCAGGTCTCTCCCGGTAGTTTAAGTGTGATTTCCCTGATATTTTATGACCACCCCTTTTCTTCAACCCTTTTTCCATATGTGTATACCTACAAAGGTATAAAACTAAACTTGCTAAAACATGCATAACTGAGTGGAAAGGATATCTGCTCCTTTTGAATAGTCATGGAAGAGTTGATTGCTTCAGAAAAAATCTATTGAAAAAAGTTTTAGCATTTCCATCAGCTGCTTTATTATTTCAGCTAGATCTTTAAGAGCTTCAGGCTGCTTCTTGTCCATAAGAGCTGAGCACAGTACACTACACTAGCTAAATTTTCTTCTTCAGTTGTTCAAAGTGTGACTGAATCTTGCCTTCTAGTTCCCCAACAAGGTGATAGGTTTTCAGAATTCCTCCTCAACAACTCCTCCTCAACCTCTTTTGAAGCAATTGTTGAGGAGGAATTCTAAAAGCCTATCACCTTGTTGGGGAACTGAGTGTCATACTTTTATTCTTATAAACGGAGCTTGACCAGCTTCTTCATTCTTACCTTCAATATTCAGATTATCAGTTTGAAGTGCATCATCTTTTTTCAGCACTGTCTTTAGGACCAGGTCGCTCATCAGCTTCATCATCTCCATTAGCTTCCTTGAAATTGTTGGATTCATTATGAGGATGCTCTTTAGCAAGCTCACTAAGAAGAACATGTCTGTGAATATGAATCGACCCTTACATCTCAAAATCATCTTTCTTTTGCAACTTCTCAACCCTTCCAAACTCATCAAAAGTCACATGAGTATCCTTTTATACAGTCAATAATCCTTGTTGGATGAAGAGTATACTGCAACTATTCTTTCAACAATATTGAGATCACACTTCTCAATATCATCCTTTTGGTCACACAACATGTAGTATTACCACTTCAGCCGAAAGTTCTTAGGAAGATTAAAAGCCTACTTATTCCACTTGAATGATGTTCTGAATTGTTTCTCTTAAACACAATCATCACAATTTTATCATCTGTAAATTTCATTTTGACGCTAGTTTGTGTAGGAGAGAAGCACTCACATGAGCGCGTCTCATGAGTCATACCTGAGCATTTTCTTCTTGAATACTAAGGCTAGTGAGACTTTTAGCACGAGGAGTATACAGATCAGCAATATACATATTTTGCATCTCTTTTCTGTCAAGATCATCAGCCGAGAGAGAATTTTTATTCTTATGTTTGTTCCAATTTCCTATTACTCGTGTAAACATTTTCACAAATTCATATCTGTAGTTCCTTGAATTCAAATGTGTTTTCTTTTGAAGTATTTTTTTGAGATCAATAATCTCACTTGCTGAGTTTATCTTTTTTTTCTCCTTCATATTGTAAAAAAACCTGACAATAGAGCAGAAAGCATCATGTGGCGATACTATTTTTGTATAGTGAATCTATGATAACCTTTTTTATCGAATTTACTTTTTAAAAAATGCAGGCAAACAGTTTTGTGAGAATAATAGTTACCACTTGCTATTTGGATGGTAATATAGTTTCACGGTTTTTAGAATCAATTGGACTAAGTTGGAGATAGAAAATAATTTCAACGAGGGAAGATTTTTTGGCCAAGGAAAATCAAATGTCAGACATTGACCTATTCAACAAACAAGAAACAACACTTATTCAGCTAAACTATATGTTAGGAGTGAAAAGTCAAGGCAAATACTGGTTCATATGCCTTGTAACAATTATCAACAAAGGTTGTGAAGTTGTACTCGTGTTGTTCTTTTCTTGGGACTAGGAGCTTCTTATTGACCCTACTAAAATGATTATGCAACCAACACTTCTTGTTGCTAAATCAACATCGTCCTGCCAAATAATTAATTTTCTTTGTTAAATGGTTTAACCTTTCCCATTTGTTGTTTCTTGTGTTGTTCTTTTCTTGGGGCTAATACCATCTTTTTCAATAGATCATCGTTGTTCTTTCTAGATGCTAACTACTCTTATATTTTTCCATACACTTGTCTGCCGATTGCTAAAGCTATCTTTTTTACATGTGCTGGAGCTTATCTTGGTTTAGAAAAGACAAGTCGGAAAGGTTATCCGTCAAAATGACCTAATATCATGAAATACATATAGGCCAAGTAATTTAATATGGTTCAACTTATCATTTTTTTACTCCTAGATTGAAAAATTCAAAGTAAACATTAGAGTTGGTTGTCTCACTAACGTTGTAGTTACTTCATCACTACTGGAATCTTTGAGGAAATCCAATTGACTTGATCTTAGTTCTCTTTTCCGGATCACTATTATTTAATGAATTCATGACTCTTTGTTCTTGTGAGATTCTATAAATTAAATGTATCGAAAGCATTTGTTTCACATTGCTTACTGTATCTAGGGAACAAGTGATGATCTCACAACATATGGAATTATACTTGAAGTTGTGACGCGACATCCAGTTTGACTGAGTTATATTCCCTAGAAGGATCAACTTGTGCAGGTTTTTCTAATGTTTTCACCTTTTGGTGATATAGTGTCTGGTTTCATGTTTTCTTGGTTTAACTGGATATTTTGGAACTCCAACTGTGTTTAGGAGGTTTATGGTATTATATTACTATTCTTAAAATATATGAACATTAATAATCAGTATGTTCTTATGTTCTTATGCTCTATAGTTAAGTAGCTACAGCGGCTTGGTCCTAGTACTTTGGATTCAGCTGTATTGTGTGACTTCTTATTTTCCTGTGACGAGCAAAGAAATTTTTTTAGTGATGGCAGTTAGGTTTGTTTTTTACTAGTCCGTCCTTCTTTGGAATTGTGTTTAAACTTATCAATTTATCGAAGTGCTTTTCCATTCAAACCCTAATGACAAAAATGTATTTTTATGCTCAAACACATCACTTTCCCGAATAGTTCCTCAGTAAAACCTGGTGTTGTCAAGTCTGCCTCTGATTTCAAAGCAGCCTGTCAATTTAAAAATCGCCATTTTTACATAGTTTTCGTGATCCTTGCGATTTTTCAGCTATAAGGCACTCAGAGGATCCTTGTTTCCATGACACAACTATTCTCTCACCGCATATCCTGGAATATTTTGCACAGGTTCATGGAAGCAAGCCATAGAAAGAATCTGCAGAGGTTATATTGGTTGATGAAGAAGCTGCCGGAATAGCTGATACTGTTGGATGTGGAGCATAAGTTCTTCCTGGTAGAATTTGACTGGAAAATATTTCCCATCCCTACTGGATCAACAATGACAATGGTTTGTTTCATTTCATCAATAAGCATTTTAAGACAACTTGCCATCTACCCATCACATTATAATCTAAGTATCTGAATAACTAGTCCCTTCAACAATAGATATGCTTGTCTAGGATTGACCATAACAATCTTTAAATATAATACTAGCTGATAAAATGTTGGATTTGGTAAAAAAAAATTTACAATTCACTTCCAATGTTTATTCGCCTTCAGATTGTGTTTGATGGGTCTATGATACGAACATTTTGCTCTATCTAATTTGTTTTAATCATCCAAAGGAAACTTGTTTCTCTCTTCACATCAAAGGGAGAGTTTTCGTGGGTGAGTAAAGATAATTATTATCACCCACATCAGTTGCTGTTCGAGAATGAGAGAACACAAAGTTTGTAGTTTCGATGATAGACAAAGAGTCTTGATGATTTATAGTACTTGATGTGTGATAAAACATTCTTTATCATCATCAAAAAGGGGGGAAATGTTTAAAAGTAGGAGAACATATAAACTAGTTTTGATGATTGATAAAGTGAAGAGATGGTTCACCACTTGTTGTTGTATATGTACTCTATCAGCTGATCTAGATTCTCAAATGTAATTGCAGACGATCTGTACAATTATGATAGATTGCAACAATGAGGAAAAAATGCAGAAATGCAGAAGAAAAATAAGGATAGAAATATGGAATGAAATAAAGAAGTAGCAATTCAAGTCAAATAAGGAAAGAAACAAGTAGGAAATCAAATCAAATAAGGGAAGAAATAAAGAAGTTACAATTTAAGTCAAATGAGGAAATAAGTAAATATAATTTCAAGAAGGAAAATGATTTGTAATTCCTTTTTTCGTAGAAATTGATGATGGCAAATAAAATTCTATAAAAAGTTCAAGAAGTTGCAGGAAAAGAGTATTTTTGCAATAACAAAAATAGAGGGAATTTTTCAAGCAAATCCTGAACAATATCTATTGCATATTAACAAAATTTATCATATTATGAGCAGTAGTTATTGGAGAAAAAACGCAGAGCTTCTCTACATCAATGTAAGGATAACGTCTACGAGTTCTGTTCCACTTTTAACTATTGAATGTTGAAGTCTAATCAATTAAAGTCTTTAGTAATTAGCCTTTGTTGATTGTTCTAGTTTTATTATTGAGTTGTAATAATTTTTAGATTGTATAACAAGAAGTGGGGTTGACTTCTTGGGAGTAGAGTGTTGAGAGAATTGTAATACGAAGTAGGTTTTACTTCTTGGGAGAAAGGTTGTGAGAATTGAAAACAAGAAGAGGGTTTGACTTCTTGTGTGGTTAGAGTTAAGAAAGTTTAGTGTTTTTTTTAACAAGAAACGAGTTTGACTTCTTGGTGAGTGGAGAGTTTTCGATTATATTTAATCGAAAGGATAGAATTTTAAATTTAGATTCGTTGATTAACGAAGTTGTAAATCTTGAATTAATATAAAACTTTGTTGTGGTTTTTCCCTTTTTTGAGTTAGGAAGGTTTCCACGATAAAATTTTTGTTTTATTGCGTTGTGACAAAAATACAAGAACCTGGTTCTTGTATAAAGGTAAGGTTTCTTCAATTGGTATAAGAGCGAGTCTTTTCATTAAAATGCTAACATATTTAAAAGAATCAATGACTTCACCACCTACTCCACAAGAAGAATCTTCTCAAACTCGACCACCATTGTTTAATGAATTGCGTTGTGACAAAAATACAAGAACCTGGTTCTTGTATAAAGGTAAGGTTTCTTCAATTGGTATAAGAGCGAGTCTTTTCATTAAAATGCTAACATATTTAAAAGAATCAATGACTTCACCACCTACTCCACAAGAAGAATCTTCTCAAACTCGACCACCATTGTTTAATGAAAAGTATTACGGATGGTGGAAGAACTTCTTGATGGATCACTTAATAGGAGAAAATCCAGACTTATGGGGAGTTATGTTGGACGGTCCTACCATATCACATGAAGAATGCAAATGATGGAACAACTCAATTACCAAAGGATAGGAAAGAATGGAATGTTGCGGATAAACCTGCAATTCAACACAATTCTAAAGCAAAAAAGATCTTTATATGCGGAATATGTCCAGATGAATTTAATTGAATCTCATCATGTCAAGATGCAAAAGCAATATGGGAGCTTTGAAAATTGCGCACGAAGGAAGAACTCAGGTGAATAAGTATAAAATAGATAATTTTAATACACAATACTAATTGTTTTGAATGGAAGAATGTGAAACAATTCAAGAGATGCACACCAGGTTCACGGCAATCATTAATGAAATATACTCACTAGGACAAATAATTCCTAATGGGAAGGCAGTCAGAGAACTTGAGTATTCTTCCAGAGTGTTGGGAAAGCAAAGTACAAGTCAATACTGAAGCACGTGATCTAGATAAGGTAGCTATGGATAAACTCATCGGAAATCTCATGAGCTATGAACTCAAGAAAAAACACAAAAAAGAAATTAAATGAAAAGAATAGAGAAGAACCTGGTTCTTCATGCACAACATCAGAAGATTTTGAGGACGAAAACATTACGCTAATGACAAAAAGGTTCTCAAGAATGTTAAAAAGGGGACAAGTGTTCCAAAGAAGAAACTTTCAAAAAACAACTGAAAATCCAATAGATCAAATATGTCACAAGTGTGAAAGTCCGGATCACTTTATCATGTTTTGTCCATTTAAAGCTCTGGAGAAAAAGAGTAATAGTTTTGAGAAAGAAAAGGAAATCAAGAATGGTTTGCACATTCCGAGAAATAGAAGAATTACCAATCAAGAAGCTCATTCCTCAATGAAAAGGGCCTTTGCGCAATAGGGGACTTATCTAAAAAAGAATCAGAGGATGGAGTGTTCGAAAATCAATCCCTACTTGCAATAGAACAAACAAATAAATATGATTATCTTGCACTCATTGTTGAAACAGATTCTGAAGATGATGAAGAAGATGACAAACAAAGCAAGGTAAGTTTTCATCACATTAAATTTAATATTGAGTCATATTCTAAAAAAGAACTAGAGTCCCTAATTAGTACTCTTATAGAGGCATATGAGTAAATCATTTCTGAAAGAGAACAGATAATGGAAAACTATGCATCTTTAAGAGAAGAAAATGACAAGCTTGAGAAAACAATCATTGCCGTCAAAATCAATTAAAAGCAAAGATTAAAACCTCAGAGTTAAGTCACTATGGTAAAAACTCTTCTAGAGAACTTCAATTATCTCTGGAAGAAAAAATAAAATTGTTAACCACAAATTGTTAGAACTTAACAGAAAAAAATAGGTTGCTACAAGAAAATCTTGATCATAGCAACTTGATATGGAACGAAATCTTAGATAAACTAAGTCCTCTGAAATTTTAACTCATATTTAACAAAGGCAAACCACCAGTCCAAGTGGGATAGGTTTTAAAAAGCAGAATAATCTTGTAGAACACACTTTTCACATGTAAAACATTTTATGCACTCATTGTGGAAAGTTGAGTCATTCAAAGATTCAATGTAAAACTCTATTTGGTGCTTTTAAGAAAAATGTTAAGTTCACCAAGAACCTGGTTCAAAATAAAACTGCTATAGCTAAAAGGTTTTCTTATTTGCCTTTATGGTCTAGAAGAAATCTTATTTATCCTTTTACTCACATAAAGGGGCCTAAGCTAATTTGGGTTCTCAAGACTAATCTTTGACTAGTGTTTTATGTGAAGGTGAGAGGGAAAAGGCCATCTTTGTACATGAATAGTTTATGCTCCAAACAGGTTCTAAAAATGGTACAAAATTTCCTGTTGCTCTTTGATTTTTAAGGCGGGGGTGTAGTCCTTGAAAAGGATGAGAAACATTAAATAGACAAGATCACGAAGGTTGAAGAAAGTGACATGATATGAAAAATCTTTGATGATGCAAATTAGGGAACATTGCAAATGAACCTGGTTCACATCTAACAATCATTGATGCAACTGCAATATGAATTAATGTACTAACCTATGGTCTTGGATATTACGGGTATAATAGAGAAATCAAGACAGTTAGAGTATGGTACACCTTCAGGGGGAAGTTCGTTATGTGAACCTGGTCCTTGTTATTCATTAGAAGTTATTGAAAACTTATAGGTTGGTTCCCTGTTACTCAGCTTGAGATTTCTTTGATCTGGGAGAGTACGATGATTGAGACATACTCATGAAGGCCTTGAATATGAAGAACTTGACAAAAATCAGCCAAATTCTGGGCCTATCGAAACAAGCTGATGCATTATCACGATTTTCTTTAATAATTGGATAGTGAATGAATAATCTTATGCTTGAGTAATTATACAATGATATTATCCCAACTCTTTTTTCTAACACCATTAAGTAAATAATGAAGGAACACACAAAGGGGAACCTGGTGTCTCTGTAATACTAAGGTATGTACTATCCTTTTTCAATGCACAAATTTTCTGAGTTTCGGTAAAAAATAAGTACTAGTGTACCTGGTCGATCTCAAAATCCAAATCTCATAAAAACACCAAGAACCCTCTTTTACAATAAGAATCATTCAATCCCAAACCGTTCTAATGATCAAAACCTTAGTTTTCAAGCCACTCAGGCTTTATTTCAAGGGAAACCTTGCTTTACCTCTCACTTATCAACCAGGTTCACAAACTCCAAATTAGTATTTCATCCATTCCAAGTATAACAAGCCTATCTCTTAGGGATGATGATTCTCATAAGAATAAACTATTATCAGTGCTTTCCTTCATTATTGGTAAACACATCTCTATTGCATCAAAATGTGGTGAATCTCTTACTTGCAGTTGGTACTCCATCAAATTTCATCAAGAAAGAAGCTACAAAAAAACTCTATAACTAATTTGTTATTGGTCCTACTGCTTGAGAAACTCATTTGGTCTGCTTGAATCCCAAAAAGTAAAACCTACTTCATATTACAATTCTCTCAACACTCTACTCCCGAGAAGTCAACCCCACTTCTTGTTATACAATCTAAAAGTTATTACAACTCAATAATAAACCTACAAAAATCAACAAAGGCTAATTACTCAAGACTTTAATTGATCAGACTTCAACATTCAATAGTTCAGAATGGAACAGAACTTGTGGACCTGGTCCTTACGTTTCTGTAACGAAGCTCTGCGCTTTTTAACCAATAACTAATGCTCATAAGATGATAAATTTTGTGAATATACAATAAATATTGGGTACATTGAATATGTACTCTATCAGGTGATCCTGATTCTCAACGTGACTGCAAACGATCTGCACAATTATGAGGGATTGCTGCAACAGAGAAAAACTACAGAAATAAAGAAGAAAATGAAGGATACAAATATGGAAAGAAATAAAGAAGTAGCAATTCAAGTTAAATAAGGAAAGAAATAAAGAAGTAGCAATTCAAGTCAAATAAGGAAAGAAATAAAGAAGTTACAATTCAAGTGAAAAAGGAAAGAAGTAAATAAAAATTAAAAGAAGAAAAAGGATTTGTAATTCATTTCGTTGTACAAATTGATAAAGATAAAATCAAACTCTGTAAAAGGAACAAGAAGTTAAAGGAAAAGAGTATATTTGCAATAACAAAAATAGAGAGAATTTATCAAGCAAAATACGAACGAAGTTTATCATCTTAAGAGCAATAGTTATTAGAGAAAAAACGCAGATCTTCGTTAGAGCAACGTAAGGTTAAGGCCCACAAGTTATGTTCCACTCTGAACTATTGAATGTTGAAGTCTGATCAATTAAAGTCTAGGGTAATTAGTATTTATTGATTTTTTCTAGGTTTACTATTGAGTTGTAATAATTCTTAGATTGTGTAATAAGAAGTGGGTATGAATTTTTGGGAGTAGAGTCTTCAGAGAGTTGTAACAAGCAATGAGTTTGATTTCTTGCTAGAGAGGTTGTGAGAATTGTAAACAAGAATTGAGTTTGACTTCTTGGGTGGTTAGAGTTAAGAAAGTTGAGAGTGTTTGTTAAAAAGAAGTGAGTTTGACTTCTTGGTGAGTGGAGAGTTTTCGATTATAGTTAATCGAAAAGGGTAGAAGTTCAAATTAGACTCATTGATTAACTACGTTGTAAATCTTGAATTAATATAAAACTTTGGTGTGATTTTCCCTTACTTGAGTTAGGAAGGTTTCAACGATAAAATCGTTGTTTTATTGTGTTGCGACAAAATTACAAGAACCCGGTTCTTGTATCAGGGTAAGATTTTTTCAGCTGCCAACTCTGGGATTTGAACCTCAAGAAATTCACTTTTCTTTAACTATACAAGTGTGTAATGTTAAGTATTAAGAAGCTTGTTCAGCCCCTTATAACCAATTTTTCTGTCACCTAGATGCTTGAACGATTATGGAATCGTGAATGAATGATTTTCGTTGATATTTTATGTTTTTTCTTTAATGAAAATAAATTTAGAATATAAATATGGATTATCTGGATTTTGTTTCCCATCAGGAACATTATCATGATTCGCAATGGAATTTGTATGAAAGAATTGTTTGCTCAAGATTTTCCATGGTCTCTAGAATGTTACAAAGAGTAAATTTCTTGAGTGATTTAGCTATTTTTTTTCAGGAAAAGAAGGAAGCAACAAAAGAAGATATATACTTGAAGTTTGGGGCTCCGGCAAGAGCTTTGAGATTGTGATCTCAGTGGAGGATACTTCTGGATTTTTTTATTTATAAAAAACATGTTTTTAATGAACCAAATGAAACAATACAAAAAAGTACCTTATGTTCAACTAATGTAAGCAATACTAATACACTCTACCAAACATTCGTTACAGTTTCTTTCTCCTTGTATAAGGTCACTACTGGACTGAGAGGAGATTTGATCTTGTAACAGTAAGGTAACTTTTGATTTAATATCTTTACCCTATTTATGCATAAGGCCTCCAACTCTATCTTGTAGCCTTCTTACCTTCAATTTCCTTGCAGCAACGGGATTCCATCAGTATTTGCATAAGTTTGATACAACACTCTCCAATCAAAATAGAACGTCAAGTTCCTCTTGTGAGATTAATATAAGCGTTAATTACGTTTTATTCACAAGTCAATACAAGAATCCCCTATCAAGTCTAACCCCTAGTTCGCTACCCTTTTAAATATTGCAACTTGGGTCATAAGACAAATTATATAATTTTGTTATATAATGGTGTTGTACCAATGGTGTTAAAAGACAGGAAGTCTTCTCGTATTTGAAAAAGTTATGTTATAATGATTATAATATCCTCAAATTAGAGATAATAGATCGTCAAGGTGTTCGTATGTAAAGAGAACAAACTAAAAATGTGAACAACTTGATTGACTCTTCATAGTCAATTCATAAAAGTTTGTAATGTCCGGAACCAATGGAAAGTGTACTTTAAAGCACAAATTGAAATTTCCTGGTAATTTTTTTGCTCTATAACTAGAGTACCACAAGTCTCTGTATAATTAAAAAACATATGCAATTAAATTCACTGTAGAAATGTAAGTCAAGAAGTGTAAAGATTTTGTGTAAGACTTTGGGCAACAAAGATAAATATTTCTATTTATCATCCATACTCTACAAGGTTAGGGCTTTGAGTTAAGAGGCATAAGGAGGTTTATCCAATCTCTTTCATAGAAATTTACATACAAACAATGGAAAAAAAAATCATAGGAGTATCAGATTTTGCCTTCATGTGAATAGTTTTTTAGACATTTTTGTGATAACCCCATTTATTGTTGTTATTTGTAGTTCCATTTGAATGTAAAAGGACTAGTGGTTGCTGGTGAAGAGAGTCAAGAACCCATTAAGCAGGAGTTTAGGAAAAGGAGGGTGGTTGAGGCGGATTTCCCTAATAAGTGTGCCATTCCTCCAAGGTAAGTAATTTTTGCATAACTTTTTATGTTTTGTAGCTCTCATCGTCTTAATTTTACTTGGTTTTATTATGTTACTTTTCTTATTTAACAGTTGTTCCAACTTATTTGACCCGAAATGAGATTATGATGATAGCCAAAATCCATTAGTCAGAAAAATTCCTATAGAAAAATAAGAAGATGTAGAAGTTTCAGCCTGAACCATCTGCTGAAAATCATTGGTTAGGATAAATTCTAGTTCTTGATTTTCGATCGTTCTAGTGCAATCTGTTGTTTTTCTTTTGATTTTTCATCTAGGTTATTATAAATATTGATGAAGATCAGTTTTTTTTTTTTTTTTATCAAAATTGATGAATATAATTTATTAAAAATTCAAAGAAAATTAATGATTTAGTCTAATGCTTCGGATGATTTCACCTTCATTTTTCTCTTTGTTTTGGGTGTTGGTGGGTAGACATGGGATGTATGACATCCCCATTATCCTGTGCCTTGAGGTCTCTAATCGTTAAGAAGTTCTCATGGGTGGTTTACTTGAACATACTAAACTGATCTCTCTTTCGCATTCAAATATTTGGTGAAGTGAAAAAAATTCTCTCTTTTCTCTTTGGCATTAAGGTAAGCTTCGTTTCTCTCTTTTTGAATGTATATATTGTATTTCAAGATGTTCGGTGAAGTCAAAGAAACTGCCTCTCTTTAGGCTCCGTCTTAGGTTCTTTAGGGTTTTATTTTGGAAATTTGAATTCTTGACTTTAATTCACAATGTAATTGATCTTCTTTTTGCTTTGTGGTTTTGTATGTTCACAATGTATTTCTGATATTTTTACCCAAAATTCTACAATGTCTTTTGTGATTTTTGTCACTACTTTTTAGTCTCTTTTCCAGGGTTGTGATTGTTTGTTGAATCTTTAATAGTGAAATATTTGGTTAAGATCAAACAGATTTCTTATTATTTATTGTTTTTATTTTTCCTTTAAAATATACCAAGAGTTGAATGGTTTTTTTTTTTAATAGTTTTGTAATCTGCTTCACTTTTTCATTATCAGTAGCATAGTTATTCAATTATAAATTTTTTGTTTTCATGCTTTCTCGCATGTTGCTGACTTCATTCTTTAAGCTAAAACAACTCTTCAACTATTTGCCTTTTTTTTGAATCTTTCTTTGATCCATTGTTTTCCTTTATGTTGACATCAGTAAAACCATTCTCACCATCCAGATTTAGGGCTTGACATACCTATGGGTTTATTGTGCAAACAATTACAGTATCAAACTTCTTCAACTACACCTCCATTTTTACAAGTTCATTGCGTTCATAGTCTAGAGCAGAAGTACTCTTGAACTTGTAGCTTATTATTTTAATATCTAATTTAAGTAGTTTGACTTGGTTAAATACTATAATCTTACAATAGTAGGTATATACATAGATAGAGAAGCCAACAAAGTTATGAAATAAAAAGTGTGAGTATGTGCCCTTGTAAAACGTCGTTTTCACCTATTGTGAGAAATTTTTTTGAGGTTCAACTTGCATGCATTGAGAAATTATTTGTATATGTATTTTGACTATCATGAGAAGGAAAAAAATATGTTGCTTGAAGATGAAAGAGTATATTTGAAGTTGATGTTCTCTTTTTCTTTTCACATGTCATATTGTTTCTTACTTCCTTTTTTTTCTTCAATTGTTGATCCTTATTTTTGCCCTAACTAAATCCAAAAATGTTCTTTGCAAGAAATACAAGTTATCAGCTTGATTAATGTAATCTTTTGGCTCAGTTCGGTTTAGCTTTTAACGCACCATATTTCATTCTTCATAAAGGAAGTTTTTCTATCTTTATCCCCAACACATGCACAGGAAAAGAAGGAAAAGAGAACAAGAAGCCACTCTTGATAAAAATAATGATACTCCATTCTAATGAAGTGTATCAAAATCAGTCAAGTAACTACTAAACGATTTGTTTGGATGTTTGAGTCGACTTACAGATTACCAAGACTGCACTTTGAGTCAATGTTGAGGAAGGCATTGCAAAAAACATTGGTGCACAAGGCTTAAGATCTATACTATAAAGTATTCTGACTGAAGCCATGTTTGAGATATTTCATGACACCACATCATTTTGTATTTGGCATCAATTCTGGAAAATCTTGTATAAATACTTTACCCATTTTACTCTTTATCACATTGAGGCTACTAAAGTAAGGAGATATGTGACCTTTTATTTGAGAATTTGAAGTACGTGCTTTTGATAATTACTTTCAAAATTTTACGCGAAAATCCTATTTGTGCTGACACAGCTATCTTAGAACAACTTTGACCAAAATGAAACTAAACATGACTTTTACATGTCTTTTGAAAAGTGCCTAAGTATTTGTTTCAAGGGCTCGTATTTAATTGTCAAGCAGAATACATGGTTTCATTATTGTAATTTGATTCACTTTTGCACTATCAACAACATAGTTATTCAATTATAAACTTTTGGTGTTCATTTTTTTTTGCAGGTTGCTGACTTGAATGTCGAAGAAGCTCAGCAAGGAGTTGTTTGCATAGACGAAGTTGATAAATAGCCAAAAAGGTCCAAAAATTGTTGTCTGCTTTAAAAATTTGGATAATTGACTTTTAAGTAATCATTTTCATAAGTCATGAAAGCCTTGACATTGGCAGCGATGTATCTGAGGAGGACGTTCAACAGACACTGATGGTGATGCTTGGAGGAACTGTGCCTATATATTGTAAATTATTTCTTTTGTTTTTCCCAATTGCCTTTAACTCTTGTAAACAAGTTTACAAATATATAAATTTACTTCCTTCACTTAAAATGTATTCTCTTTTGAAACATTTTTCTTGTTAAATAATCTCACTTGCTATGTTTATCTTTATTTCTTCTTCCGAATAGAGCACAAAAGCATCCAAATTGAGATACTATTCATGTATCTGAATTTATTATTGCCTCTTTTATCTAATTTTTCTTTTTATAAATTGCAGGGAAATTTTTTTGAGGGAAAAGCACTAACCGCTTGCTATTTGTATAGTAATATAGTTTAGCGCTTTTTAGAATCTATTTGATTAAGTTCCGGGTGGAAAACAGTTCTCTAATGGATAGATTGTTTGTCCAAGAAAAATCAACAAACAAGAAGCAACAGTTCTTCAGCTTAACTACACATATATTAGGAGTGGGAAGTCAAGTCAAATACTGGTTTATATGCCTTACAACAATTATCTACAAAGTCTGTGAAATTGTGTTGAACATTAATTGTTTAAAAGCGCATCACTGTTCTTTCTAGATGCTGATGATGTTTTATATTTTTCCATTTACTAATTTACAGATTGCTAAATATATCCTTTTTATCTGTGGTGGAGATTTTTGTTGTTTAGAGAAGGTAATTTTAGAAATTGTATCTGTCAAACTTAATTAATTTCAGTGATATAAATGGTTCAACTTATATTCCTTTACTCCCAAACGACAAGATTCTTCAATTGAATTTGTAGCATCTGTTCGAACTAACATGACAATTAATGACCTAAGTGATGTTGCAGTTAAAACGATACTATTGGAATCTCTGAGGAGGAGATCCCTGTTAGCTGAGCATAGTTTTCTTTTCCGGATCCCTATTTTGTAAATCTAGTAATTTTTATCCGGATATCTTTCGTAGTCAGCTGTCAAGGTAGTAGTTGGAAACTTATCTCTCGCAGTCAACACCATGATCGGAACATAGATGATTTATACTACTATGACTCTTTATTCTTGTGAAATTCTATAAATCAAATGCATAAGAAGCATTTGTTTGACATTGCTTTCTCCACCTAAGTAGAAAGTAATCATACCTAAATTTTTGGGGCGGTTTCCATATGGAGGAGTTTGATGATTGTTGTTGTCACTGCTTTTAGGCTCTTTTTTAGGGTCGTAATGCAGCTGGTTGTGGAATTTTTATGGTGAAATACTTGGTTAAGATCAAAAATAATTTTGGGTTCTTTATTGTTTTGATTTTTCTTTAAATATACCAAGGGTTGAATGTCTGATGTTATTTTTCCTTTAATATATATAAAGATTAATAATTAGTATGTTCCTATGCTTATAGTTAAGTAGCTACAGTAGCTTGGTCATAATTGTGTGTGACATTTCCTTTTTCTTTTTGCTTACTCATAGAGCACTTATTTCTTGTGATAACAAAGAAACTTTTTCAGAAATGTAGATTTCCTTTTGATTGGTACATCCGTGTTAGGCACGATACTTGTTAGAGACTTAAAGTTATTATCTTGATTGAAACTTACTCAGTGATTGTTGTTGTTATTTAATAATAATAATAATATGTTATCAATTATTAAAATTAATAATTTTTATTTGAATTATCATCTTTTCCATCCATAACCAATTAAACTACAAAATATTTCCTTTTGTTGGTAGAGACTACAAAATACATAGTCTTTTGGAGGTCCCAAAAAGATTGGAATTAACTATGTCAAGAATAATCGAGAAGGTAAGTATCTCATGAAATGGGTCTTGTTATCCTTTTATTACACTCATTTGTTTGCAGTAACTAATTATTGTTGCTCCATCCCAAACATGCAATTTGACTTCGCTTAACTCCATTTTGCTGATGACCGGCATGGACAAGGACTAAAGATATATCTGGAAACTAGTTTTTTTCTAAATGAGTTAAACATAGAGAGGTCTAAACTTGATTTTAGCTTCAAGGAAACTTATAACACTTTTGAAGCAGCTTGATGATGCAGCCAGTAATTTTTCTGGATTGGTTGTGTAATGGTTAGATTTTTTCTCATTTGTCGTTTCTTATACTCGTTCTGATCTTGACTTGGGATTAGGAGCTTCTTATTGACTTTACTAAAATGGTTGTAGTTTTTTTTTCATATCATAGATCTTCTTGCATAATCAACATGAGCTTCACAAATATTTCATTTTCCTTGTTAAATGGTTTAACTTTTTTTGTGTTGTTCCAGTCTTAGGACTAGGAGCCTCCTATCGACCCACTACAATGGTAATAGTCTTTTTTATTCTTATTATAGATCCTGTTGCACAGTCACCCTATAGGTCTGTCATATATTCCATTTTCCTTGTTAAATAGTCTAACCTTTTCCCTTTTTTTGTTTCTTGTGCTTCCTCCCAACTCTGAATTGCTTCTATGATCTTGGCAGGAATGTTCCATGACATAACTTAAGATTCAAGAATAACCTTCATAGTATGCCAGTGATCTTGCATTTTAGAAAGAGATAGTTAATTGTCTAAACATTTTCCCCACAAAAGAAACATCTAGAACATATTTGTATTCTCCTTCTCTTTAGGTTGTCTTGAGACTCTTTGGCTAACAACCAGACAAAACATGCCACTTTGAGTGGTGTGACTAGGATCTTCTTATTGACCATACTAAAATGGTAGTAATCTTTTTCGTATTATAGATTCTATTGCATAATCACTCTAGGTCTATCAAACATTTTATTTTGTTTGTTAAATGGTTCAACCTTTTCTCATTTGTGATTTCTTGTGTTGTTCCTTGCTCTGTGGGACTAGGTGCCTCTTATTGACCCTTACTAAAATGATTTTAATCTTTTTTCATATTATAGATCCTTTTGCATTATCACCATAGGTCTCCCAAATATTTTTCTTTCCTCGTTGATGCTTTTCTTGGTGTTGAGACCAAACAAACTGCTCAAGTTGTTTTGTGTAACCTTGTGTGATGGGGGAGTCAAGTCAAATACTTGATTATATGTGTTGAAGCAATTATCTATGAATTATGTAATATTCTAACGAGCTAGACAATACTTGTTCAATAGCACATCATTGTTCTTTCTAGATGATGACTGCTCTTTATGATATTCTATATACTAATTTGAAGATAGAAAGTAAAGATTTTCGTTTGGGTGCTTTTGTTGATTCAGAGAAGAAAATTTAAGAAAGGTAATCAGTAAAACTCAATTAATTTCATCGAACACATTTAGGTTAAGTGATATATCATGGTTCAACTTTTCATTTCCTTACTCCCATAGACATGATTCTTCTATTGTATTTGAAGCACTGGTTCAAACCAACATGAGAAGTCTAATTGATATTGTAGTCACGTCGACACTATTGGAATCTGTGAGGAGATTCCTGTGACTTGAGAATGTTTTCTTTTTCGGTCACTATTTTGTATATATAATGACTCTTTCTTCTCGTGAAATTCAAGAAACCAAATGCATTTGGAAGAATTTATTTGACATTTCTTTCTGTATATAGGTAGAAAGTGGTGATCTCTCTGCATATGAATTTGTGGGGAGGTTCCCACTTTTAGTGAGTTTATCTTTACTGGAGGAGGATCAACTTGTTCAGGTTTTTCTACTCTTTTTGCCTTTTGGCGATGTTGTCTGTTTTTTCACGTTTTCCTGATTTAATCATCATTTGAGGAAATCTAGTTGTGCCTAGGAGGTTGATGAACAACTTAGAAAAAATTTATAATGAATTGTCATAATATCTATTAGTGAAGTCCGAATTAAATTCGACCAAGAATGGGAATTACACCATGACTTTTACATTTTGTTTTGATTAATTGTTTTGATGGGGAAGATTAGGAGTTCTTCATTTTGCTTTTAGCTGCTATACCATGGACTCTTTGCTGACATTAAGAAGGGAAGAGCAGTAAACTCAATAATCAATATGTTCCGTTAAATGGTAGCCTCTTCAAAAACTGGCCTTTTATCTTTTTATTTGATCCTTTTTTTAATGTTGACACTAGACAGTAGTAAAATCATCTTTCTCCCTCAAGAATCAGAGCTTGAGGTGCTATTACCGCAGTCCAACAATTACATTATCAAACATCCTCAAAATCTTTGCATTCATAATTTAGATAAGAACTACTCTTGATAAGAACTACTCTTTGCATTCAAATATCTGATTTCAAATGTAGTTTTAAGACATGGATATACAATCCAACCAACTGAAGAAAATAAAAAGTGTGTGGCTGTGTTTGTTTGTTAAACATCACTTACACTAGTATCTGATTGATGTTGTTGGAATTTATGCATCTGTATCAGTCAAGGATCAGATCCCTTGACTTCTACAAATACAGTAACTAATAGTAAGCGTCACCTGTTTCGATTCGACCAGGTTCTCAGCATAGTTACAATAATAGACACTAAATAAGTGTTGAAAGTAAGGTTTGAACAAGACAACTTTACGTGGAAACCTTCTTTCTTAAGGGAGGAAACCAACAACCTTTTCTCAACAAGATTTTTCAAACCTCTTTCACTGCAAGCAAAAGTAAAATCTAGTTATAACAAGAGATTAGACTACTAATCTCCGCACTAAGTAATACTCCCTATGACTTAGCTGAGCCTGAGCAGATACACCACTGCTCTCTATACTAATCCTGCCTGATTAATATAGAATTAGAGTAGAAACCTAAGTTACCCTTAACCTAGCCCTTACAATGATTCACTCGGGTTTGAAACATTTCTTTCACAATTGAAATGAATCCTACAATATAAGAGCGATTACAAGCATACAAATACAACAAGTACAAAAAGCAACTAAAGCACTTCTATTAATTCCCTTGATGTTCATTAAGGTTAAAATTTCTCTTTTTGAATGAATGAATGAATCTTGTTTATTTTTGTTTGATATATACCATTAAGATAAACCTCGTCGCTTCTGATTAGTTAAGTAGTCTGCTGCTTCACCAACTTTCTGATGTGGACAACTTTTACAGTTTACACCGCTTTGACAATTGAACAAGTTTCATAGTCTGCAGAGGACCATGATCCCGCACTTACGAGGAGATCATCAAAACATCTAAGAGAATAAACACTTATCAGTTTCCACCTTTTTGATGATGATGTACAACCTGCATAACTCCTCACATGAGTGTACAATCATTCATTCATATGGTCATAAATAGTAAACATTATTTACATTGTCAATTAACTCTTATTCACTCTATCAAGTCTCTTTTTTGAGTTGAGCAGAGTTCTTCCATGAAGGTAGTTTTCTCTATGTAAGTTTAAGAATTTTTTGTTTGCCAAATCTTAAATTGTATTTTGTTGGAAGAGACTCTATAAAATCAACAAAAATCTTTTGGGACCACTCATTGGCTTAGATCCTGCTTTTTAGAAAATCCATGGACCTAACCATATCAGAGGTGGCAGCTTTCCTGACAGTGGTCTTGTTACCTTTTCATATAGCAGTCTTGCAGGGACCATGTCATCTTCAAACTTCCTTGTGTATTCGTGAAAATGCTTCCTAACTAACTTCCTTCTTCGAATGAATGAATTTACTATGGTGTTTTCCAGGTAGCAGATATACACCATAAAGAGTTATTACCCGTTGGAAAAACACCCTCCTCCATTTTGACTGGTGTAGTGTGCTGACACCTCACCAACCCCTAACAAGATAACTTTAGAGTTTTACACCATAATGCATCTAATGGAGAGAACTCAGCATGGGACCAGGTCCTACATTTGTGAGATACTGATACATACAATCTCGTCCGCTCATCCTATTGGTGTAGGACACTATACTTTTCACCTACAACTTGACATGATAGTTTTACAGTTTTACCCAATTGTATCTGCATGAGAGCACTCTGTTAGGGAACAGGTCCCTGTATTTGTTAGGATCATCGAAACACCTAGAGTATAACATTTTCACCTTTTTGATGATAACACATAATTATACCTCATACCGAGTTCATCATTCATTTGACTGTCAACAGTCTTAATAATAAGGATTTGATTCCTTGTTACGTGTCCAAGTTTTTTTAAATCATTAAAACTTAATATCAGCTCTGAAGTCAAATTTCCCTTCTTTTTTTTATGATAACAAACTTATTATCCAGTTCCATTATCAACAATGACTCATAGGGTAAGGGGAATTTATAATCCCCAAAGTTTTACAAATCATCAAAACATCAAGGTAGATTTTTCCCGATTTTTGATGTTGACAAACAACTTCTACACAGTCCACCCTTTAACTAGTTCCTCTATCAATAAGAACTTTTAGGTAATTGGAGTTTTATCATCCTCAAAGTTTGTCAAATCATCAAAAAAATATTTTCCCTTTTTTTGATAATGACAAACAACTTCTTCCCCCTAACAACTCCCAAGGTTCTCTTTGAGTAGCTAGCATTGATTCCCCCTATCGATATGACCATGTAATTGATCTCATACCTTACCAATTTTCCCCCTTTTGACATCATAAAAAAGAGTTAAAACAGTAACCAAGTTAATAGAAATGTAGTTCACACAAATTAATTGCCACTTGGGAAACACTTAGCCTCAGTAAGAATGCATAAAGGAATAACAAAAGTCAGTAGAAAAAAGAAATTTTTCATTTGGAAATAAAAGATCAGCCATCAAACCATTGTAAATATTATTATGAACGAGAACCAAGGCAATATCCACAGAGTATCAATAGATAAGAAAAATGAGGACTGAAATGGGAATTTAGGGAGATGGAGGATGACTTTGGAGCAAGCGATGGAAAAAATAGAATTAATAGAGCATATCCCTTAGCATGGGATTTTCATAATGTTGTCAAACTTCATGTTGAACCTTCAATGGTACAACTCATACCCTAGATAGAAAAAAAATTCAGATTTTCTAGGAGTGCAGGTGACATCTACGTAGGCCACCTATGCATCGTATTTAGGACCATGGTCCGTGGAGCAGGTGCATCAATCTTGGTCCACAGTTGACGACAAGGACCTACAGACTGTAGGTACCACGGTCCATCGATCTTGTCTACAGAAAACTCAAAGATGCCAAATGACGGCCAGGACGTGTGGATCGTAAGTAGGACGACGGTCCTTAGAATAGGTCTGTCGGCCATGGTACATAAACCCTTTCTCTGAACCAAACAACGAAGCAACAGGATAAACCGTAGGTAGGACTATGGTCTGTGGACCAGGTCCATCGATCATGGTCCACAAACCCATTCTCTGAACTAAATGACGAAGGAACAGGATGGACCGTTTGTGGGACCACGTTCTATGTACCAGGCCCGTCGATCATGTTCTGAGAATTGTGAAAGAACATATATTCAAGTAACAAAAGCAATTATTTTTGCTAGAGGTTTAGGTAAGGCACCATATCCTATGCTTAATCAATTTGTTAATGTTGTCACATACTTTGATATAAGGGAAGAGGAAGAGAAAGTGTCATAACAAAACCATAACATGATATTGTCTGCCCAAAAGGCAAGGGAAGAGGAAACAACAACATAAACATACCGAAGCATTGACAAAATAAGTTTTTTGCTTGATATTCAAAGCAAGCTAGGAGTAATTGTTCCTCTACTCACTAACTTAAGGGGAAGTGTTGAAGAAGAAGAAAACTGACACTTGGAACACGGCAAAGGAACTGGTCCAAGCAGTTGAAAAACATGTCTACAGCAAGTGTTGATTAAGAAGAAAGTTGATGATTGGACAATGTCCAATGAAGCTGAATGGCAAGTTTACAACACTGTTGGAGAATGAGAGTCGCACTACGATTAGACTACCTATATTAATTAGGATTATATTTTGTCTAAAAATTATATTATGATTAAGATTATAATACGACTAGGACTAGACTATTAGAATTATAGTAAAATTAGGATTTAATTATTTTTTTTTATTATAGTAGTAATAAGTATTGTAGTAGGACTCTAAGTATAGTTAACTTAGGACTCTACAATTCTTTCCTATATAAGGAGTATATACTTAATATTATTATTCATCAATACAAAAAATATTGATCAACATCTCAATACTACTAATATTGATCAACCCATCAATATATCAATATTGATCAATACTATCAATAGATCAATACTATCAATAGATCAATACTATCAATACATCAATCCAATCATTACTTTCTCTAGTAAGATTTCTACATGGATTTCTACAGGTCACCCTAGTTCAAGAAAGCAGCAAGATCCATCAGCTCCATCCCCCAAAATCTAAAGATATCTCTGTGGATTTCATCACCAGGCTTTAGGGATTTCACTAGTGGGTTCCTTTCACCCATTAGATCCCTGGATATAGTCGGTTTCTTGATTTCCATATCATGAATAGCCTTAGGGTTTCTATAACATAATTAGATTATCGTGAATTAGTTTGTTATATGTTCCAAATCAGATTACCATGTTATTTCTCATTTTCTTGCAGGATCTTCAGAACCCTAGCTATAGATTTCTTTAGTTCTTGAATTATTTATGATAGGTCAGATATTTAAGTTACTTCAGATATACATGCCTTAGTTATTAATGCATTATTATAAGATTAGTTGTTGCATTCTCAGTTTGCATGTTCAATTTAGAGTTATATAGTATTTATACAAATTTAGTCATAATATGTTAATCAAATAATTTATTGGAAGTAGCATAATACCGAGTAGGACTAGGGTTCAACCTAACCAAATAGTCCTAGAACTACTAACCAAGTAGGTTGTGAGTCCCCTCTGTGGGCATCAATTTAGTTATCACGCCAGCATGCCATTATATATCTGACAGGATATATTAGGTCCTCTCGGTGGGGCATATACATCAGACTCCATATTTTGCTCATGTGATTTTATTATCGGTTATTAGTAGCTCCCACAGTTCAGTCAGATTTCTCAGAATCTACCATTTAACAGTATATCCAATATTATGTTCAACATCTTTTCAATTTGGTCATTGCATCCATATTTCTCATCATTCAGTATCATATTCAGAATATTATACTTGCTTTTGTGCTTGTTCAGTTATGTATTATATCAGTTTTACTCTATCCTATATGCTCAGTACCTTTCAAGTCACTACACCATTTTAGGCCTACGACCACACTAATTCTGGACAACACTTGTAAAGTGTTGCCTAAAATATTGTTGGGGACACTTTCCAAGCGTAGACTAAGATTTTAACTTTTAGCTATACTTTATATTGACAACTTCAAAAACAATACTCTTTAATGGCATAAGCTACACTTTATACGTGTTGCTACAATATGATATAATGGACAACAACTATCGACATATGTGGCCATTGTTTTAAAGTGTCCTATTTTTATAATTGTAAAAACAAAACAATGCAAGTGTGACCTTAAAAATTTTTATAAAATGCTACACTCCCTCCAACATTTTTAAATCTCCCTCCTATTTTTATTTGCCAAAAATAATAATTCATATACATTATATTTTTAGTAACACACAAAAAAATTGTGAGAAAAACATGAGTTCTCTTTCGTGGAAGAACGAGCCGAAAAGATTATGTGGATGAACTTAATAGCTGAAGAACTGAGCTGACGAGTATTCTCCAATATCAATTCTCTTCTCTCATAACTATTTCGTCAAGCGTGAGTTTGATTCTCTTTTGGGATAACAATTTCTTCAAGATTGAGTTCGATTCATTGTTCCATAAGTTCCAAAAACAGTCTTGTAGATATTGATTGATTTTCTTTTTGGTGTTTAGAAGAGGAAAATAAAAAAGAATTTATTACTTTGGGGTTTATGGAAAGATGAACAAAAGCTAAGTCCCGTCATGCTTTTCCCTTAAATTTCTCATCAAGAACACAATTTCAGAAAGATTTTTAGCTAAAGAGTTGAAAAGCTTCTCGCTGAAGGACATGATTTACATCATAGTTCTAGCATAAAATGGTTTCATTGGAATAGGATTTTTCAAGTAACAAATTTTATCTTTGAAAGTCTAAATTTTAGATTTAGGGTTTGATATTCTTGTGTTTTCATACAATTTTCAAAAGTGTAGCTCGTATTTTAGCTTCATCAGTTGATTTTTAAGAGTGTAGCTTGTGTTTTAGCCTCATTAGTTTATTCTTTTCCCTGATCATTAATCACCAAATAAGTATAAGTGGGTTGATTCTTTACTTGTGAATTTCTTTTTATTTATAGTTATAAGTCGATTAGGCTAAAATCGTCCATGATAGTTCAGAATTTTGAGTTCATGTAATCAATTTTGAACTCTTACAGTGAAGGTTAGTATTCGTGTCATCATCTTTTTTTTGTGGTGGGTAAGGGGTGGATCATTTAGTACACTTAAGTGTCTTATGATTTTGTGTTAGAATAGTTACAAGCACATATTATGTCTTTATGTTTTGCGTAATGGTTGTATCGGGCAATCAAAAGTACTCACTTGTTTAAATCATTCCTAAGCATAATTTTTTAATGGAGAGTTGATTAATATTGGAGAAAAGCAAGAAGCCTTGCAAGCACTTCATGATCTTATTACATCAAGGAGGTATAGAGCATGGACAAAGACACATGAGAGAATAATGTTCAAGTATGTAGAGTTATGTGTTTACATTGGAAAGGGGAGGTTTTCCAAGGATGTCCTATTTCAATATTGTTGCGTTTGTCAACAAGTGAACATAAGTTCATTAGAGGAGGTGATAAAACAATTTATGCATTTATCCACTTAGCGAGCTAAACTGTCTCGCAGTCAAGCACATGCCTTAGACGAAGCTCTAAATGTGGAAGACTTAGAAGTTGATAAAAGACCTGAAGATCTTTTGTTGAGTTATGTTAGTCGGGCGAAAGGTAAAGATAGATCTGATCGTGAGTTGGTCACACCCTGGTTTACGTTCTTATGGGAGACATATAGAACTGTTCTAGAGATCTTGCACAATAACTCAAAATTGGAGGCTCTATATGATGTAAGTAACCCTACCACTCTTCATTTTATTCTTTCTTTAGTTGTTATTCTCCTTTCTTCTATGATTTTTAGTCAACCTCATATTGTAATTCTCTCAGTACATGAGAGATTCGATTATCCTAATTTTTCAGTATCTTGTTTAGATAGTAAGTTACTGAGCAAGTTGTTTCAATGTTATTAAAAACTATTGGGTCGTCACTTAAAGTGATAAATAGACACAAAGTGAGGTGCTTCATCGAAGTATGTGCTTCAAACAAAATGATGTTCTTTGAAACTCAACTCAAGAGTTGGATCACTATTGCACTTATTTACGTTGGATATTGAGATTTATTATTTTGATTGCAATTTGATTATTAATGGTAGTAAAGTCATACATCCTCTTTCTTTTCTTGTTTAATTTTGAGTCAGTAGTCTTTTTTTTTTTGAAACATGAATTTTGAGACAGTATTCATTATAATGTTACTTTTTTATCATGATAAAAACATTCCTTATTGATTTACTTCTGATTGCATTGACTTATCTTGATGTGATAGGGTCCTATCTGACAACCTAAATTGTTCAATCAGAAAGTTATTTCTCTGGTATTATATGTGCGTCTTTGCTTAATCATAGGATGGGATTTTGTTTGCATCTTAAATGTTACACCTAAATCTGGGTTGTCCTGTGTTTCACTTGATCTTGTTGCATAACTTTTAAGTGTTTAGAATAATTTCTATATTCGTACCAAGTGGATTTTTTGGCAAGCTAACAAAAATATGTTAAACTTACAAATATATTCTGCATGTCATCATATCATCAAATCAAAATCTTTTCTCTTCACAAAAGTATCAATAAGAACTTAAGCTAGAAGGATGTCACGACCGGAGTCTAGATCCTAGACGGGACCGGTATCGTTGACCTCTCAGAGGTCGCAGACAAGCCTACATATGTCATCGTTACTTCATCTAGGTTAATTTTAGCGAAAAATTTGAACTTTTTGTTACTTAACATTCTTACTAATCATTTCTAATATAATCATAATTTGTTCACCATCAACCATTTAATATTAATATAATCCAATGAAAAATAAAGTTTAATATAGTAATAACTGAATACTTGCAAAAATGGTACCAATACAAAGTCTGAAATAATACTGGAAAGAAAAGGTAGTGGAAAATACTCCACTAACTCCATCCTAAGAGTAAGCTAAAATATAAATGGGCAAGCATCCTCGAAAGCATGAGGGCTTACCAAGTCTGGAGGAATGCTCGACGTCCGGATAGCTTCAGCGTCAACCTATAGCTCTAGCATCTACCTGTGCCTTCACCTAAAATTGTAGAGTTCTGTAGGGTTAGCACACACTTGTACTAAGTATGGGTATATCCAAGCACACACCACAGACATGCATGAGAAAGAATAGCTCTTTCCTAACAACATGATCATGGGAAGTCAAATCAGTGGACTTGCCAATATTTGGATTAGGAAAGTTAATGAACTTACTAAATTTTGATTAGGAAAGTCAGTGAGCTTTCCAAATTTGGATTAGGAAGGTCTTGCCATGAGCGTAATATGCATCCTCATACTTATCATAATTCAAACATCACATAACATTTTACACATAACACATATCACATAGCATATAGCACATAACATATTTTATAACATTCATTCATATGCCATGAGACGTTGGACTCATGGATTCCAAAATGAGCGCTCAACATATGGGACCTTAGAGTCTTTATTATCAAACACAGAGTCTGCTTCATTCATCCAAACATACTTCATTTCATTCATTCATAAGCTAGTGTAAACACCAACTATACCTAAGATGTAGTTTAAGACTCTCATCGGGTTTGTTGTGCAATGATCAAGAATAACCTAGTATCATTACTTGAGTCTAGCTCACCTCTTGATTATCCTATCCTAACACCTTTAGTATCATTAGTTTCACTGTGTACATCATTGAGGTTGTCCTCATTCATTCATTGGGCACTTAACTTTAACCGACATAGATATGTGAGCATCATGAAATCGAGTGTCTCCCCTACAATGAAAAGAGGTTGAATCACCGGCCAAAGTTACCCAAAACATGCTAGCGTACATGGAATAGAACCCCGCTAGATCCCTATATTGACAGTACAGGTTGAAAAACTAGGATATATAAGGAAACCCACACCCGGCATGGCGGACAGTCTCATCTCATGAGAGTTACGTGAACCTCCGCCCTTGCCGAAAAAAGGCATCACTGCTCATAGCTAGTGTATTGGTGCTCAGTATAAAGTTCCATTACATTCAACTCATACATCATGGAAGCTGGATTTTAATATAAGGACATCATAGCTCAATAGATGATTTCTCATCTCATAATTAGTATTAAGTGTGTTAATCTCAATACTTTCATTAGAGTATTTATAGAGACTGGTCTCTTCATTAACTTTACACTATCATAGGTGAGTATGTTTTGGTAACATGTACTTAGTGTCATGTGAGATTACTCTCATATTTTACATTAGCCTCATATCATTTTGTCACCACATTCATTAGCATTAGCACATTTGCTCTTCATAGTTACTCACCCTTTTTTTATGAGAATGTTCATTTCATCATATGCCAATGCACTTGGCCATTTAGTGTACTTCACACTCTTACTTAACCATTCTAGGGTTTCATCATTTCATTGTTTATTTTTTCATTTCATTGTTCATTTCATCATATGTCAATGTACTTGGCCATTTAGTGTGTTTTACACTCGTACTTAACTCTTCTAGGGTTACTTCATTTCATTACATACATCTTACGTTCACTTATTTTTGAACGTATGCTTAACTTACAGGTCTATACATGAAATCCATGACGCTTCAATCATAGTTCGTTAAGTTACTCATATCTTCCTAAGGTTATGTAGTACAAGACTTATGAATCTTGTGTGTATGCCAATATCTCAATTTCGATCTAAGTAGGTTGTATTATTCCTGAACATTTATTTCACCTATGACTTATGTATCAATATTGAAATTTGGGCAACGGAGCCCAAGTTCGAACTTTTTGGACAATACTTACATTTTTTCTTGACTTTATTTTTAGTCTTCATGACATTGCGACTCTAGATCGAGCCCCAACATCAAAATTCTCTCTTTATTTTTCTCCTTGAATTCTCCTCTTATTTGTCCGAAGGGTTGTGGGATCGAACCACCACAACCCCTTTTATTTTTTTTTCATTTAAATCTTCTTGTCCAATTTGCATGGACCATGAGGTTGTGGGATCGAACCCCCACAACCTTTCTTTATTTATGCTATATTTCGCTAGGGGCTGTGAGGTTGTGGGTTCGAACCCACACAACCTCACTTTATTTTCTTTTTACTTCTCCCTTTCTCCTTCACAACCTTGAGGTCGTGGGTTCGATTCCCACGCCCCACATTTCCTTTATTTTATTTTTCTTTGACTTCATTCACTGCCTGGTGGTCATGGGTTCGATCCCCATGCCTCCCATTTTATTTATTTAAATTTTTCATTCTCCTTTATCAGACAGTATACCCATTTCTAATCCCCCCTGACCCCTTTTCCTTTCTTGCAAATTTAAGGTGTTACAAGGGTTAGGTCACATGTTCGAATCCTAAACTAAACTTGTATTTTTTTGCTGGAAACTTAGTCATTTTCTTAGCTTATTTTTACCAATAATTCCCCTTGAAAACTTAGGAAAATTCATGGATCATTTAATACCTTTTTGGGTTGTATTTCATGGATTAGTTTAACACATTCTTAGGTGTAGATTCATTGTTGTTTTAGCTACAACTTTCAACTTAGAATAAGACACATACACCTCATATGAACATCACAAATTACACATTTTATGCACGTTAATTTCAGCCATTAAACTAGCCATTTTATGACTTTAAAATGAAAAACAACAACAAACATTTTACATATTGCAACACATCATTTTCGGTTGACATCATTGAACATGCTTTCTATTTCCAAACACAAAATCCCAAAGAACATCATATTTCACACTTAGCTACCAGCAACCATACCAAAAACATGATTTCTAACCTAATTTAGATTGAAATAGAAAGGAGAGTAGGGACAAGGAATTCAACAACAAAGGGGACAACCCTAGTTTCATACGTTGAATTTTGTAGAAAAAAATTTCTCTTGGAGAGAGGATTCCAAGAGTGAAAATCCATACCTTGATGTAGATTTCCACAACTTCAAAGTGTTGCCCAAATCCTCCTCTAAACCTTCAACACAATTCCATCGAGAAGATGATGTAAAATTTTCGTTTCTTAAGTTAGCTTGCTTGCTTGTATATTTTTTTATGTCAGTTCTTTGAGTGTAGAGAACTTTTGATTGTTTTCTAATGTTTTTATCTTGTGTTTTTGCAGCAAGGAAAAACAGAATGAATGAGAGAGAGAGTTTGTGTGAGATATGTCTCTTAAAACTAGGATAGTTGGCAAGACTAAGTCAATTTATAAAAAAAACATCAATTAATAAATTAATAATAATTAACAAAAATCTGATTTTTTATCTTTTTCTAAAATCAACCATTAATTATTAATTTATTAAATTAATTTACCAATTAAAAAAATCACATTAAATCATTGCTCCTACCTAGGTTTGAACCTGGGTGGAGCAAGACTTGCTCTCAAGTACTCAATTTCAGCCCTCTCCCCTTAAATTTCCCCTCTACTTTACTAATTAATTAATTATTTACATATTTAGGATAATTACGATACTACCCTTAGCCAGGAAAAGACCATTTTACCCCTAGACCCTTCAAACCTAAGATTTCTTCTTTTCAAGTCCGGTAAAGACTCCTTCAAGTAAATATTCGTATTCGAGAGACCTATATGGTTGGACCCAACCTTTCCAAGCTCAACTTACTCTCCAAGTTAGTTGGCTTGGATGAAGTAAGGGTTCTGAGGTCTGGTTCTACGCACATCAATCCATGTGAACCCTGGTCTAATCATAGGCATTCTTGACACATTATTCATTTCTTATCTTATTCATTTTTAGGGTTGTTACGGACAATTTGTAGTTAATAGCATCATTTTTTGTTCTAGCTACATTGTCTGTGTCTCATTATGATAAATCATATGGTTCATCTCATCTTTCGCTTGAAAATGTGAAGGATAGGAGTTTGAGGGTGGCCAATATCATAGGCTTTGATGTTTAACCTACATAAGAGAAGAAATAAGTGGTAATTTTTTTTATTTTAAATAGAGAAGCAGTAGATCAATGTTGGTTTGTTATATAACATTTGTCTTGATTTTAGTTTCACGCCTTCATTCCTTTCGACTTTCTCTTTTTCAGCTTTACCGATCATCAATAATCTCGGAATCAGTAAGCTAATCCCCAAATAAATTCTTTTATATTTTTGCACATTGGAGTCTTTTTGAATTTAATATATAAAATGATATGCCCCTCAAATTCTTTATCATTTCTTGCTCCCAAATGAAGCTGATGTAAGTATTTACAACGTAAGCATATTGATTATTCTAGATAAGTGTCTCATTACGTAAAATAATAGGTGATTTAGCAGTATCTACAGTAGCCGGAGTTTCATTGTTGGTAGGCATCATTTTTTTGGATATTCATCGAAAGAAGGAACAAAAAATTATAGCAAAATATCCTAATTTCTGGTCAATCCCATCACCTGTCCTGGTATTTGTGTATCTTCCTTTTTCTTTTTCTACTCATTTTCTCTTCCCAAATTTCGAGTTCAAGTTTCCATCTGAATGAACCCTCCAAATGAAACTGTCTATCATTGTTGTTAAATTAAGCATTTTCGTGATAGTTTATCAAGAGATTGCTTAGCCAACCATTATAAATAATCACAAAAATTGTTGTATCGTTTCTAGCCGCTGCAACAAATACTTTTTTATCAACAAAATATAAGGTGTATCTAGCGATTAAGAGTTATTTTTTCTACTAGTGGCATGACCAGGCTAGAAACACCTTATACTTTAGCTTTTGATTTACTTAGTGGTAGTCTGAACTTAAAGTATTTCAGCTTATAACACTCTTCTATTAGGATCATTATGTATGAAGTACAACAGAGTTAGAGTTGAATTTTAATAACAAAAGTTGGAATATGTGGGCATGCTAATTGAAAAACCTCAAGTATCGACTATCGTGAAACAAGCACTTGATAGTTGATCCTGATCCTGTGGGGTTGGACTTAAATTAGTCGCATCAATATTTTTGAAATGAAAATGGGAATACAAATGGGGTTGGTGGATGATTGTTCCTAGTATCCTTATTGGTTTTAGTAGCATGATAGTGTTCCTTTTGTTACCCATTTATCTGAAATCAATTGGATGCAATAGAGATGAAGTGTTATCTCAAGGAAAAGAAGACGAGGAAGTGAATAAGCCTCTCTCAAGATCAAATAGAGAAAAGACGCCGGCCGCAGGTTTTAGTGAAGCACGGAGGATTCCAGGAGTTGTGTCATCTGGTCTTTTCCCTTTTTTTGGAGGCTTACAGATTTCTCTAATGTTGTTGTCGTACTACACTAACTGTTCCATGGTTCAAAACTGCAGGAAAGGTCCAAAGTATTGTTGCACTTGGCTAAACTAGTTGAGAAACATAATGATCAAATTGCAACGTTCAAGGCTTTAGACTGTGGGAAGACATATGATGAGGATGTTATGTTTGGAGTACTCTAGTTGTACAACCCTGTTATTATGTTGGTAAGTAAGAAATTCAACTGAAATGAAAGTTTATCATCAATTATTTTTTCTTCCTGAAAATATTTATACCTACAAGCTAGGTAGATAAAATTCTTTATATGACAATTACTGCTGAAGGACCATTTTGTATACAAATGTTGCATGAACTGATTGAATTAGTTGTTTAGATTATCTCATGAAATTTTCCTCTCGTGTTCTCTTGGAAGATGAGCCCTACTTTCACTTGTGGCAGCAATATCATCTTAAAAGAAGACCCCTTTATCTGCACTCTAGCTAGAAAATCTGTTGCAGGAGGTAGCATCAAAATTCACTTTTATTGCCCTAAAGAGCCATTTGGCACAGTAAGTGAAGTTTCATCTTTTTGGTATTGTATCTGAATGAAAGAATATGTTTTTTTCTTTTCAATTTTTGAAAAATATTCCATAACAGTTAATTTTTTCATTACTTCTTATCTAACAACAACATATTCAGTGTAATTTGATGAGTAGTGATTCGGGAGGATAGTGTATATGCAACCTTATCATATAACTTTCATAATATTCTATTTAAAATTAATTCTTGATTTTTGAATATATGATTAAGTATGAACTTGGAAGTAAAGAAACAATAATAATCCGAGAGAAGGGAACTATAAAATGAATAACTGTATAGTGGATATGCAGGATGACTTCTAAAAAGATATACTGAAAAGAAAAAGACTCTCTTTATCATTCAAGATCACGACATTTTTCATTGGTTAACTTTTGAACTTCTTTAAAAGATATATAATGTATATATTATTACAATATGTTTGTTCTTGTAATTTTTGAACTGTATAACCCAAAGATAAATGAATTTATCCCTCAACTCTTCTAATTCCATGGATATTTGCTGTCGTTCCTATACCTTGAGAAGGTATATGGGCCTCATATTCATGGTTGTGTGTCCGTGAGCTTACAATTGTCTGAAGAAGTTTGTTTATGTATGTTTCTTATATAGAAACCATATTTGAGTAGATCTTATTGAATCCTGATGGTTGAGTTGTCAAGAGGCCACAGGTCATATTGATATGAGTTAGGTTTATTCATTTCTTCACCATTGTCTCCTCAAAACTCCTCTGCTCTTCCGACATTTCTTTTTGAATAGTACATGTAGTTATTTAAAATTCAAGTTCATCCATTTTCAATATCTCTCTCTATTTGTTTTATGGTATGTATGCATTTTTAAACTTTATTTTTTCAAGTTTACCTTTTCTAATTTAAAAAATCTATCTTCTTTTTTATTCTTTACTCATTATTAATTAGAAATTGCATTTGTGTCTGAATTGGAGTTAGCTTTGAAGCTTAGTAAGAATTACATTGAGGTGCTAAGTACCATGATAAAGTTAGGAATTCTTAATTTATATAACGACAAATGGAGAGATCTTACTATGCGACGTCTCTCCCCAAAAAGGTATGGGTAACCTCAAAAAACATTCCTTGAATTTGAAGAAAAGAGTACTTCAATAAGGGAATTGGTGGGGAGCCAGTTGGCCAATACCATTAATATGTTTTGATTCTTAATTTTATCCATTAATTTCATTATATCTTATCATAGAGTAAGAATCTATTACAAAATTTTTTTTGCAAGGTTATACTTAGAAGATACTCTTAAGTCATGGATACACAATAAGCTTCCACAAAAAAAGACATCTAATGTGTATGTGACAAAGGATAAAATTTACATGTAATGGTAAGTCCGAAATCTTACAAATTTTATCACACACAATTAAATTTTCCATTAATGAACTATAAACACTCGAGAAAAGTTATAATGATACCATCATCTTTATATTGGCATTTTGTGATATAGCTTAATCTCCAATGCAACTATCCTGATAGCAAATTTATGTCTTTCTTTCCTCATATTACTTGCTTTGGACTCGCTCATTCGTTCAGAGATTAATAGATAATTAAAATCCTTATTGTGGTCCATTTAAATCTAAATAGTATGCCGGAGTGCTATGGTTTGTGATTTTACTTTTTGAAATTTTTTTCTTTATTAATGGGTGTTTTACTTTATTATTATCCACTTTGTTCAAGTGGTTGTGTGATATATTTAGGTGGAACGCTCCAGATTTTCATTCCTCAAAAGAAGAGGGTTGTGTTATTTATTAATATATAGAATCAGAAATACTTATCTTGAGTAAACAGAAGCGAGTTTCCAAGGTGGAAATAATCTGTCAAAACATGAGAAGGTTCAAAAACTTGTTACGTAATAGTGGCTAGAATCTTAAGTCGCACTTATATTTGTGTCTATATAGGTAAAAGTATAATTTGATCCAAAGTATACGTGAACTTAAACAATTATTTGATTTAAACAAATATGCTGCATTAATATATTTATTAGATCAAAAATTAAATTGCCTAATGGATATAATACTTTTCATCTTTATCTTAATTGGATGTCGTTGAATCAAATTAGTTTGATTTTCTTTTGCTTTGGGGCTATTGCACATCTATCTTTGTATAATTATATAAATGTAAGTCGCGCAGTGTTGGGCCCGTGCTTAGCACGGCCTATCTAGTCTATATATATATATATATATATTATATATATATATATATATATATATATATATATATATAGAGATATATATATTAATATATATTATATATATATAGAGAGAGAGAGAGAGAGAGAGAGGAGAGAGGAGAGGAGAGAGAGAGGAGAGAGAGAGAGAAGACATATACACCATCGAAGTTGTACCATATTTGCATAAAGACACCCTAAACTTTTAAAGTGTCCTATCACCCCACTAAACAACTATATATCGTTGTAAATGAGTCATTTTTACCCATTCCCTCGTCTAGATTGTGTACACGCACGTTAGGCGCGTCATGGACCTATTTTCACTTTCATTGACCAGCTTAAAAGTGCCACATGTCATTTCCTTTTTGTATTATTAATTTTTTAATCAATTTATGTCATCTTCCCCAATTTTAACCCAAAATAGATGTGGTAGCCCTAGTATTTTGATTTTCATAGGAAGAACTATGTTGCTTCGTATTTCAAAGGTGTGACACCTGAGTTGGTTGACACTCGTTATGCTATTTTAGTTTTGGTTATTCCGAGTGCAAATGATGATTGGATCCATAATGAGATGGAGATAGTGGAAGTAGCTTCTTGTTGTGGCGCTATCCTATACGATTGTTCTTGAAGAGTCACAATTAATGAGGGAGAAACTAAAAGCGAGGAAAGGTTTGCTGGAACAGGCTAAGGAGAATGCCGTGAAGGCAAGCCAGGCAAGAAATTGGTTTCAGAAGGTAATTAACAATGGAATGAGACGACCAATGCACTCGATTTTGAGTTTGCTTTCCATACTTCAAAATGAGAACATAAGCTTTAACCAAAATATTATTATCGACACAATGGTGACAACAAGCACCGTTCTGTTAATGTTAATAAATGAGGCAATAGATATACCTGAAAAAAAAACGAAGGGAGATTCCCAGTAGAAATGATGCCATTTTAGTTGCATTCACTTATGAGAGAGGCTTCTTGTCTTGTTAAGTGCCCGTGTGTTTATAAGGGCTTTGGATTTTCCATGGATGTTCCTAGTTCTTTTCCTAATCTGGTGATGGGTGATGAGAAGAGAACATAGACAACTTTTCTTCAAAAGATAAGGATCGGGTCGGGTTTATTCTATCCTAGGGAGTGAGTAACACGCGCACGACGTAGACGAGGGAATGGGTAAAAATGACCCATTTACAATAATATGTAGTGTTTAGTAGGGTGATAGGACACTTTAAAGTTTAGGTGTCTTTATGAAAATATGGGACAATTTGATGGTGATTTATGTCTTTCTCATATATATTATATATATATATATATATATATATATATATATATATAATATATATATATATATATATATATATGGTTGTGTGTGTGTCTGTAGTTATTTGAATTGGTTGGCTTACAATTAATACTCATTATCTCTTCAACTGTGCACTTCCACTTTCTTCCACTAACTTGTAATTTTATTTTGAATATGCAGGAAAATGTCAGTAATTGGATTTGTATTGTGGCTAGAATTAAACACGATCTATTTTAGTTAATGATGAAGAGTTTTTGTACTATTGTCATATATGTTTGGATGCATTTGGTTTGTGGAATTTATTGATAGTAGAGATCTTTAAGCAATCACTTTCTAAGTATTGGTTGTTCACGATATGTTTCTAGAAGATTATGTGAAATACATAGCTTCGAATTAGTTCTTAGTTACTTTCGTCCTTTAGGTCACTTATAAATTTAATTATGTGACTATCGAATATATGCAAATAAAAAATATTATTCTTAAAATAAAAATTTGAAAGGCAACACTTTTTAAGTGTGACCAGTAACCAAGTAATGGCAACGCTTTTATGTGTAGTATAATAACCAAAAGTTGTTGCTAATGAATCACTACAATGTGTGCCCTTATACCTCTTTGGTCACACTTTATAAGTGTAGATATGATGGCGAACATTTAAAAAGTGTTTCCTAATGTCAAAGGTTACACTTCTTTAGGTCACCCCCTAATAAGTGTTGCCTAAAGTCCAAAAGTGTAGCCTTTTATCAAAGAACACACTTTTGCTAGTTTATCCTACACTTTACTAGCGTGGCCGTAGGCCTAAAATGGTGTAGTGAGTATAGACGCATACGTGCGCTACATCTTCTTGTGATGTAGGTTCGGGTTCTCAGCATCTAGATCACACTTAGATTGATTTCGATCTCCAGTTCAGCAGAATGAGTGGTGAGTCCTCACGGACAAGAGTCATGAGTTCATTTTAGTCATTTAGTCACTTGATTAAGTTTTTTCTAGACGTAGTTGGGGCTTGTTCTAGCATTTCTAGTCAGTTAGAGGCTATTTTCAGACATAGTTAGTTTCAGCTTAATATTGAGTTAATAACTTCTCTGTATTAAATTCATTCTTATAAAATATTTTAGCTAAAGTATATGGGTATTCTCCATCTTTTCATTTTAATTGTGATTTTACTTCGGCATCAGTTTATTATCTTTAGTATGTTCATGATCATGTCAACAGGGATAGTTTGGGATAACTTGTGGTCCTAGGTCCCATGTCCGCGTCTCGAGGGTAGTTTGGGGTGTGACATTCAAGGCTGCATTTTTTGAACATGGTCCCTCAAATAGTTCTGTTTCAGAACCTAAGCAATTAGGAAACCATTTCAGTAACTTAGTTTGCAATAACATTATCATAGCTTTAAGCATTGGCATGAGTGTCTCATAATAGAAAGATTAGTAAAATCAAACTTACTCGAGACTTCCGATATGAATAATTGAGGAACCAAAGAGAAATTTTTATTTCATTTTCATTTTCAATTTTTTCTTATAAATCAGATACCCTCTTGTTTATAAACTTTCAGTTCTCAGAATATCAACTTTTCCCTTTTTGAACATCTTCTTTTGTACTTCTTCATTTTTCATGGAGGACATAGTCTCTCTTCCCACTTAAAAATACCTTCATCAGAAAATTCTCCTGTAAGAACAAGGGCTTAACAATGTGAAGTGTTTGAGAGAGAGGAGAAAATAGAGTTTCAAAAACTCTGATATTTTGAGGGAAAACTGAATTTTCTGAGGAAATATGGAATACATAAAAAATAAAAAAAAGGTATATTATGTGAAAGAAAGTGTCATTTTGGTATTGAAAAGATGGGACAATAGTTAGATACCTGAATGACAGACATGTGGCAATTTCAAGGTACTCATGCATAATTCAAACTTCAATGATAGGAGTACTAACCTTCGGGAAGGACCAGATCCCTCTCGGTAGTTTGAATGTGATTGCCTATATCTTTTATGAACTCTCCTTTCCTTGATCCCTTTTGCCATGTGTGTATACCTACAAAAGATATGAAACTAAACTTTCTAAAACATACATAACTGACTAGCAAGGATACCTTCTCCGTTTGCATAATCATGAAAGAGTTGATTGCTTAAGGAAAGATCTATTCAAGAATGTTTTAGCATTTCCATCATCAACTTGATTATTTCAGCCAGATTTTTAAGAGCGTCAGGCTGCTGCTTGGTCCACAAGAGTTGAGCACATCACGCTACAGTTGCTACATTTTTTTTCTGTTGTTGAAAGAGTGACTGAATCTTTTCTTATAGTTCCCCATGATAAAGAGATCAACCTCTTTTGAAGTGATTGTTGAGGAAGAATTCGGACTTCCTATTAGCTTGTTGCGGAACTGAGTGTCATACTTTGTTTGCAGTCAACTGAGCTTGATCAGCTTCTTCATTCGTACCTTCAATATATTGATTATCAATTTGAACTGCATTATTTTGGTTTAGCACTTACTTTAGGACAAGGTCCCTCATCAGGTTCATCATCTGCATTAGCTTCCTTGAAATTTTAGATTTATGATGAGGATGTTCTTCAGTTAGCTCACTATGATATCGTCTCTATGAATCTGAATCAGCCCTTCCATCTAAGAATCATATTTCTTTTGCAACTTCTCAACTCTTCCACACTCATCAAGAGTCACATGAGCACCCTTTTATACAACCAATAATCCTTGTTGGATGTAGAGTGTACTGTAACTATTCTTTCAACAATTTTGAGATCAAATTTCTCAATATCATCCTTTTGTTCACAAACATGTAGTACTTACACTTCAGCCCAAAATTCTTTGTTAGATTAAAAGCCTGCTTATTCCACTTGAAAGATGTTCTGAACTGCTTCTTTTCAACACTATAGTCACAACCTTTGTCATCTGCAAATTTCATATTTTGTAGATCGAGGACCAGGTCCCTTAACACAAGTTTGTGTAGTAAATAAGCACTCACATGGGTGGATCTCTTGAGTCATACCTGAGCATTTTATTCTTGAACACAAAATCATTGAGACTATTAGTACGAAGAGTATTGAGATCCGCAATATATGTTTTGCATCTCTCTCTGTCAAGATCATCACTCGAGAGAAAGTTTGTGAAAACACATTTTTTGATAGGATTTCACCTTCATTTAATTCATCATATATGAAACACCTCAAAATATTGTGCTCCAACCATTTACCTAGTACGCAATTTTAAAGAAGTGTTTCACAGATTTTCAAGTCTTGCCTACACTACCCTTTTTTCCTATTGCCAAAAGAGACACCTCCACCTTTAAATGCCTTGAGAGAGAAAGTTTTTAAGCTTTTCCCAGTCAAGTGCTTGAGCATCCTTGTTCATGAACCGCCACTAACTTTTACTACTTCCTCTCACTTGCATAACAAATCACTTGTTAGCCTTGGGAACCCATTTGAGATGGAGTTCTTAGTAAGCAGATAACAAAGTGATAAGAAAGTCTTTTATCCAGTGAGGAAGACTAGTTTTCTTCAACTTGAAACCATAAGCAGGAGGACCGAGTCCCTTCTTCAGTCTATTTCGTGCTTTGGAATAGTTTTATGAACTTTCTCCATTCTTTTTCAACACATGACAATCTATCTTAAGATGTCCATATCGACCACAACTCACACACAACCTATAATCAGAATCATAAACATATTTGTTGTGAGCATCGTATAAGGAATCTATCTTCTCGCAACTCAGCCCTTTTGTATTGTTCTTGCCTTGACCTATCAGACATGTAAGTATGTTAGAGGAATTGGTCCATTTGAGGAATTTTTCAAGTTCCTCTTTTACACAGACGAGGTCTCACTCTAGCTCACGATTTCTTTATAAAGCCGCATGTTCATTTCTGCAGTGCGCAACTTACTTTCAAGCTCCAGCTACGAGCTGCTTAGCGCGTTCTTTTCTTTAAAATTGTATTAGTTACCTTTTTCATGTTTTCCTTTAGTTCAAGATTTTCAGATTCTTGAACAACCATTTAATTTGCAATATCAAATATTTGGGCAACTAAAGCAATTTTTTAATCTTGAGAGATTTCTAGACTATTGTTGATAAGATCATTCTCTGTTGTTAACTCACTCATTAAATCAAGTAGCACAACAATTAGATTTCTCAATTTACTGGTAGAGAAGGTATTCAAGATTTGCTTGAAGTATGATAGAGTCACTTTTTATCAACATCTTCCTCATCAGATTTTTACATGAGAACATCATTAGAGTGCTCAAAATCACCGAAATCACTTTAAGAATTTTCCCATCCATCCATATCATTCTTCATTGCCTGGAAAAATCTTCTTTTCTGCCTATCATGGGATGGACCGTGTCCCCATCTTTGTTTTAGACTGTGAGAATACAACCCTCCATTTTTGGGTATCTCCAAATCTTGCAGATGCTCAAATAGTGTATCCATAGTTGGTACATCAAGTTCTTTTGTGTCATTGCCAGTCAAAAAATCATTTATCCAAGATCTTGGAAGAACTTCCAGTATCTTAGAGAATGGCTTGACAACAGCGACTGGTTCTTCAAGGAGCATAAGCCCATTCTAATGGTGGAGAATCTAGTGCACGTTTCATGAATGGGTTCACCTTCTTTCATGGTGAACCTTAAAACTGAGTAGTAAAGATATCTAGCTTAGATCTCATTATTTCCTCATTACCCTCAAAAGTTTTTCTCAACATATCCCATATTTCCTTGGCTGATTCAAAAGATGAGATCATATCGTATTCATCTACACACTTAGGCAACACATTAGTAGCTTCTTTGCTTTGTGATTTTTCTTGTCTAATGGTCGGACAGAGTCATTATTTTATTGTCGAGTTTTGGGAATGACTCTTGTGACCTCTCCATCTCTAACCTTCATAGTTGGCACAAAAAGACCGTTACACATGACCTCAGATAATTCAATGTCCTCAGCCATGAGATAGTCTCTCATCCAAATCTTCCAATTTTCATAGAATTGACCATCAAGAAGACGAGGTCTTGTGGGAGACTCACTTCTTTTCTTATTCAGTTGTGATATCATTCCTCGCATGAACTTCTCTCTTGGTTTTACTAGGTAGAAAACCCAAGATATGATACCATTTGTTGGAATGTATGCGTCCACTTTTTATTTAAGGACCAGGTCCCTTGATTTCTTCAAATACAGTTTCTCAAAGTAAGCGTCCACATGTTTTGATGGAACCAGTTGCTCAAAACAGTTGCAATAACAAACAGTAAAATAAGTGCTAAAAGTAAAGATTGTACAAGACAACTTTGGAAACCTCCATGCTCAAGGGAGGAAACCACGAACGGACCTTTTCTTTGCTATTTTAATGAAATATATCTAAAAAAAAGCAAAAGTGAAGGCAGTTATAATAAGATATTAACTTAATAATTACCCCACTAAGTAATACTCCCTATAACTTAGCTAAGCCTGAGCAGAAATGACACTGCTCTCTATACTAACTCGACCTAATTAATATAGACTTAGACTATGAACCTAAGTTACCCTTAACATCGCCTTTACAATGATTCACCGGGTTTGAAACGTTTCTTTCACAATTGAAATAAATCCTACATTATAAGAAAGATTAAAAGCATAAAAATACAACTAGTACAAAAATTAATAAAAGCACTTCTATCAGTTCCCCTCCTATTCTTGAAGCTTGAAATTTCTCTCTTTGAATGAATGAATAAATCTTGTTGTTTTTTGTTTGATATATACCTTGAAGATTTATTACTCATCAAACAAACAACCTCGTCACTTCTGATTGGTGAAGTACTTTGCTTCTCACCACTTTCTAATTACACTTATGTTGTACGGGGGAGATCAAGTGATGATCTCACTGCATATGGACTCAGGTCTAAATTTTTGATGTGGTCTCTAGTTTTAATGAGTTTATCTTCACTATATGAAGATCTTTGTTCAGGTTTGTCTACTGTTTTTGCCTTTTTGCGATGTATTTTCTAGGTTCACATTTGATGATTTAATTGGTTTTTTCGGAACTCCAACTGTGTATAGGAGGTTGATTACCAACTTTAAAATAGTAATATTATGATGAATCCTCATACTATTTGTTGAGATGACGTCCTAATGAAATTGTGCCCAACTATAGTGAACTACACCTATCTTTTAAATGTGATTTTTATAGATTGATTGGATGGGGAAATTTAGGAGTTTGTTTGTTATGCTTTTGAGTGCTTTCATGACCTCTTAGCTATATTATGTTAAAGGTATCCTCGCTATGTTATGTTAAAGGTATCCTCTTCCAATATTTGCCTTTGTTCACTTTCTCTGATCCTTTTTTCCATGTTGACATTAGTAAAATTATCTTTACCACTCTAGATTTGGAGCTTGAGGTGTTGCTGCAGCATGCTAACAATTACATTATAAAACTTCTTCAAATAAAACTCCATTTTTGTAAATTATATGCATTTATAGTTTAAATCAGAAGTTCTCTTGAACTTGTAGCTTATTTTTCAAATATCATTTAAGTACCTTGTCCTTGTTAAATGTTATAATCTTAGAATAGTATGTTTATACATGGATAGAGAAGCCAATAAAATTATGAAAACTAAAAATGTGAGGTTGTGTGTTTGTAAAACGTCATTAGTCATTACACCTGTGTGAAAAGTCTTTTGAGGCTCAACTTGCATATATTGAGTTATGAATTTTTGACTACCAGTAGGAGGATAAAATATGCTATTTGAAGATGAAAGAGAATATTTGAAGTTGATTTCCTCTTTTGTTTTTCACATTTCATATCGTTTCTTACTTTTTTTTCCTTTTGAGTGTTGATCCTTGTTTTTGCTCTCATAGAACCAAAAAATGCTCTTGCAAGAAATACAAGCAATCAACTTGAATAATGTAAGATTTTAGCTTAGTTTTGTTTAGCTTTAGCATATGATATTTCATTCCTCTGCATAAGGAAGTTTCTGTCTTTATCCGCAACAAATTCACAGGAAAAAGAAAGAAAAGAAGTAGAAGAAACTTAGTTATTAGAAAATGATAGTCCAATTTGATGCACTGTATCAAAATTAGTCAATTTACTGCTAAACAATTTGTTTTGATGTTCAGGTGAAACTACATTTTAGCGCAAATGCATTAAGTTATTGTTGAGGAATGCATTGCCAAAAGCACTGGTGCATGAGGCTTAAGATCATACTAGAAAGTATTGTGACTGAAGCATGATTGAGGTATTGCATGGCTGATGGCAAACTTTTTGTGTTTGGCGTTAATTCTGGAAGATCTTGGAAAAATATTTCACTCATTTTACTCTTATCACATTGAGGCTACTAAAGGGAAGATATATGTCACCATTTATTTGAGAGTTTGATGTGCCTGCTTTTGAGCGGTGTTGGGTTTAGAAGGTATGGGTGAAAAATGAAGAGTTGCGAATTTTATGAAGATCTGTGTAAAGACCGGAGTCTAGACACCAGACGAGACCGACGTCGTTAACCTCTAAGAGGCAGCAGAAAAGCCTACTTACGTGATTCTTACTTCATCTAGGTTAATTTTAGTGGAAAATTGAAATTTTTTGTTTCTTAATATACATACTAATAATTATATTATATTCATAATTTTTCACCATCAACCATCTAACATTAAGATCATCAAATGAAAGAAATAGTTTAATATAGCATTAAATGTATACTTGCCAAAACGCCACCAATACAATGTCTGAACAAAAGTGGAAAGAAACTTTAATGGAACATACTCCACTAGATCAATCCTATAAATAATCTAGAATATAATGGGAAAGCATCCTCGAAAGCATGAGGTCCTACCAAGTCCGGATGTATGCTCCACGTCCGTATAGTTTCAGTGTCAACCTGTTTCTCTAGAGTCCACTTGTGCCTGCACCTAAAATTATAGAGTTGTATGGGGTTAGTACACACTTGTACTAAGTATGGGTATATTCAATCACACACCAAGGATATGCATGAGTAAGAATAGCTCTTTACTAACAACATGATTATGGAAATTCAAGTCAGTGGACTTGCCAAATTTTGATTAAGAAAGTGAGTCAACTCTCCAAATTTGGATTAAGAAAGTGAGTGAACTTTCCAAATTTGGATTAGGAAAGTCATGCCATGAGAGTAACATGCATCATCATAATTATCATATTGCACAGCACATAACATCTTGTACATAGCACATAACATATTGCATATAGCACATAGCATTTTGCATATCATTCGTTCATATGCCATGAGACCTTGGAATCATGGACTTGACATCAACACTTCCCAAATATGAGGGCTCAACATATGGGACATCAACTAGGGAGCCTTGTTTAGCAAACACAAAGCCTGCTTCATTCATTCATACGTACTTCATTTCATTTCATTCATAGGCTAGTGTAAACACCAACTATACATAGGATGTAGTTAAAGAATTTCATCGGGTTTTATGTGAAATGATCAAGAGTGACCTAGTTTCATTACTTAAGTCTAGCTCACCTCTTGATTATCCTATCCTAACACCTTTGGTATCATTCATTTCATTATGTGCATCATTTGAGGCTGGCCTCATTCAGTCATGGGGAACTTTAACTTTAACCGACATAGATCATGTAAGCATCATGAAATCAAGTGTCTCCTTCACACCGAAGAGAGGTCGAATCACCGACCAAAGTGACCAAAAGTATGCTAGCGTACATGGGAATTGAACCCCGCCAGATCCCTATATTGGCAGTATAGGTTCAAAGACTAGGAGATATAAGGAAACCCATAATCGGCATGACAATATCTCATCTCATGAGAGTTACGTGAACTTCTGCCATTCCCAAAAGAAGGCGTCACCACTCATAGCTAGTCTATCGGTGCTCAGTATAAACTTCCATCATGTTCAACTCATACGTATGAAAAATGGCTTCTAGTATGAGGACATCATAGCTCAATAGATGATTTCTCATCTCATTAGTATTAAGTGTGTTAATCTCAATACATTCATTATAGTGTTCATAGAGACTGGTCTCTTCGTTAACTTTACATTCTCATAGGTGAGTACGTTTTGGTAACATTTACTTAGGCTCATTTGAGATTGCTTTCATCTTTCACATTAGCCTCATATAATGTGTCACAATATTCATTAACATTAACACATTTGTTCATCATAATTCCTCACCCCATTTTACGTGAATGTTCATTTCATCATATGACAATGCACTTGGCCATTTAGTGTGTTTCACACCCTTACTCAACGCTTATAGGGTTTCATCATTTCATTGTTCATTTCATCATTTCTTTGTTCATTTAATCATTTCATTGTTCATTTAATCATATGCCAATGCGCTTGGACATTTAGTGTGTTTCACACTCTTACTTAACCCTTCTAGGGTTTTATCATTTCATTTTTCATTTCATTGGGTAAACCTTAGGTTCACTTATTTTTAGACGTATGCTAGACTTATGGATCTGTACATACAAGCAATGAGACTTCGTTCATAGTTCGTTTGAGTAATTCATATCTTCCTATGATTATATGGTTCAAGACTTACGCATCATTTATGTATGCCAAGAACTCAATTTTGATCCAAGTAGGCAGCATTATTCTTGAATATTTAATTCACGTATGACTAATGTATCAATACGAAATTTGGGCAAGGGAACCCGGTTTCAAATTCCTTGGAAAAACACATACATTTTTTTCATTTACGTTATTTGATCCATACGGCTTGGGACGCAAGTTCGAGCTCCAATGCCTTCATTTTATTTTCCCCTTAATTTCTCTTTTCATTTTTCGCTTAATAGAACTAAGAGGATGTGGGATAGAACCCCTACAACCTCATTTACTTTTAATTTCTCTGTTTGGCCGAGGGGTTGTGGGTTTGAACTTCCACATCCCCTCTTTAATTTCTTTTAATTTTCTCCTTGAATCTGCCTAGGAGGTTATGGGTTCGATTCCCACGCCCCCATTACTTTTTCTTTCATTTTTCTTTGACTCTCATTCGCTGCCTAGAGGTCGTGGATTTGATTCACTGCCTAGAGGTCGTGGGTTCGATTCCCAGGCCTTACATTTCTTTTTCATTCATTCATAGCTTTCTTATAGTGAAGTCTTGGGTTCAATCCCAACTGACCTCACATATTTTAAACATTATTTTAAAACTCCCCTAAACTTCAACATTAGCCAAAATTAAACCATCAACATGCTGGAAATTTTAATCATATTGCAGTCTAGTTTCTTCAACATCTATATATAATTTCATAGGATTATTCGTAGATCATTTAATACGTTCTTAGTTGCATTTTTCATGGATTCGTTTAGCCAAGAGATTATGACTCAAATAAGCCATATTTAAACTCATTTGAACATCACGAATTACATAATCATGTGTAGATGAAATACAACCAAAACATCACATTTTTAAAGCCTTAACCCGAGGCACATAGATATGGTTCACATAGCTCACACACGTACACGTAATTTTAAAAAAACATAACATATATCACATAATTCCGAACATACAAATAAACACATAATCATCACGAAAAGACGTTTCATCTCTAGTTTACTACCAGGAAACATAACCAACCAATGATTCAATGGTAACTAGTGACAGGGACATGCAACGGGGAACAACCCTAGTTTTCGGAATATATTAATCTGAACCTTAGGGGTCTCTTGGGAAAGGGACCTAGAGAGAAGAGAACCTATACATATTTGACGTTAAACCCACAACATTCTGCACAAAAACTTCACCCAAGATCACGTCCTAATTCCCTCAAAGTCAACACCAAATCGACGGACAAAATTATCTTTCCAACGTGATTGATTTCATTTTTTCTTGTATAATTGTTGTGAGTTCTTCAAGTGTGAAGAAATTTTCATTTACCTACTATTTTTTGATGTTATTTGGCAGAGAGTATCGTGAGTGAGAGTGATAGAGACGTGAGAGAGAGATGAGCGTGGGAGAGAGCAGTTCTCTTAGGATTAGGAGTCTAGTTTAGGACTTAGTCAATTAAGGTTTTTATTAAACTATTAAAAATCTGATTTGCTTTTATTTTAAATCAGATAATGAATAATAAATATAAATTAATTACATTAATTTACCAATATAAAGTAAAAATAATTTAATTCATTGCTTCCACCTTGGTTCGAACCCGAGTGGAGCAAGACTTCACTTCAACAGCCACTTGTTAGCCCTCTCTCCCCAAAATGCCTCTCTACCTTACTAATTAAATATGTAATTATATATTTAGGGTAATTACAATACTACCCTTAGTGTGGGAAAAGACCATTTTACCCCTAGACACTTCAAACCTAAAGTTTTCCCTTTTTAAGTCTCGTAAAGACTCCATCAAGTAAATCTTTGTATTTGAGAGCCCTACATGGTTGGACCCAACCTTTTCTAGCTTAACTAAATCCCCAAGTTAGTTGTCTTGGCTGTAGCAAGGTTTCAGAGGTCCGGTTCTACCCGCATCAATTCGTGTGAACTCGGTCTAATCATAGGCATTCTAGACACATTAAGCATTACTTAGCATATATATTTTTAGGGTTGTTACATTATCCCACCCCTTAAGAACATTCGTCCCCAAATGACACTACTAAATATGACGCATAATGCCAATTAGGTCATAACATAGTTACTATACACAATCAAGCAATAGCAACAAACAATGAAGAGATAAGGAAACTTAGACTTAAGAGTAGGAAGTCTAACCTCAAGAGATGAAAAGATGAGGGTAACAGGATCTCATATCGGCCTCAGCTTCCCATGTAGACCCTCAACAAGATTATTTCTCCACAATACTTTCACTGTTGAAATCTCTTTTTTCCTCAGCCACTTGATATGTCTGTCAAACTGCATGAACAGAATCTAGCTCCGCACGAAATGCAAACTCACAGGCCACCTCACCCACACGCTGTAGGATCTCATATGGCCTAACATACCTCGGACTCAACTTCCCCTTCCTGCGAAACCTCATCACCCCCTTCATAGGTGATATCTTCAAATAGACCTTATCACCAACATCAAACTCTAAGGGTCGTTTTCTATTGTCTGCATAAGACTTCTTCCGACTGTAAGTAGTGGCCAACCTGTCCCTAATCACCGTGACGTTCTCTACATCAATCAAACCCAATAGCTTGATCTTGTAAAGTGCTAGCTTTGTCAATCTGTATTATAGTTATCCTTACTTCTGTATCTGTCAACCCAGCTCGATAAACAGGCATTTCTATTCCAGTAGCTGGAGCCTAGGAAGGAACCTGAATTACCCTAGCAGCTTCTCCTCCAATCTCTCCGCCTGCTTTTCTCCTTGTATTCATATTTTGGAAACTTCAAGAGTTGATGTTATACACGCTCTTAACACCAATAAATCCGACATTAGAGAAGGTACGATAAGATTAGAAGAACCAAAATTTTCCTACGCATCATGCAGTCTCTAATTCAAGATAGTGGTGCACTTCACTACCATAACTTAGAAACTACTCAATGTGGTTGATGTTAACTTATTATCCTTGGAATTTAACCTAGTGCTCTGATACCAACTTTGTCACGACCGAAGTCTAAACCCTAGATGATACAGGCGTTTTTGACCTATCCGAGGTCATAGACAAGCTTACTTACATCATTCTTACTTCGTCTAGGTAAATTTTAGCAAAAAATATGAAACTTTTGGATTCTTAATATACATACTAATCATTCTATTAGATTGATAATTTCTTCACCATAAACCATCTAACATTAAGATCACAAATGAAAGAAATAGTTTAATATGACATTAAATGTATACTTGCAAAAATGACACCAATATAATGTCTGAACAAAAGCGGAAAGAAATGCTAGTGGAACATACTCCACTAGCTCAATCATATAGCTAAGCTATAATATAATGGGCAAGCATACTCGAAAGCATGAGGGACTACCAAGTCCGGATGAATGTTCCATGTCTGGATAGTTTCAACGTCAACCTGTAGCTCTAGCGTCCAGCTATGCCTGCACCTAAAATTATGGCATTGTATAGGGTTAGTACACACTTTTAATAAGTATGGGCATATGGAATCACACACCAAGGACATGCATGGGAAAGAATAGCTTTTTTCTCACAACATGATCATGGAAAGTCTAGTAAGTGGACTTGCCAAATTGGGATTAGGAAAGTTAGTGAGCATTCCAAATTTAGATTAGGAAAGTGAGTGAACTTTCCAAATTTGAATTAGGAAAGTCATGCCATGAGAGTAAAATGCATCATCATAATTATCATATTGCACACAGCACATAAAATCTTGCACAAGGATCAAAACATATTGCATATAGCACAAAGAATTTTGCATATCATTCATTCATATGCCATGACACCTTGGAATCATGGACTTGTCATCAAGACTTCCCAAAAATGAGGGCTCAACATATGAAACCGCAAATAGGGAGCCTTTTTTAGCAAACAAAAAGTCTGCTTCATTCATTCATACGTACTTCATTTTATTTTATTCATAGGCTAGTGTAAACACCAGTTATACCTAGGATGTAGTTAAAGACTTTCATTGGGTTCGCTGTACAATGATCAAGAATGACCTAGTGTCATTACCAAGTCTAGCTCACCTTTTGATATCCTATCCTAACACCTCTGTATCATGCATTCATTATGTGCATTATTTGAGGCTGTCATCAGTCATTCATGTAGAACTTTATCTTTAACCAACATAGATCATGTGAGCATCATGATATCCACTGTCTCCCCACATCGAAAAGAAGTGGGATCACCGGCCAAAGTGACCCAAAACATGCTAGCGTACATGGGAATTGAACCCCGCTAGTTCCCTATAGTTGTAGTATAGTTTCGAAGACTAGGAGATATAAGGAGACCCATACTCGGCATGCCACACAGTCTAATCTCATGAGAGTTACATGAACCTCCTCCTTCCCGAAAGAAAGCATCATCGCTCATATCTAGTCTATCTGTGCTTAGTATAAAGTTCCATTACATTCAATGCATATATCATGAAAGGTGGCTTCTAGTATGAGGACATAATAGCTCAATAGATGATTCCTCATCTCATCATTAGTACTAAGTGTGTTAATCTCAATACTTTCATTAGAGTGTCCATAGAGACTGGTCTCTTCATTAACTTTACACTCTCATAGGTAACTACATTTTGGTAACATTTACTTAGGCTCATTTGAGATTGCTCTCATCTTTTACATTAGCCTGATATCATGTTGTCACCATAGTCTTTAACATTAGCACATTTGCACTTCATAATTACTCACCCCATTTCACGTGAATGTTCATTTCATCATATGCCAATGCACTTGGCCATTAGGTGTTTCACACTCTTACTTAACCCTTTTAGAGTTTCATCATTTCATTGTTCATTTCATCATTTTTTGTTAATTTCATTATTCATTTCATCATATGCCAACGCACTTGGCCATTTAGTGTGTTTCCATTCTTACTTAACCCTTCTAGGTTTTATCATTTCATTGTTCATTTCATCATTTCATTGCGTACATCTTAGGTTCACTTATTTTTAGACGTATGCTAGACTTATTGATCTATACATACAAGCTATGATACTTCATTCATAGTTCATTTAAGTAATTCATATCTTCCTAAAATTATGTGGTAGAAGATTTATGCATCTTGTATGTATGCCAAGATCTCAATTTTGATCTAAGTAGGCAGCATTATTCTTGAATATTCAATTCACATATGACTAATGTATCAATAGGGGGTTTTGGCAAGGGAACACGATTTTATATTCCTTTGAAAACAATTACATTTTTGTCATTTGCTTATTTGATCCATACGGCTTGGGGATGCAAGTTCGAGATCCAATGCCTTCATTTTATTTTTCCCTTAATTTCTCTCTTAATTTTTCGCTTAATAGAACTAAGAGTGTGCGGGATCGAACCCCCACAACCTCATTTACTTTTTATTTTCATTACTTTTAATTTCTCTCCTTGGCCGAGGGGTTGTGGGTTCGAACCCCCACATCCCCTATTTAATTTTTTTAATTTTCTCCTTGAATATTTCTAAGAGGTTATGGGTTCGATTCCCACGCCTCTCATTTTTTATTCTTTCTTTTTACTTTGACTCTCATTCGCCGCCCAGAGTTATGGGTTTGATTCACATGCCTCACATTTCTTTTCTTTTCATTTTCTTTACTCTCCTCACTGCCTAGAGGTCGTGGGTTCGATTCCCACGCCTCACAATTCTTTTTCATTTATTCATAGCTTTCTTATAGTGATGCCTTCGGTTCAATCCCAACTGACCTCACATATTTTAAACATTATTTTAAAACTCCCCTAAACTTCAACATTAGCCGAAATTAAACCATCAACATGCTGGAAATTTTACTCACATTTGCAGCCTAGTTTCTTCAACATCTATACAAAATTTCATAGGGTAATACGTGGATCATTTAATACATTCTTAGGTGCATTTTTCATGGATTCGTTTAGCCAACAGATTATGACTCAAATCAGCCATATCTCAACTCATTTGAATATCACGAATTACATAATCATTTGTACATGAAATACAACCACAACATCACATTTTTAAAGCCTTAACCCGAGGCACATAGATATGGTTCACATTGTACACACACGTACACATAATTTTGGAAAAACATTAACGTAAGTCACATAATTCCGAACATACATATAAACACATATTCATCATGAAAATACGTTTCATCCCTAGTTTTCTTCCAGGAAACATAACCAACCTATGATTCAATGGGAACTAGTGACACGGACATGCAACGGGGAACAATCCTAGTTTTCGGAATAGATTAATCTTAACCTTAGGGGTCTCTTGGGAAAGGAACCTAGAGAGAAGAAAACCTATAACTTTTTTACGTTAAACCCACAACATTGTGCCCAAAAACTTCACCCAATATCACGTCCAAATTCCCTCAAAGTCAACACCAACTAGACAGACAAACTTCTCTTTGCCTACATGATTGATTTCGTTTGTTTTCTTATGTAATTGTAGTGAGTTCATCAAGTGTGAACAACATTGGTTTACCTACTGTTTTTTGAAGTTATTTGGCAGAGAGAATCGTGAGTGAGAGTGATAGAGACGTGGGAGAGAGAGATGAGCGTGGGAGAGAAGAGTTTTCTTAGGATTAGGAGTTTAGTTTAGGACTTAGTCAATTAATGTTTTTATTTAATTATTAAAAATCTGATTTACTTTTATTTTAATCAGATAATTAATAATAAATATACATTAGTTACATTAATTTATAAACTTAAATTAAAAATAATTTAATTCATTGCTTAGGTTCGAACCGGGGTGGAGCAAGACTTCACTACAAGAGCCAATTTTTAGCCCTCTCTCCCCAGAATGCATGTCCACCTTACTAAATAAATATGTAATTATATATTTCGGGTAATTACGATACTACCCTTAGCTTGGGAAAAGACCATTTTACCCCTAGACCGTCCAAACCTAGGATTTTCCCTTTTTAAGTCCGGTAAAGACTCCTTCAAGTAAATCTTCGTATTCGAGAGCCCTACATGGTTAGACCCAACCTTTTTTAGAACAACTAACTCCCCAAGTTAGTTGTCTTGGCTGTAGCAAGGTTTTTGAGGTTCGGTTCTATGCGCATCAATCCATGTCAACCAGGTCTAATCGTAGGCATTCTAGACATATTAAGCATTACTTATCATATTCATTTTTAGGGTTCTTACAAGCTGTTACTTTTATGAAGAGGTTGCCTTTTATGAAAGGTTGTGATCTTTCCTAACGATCGTGACTTTTTCAAAGGTTTGTAACCTTTCTGAAAAGGCACAATAAGAAACTTTTCACACTACTTTTCTTTTCTATAAATTGAGGGATTTCCTCTCATTTTTCAAAGAACCTGATTGCTGGACTTCTTCTAAATCTAGTATTTTAAGTATATTTTATTATCATTGAGTGGATCGCTGACACCACTATTTTGGGTATCAACACAGTGGCTTTTGTGCATTAAGTGGGCTTGATCATTTTTTTTTTCAAATTCTTGTATGTTTACAGATTTTAGATTTGTGAATTAATTTTTGTTCTTCTATTCTTCACAGGTTTCATTAAACTTTTGTATCTTTGTATTTCTGCAAAGTTTGTTGGAATCCGTAAGATACTTTAAAGACAGATTGACGACAATTCTTCTTTAAGAAAAATATTTCGCATATTTTTCATAATATTTTTCTGATTCTAGTATCTCTACTGGTTTTAATATTCTAGTTGTGAAAATGTTCATAAACTTTGTTGTGTCTTACCAAGTACAAAAAGTTTTTTTCTAAATATCTTAAGAATACAAGATTAAAAACATTCTAGTTTCTCTACTAGTTTTAATTTTCTTGTTGTGAAAATGTTCTTAAACTTTGTTGTGTCTTACCAAGTTCTTCAAAGTTTTATTCTAAGAATATTAGGAATACAATATGAACAACAAGTGGTACTTTCAAAATTTTATGTGAGCACCCCATGAGTGTTGAAATAAGTATTCGTTTCACAGTCTTGTAGTTCATTGTCAAGCATGGTTTTTATTATGTAATTTTGTACGCTTTTTGCACTATCAGCATCATAGTAGGTCAATGATAAACTTTTGGTGTTCATGTTTTTTTTTAGGCTGCTGACTTCAACGTCGAAGTGGCTCAGCAAGAGGTTCTCTACACAGATGAAGTTGATAAAATAGCCAAAAAAGTTCAAAAAATATTATCTACATGAATTTGGATAATCAACTTTAAAGTGATCATTCTCATCAGTTACTTGTTTAGGCTAAGAGTCTTAACATTTGCAGAGATGTAAGTGAGGAGGACGTCCAACAGGCGCTACTCAAGATATTTGAAGGAACTGTGGGTATTTATTGCAAATTATTTCTTCTGTTTGTTCCAATTTCCTATTACTCGTGTAAGCATTTTTACAAATTTATATCTGTAGTTCCTTTACTTCAAATGTGTTCTCTTTTGAATTATTTTTCGGAGATCAATAATCTCACTCACTGAGTTTATCTTTATTTCTTCTTCAGATTGTAAGTGAACCTGACAATAGAGCATGGAAGCATCCATGTTACGGTACTATTTTTTTATACTGAATCTATTATAACCTTTTTTATCTAATTTTTCTTTTAAAAAATGTGGGCAAACAGTTCTGTGAGAAAAATATTTACCACTTGCTATTTGGATGGTAATATAGTTTCTCTGTTTTTAAAATCAATTGGATTAAGTTGGGGGTGGAAAATAATTTCAACGAGAGAAGAATTTTTGCCAAGGAATATCAGATGTCAGACATTGACCTATTTAACAAACAAGAAACAACACTTCTTCAGCTAAAATAATTGTTGGGAGTGGGATGTCAAGGCAAATACTGGTTTATATGCCTTGTAACAATTGTCAACCAAGGCTGTGAAGTTTTACTCGTGTTGTTGCTGTCTTGGGACTAGGAGCTTCGTATTGACCCTACTAAATCACACATAGGTCTACCAAATATTTAATTTTCCTTGATAAATTGTTTATTCTTTTGCTTTTTGTTGTTTCATGCGTTGTTCCTGTCTAGGGGCTAAGAGCTTCTGTTTCAATAGCTCATCGTTGTTCTTTCTAGATGTTGACTGCTCTTTGTATTTTTCCATGCACTAGTCTGGAGATAGATAAAGCTATTTCTTTTGTTTGTGCTGGAGCTTTTCTTGGTTTAGAATTGACATTTCAGAAAGGTTATCCATCAAAATCAACTAATTTTATGAAATATATATAGGCCAAGTGATTTGATATGGTTCAACTTATGAATTCTTTACTCCCAGATTTCGAAATTTGAACTAACATTAGAGTTGGTGGTCTAACTAATGTTGTAGTTACTTCATCACTATTGTAATCTTTGAGGAAATCCCAGTGATTCAAAAGAAATTACAAGTCTCAAATGATCTTGTTTCTAGAGTAGAATAAGATCATAAATACGAGTAAGGAGGTCTGTTGAGATGACAAAAAACTACCTCACAAACCTCCAAGAAGCCTCAAAAAAAAAAGTATACATCACAAAGGTCTGGGCTCGTAACCAACCAAAAATATTGTAGAAGCAAGGGGTGAGTACCAAACCACAGGTTACTCAGCAAGCAAACCTCTAAAAGCAAGTTAAGGGGGTCGAATATGGGTACTTCTTACACCCCAACCGAACCTTCATACTACAACCTGCATAAAACCAGCACAACCTAACAGTTCACAGTTTACAACGCTCATAGTTCAACAACAACCCTTAACCAAATTACCTATCCTCAACAACAACACTTTTACAAATTACATGTCCTCAACAACAACACTTTAACAATTTACATGTCCTCAACAAGAACACATTAAAAAGTTACATATCCTCAACAACAACACTTTACAAAATTATATGTCCTCAACAACAACACTTTAACAAATTACAGATCCGAAATAATAAGTTCAGTATTCATCAATCACCAATTCCAAAGAAAGGCCTTCACAAGACCAGCAAAAAAAAAATCAAGCACACTAATGATAAGTATGTGCTTTGCAATGGAAGACAATGCCACGTATAATGATCTATGTCTGACCTACTGATACACACCCGCTACCTCTCAGTCTGGTATCCATGAAGGACATATCTGTCCATGCATATATTGCGGTGCACGACACGATCCTCGATAATAGTAATCATCGCACCGCGCGATACGCCCCTCGAAATATAGTATCCATCGCGGCGCGCGATACGTCTCTCTAAATGGGTAAATCCTGTTTAAGTTCTTATTCTTTGTCAATGCACATAATACTTGTCACAACTATGTCCAGAATAGTGCAACTGACATGTTCACACAAATAATGAGGAGATGACCATTTTTATAATATCGCACAATTCACAACAACACAAACATGATATCACATTAGCAATTATTCAAAAAGATTTCAAACCTTCCTCAACACATCACACATGAACAACTAATCACATTGTCATTCGTTACACCTTTTTCATCATAAGAATTAATCAATGTGGACAAGTCAACCCATCACCAAGCCTCATTACTCCCGAACATATACCACAAGGAAATACATGTATTCCATAAACTTAATAAGAGTTTAGAAATCACATTGCCTCAATAAATTACAATTCACTCCGAGATTTGAGCCTTCCCTTTTGTTGAGCTCCCAAATCAATGTGATCTATTCAATTACATATTCATATAAAATTTCAAAATAAATAATACTCACATTATTAGGTGTTTATCCTTGCCTAAACTTTCAGCAGAATTTATAATCAAGTCCATAAATCTTGATGTCAATAAACATTTCAATAATGATAATTGTCCAAGTTTCAAATCTAGGATTGAGTCATAATATCTCAAAATAATATATAACAATTAATTTTGATATAATATAATACATTCAATATTTAATTATGCTAACCTAATATCTTAAAATTGAGAACTAAATCATACCTATAAAAGTATTTCTAAGATGGACACAACCTATTAAAATAGTAACAACTATGCAGAAATTATATCCACGCGCCCCTTTTTATCACTTTAGTTTTCTCAATTATTAATCACAATAAGTATGCAATAATTATTCGAAAATGGCCACTAACGCCGATCAGAAATTCAACTGTAAATCTTGGCATTCTACCAACAATTTCTCAGAAACAAAAATAATAATAAATAACCAATGATATCATACGATAGTCAACAAATTATTAGACCCATATTTCTCTAATTTCAATAAAGTGGCACAATATTTCAACTTCCACTTCTTTTTTTATTCAAACCCATTTTCTTGTATTCTTTTTCTATTACAATCAAGTATAATCATAATAATAATAAAATAATGATAACATGAAATATTTGAAATACACCAACACACTGATTAAGGTATAATAATGTTTACCTATGGGAGTTTTGTCACCTTTGCTTGTGCCGACTGCCAAGGTTACATCGTATTTCTTTGGCCCATTAACCACCAACGAAATAAATAAATTATTTAATATATACCCATCAATCAAAAAAAATTCTAGTTATAGAATATTTTAAAATTTCCAGATCAATTCGACTAATCAAAAATTACTTCGGACAACTATCAAGAGGGGTAAAATTCTAATTTTTATGAATGTGACCTTTCGGGTCATTACATTATCCACCACTAAAAACCAAGTTTGTCCTCAAACATAAGTAAGAACGGAAAAATAACTAATGTTATTAAAAGCTTTACTAATCACATATCTTTCAGAGTTTATCCCTCAAATTAAGCTCCTCCTTAAGACAATTTCATCAACATCAACTACTAAGGATTGAACTTCTGAATCAAATTTTGGAAGATCTATAAATAAAGAGTGATTATCAAGTAACAAACAAACTCATGAGCACAATCTAAACTGATATTCCATGGATCATCACACAACCATAAAGACACCTTTTTCTCAAATAACTACGATAACCTTTTGAATTTATACAAGCTACATTCAGAAGTGAACCTGAACAAAACTGCCACATACTCATAATGCACCATCAAAAATCCTATCACAATTCCCTTTTCACATCAGAATCTTTTCTCGAGCTGAAGTTATAAAAATCTGATCTTTAGATATCGGGTACTCACCAAGAGAAAATCAAACTTATCTAACCCAAAAAAGAATATGATTAAGTAAACACCCAACAAGCAGACACTTCAAAGGACAAACCATTTAACAACACACTTAGACAATAGTAACTCTTCATAACTCTTATATAAGTTCACATAAGTAAGGTTATGCGTGTATATTTATTGGTATACTTCAACTATCTAAAAGAACACCAAATTCGTCATAACTGAAATGATTAAATCCATCCAAGAATTTCACTCTGCCAAGAAGACAATCACATGATCGGTACACCCATCCACCACCACTAGAAGATCACCTAAAGAAGTGGAAACACACGTGGATATACACATTGAATCATACTCCCAATCATGTATGAAATGAAGTAGGTGGTCGACATGAAAATGTAGATAACATGTCACGACCCAAAAGCGTCCCCTAGAAGCTAGGACGAATGCTTGGGTCGTAACAAGGCGTACTTGACCCTTTGGGGTCTTGTACAATCCCTTTAACTATTATTCATTACATAAAACATGAAAAGTAGTGCAGAATTAAAGATTTTCACGAATAAATTATTAAAAGAAAATATTACATAAATACTTAAGAATCTCATCGTCACAAGACAACTTAAACACACGACATATTATCTTAAGGACACGACCCTTTGCATTGAAAGAAAATACATAATAATTATTTATAATAAAAGTAGGAAACATAGACTATGTCCTCGAATATATGAGGACATACCAAATCTTGAGAGAGTAGATTTCTCAAGATTCACCTTCAAACCTTCAAACGCTTCCAACCTATACTTATAGAGTATAGAAAAGTATGGGGTTAGTACAAAATAAAGTACTAAGTAGGACATATGAAAAATCATGTAAAAAGGGACATTTTAGTATAATAACCTTTCATGCCAATAAGTAAAACATTCATGATTTAAGAGTTGAAATAGTATAAGTATCATCATTTAACACATAATAAAAGAATCTCATAATTTTAACATCAAAGAACACATTACATTGAATGGCATAGTCCAAGTCATGTGAATCCCTCTCCTTTGAAGTTTCCCTACCAAAGTTATCCTAAGACTCCATAAGGTAAGACAAGAAGGGACCGCCCATAAACCTCTTTCAAGGCACACCAAAGCGATCATTAAGACGACAAACTATAGGCTTACCTCGTATGGAAACCAAGTCCACGCTCTTGGTTAAACATGTGCCAAACATTCATTCATACAGACTTCATGTAAGTACCACTCTCAAATAGGACTTATAGGTAAGACTAAGTGAAATGTTAGAGTAGAATCCCATACTACTACTCCAACTTAGTGCTCCAAATGGATTTCCTTGGATTGAGAACTTCACAATAACTTAACCAAAATAATAGTGAACTATGTAAAACATTACAGTAACCTAAAAAGACCTATAAAATAGTGAACTTCCAAGGTATTGCCAATGAGGAAGTGAGCTCATCTCCGTAGAAGCTTCCCTAACCGAGGTTATCCTAAGACTCTCCAAGGTAAGACATGAAGGAAATGTCTAAATACCTTCTTAAATACACATCATGAGATATTTAAGACTACCCACCAAAGGCTTACTCCACTCGGGAGAACAAGTCACCACTCAATCACAAGACATTAAAAGAACATTCAACAAACCACCAAAGACATCCCTTTCGGAATTCCTACTTATTTCAATGAGTATATATCGTCCCATATCACCACCTACCCTACGTAGTACACTCTTTTAGAAGGTTTGGCACCAAGACTTCCTTTTCAAAAGGTCCTACTTATTGCAATGGATATATAGCATCCCATACCACCACCTACCCTAAGTAGTACGTTCTTTAAAAAGACTTAGTTCATTCATTTATTTTGTGGGTGTTAGCTTAACCGACATAGAACATGAGAGTTAGACATGGAATCCTGATATTAACCCCTATCGGATGAGGGATCCTCATGCCTAGAGTAAGGTCATACGTTTTAACTTTTTCAAGGCTTTCCCAATAGCTAGAGCTATGCGGGCACATAGTTAAGGGATAAGGAGATTGCTACTAAGTAAATCATTCTAACTAACGAGGAGTACTCATCTCAAGAGGTACATTGAAATACAAAATCTTAAATCACGAAGTGTAACAAGCCCTTCCTTATATCCTCTCGGTCCTAGGCATAACTCCCCACGGATTCTCAACATTATAAACTATAGGTTAAGGATAGCTAGTGACACCACATCTAAACTCAAGAAGGGTATTCATCATCCGACCTATCTTAGAAAGCTCATAGGATGTAGTGAGGTTGCTACTAAACACTTCATCTCAAATCACGAAGAGTGTTTACCTCAAAACTCCCTTTTTTTTCTCAACTTAGCTTCATACATTCATTTAAGTGTGTGTGTTTACATGTGAGCACAACCTTGAACATGAACATCATCTCATTCACATTAAATTATATACATGTTTTAGACCTACATTTATCAATTTACACACTTTACGTGCTTCACATAATCATTTACTTCATTTAGGAATAATCTAAGTCAAACATGCAATTCAAGTTTCACAAAACACAACGCAAGACCCATCTTCATTACCATTTCCTTTCACATATTAAGCCATCAAAGACACACTCCCAAAACATACCATAACAAAATTCATCAAGTAAACACCCCCACCAAGAAGGTGGACCATACCACTCAAGAGCATTTAACTAAAGCTTAAACAACATAACCAACTTAGCCTTTAAACCAAGATTCCATCACCTACAGCATTTTACTCAATAATTCGTCATAAATTAGCCGTTAGGGAGGTATATAACAAAAATATCAACATAAGCAAACCAAAGTCCAAGGACTATAAAACTAAGCTCATTTAACTCATTTCTTAAGCCAACATTTGATGAAAAGATTGAACATGATTTCATTGAAGATTTAACCTTAAAATCATCAACTAAAATTAGTAATATCATATTAAGTCATTCAAAACGTTTTCATGCAAGACCCATATTTAGATTTGAAGATAGAAGAAACTAGGGTTCAAAATCCTTTTTGAAAATCCATTTGAAGGGACTCCTTGAATGGAAGACAGTTAAAGGATGGATACTATACCTTAGATAAGAGAAATCCAAATATTTTGATGAATAACATGGCCACCAACAGCCCTCCTAGATCTTCTCGACTTCTAGCTTAAATGGTTACTTTGAGAGAGTTCTAAGGGAGAGGGGTTTTGGTTTTAGGAAGTGAGGTCTAAAATTAGGTCTTAGGGTTTAGAACACATCTATATACGTGATAAACCCTAAAATAAAATTCCTAGGTTCATAAAATACTTGAGGTGAATTTACCAAACACCTCAAGCCTTGGAAGAAACTAGATAGCTTTTGGACAGTCTCCATCGATAGACCAACCACCGGACCATTTGTCAACCAACAGCCCGTTGGTGGGGTATTTTTTAGTTCGTACTTAGCCTCCTTCATAGGCAAGTTGTCCTGCCTTGAAGGTTCAGTCGACGCCTATTGTGGATGAACCGTTGGTCAACCAACGGTCCGTCCCTTGGGTCGTTGTTTGGTCACTGTTTTGGCAGCTTCTTGCCAAGAGGTGGGGTCCTCATCTAGGGACCCTCGTGGGTCCTAGGTGGGGACGTACCCCAATGTTAAACCCCTAGACGTAGTATAGGTCTCTGAAACATCTCATACTAAATTCAAGCAAAATAAACACGTAAAACTAACTCAAACACATCATCAAACACAAGTACTTTCTAAGGCACACCTTACGAACGTCATGGACGTTTGACCACCAAACTTCACACACTGCCTAAGAAAACTAATGCAAGTCATTTTAACATAAAATTAACTCAAGAAACAATCATGAATCTCTAGATCACTTTAGTTCATTTTAGGCCGATACATTCTCTCCACTTAGAATAACATTCGTCCTCGAATGACACTAAAACTTTAAGACCATAAAAGACTCACTTAGCATCACATAACACATTACAATCATGATCAGAGCACTCAAGATCAAACCATAAACTCAAAAGGAGCACAAATTCACAATGTTAACACTAGCAACACAGTCAACTTTTGTCAAACTTCACAAATTTCAAAACTCACCTTTCACCATATTTTATGGAGGAACTATCTTATCCAACATTAAACATGCTAATATATATCACTTTTTCACATATTGAAACTTCAATTAAAACAAGGCAGCTAAGAAAAACGCTTGGGTCGTAACAAGGAGTACTGGCCCTTTGGGGTCTCGTACAAGCCCTTTAACTATCGTTCATTACATAAGACATGAAAAGTAGTGTGAAATTTAAATATTTTCATGAATAAATTATTAAAAGGAAAACTTACATATACTTAAGAATCTCCTTGTAACAAGCAAACTTAAAGACACGACATAATATCTTAACGACACGACCCTTTACATTGAATGAAAATACATAATAAGTCTTTATAATAAAAGTAGGAAACATAGACTATGTCCTCGAATATATGAGGACATATCAAATCTTGAGAGAGTAGATTTCTTAAGCTTCACCTTCAAACCTTCAAAAGCTTCCAACCTATACTTATAAAGTAATGAAATGTATGGGGTAAGTACAAAACAATTTACTAAGTATGTCATATGCAAAATCATGTAAAAAGGGACATTTTTGAAGAATAACCTTCCATGCCAAATAAGTAAAACATTCATCATTTAAGAATTGAAATAGTATAAGTATCATAATTTAACACATAATACAAGAATCTCATAATTTTAGCATCAAAGAACACATTACAGTAACATCAAGAATGATTACAGTGAACACAATACAGTGAATGGCATAGTCTAAGTCATGTGAGCCCTTTTCCTTTGAAATTTACCTAACCAAGTTATCCTAAGATTCCCTAAGGTAAGACAAGAATGGACCGCCCATACACCCCCTTTAAGGCACACCAAAGTGATCCTAAAGATCACCAACCATAGGCTTATCTCGTATGGAAATCAAGTCCACACTCTTGGCTAAATATGATCAAAACATTCATTTATACAGACTTCATGTAAGTACCCTTGTCCAATAGGACTTATAGGTCACACTAAGTGCAATGTGAGGTTAGCATCCCATACTACTACTCCCACTTAGTGCTCCTAGTGGATTCCCTTTGATTGAGCACTTTACAATAACTTAACAAAAATTATAGTGAACTATGAAACATTACAGTAAACTAAAAGGACTCGAAAAATAGTGAACTTCCAAGGTATTGCCAATGACAAGTGAACTCATCTCCGTAGAAGTTTCCCTAATTGAGGTTATCCTAAGACTCTCCAAGGTAATACATGAAGATTATGTCTAAACACCTTCTTCAATGCACACCAAGGAGATCTTTAATACTACCCACCAAAGGCTTACTCCACTCGGGAGAACAAGTCACCACTAACAAGACATACAAGAACAAACTACAAACCAACACAGACATCCCTTTAGGAATGCCTACTTAGTTCAATGAGTAGATAGTGTCCCATACCACCACCTACCCTAAGTAATACACTTTTTGAGAAGGTTAGGCACCAAGACTTTCCTTTCGGAAGTTCCTACTTATTGCAATGCATAGATAGTGTCCCATACCATCAATTACCCTAAGTAGTACGTTCTTTTAGAAGACTTAGTTCATTCAATTCTTTTGTGGAAGTTAGCTTAAGCTACATAGACCATGAGAGCTAAAAAGGAATCCCAATATTAACCCCTATCGGATAAGGGAACCTTACTTGCCTAGAGTAAGGTCATACTTTTTAGCTTATACATGGCTTTCCCAATAGCTACACCTATGCGAGCACGTAGTTAAGGGATAAGGAGATTGCTACTAAGTAACTCATTCTCTTCTAACGAGGAGTTCTCATTTCAAGAGGTACATTGGAATACAACATCTGAACTCACGAAGTGTTACCACCCCTTCCTCATATTTACTCGGTTGTAGGCATAACTCCACACGGATTCTCAACATTATAAATAATAGGTTAAGGATAACTAATGAACACCACATCTAAACTCAGAAGGGTATTAATCCTCCAACCTATCTTAGAAAGCTCTTAGGATGTAGTGAGGTTGCTACTAAACACATCATCTCAACTCACGAAGAGTCTTCACCCCAAAACTCCCTTTTTTACTCAAATTAACTTCATACGTTCATTTAAGTTTGTGTTTGTCTATATGTGAGCACACCTTGCACATAAACATCGTCTCATTCACATTAAATTCTATACATGCTTTAGACCTACATTCATCAATTCACACACTTTACATGCTTCAAATAATCATGTACTTCATTTAGGCATAACCTTAGCCAAACATGCAATTCAAGCTTCACAGAACTTAATACAAGACGCATCTTCATTACCATTTCTTGTCACATATTAAGCCATCAAATACACACTCCCAAAACGTACCAAACATAACAAAATTTATCAAGTAAACACTGCCACCAAGAAGGTGGACCATACCACTCAAGATCATTTCATAACTAAAGCTTAAACAACATAACCAACTTACCCTTTAAACCAAGCTTCCATCACCTATAACATTTTACTCAATAATTCGTCATAAATTAGTCGTTAGGGTAGTATGCAAACAACAATATCAAAATAAGCAAACCAAAGTTCAAGGACTACAAAACTAAGCTAATTTAACTCATTTTCTAAGCCAACATTCGATGAAAAACATTAAAATGATTTAATTGAATTTTTAACCTTAAAATCATAAACTAAAATTAGAAATATCATTATTAAGTCATTCAAAACGTTTTCATGCAAGACCCATATTTAGATTTGAAGATAGAAGAAACTAGGGTTGAAAATCCTTTTTGAAAATCCATTTGAAGGGACTCCTTGAATGGAAGAAAGTTAAAGGATGGATACCATACCTTAGATAAGAGAAATTCAAATATTTTGATGAAGAACTTGGCCACAAACAGCCCTCCTAGCTCTTCTCGACTTCTAGCATCAATGGTTACTTTGAGAGAATTCTAAGGGAGAGGGGTTTTAGGTTTTAGGAAGTGAGGTCTAAAATTAGGTCTTAGGGTTTAGAACACTTTTATATACCTGATAAACCCTAAAATAAACGTCCTAGGGTCATAAAAGACTTGAGGTGAATTTACCAAACACGACAAGACTTGGAAGAAACTTGACAGCTTTTGGATAGTCTCCATTCGACAGACAAACCAACGGACCGTTTGTCAACTGTTTGTAAGCCAACGGACCGTTGGTGGGGTATCGTTAGTTAGGACTTAGCCTCCTTCACAGGCAAGTTTTCCTTCCTTGAATGTCCAATCGACTCCCATGGTCGACGGACCGTTGATTGACCAACGGACCGTCCCTTGGGTTGTCATTTAGTCACTGTTTTGGAAGCTTCTTGCAAAGAGGTGGGGTCCTATTCTAGGGACAATCATGGGTCCTAGGTGGGGACGTACCCGAATGTTAAACCCCCAGACATAGTATTCTAGGTCTTAGAAACATCTCACACAAAATTCAAGCAAAACAAACACGTAAAACTCAATCAAACACATCATCACCACAAGTACATTCTAAGTCACACCTTACGAATGTCATGGACATTTTTGGACGTTTGACCTCCAAACTTAACCAAACTTCACACAATGCCTAAGAACATTAACTTGACTCATTTTTCTTTAAATTAACTCAGGAACCATCACGAAACTCTAGTTCAACTTAGTTTGTTTTAGGGGATTTCATAACATAATTGAATAACACAATATATATTCTCTATAGCACCCATATCAAACATGTCATTCAAATGACTCCCTTTCTTTGATTTTAGGTCACCCATAATCAATCCGTCTAATCCTTATTAGAATATAACAACTACTTGATTCATCAAATCTAATATACTTCTCATAATACTCCATTAAAGACATTACTCTTGATACTAACAAACATCATAACCATAGCAATCATTCATTTACTATACTCTCAGGTTGTCATTAATATCAAATTTTTTCTTAGCAAAGACATTGTAGCCTTTAAAAAATTTTGAACTATGGCTCTTTTTATTTCCATTTAACCATTTCACGACAAATATGGGTCACACTCAAATTGATAATAATTTCAAATCTAAAAGTACTTTCCCATCGCGGTACTATAATTGAATCACACCTATTGACAACATCACACAACCACTCACATACCAAGTTTTAACTATCCTTCAAACCATCATATACCTCATGTCAAAACTCAAAGACACCATTAGTCTCTCCAATACTTATGTATAATATAAGTTCATAACATCTACGCACCATCAAATGCTTATGTAAAATATCATAATAGTCTATATCGTCCTTTCAATAAAGAAGGTTCAATCCCCTAAAAATTCTAATTAACCATGTAAAATTGTAGGTCCACAATATTGAACCTCCATAAGTTTTCCTATCACATTTTGAACAATCAAGCTCAACATCACCACCTAGAATCTTAACACATCATTGCTTGTCACCCAATTCAAAACTCAATTAAAATCCTACTAAGCCTATGTAGAACCAATTCACATCCATATTCATATTAAGAAATATATAAGAAAATCCATACAACTTTCATCTTCAAACCAAAAGTAAGAGGTCTTATTCCTTCGCATCCCTTAAATTTTTTCCATGACATAAATGTTAATACCTTGAATTTTTTAATACACCAGACTCTTTTTTCTTTCGCTAACTCGCTTACCAATCTTATTCTTTGAGTAACAACCCATGATATTTTGTCTTATGTTATAAATAAAAATTTAAGATAAGTCTTTTTAGGCCCTTTAATAATATAAAGTAACAAATACTACGACCCAAACCATGCACATGTCACTCCAATTTCTCAATATGCCACACCATTAATTATTTCTTCCTTTATCAATTCATATGTTGACTACATCTATTATCACGAATGTAAAGTTGCGATGAGAACTTGAATTATGAATCAAACTGTGTAGACAAATTCCATTATCTTTCATCAGGAGCTCATACATTAAAGGTCTTTATGAATTCATATATATTTCCTTATCATTGATCGCCTCTTCGTCAATCTTACCATATGCTTCATTAAAAATCCACTTCTACTAGTTACCAAACTCGATAAGAGAACTTACCACCATATTCGAGTAACACGTATGTAGACTTATTTATCAAATCTTATCCAACAACTTTTAGCTTATATGCATGTCGTGTAACACTATCACAATAATCTAGGTAGAATAGATGGAACCACATGTTTCTAAATCACTTTATCCGCTCTTTCTAAAGATACATATTTAGCCTTTGCAATCAAGTTAAAAATCATCATTCTCGCCTCCTTCCCAAGGATATGCTATATCCCACCAATTCTTTTCATTTATGACTTTAGTTCCTTTCAATTCTATTTGAGTGGTGGCTTAACAGATCCTAAAGTTTTCGCCACTCACCAAATAATAATAATGTAAAACTTAGATACTCACAAGTCAACATTACGATACCAAAATTTTTTTTTTAGAACAATCCTTATCATAAAGCTATGTCTCAGTAACAATCCATCACGAATTCTTATTACTGTTATGCTCACTTAGCCTTTTTCACCACGACAAAGTCCACATTTTCAACGACATCACACCTTAAACCCAGTTAAACCAATCAAATCCAAAAGGGTCACTTAGTCTTATATGTACTTCCGTAGTAATATTCTTAATGAACTTCAAACAAGTATACTCGTTGAGACTTCTTCTACCTATAAGCTTGTCATCCTTATATCAATCCACTTTCATAGAGCTTACGATAAAATCACCACTCATTTAAAATCCTTGAGATACGCTTCACAACCTAAACACATCAATATCGTACCAAACATCCACCAGTAAAAGTTTCCTTATAAATAATGCTTAAGCCATTCGTGTTTATAAACAAGCTAGTCGGTTTCTCAAATTTGAATATAACATTGAATCTCATTATACGAGCATGTGATACAAATAATAACTCTTTATGTATTTAGTAATTGCATTGACATCACCGTATTCATTTCCATATACCACTAGTATCACGTTGTCAAAATTTTATTAAATCCACCACTAGAACACATCATATCTAACGAGAAGATCATATCCAAATAGGTCGCACACTTTTATCCATCAAATAGTTGTAAAATATTACCACATTAGTTTTGTATCTAGCGCAAGCATGTGTTATATTTTGTAGGTCAGGTCAACACCAAAAGTAACACACTTCATTACTCTAACCAAGTCAGCATTGATACTATTGTAGTAGAATTCTAACCTTAATTGGTGCATCATTATTCTCATTATTTCCTAAGCAACCCATTTATGTTATAATAACTTTACTAATTGTAGTTTCCAAAGTTACATGCCATTATCCAGTCGTCCATTTAACCATTCCATTTTCAATTGTTAAACCACTCTAATTATTGTTTATACCATACAAGTACTATTCATTTTACTAGTTCACACAAGCCCTTCAAATTTTTGAACATTCTAAATCTAAACAAACATCATTTCAATAAGTATATTACTTTCACCTTAATATTGGATCTAACATTCAAGCTATACACAACACACCAACTACTCATATGAGGAACCACGCACGAGTCATCACTATAAGTGAAAGTGAATGGAGTGAAGAGATAAGAATTCAAACCGGACCAAGTACGCAAAATAGGTATCAAAGAAATGATTTTTTCCCTAAAAGTCATTATAGCCTCTCGAAGATAAGTACAGACGTCTCCGTACCGATCCTCGAGACTCTACTTAGACTCAACTTGTACACACGTGAGACCTATTAATCTGGGTCTCTGTTACCATATTGTCACGACCCTAAAATGGACGTGACGGACACTCGTCTTACCCCACCAAGAACAGTCAGCCTAAAACTCAAAACCATTATACAAAAATGCCGAAATTTATTAATAAGCTCAAAAACACCCTATAATCTGGTTGTCACGTGTACAAGCCTCTATAGTATTACAATTGATTCAAAAAGAAGTCACGAAAAAGAAGAGAATACATCACAAAGGTCCGAGCTGGTAATCTTTAAAAAAATTATAGAACCAAGGGGTGAGTATCGAACCACACAATATTCAGTAAGCAAACCTCTAAAAGCAAGTAAAGGGGATAGAATACGGGTACTCTTTACACCCCAACCGAACCTCTATAAGTACAACCTACATAAAACTAGCCCAACCTAACAGTTCACAGTTTACAACGCTCATAGTTAAACAACAACCCTTCGGCAAAATATATATCCTAAAAAACAATAATTTGACAAATTACATGTCCTCAACAACACTCTAACAATTTACATGTCCTCAACAACAACACTTTAACAAATTACATATCCTCAACAACAACACTTTAACAAATTACATGTCCTTAACAAAAACACTTTAACAAATTAAATATCCTAAACAACAAGCTCAGTATTCATCAATAACCAATTCCACATAAAGGCATTCAGATGACCAACAAAACACAATATCAAGCACACTAATGATAAGTATGTGCAATGCAATGGAAGACAATGTCGCGTATAGTGATCCATGTCTGACCTAGTGATACACACTTGTTGCCTCTAAGTCCGAGACCCATAGGGGACATATCTGTCCATGCATCTGTCGCTGTGCACGACACGACCCTCGATAATAGTGACTCTCACGATGTGCGATACATCCCCCAAAATATAGTTTCCATCGTCGCGCACGGTACGTCTCACGAAATTGTAAATCCTCTTTATGTTTTCATTCTTCATCAATGCAAAAAACACTTATCACAACAATGTCTCAGAATAATGCAAATTACATGTTCACATAAATAATGAGGAGATGATCATTTTTATAATACCGCACAATTCACAACAACACAAACATGATACCACATCAACAATGATTCAACAAGCTTTCAAACTTCCTCTACACATCACACATAAACAATTCATTACAATGCCTTTTGTTACCCGATTTTCATCATTAGAATTAATCAATGTGGACAAGTCAACCCATCACCAAGTCCCATTACTCCCAAACATAAACCACAAGGAAATACACATATTTCATACACTTAACAAGAGAATAGAAACCCACTTGCCTCAAGTAATTACAATTCACTCCAAGACTTGAGCCTTCCCTTTTCGCTGAGCTCCAAAATCAATGCGATCTATTCGAGTACATATTATATATGATTCAAAATTAACAACACTCACATTATTAGGTATTTAGCCTTGACCTAAAAATTCAGTAGAATTTATAATCAAGTCCGTAAATCTTAATGTCAATTAACATTTCAACTATCATAATTTTCCAAACTTCAAGTCTAGGGTTAAGTCATAATATCTCCAAACAGTATAAGACAATTAGTTTTCATATAATATAATACACTCAATATTTAATTATGCTAACCTAATATCTTAAAATTTTTCAACTAAATCATACCTATAAAAATATTACTAAGATGGACACAACCCACCAAAATAGAAACAACTATGCAGAAATTATATCCACACGCCCCTTTTTAGCACTTTAGTTTTCTCAATTATTAATCACAATAATTATTCAATAATTATTTGAAAATGGCCATTACGCATCAAAAATACAAATGAAAGTATTGGCATTTTTTCAAAGCAAACACCAACAATTTCTCAAAAACAAAATAATAATAAATAACAATGATATAATATAATGGTCAACAAATTCTTAAACCCATATTTCTCTAATTTCAATAACGTGGCACAATATTTCAACTTCCACTTCTTTTTTTATTCAAACCCATTTTCTTGTATTCTTTTTCTATTACAATCAACTATAATCATATTAATAAAAAATAATGATAACATGAAATATTTGAAATACACCAACACACTGATTAAGGTATAATAATGTTCACCTATGGGAGTTTGGTCACCTTTGCTTGTGCCGACTGCGGAGGTTACATCGTATTTCTTTGGAGATTTCTCTTATTTTTAAATATGATCTAAAATAATTTACCTTGGCCCATTAACCACCAACTAAATAAATGAATTATTTAAAATATACTCATCAATCAAAAAAATTGTAGTTATAGAATATTTTAAAATTTCCAAATCAATTTCATCGACTAATCAAAAATTATTATTGGACAACTATCAAGAGGGGTAAAATGCTAATTTTTATGATATTCTCAAAAATGACCTTTCGGGTCATTACATTATCCACCATTAAAAATCATGTTCGTCCTCAAACATAAGTAAGAATGGAAAAATAACTAATGTTATTAAAAGCTTTACTTATCACATATCTTTCCGAGTTTATCCCTCAAATTGAGCTCCTCCTTAAGACAATTTCATCAAGATCAACTACTAAGGATTGAACTCTTGAATTAAATTTTGGAAGATCTATAAATAAAGAGTGATTATCAAGCAACAAATTAACTCATGAACACAATCTAAACTGGTACTCCATGGATCATCACACAACCACAAAGACACCTTTTTCTCAAATAACTACGATAACCTTCTGAATTAATACAAGCTACATTCAGAAGTGAACCTGAACAAAACTACCACATACTCATAATGCACCATCACAAATCGTATCACAATTTCCTTTTCACATAAGAATTTTTTTTCGAGCTGAAGTTATAAAATTGGATCTTTAGATATCGGGTACTCACCAAGAGATAGTCAAACTTATCTAACCCAAAAAAGAATATGATTAAGTAAACACCCAACAAGCAGACACTTCAAAGTACAAACCATTTAACAAAACTATTAGACAATAGTATCTCTTCATAACTCTTATATAAGTTCACATAAGTAAGGTTATACGTGTATATTTATTGGTATACTTCAACTATCTAAAACAACACCAAATTCTTCATAACTGAAATGATTAAATCCATCCAAGAATTTCACTCTGCCAAGAGGACAATCACATGACTGGTACACCCATCCACCGCTAGAAAATAACCTAAAGAAGTGGAAATACACGTGGATATACACAATGAATCATACTCCCAAACATGTCTAAAATGAAGTAGGTGGTCGACATAAAAATGTACATAACATGTCAAGACCCAAAAGCGCCCCATAGAAGCTATGACGAACGCTTGGGTCGTCACAAGGCGTACTTGACCCTTTGGGGTTTTGTACAAGCCCTTTAACTATCGTTCATTACATAAGACATGAAATGTAGTGCAGAATTTAAAGATTTTTTCACGAAAAATTTGTTTTAAAAAAATCTTACATAAATACTTAAGAATCTTATCGTCACAAGCCAACTTAAAGACACGACATAATATCTTAAGGACACGACCCTTTACATTGAAAGAAAATATATAATAAGTCTTTTAATAAAGAAGGAAACATAGACTATGTCCTCGAATATATGAGGACATACCAAATCTTGAGAGAGTAGATTTCTCAAGATTCACCTTCAAACCTTCAAAAGCTTCCAACCTATACTTATAGAGTATAGAAAAGTATGGGGTTAGTACAAAATAAAGTACTAAGTGTGACATATGCAAAATCATGTAAAAAGGGAAATTTCAGTATAATAACCTTTCATACCAAATAAGTAAAACATTCATGATTTAAGAGTTGAAATAGTATAAGTATCATCATTTAACACATAATAAAAGAATCTCATAATTTTAGCATCAATGAACACATTACATTGAATGGCATAGTCCAAGTCTTGTGAATCCTTGTCCTTTGAAATTCCCCAACAAAGTTATCCTAAGACTCCCTAAGGTAAGACAAGATTGGACCACGCATAAACCTCCTTCAAGGCACATCAAAGCGATCATTAAGACCACAAACCATAGGCTTACCTCATATGGAAACGAAGTCCACACTCTTGGTTAAACATGTGCCAAACATTCATTCATACAGACTCATGTAAGTACCACTCTCCAATAGGACTTATAGGTAAGACTAAGTGCAATGTGAGAGTAGAATCCTATACTACTACTCTAACTTAGTGCTCCTAATGGATTTCCTTTGATTGAGCACTTCACAATAACTTAACCAAAATTATAGTGAACTATGTAAAACATTATAGTAAACTAATAAGACCCAAAAAATAGTGAACTTCCAAGGTATTGCCAATGAGGAAGTGAGATCATCTCCGTAGAAGCTTCCCTAGCCGAGGTTATCCTAAGACTCTCCAAGGTAAGACATGAAGGAAATGTCTAAAGACCTTCTTAAATACACACCAAGGAGATATTTAAGACTACCCACCAAAGGCTTACTCCACTCGGGAGAACAAGTCACCACTCAATCACAAAACATTAAAAAAACACTCAATAAACCACCAAAGACATCCCTTTCGGAATTCCTACTTAGTTCAATGAGTAGATAGCGTCCCATACCACCACCTACCCTAAGTAGTACACTCTTTTAGAAGGTTTGGCACCAAGACTTTCCTTTCAAAAGGTCCTACTTATTGTAATGGATAGATAGCATCCCATACCACCACCTACCCTAAGTAGTACGTTATATTAGAAGACTTAGTTCATTCATTTCTTTTGTGGGTGTTAGCTTAACCGACATAGAACATGAGAGCTAGACATGGAATCCCGATATTAACCCCTATCGGATGAGGGATCCTCATGCCTAGAGTAAGGTCATACTTTTTAACTTTTACATGGCTTTCCCAATAGCTACAGCTATGTGGGCACATAGTTAAGGGATAAGGAGATTGCTACTAAGTAAATCATTCTAACTAACGAGGAGTACTCATCTCAAGAGGTACATTGAAATACAAAATCTCAACTCACGAAGTGTAACAACCCGTTCCTCATATCCTCTCGGTCCTAGGCATAACTCCCCACGGATTCTCAACATTATAAACTATAGGTTAAGGATAGCTAGTGAACACCACATCTCAACTCACGAAGGGTATTCATCCTCCAACCTATCTTAGAAATCTCTTAGGATGTAGTGAGGTTGCTACTAAACACTTCATCTCAACTCACGAAGAGTGTTAACCTCAAAGCTCCCCTTTTTACTCAACTTAGCTTCATACATTCATTTAAGTGTGTGTGTACATGTGAGCACACCTTGCAAAGTTTCAACAGAATATATGACCTAACATCCACACATTGAGATGTTAAAGATATGACAGATCTAAGCTAGGATTTGTAACCGTTTTTGACAGAATTGCTACTTCATAAATCGTAAGCATATATATAATAGTGAAATATGTTTACGATGAAAATCGTAAGAGAAAAATATGAGTGAATTGATGAATAGTTTTCTACAATACATTCCGCACCTTTTGTGGTACCTTCAATTTCATTGAATTTCGAACTTAATAAATTGTTGCAAATAAAATTTGAGAATTTTTAAATAGAAAAGCGGAAAACATAAAAAATCGTACATTAAAAATGACAAGAAACCCCTCTATTTGTAGCTAAGAAGTAGTATTAATATGTTCCTAATAAAAAAAGTCACAACATTTCAAAAAATCACCGCTTGTCGAAAAAGTCACAATTCATCGAAAAAAGCACAACCCTTTGAAAAAGACACAACCATTTGAAAAAATCACAACCCTTCAAAAAACTAAGAACTTATCGGAAATGTCAGGACCCCTCAAAAAAATCACAACCTTTTGAAAAATGCACAAATCCTTAGAAAAGTCAAAACCCTTTAATGTGAAAATTTAACTAGGCTTAGTATAATATAATTAATTAAATCAATAAATAGTTAAAATTAAGTATTTTTAATTGAGGGTACTATAGTACTTCACCATTTAAGCTCGGAGTTCATATTTTTAAAGTAGTATGTATATATGTATGTATGTATGTATGTATGTATGTATAGAGAGATAGATAGATAGATAGATAGATAGATAGATAGATAGATAGATAGATAGATAGATAGATAAGTATATTTTTTCTCATTTCATTTAATTATTTTTACGTTTTTATTTCTGTTTATTATAGTTTGTAGAATGTAATTTGTATAACTGTTTAAATGTTAAATATTTGTGTTTGTATAAATTAGTTATTAAAAGTTTATTAGTTTTATATACTTTTGAATTTAGTATTACTCAATTGTACAAAATATACGTGAATTATACTAACCTACCTGCGAATTATACAAACGAGATGTGGATAATACAAATTATTGCCCTCTCTCACTTTCCTCTCTCCTCCCCTAATATATAACTACGAGTCGTAATTACCAGATCAAAACTATGAAGCATAATTAAACTTTTTTTAATAGCTATATGTGAAAGTTCCCATTAAGATTTCCTATATTCATTCATGTACAATCAATTATCCGCATAATGCAAAGTAAAAATAGAATTAGCGGATAGGAAAATGTATAAATATAAAAGGTGACATCAAACTGATCTCGCAGTAATAATTTGTTTTGCCCAGTTTTCAAGTTTATAAAAAACATTTTTGTACTCCTCTCTCTAATATAATATCAATATGTTTGTGATCTTTAACTTTTGAAAAAAAACGTATTGTTTTTAAAATTACGGAGTAGAGAATAGTACAAGGAGTAATATTTTTAAAAACTTTCTATAATGGACAGGGACGGACATGAAATAAACAACCGTCAAATTGAAGTTGTTAACTATATAAATTACTCAAACCTATTCCAGTTTAAATAACCAAAAGTCGAAACGCTCGCATTAAAGTAAGCTTTGTAAAAGAAACTTCCCCTCTCTTCCATCACTGGCATCTTCCTCCACTACTAAAAATACAGTGAATACTCAACTCAAAATTACCGACATCAAATGGGTGTTGGTAATTTTCGATCTTCTGAAGTCATTATTGTTAAAAAGAAAAAGATAATACAAAAAATTTAGAAAACCGATTACAACTAGTCAGTTTTTATACAAAATAAAGCGAGAAAGAAATTCCGACATCAAGAGGTCGATATTTTTTGAGGAAAAAATGAATTACAATAAAAACCGATCTTGATATCGGTATTAAATAAAATAAATAAATAACCATATTTTATTTTTTCTCAATTAAATATAAAAACAAAATTTAGAAATATTTAGATTTAATAATATTTAAAACATCCACCGGAGGACGGTTTTGTGTAAAATAAAAAATTATATTATAATACCGAAATAAGGAAGTGGGTAAAATTAAATATTACATAGTTATATTAATTTTTATTAAAACATTAATATAATGACTTCCATAAAATTAATAAATTAATATTTTCAATTAACTCTAGATGAATCGTCTTCGGATGACGATTTTACATAAATTTAAAAATAAATTAATATAAAATACCTACCTCATGAAGTCGGTATTTTTATTTAATCCAGATATCGACATCATGAGACCGGTATTTTTACTTCATCCAAATATCAACTTCATGAGGTCGACATTTTTATTTCATCCAAATATCAACCTAATGAGGTCGGTATTTTTACTTCATCCAAATACCAAACACATTCTAGTGTAAATATATGCCAAGTGTTCGCGCCTCAACAGCTGGAGGTCAGCACCGCCTCCATCACGATTGTGCGCAGCAGTGTGTCATGCAACAACAACAATGGGTCGGTGCCGCCTCCATCCCTTTAACTATAGGTGAATTTTTAGAACATGCATAACAAATCTTTTTTGTTTACATTTAGTTGAAGTGTCCCAAAATTAGAGTACTAATATACTTAGTTCAATTTATTCTTTATGTTTGTCCAGAATAAGCTTGCGTTCTTAATAGTCTTAATTTTAGCCGAACACACACACACATACTGAAACTGCCACACTCGAAAACAATTTTTTACTCCAAATTATTTACTCCTTAGTAATGCCCTAAAAAAACGTCCTTGCTTTTGTAACATCATAAAATCGTGTGATAAAGATTAACTAGTCATCATTTGTTGGCGTCGTTTACCTAGAGATAAGTATATAAGTAATTAATTGACTAGCTAGAAAGATTTTTCATTTCTTGTATGCACATCTCCCTTAAAAGGATGTTTATTTTATTGATACTTGATTAATAAGTTTGACAACTTATAGTGAACTACTTAGTTCACAACCTCTATTTTCTTACTCAAGTTGAATTCTCATTTCTTAGATTATATATATATATATAATGAAATATGAAAAAGATTTACATATTAATTATAATATCCAGTTAAAAAACATATTTCCCAAATTTTGTTTATTGAAGTGCTTGAAGTGTTATTATTAAGGTAGAACTATAATATTTTTTTTCAATGAAATTATTGTTGTTAATAAATGGTTCTATCTTAAAAACAAAAATCATACATCCTCGTGTTTGGGATAAATTAGTAGGTTGGTGGGAATCCATACTTGAGTGGAGCTCTTGATGTTAGTGAATCAAATTGAACTACTTTGAAATGAAAATACAAATGACTTAGTGTATGACTTCATGTCCTAGTTGATCTTCTTGTATGTAACATGTGCGTGTAAATAGGTTCAAACTCTATTTTTCAAGTGTTAACTTCTTTCTCTCTTTTCGTGCTAGGCCACTCAAGAAGCTCACCGTATAAAAAAGTTGATACAAGATTATAATGCTTCTTTCATCAATGTAGGAGATAACGTTTGGTGATTCTAAATTTCTGAAGTTAAAGTACAATTGTTTTCTATATTGTGTTTGTATCCATCTAATATTGATACTTAGCTTCAAATACGTCATGATTTTTTTGTGACCATCGAGTACTTGTTAAGCATAAGTACCAACACTAGTTGATCCTATTGATGACAAAATTGATTTTCTTACAAGATCGATTTGTGTCCATCTAATGTTGACACTTAGCATTAAATTTCGAATTAACTTATTTGTTAAGCATAAGTATCAACATTAGTTGGTCCTATTGATTACAAAATCGTAGTCTTGCAAGATCGTTGTGTCCATCTAGTTTGACACATAACATTAAATTAAGAAATAATATATTTGTTAAGAATAAGTACCAACACTAGTTGATCCTATCAATAACAAAATTGACTTTATTGCAAGATCGATTTGTGTCCATCTAGTGTTGACAATTAGCTTTAAATTTAGAAATAATATATTTGTTAAGTATAAGTACCAACAGTAGTTGGTCCTATTGATGACAAAATTGATTTTCTTGCATGATATATTTGTGTCATCTAGTGTTGAAACTTAAATTCAATTAGGAATAATGTGTTTGTTGAGTATAAGTACCAACAATAGTTGATCCTATTGATGACAAAACTGATTCTCTTGCAAGATCGATTTGTGTCCATCTAGTGTTGACATACTTAGCTTAAGTTTAGGAATAATGTGTTTATTAAGTATAAGTACTAAATATATAATGTAATTTAGTTGGTGAGTAAACTGTTTGAATTAAGTTAAAACTAAATTAAGTAGACTTATAAAGTTGTTAAATTCTTCAAATAAGTTAAAATATGTAATGTGAACTAAATAAATTAGACTTATAAATTTGTTACGTTCTTCAAATAAGTTAAAATATGTAATGTGCTTTAGGTGGTGAATATACGTTGGAATTAAGCTAAAGCTAACTAATTAGAATTAGAAAGTTGTTAAGTTATTTTAGTAAGTTAAATTATATATTGTGGCTAGTTGGTTAATATAGTGTTTGCATTAAGTTAGAACTAAACAAATTAGACTTTAAAAGTTGTTAAGTTCTTCAAATAAGTAAAAAATGTAATGTGGTTTAGATGGTGAATATAATGTTGGAATTAAGTGAAAACTAAAGTATTTAGACTTAAAAAGTTGTTAAGTTGTATTAATAAGTTAAATTATATAATGTGATTTAGTTGGCAAATGTAATGTTGGTATTAAGTTAAAACTAAAACTATTAGGCTTTTAAAGTTGTTAAGTTCTTCAAATAAGTTAAAATATACAATGTGATTAAGTTGGTAAATATATTGTAGAAAATAAGTTAAACTAAACTAATTCAACTTAAAATTTTGTTAAAATCTTCAAATAAGTTAAAACATATCACGTGGTTTAGTTGGTGAATATAGTGTTGGAATTAAGTTAAAACCAAACTAAATAGACTTAAAGAGTTGTTAAGTTTTAAAAATAAGTTAAAATGTATAATGTGGTTTAGTTTGTTAATATAGTATTGAAATTCAGTTAAAACTAAACTAAATTGATTTAAAAAGTTGTTAAGTTCTTCAAATAAGTTATAATGTGTAATGTGATTTAGTTGGTGAATAAAGTATTGCTATTCAGTTAAAACTAAAAAAATTAGACTTATAAAGTTGTTAAATTGTTCAAATAAGTTAAATTATATAATGTGATTTAGTTGGTTAATATATTGTTGGAATTGAGTTAAAACTAGACAAATAAGACTTATAAAGTTGTTAAGTTCCTCAAAAAAGTTAAAATATGTAATGTGATTTAGTTGGTGAATATAGTATTGGAATAAAGTAAAACTAAACTAATTAGACTTAAAAAGTTGTTAAGTTCTTCAAATAAGTTAAATTATATAACGTGCTTTAAGTGTTGAATATAGTGTTGGAACTTAGTTAAAACTAAGCTAATTAGACCTAATAAGTTGTTAAGTTCTTCAAATAAGTTAAAATATGTAATGTGGTTTAGTTGGTGAAAATAGTGTTAAAATTAAGTTAAAACTAAACAAATTAGAATTAAAATGTTGTTAAGTTCTTCAAATATGTTAAAATATGTAATGTGATTTAGTTGGTGATTAAAGTGTCGGTATTACGTTAAAACTAAACCAATTAGACTTATAAAGTTGTTAAATTCATCAAATAACTTAAAATATCTAGTGTGGTTTTGTTGGTTAATATAGTGTTGGAATTAAGTTAAAACTATACAAATTGGACTCATAATGTTGTTAAGTTCTTCAAATAAGATAAAATATATAATGTGGTTTAGTTGGTGAATATAGTGTTGGAATTAAGTTAAAACTAAACTAATTAGACTTAAAAAGTTGTTAAATTCTTCAAATAAGTTAAAATCTATAATGTGATTTAGTTGGTGAATATATTATTGAAATTACGTTAAAATTAAACTAAATAGACTTAAAAATTTGTTAAGTTAATTATGAATAAAGTGTTGGTATTAAGTTAAGACTAAAAAAAATTAGACTTATGAAGTTGTTAAATTCTTCAAATTAGTTAAAATATGTAATGTGATTTACTTGGTGAATATAGAGTTTGAACTAAGTTACAACTAAACTAGACTTGAAAAGCTGTTAAGTTCTTCGAAATATAAGTTAAAATATGTAATGTGGTTGAGTTGGTGAATAGTGTTGAAATTAAGTTAAAACTAAATAAATTAAAATTAAAAATTAGTTAAGATCTTCGAATAAGTTAAAATATGTAATGTGATTTAGTTGGTGAATGAAGTGTTGGTAGTATGTTAAAACTAAACAAATTAGACTTATAAAGTTATTAAATTCTTCAAATAAGTTAAAATATGTTATGTCATTTATTTGGTTAATATAGTGTTGTAATTAAGTTAAGACCAAACAAATTAGACTTATAAAGTTGTTAAGTTCTTCAAATAAGTTAAAATATGTAATGTGATTTAGTTGTTTGTAACGACCCATTTGATTGTTTTGAATACTAGAGATTTTTATTTCATAAAATAATTTTCGGTAGATTATAAATGAGTATTATAGACTATTTGTAACTACAATTATAGAATTAATGGTTAGTAAGTTATATAGTTGATGGGTATTTATTAATTTTTTTTTTGTTGATTGAAAATGGGCCAAATCTGAAATTTATCTAATATTTTATACCACTTGGTCCATGTTAATTAAAACAAGTTACTAGGGTTTATCCCTTTAATAGATAATTCATTTAGAAAATAAAAATAAAAAGGGGAATAGAAATCTAACCTATGGGTGCGGCTGATACAAAACGGAGATATGAGCAATATTCAAATAAGCAAAATTTAATTTAATTTTACTTTATGTTTTCATCTAATAATTTCCAATGGTCGACTATACTATTAAATTCAATTCTATAGGAAATTGATTTGGTTAGAAATTGATTTGATTAGAAATTGAAATTACCGCATACATTGACCACTGTATTAATTAGTCTGAATTTGGAAATTGATTAGGTTAGAAATTGAAATTGCCGCACATTGACCACTGTATAAATTAGTTTGAATTTGGGGATTAGTGAGGGACAAGGGTAGCCTTGCAATGATTACTGATGGTTTCTTATGATAATGTATATTGTGAGCATGATGTTGGAGATTACGATATTGCAATTCTTTGTGAGTGGTTCATAAATAAACTTATTTTCTTCTTATCATTATTAGTACAATATAGTTTATATTTTGATATATTAACATAAGTAATTAAATATTATGTGTATCAAATTATTTATATTTGGTTTAATGTATGCTAATACAAGGAATTGAGATTTACCCTTAGGTTTGAGCTTTAGAAAATTAATTATAAAATTCGGTGTGAGTTTTTGGGTCTAGATTGGACATAAAATATTATGAGTGTTTATAGACCCGTTAACTTACAAATTATGCATAGTTGATATATTGGAAATGTTCGGAGGCATTGAGGAAAGGAAAAGTATTGGAGAAGTAGCTTGTTTGACTTCGGTTCTTCGGTGGAGGTAGGTTATGGTTTATTCTATTTGATAGATGACTCTTAATAGTGATTGATATACATTGGATGATATTGTGAAGTTGTCTATGTACTTGATTGTATGATTGTGTGGTTTTGTTTTGTGGTTTGTGAATGGTCGTAAATCCTGAGACCGTAGAATTAATAATCTTGAACCCTCTTTATTGAAGTGATGCCTTGAATAAAGAAGGTTTGATGAATTGTTATCAATGAATTGAGAAGTGGTGATAATAAATGATAAATTAATGGTATTATTGGATTGGAGTGTCACATCCCGACACGGTATTCTTGGATCGGAGTGTCACACACTGACACGGTTTATTAGATCGGAGTATCACATTCCGACACGATATTCTTGGATAGAAGTGTCACGTTCCGACACGATATTATTGGATCGGAGTTTCACGTTTCGACACGGTATTCTTTGATTGAAGTGTCACATTCTGGCACGGTATAATTGGATCGGGGTGTCACATTTCGACAAGATAATATTAAAGCAAAAACATATTGAATTAACGAAATGTACTCAATCTCAAAGAACTCAATTCCCCAAATAGTTTAGTTGGAGGTATGAGTCCTCATGGATGATCTTGATATTGTTTACTTATTACATACTTACTTTAGTGTTTTCGACACTGGTTCATGTTATTTATTGTTTATCACCTGTTAAGTGCTACTGTTGAGTTCATACTATTATTCATTGTATATTAGTTTCTCTTTTGGGTTGACCGATGATACCTACTAAGTACATGTTGCCCCCGTACTGAGCCCTACTTGTGTGTTTCTTTGTCTTCCTTTTATGGAGTGCAGCGAGTGTACCAATGACTTCAAAATGCGATCAACTCTAGCTAGTCTCCAACATATCAGGTTCCAGGGTGAGCTATTCATTCAAGCTCGTGTTGGATTCTCTCGGTCATGACATGATATCCTATGTTTTCGGACACATACCATTCTACTCTTTTATTTTGGCGTATTTGATATTCTTAGTCTTAGTATTTGAATATTAGATGTCCTTTATGTAATGACATTCAGATTTTGGGAAATGATACATTATTAATTTTTGGAGCTTCTGCATTATTTTTGTTATTCATAGTTGAATTATTGGTATATGTTGGGGTTTTGATTCCTTGGGTGATGATATTATCGAACCTAGCGCTCTCATACCACACATAAAGAATGACCCAAAAGTGTCGAGACACTGCCTTGGCAGTGTCAATCAACGAGCTAAATTGACGCCTCGTCAGTCATCGATGCCCTGTCGACTTGGGTCATAGGTTGAAACATAGCCTCGGGAGATTAAACCACCAAGAAGTAGCTGCAGTCACAAACGACAGAGCTACAGGACGCCCCGTCATCCAGTCAATGTTGTCCGCCGATGGTGGCTTGCAACTGCTGCCTTGCAACTATTTTATTTAAGGATTGAACAAGAAATTTACTCCACGTCCTAACCTGACCCTACTAGGTTTATTTGGTTATGTTTTGGTGTATATAAGTGATCATAAACGTGATCAACCCATTCCCAATCCCTTTTACACAAATTAGAATTTCCCTCCAAAAATATTCTCTCTAGAACCTCCATTGAAGGTGAAGCTCAAGAACAGCTTGGAGCTTGGATTTCCATGGATTCTTCATCAAGTTTAAGAGTTCTTATTTTAGATAAAGGTACGATGATCCTTCTTCCCTAGTTACCCTTCCATCTAGAGAGTTAATCTAAAAGTTTTCAAAGAGATTTCATGATCAAACGTCTTCTTCTTTAATTTAGCCATGGATTCTTTCTCAAAACATATTCATAGGATTAATCATGATGAATTGATGATAATGTATTGGTTTTAACGTGAATTTCAATCCAATTGCATTGTGAACCCATGTCCCTTCACAGACTCTATTTAGCCTTTCCATGGGCATTGTGATCGTGACTTGTTATTTGTTGAATTGTGATTCTATTACGTTGAATTTACTATGTATACTGTTATTTAAGTATATTTATAATGAGTTGCTTATGAATTATTCAATTGGATCAATGTTTGAAGATATGAACATGACTAGCCTATGCCTCTATGTGTTCACTGTAACATTGACTTTATAACGTATGAATGTTTAATTCGATTATGTTATGATGATGATAGCTACTGCCTTAGTTTAATATCATGGTTGAGAATAATTTTTGTATTATCAAAGTAAAGAAGGATTGGTATTAATTGATCTAGGTTTTATTTGATAATACTATGTATGTGATGTGATCTCGACTTTAGGTTAGATGAAGCATGATTCCTCTTCAGTAATGATCTCTTTAGCTACTGCCTTATATTTACATTATTGATAAAATATGGTTGATGATCTATGGATCTGTACTTTCTAGTGTATTGGTTATATAGTGTACTTGTTAGTAGCATAATCATATAGTGCTTATGCATGATTTTTGTGGTGTTAAAGTATATCTTAGATACTTACCTATAAAACCCTAAAAATGACTATGCTAAGTAATGTCTAACGTATCTAGAATGCCTAGATTAGATCGGGGTCACACGGATTGATGCACGTAGAACCAGAACTCTGAACCTCCGCAACAGCCAAGCCAACTAACTTGGTTAGTTAGTTGAGCTAGGAAAGGTTGTGTCCAGCCATGTGGGGTAACCGAATATGAAGATTTACCCGGATGAGTCTTAATCGGACTTAAAAAGGGGTAATCTTAAGTTTGGAGGGTCTAGGGTTAAAATCGTCTTTTATAGGCTAAGGGTAGAATTGTAATTACCCTAATTAATTAATTAATTAATTAATATGGTTTAGTGGAAATTTGGGTAGAGGTGGCCGAAATTGACCCTTTAAGCAAAATCTTGCTCCACCCGGGTTCGAGCCTTGGTGGAAGCAATGATTTAATTGATTTATTGTATTTAGTGAATTAGTTAAATTAATTAATATTTAATTTGCTGATTTAATCAAGTAAAATAATATTTCTAATAATAATAATAATAAATACAACAACAACAACAACAACAACAACAACAACAATAACAACAACAACAATAATAATAATATAATAATAATAATAATAATAATAATAATAATAATAAAATAATAATAATAATATAATAATAATAATAATAATAATAATAATGAGGAGTCCTAGTTTGATTAAGTCTCCACCTAACTCTCCTAATCCTAATCCTCTCATTATCACGTTTGTCACTCTCATTCTTACGTTTTTATCAGCAAAAGAACTAAAAAGAATAGTTCTTCACTCTTTTAGAACTTACACACAAAAACTCAAACAAAAATATAAGCTCAAAAACGAAAATCAACAACATTCTTCTCGACGAATTGGGTTTGGGATTTTGGTGGTGAGGCAGTGGTGTCGTAAGAATAGGAAGCATTGAAACAAGTGTTGAATGACATTAAGGTATGGGTTTTCTTATCTCTTGGTCCCCTAAGTTAAATTTAAATTCCAATCGAGAAACTAAGGTTGTCACCGTTGCATTCCCATGTCATTAGATCCTTTGAAAGATTCAAAGCATGCGTTGGTATGTTTTCTAGTAGATAATTTTAGGTCTGGTTGTGATTATGTGTGAATGTGTATCCAGAAATCATGTAAGGAATAAAAAATATATTTCGAAAAAGTGTATTAAGGTGGTTGTTTTAAGCATGTGTGTGCTGTAAATTTACTATGTTTGTTGCCTGCAATATGTATATTAAAATGTTGTGTTTCGCATGTATAAAAATGTTAAAAGCGTGATGTTCAAATAAAGTTAATTTGGATGACTAAATGTCACTCAAAATACTACAAATATCAATATAAGTATGAGAGAAAAATGGATTGAAAGAGACATAATTTCCAGCTTGCTGGAAATTGGTAGTCTCGGCCAAAGATATGAAATATGAACTATGTTCTAAAAATTTTAAGAAAATGTGAGGTCATTGGGGATTGAACCCGTGACCTCACCAAAGGCAAATTACATACAAATTTTATGAGAAAAATAAAAGGAAAAATAAATATGGTGAGTGGAGATTGAACCCACAACCGCTTGAATAGATGAGAGAGTTAGGAGAAAAATAAAGGAGAAAAATAAAATAAGGTGAGTGGGGAATGAACCCACAACCTCTTGAATAGATGAGAGAGTTAGGAAAAAAATAAAATGAGGTGAGTGGGGATTAAACCCGCAACCTCTTGGATAGGTGAGAAAGTTAAGAGAAAAATTAAGAGAAAAAGAATGAGCTAGTGGGGGATCGATCCCACAACCTCTTTGCCTTAAACGAGAAAGAAAGGAGGGAAAAGAAAAGAAAATATTATGGCAGTGATGGGGATTGACCTAGGGTCCCCCAAATCTAAAAAATGCAAGTACCAAGTTTAATATAATATTAAGTGTTGCTTAAGGGATTCGAAATCAGGTTCCCTTGCCCAATTCTGTATTGACACATAAGTCGTACGTGAACAAATATGTAATGAATGCTGCCTCTAAGAGTCAAAATCAAGATCTTGGCATACCAACAAGATGCATAAGTCTTGTACCACATAATCTTGGGTAAGTATGAGACACTTAGACGAATTATGAATAAAGCCTCATGGCTTGTACGTATGGATCTATAAGTCCAACGTACATTTAAAAGTAAGCGAACCTAGGGTGGATGTATTGAAATTATGTGAACATAGTAGGTTTATGTAAGAGTGTGAAACATACTATAAGGCCAATTGCATTGGCATATGATGGAAGAAACATTCCTGTAAGGGGAGTGTAGAATGATGTAAAGTCAAATCTCAAGCTTACTCCAAAAGAAATTTTTAAGAATGAATTAATAGTTAATATGTAAATAAAAGAGTGACTACATGACTATAGGCTACTTCAAGTGACATAAGCTGCATCTACGCCTAAAAATCACTGTCACTAAATGAAATTTCTAAGAGAGTATATGTATACTAAACGACGATAAGCAAAGAAAGAGTGTCTACATGAGGATAAGCTAGTACAAGTGACACAAGTTGTATCTACGCCTAGAATCAATGTCCCTCAATGTAAACTCCAAGAGAGCATATTTATGTTATACGATGAACAAATAATGAAAGGTGAGTAAAGATGAAATCAAAAGATGTTAAGAGAGAACAAGGTGGCACCATAATATAAGGCTAGTGCAAGTGGGACAAGCTATACCTACACCTATATAAGGTCACCAAAAGTACTCACCTCAAAGAGTGTTGAATATTAAGACACAAGTCTCAATCACACTCTATATGTAAGTGTAAGGACAATTTAAACTTAATACGCAATGATGAGATGAGAAATCAGCTAATGAGCTATGATGTCTCATGCTAGATGCCAACTTCTATAATGTAAGCGATGAATATAATGGAACTTTATACTGAGCACCGATAGGCTATCTATGAGTCGGGATTCCTTCTTTCGAGAAGGCAGAGGTTCGTGTAATGCTCATGAGATGAGACTGTCCATCCAGACGGGTATGGGTCTCCTTATATGTCCTAGTCTTTGAACCTATACTGCCAATATAGGCTTCTAGCAGGGTTCGATTCCCTATATACGCTAGCATATTTTGGTTCACTTTGGCCGGTGATTCCACCTCATTTCGGTGTGGGGTTAAACACTGGATTTCATGATGCTCAAATGATCTATGTCGGTTAAGGTTAAAGTTCCCAAAAAAGAATGAGGCCAGCCTCAAGTAATGCACATAATGAAATGAACGATACCAAATGTGTTAGGATAGGATAATCAAGAGATGAGCTAGACTTAAGTAATGACACTAGGTCATCTTGGTCATTGCAAAGCGAACCCGATGAGAGTCATAAATTACATCCTAGGTATGGCTGGTGTTTACACCAGCTTACGAACAAATAAAAATGAAGTACGTATAAATGATTGAAGAAAACTTTGTGTTTGCTAAAAAAGGCTCCCTAGTTGAGGTCCAATATGTTGAGCCCTCATTTTGGGAAGTCCTAATGTCAGTTCCACGATTCCAAGGTCTCATGGAATATGGACGAATGATATGAAATATATTATTGCTAATAAGCAATATGTTATGTACAGTGTGAAATTTGTTACGTATGATGATGCATGTTACTCTCATAGCATGACTTTCCTAATCCGATAAGGCAAGTCCACTGACTTGACTTTCCATAACTCATACCGTTAGGAGAGAGATCTTCTTATGGTGTGTTGTTTCATATACCCATACTTAGTACAAGTGTGTACAAATCCCATACAACTCTCTACTTTTAGGTGCAGGTGCAGGTGAACGCTAGAGCTTACGAGACTACGCTGAAGTTATCCGGATGTGGAGAATAATTCGAACATGGTATCCCCTTTTGTGGTTGAGGAAGCCTATCTTTTATATTCTAGCTTAGATGTTGTAATGAGCTAGTGGAGTATGTTCCACTAGTGTTTCTTTCCCAGTTATTTTCAGATATTGTATTGGTGTCATTTTGGCAACTCTATATTTTTATATAGATATGACTACATCTCTCATTTAATTAACTTGATATTAGATGATTGTTGTGAAACGCCTATGAGTTTATGTAGATAGTCTTATATGAGTTCATTGTTCTTACTATGAAGTCTAAGTAAATGAAAAGTTCAAAATTTTCCGCTTAAAGTAATGTAGATGATGTAACGATGACATTTGTAGGATTGTGTGCGACCTTTGAGAGGTCAACGATGCCGGTTTCGGCTAGGGTCTAGAATGCGGTCGTGACATTACCTATACTTGAATTGTTGATGAAAGATTAGTATTGGTCAATGATGACCAAAGGGTAAGAGATGCTAAGAATGGCTTTTCCTCTCTACTTTTCTATAGTATTGTTAATTGATGAAACCTTGTATGACATTGTATGGTATGGTCCACTTATGGTGGCGGTGTTTACTTTATTGTCATTATATTTGTGTTGAATATGTCCTTGAATTCAAGTTGACAATAATATTCGTAGATGGTCATGATGGTGACCTTATGTGTAACTTGTGCTTAGTGTTCTACTCTAGTTTTGAATCTAGGTTATGTTACTATTGTTATGAGCATGAGAATGTTAGGGTTATGTATAGGTGCTTCCAATAATGAAATATTAAGGAATGATGTTCCCTACTTATGTTCCCCTATGTAAATGCATGAATAGCAAAAGTTAGGAGTCTTAAGTGTAATATGAAGTTGGATTTTCTCTTATTCTATTATGTGATGTGTGGTCTATGCTTGGTTGTATAATGAGGTCCTAATAGGATGGATGCCCCAATGTGTTTTTGATAGCCATTATGTGATCAAATTGACTGAGGGACACACACCCTCACTCTACATGCATGCTTCCAAGTAGTATAGGTCATGGTGTCTAAATGAAAGGTAGTTTTCATATTCATTAATGTCTACTATTATGCATGCTAAGCTTAAGTCCATGAAAGTATGATATGTGTTTCCTTAACTACGATGATTTTACAGGCGTACTAGTATGGGAAAGAGTATGAGACGTTGTCTATGCATTGCACATGTGTACCTTAATAGGATAGTTCCTAGGTTTGGTTTCTACGTGCATGAAAGTGAATGTATAAACATGTTATGAATATGATTTATATGCTATGATTCTAAGTATATGATATGATGAATTATGAATGTGCATAGTGTCTTGGTGTTTATATAAAAGGATTGTTCATATACTAATATCAATAGACTTGTGCATTGACATATGACCATATGTTACATTTATGGGTTATGTGAAAGGTTTTCTCACATATATGTATAGACACACATGTATGATGATCTAGTCAATGAGGGGTCTCTTGAAAGGTATTCTCAAGAGTATCCTAAACTAGATAGGTGGTTGAATATGCTATGTCCATGTAAAAGGTTTTCTCACATGATTTAGGTTGATGAAAGGACTTCTCATCTTTAACCTATGAGCTAAGAATATGGGGAATGAATCTGTTGAAGCCTATGTTTTATAAAATAATGTAATAAAGGCTCTAAATTAGGGAATTAGCTTAGCACCGAGTGACCTTGAAGTGAGGGGTGTCCCTTCTCTTTGGAGGAAGGTAGGTCGCCATAATCCTTATGAGGTGGATAACCACAATGCCTCAATAGGAATAAAAAGGGTTTTCATAGTGAATAACCATAATGCCCCATTTGGCATAAAGAGGGTTTTCACATATATGCCTCCAAGTTTCCATAACTATGTTGCCCGAAAGGATATAGAAAGTCATATCACCTAATATTTTATCATGATACCATATCTTGACAAGTAAGATACCCTCTATTGGTGTGAGGGGATGACACCAAATTTCATGTATGGCTCACATGGTCTTATTGTCGGTTAAGGCTATAGTTTCCCTAAAGTAAAATGGATAATGGAAATAAATGACAAAGACTCTAGCTAGGATGAACTAAGGGAATTTAATTTGGATAGGTAGAAGTAATGAACCCCCCTAGACATTGCAAAAGTGTCTCTTTAGGGAGCTCTAGGAAGGTGATCTAAGGTGTATGATTATGTCTATATGGATAGGATGGTAATATTTTTTACTTTTTATGAATATGTGCATTATATGAGTCTATATGATGTGGTATTATTCTTATATGCACTATGTTGGTCTGAATAACTATATGATGAACGTTGTTGACATAAGTGAAGTTGTCTTCACTTACTTGTTGATGTATGAATTAGATGATAAGGCTTGTGATATCATGATAGTTCTACAAAGTATGTGGGAGGTTATGGGGTTTCATATGTACATTGCACTAGTAGATTTAGATTATTATTATGACTAAGGTCTCATAATGTTCTATGTGAGGTAAAATAAGTATACGTGCATAATGACTAAAAGTTTACTGTAAGACTCCTAAGGTCTTGGCTTAAATGTTTCTATCATGTGCTATAATTCTATGATAATATGTGATGACTTTTGTAGAATGTATGTATGGTTTTCTTGTGGCTTTAGATCATGCATTGCACCAAGTATCACTAGAGGGTTACTTGGGAGGCTAATGAGTTAAAAGGAGAGGTTAACTGCAAAGAAAAATATGTTTACTGTAAATGGAAATTTGGTTACTGTAATGTGACATAAAAGTGGCTTAAATTCTATATGTGATTTAATATGATGTTTGGCTTTTGAATATGTCTATATGGAGCATGTGAATGATATAAATATTGTTGTATAAAGGTTTTATATAGATTTATTCAAAAAGGCATGAAATATAATTCCAAGAAAATGTCCCTTTTAAATTCATGTTTTTGCATGGTTACCATACGTAGAACATTCTTGTACTAAATCTATTCTTCTCTACTTTTTACACAAAGTGTAGGTTATGGATTCTTAAAGGGTGTCTTAAATGGTGAAGAGCTTGATAGATGATTCTCAACCTCAAGGAAAGGAATCCTTAAGTCAAAGGATTCCTAATTTATGTCTAGTTACTGTAAAGTCTTTCATTATTGTAATTATGTATAATATTATAAGGGTTGTGTCCCTAATGTACTCTTATGATGTTGAATCTAGGATGGAATAAAGAGACTACAGTCTTTAACTATGTATGTTGATATTTTACATATAATTGAAGTAATGTTCTAGCATATAAGTGCTAAGAAAGTTTTAAATTTTCTGCTAAATTTACCTAGGACAATAATATGAATGATAACTATGAGATTGTATAGGACCTTTGAGAGTACAAGTATTCCATGTTACTTTTAGGGGGTGCTCCCCGGATGTGACAAACATGGTATCAGAGCATCAGGTTTATGAAAGTGGTTTTAGGTTCTAAAAGTCTCATATTGCCACATCTAGTAGAGTGTCGATCATCGGTGCGAATCTCGAGACATCTATGACCGCGAGACTATAGGACAATACAATTTCTCTTCTTCATCATTCTCATGTTATGCCATAGAACTGAACTCTATAAGATCTCTCCCTTATGTTTTCTTGTCCGCTGGTCTTTAAGATGTGATTGTTTGTATGAGTTTGTATCTCTATGCTTGAGAGAGAAAAGGTGAGTTTTGATTCTTATCCTGGTTTTATGGTCTCATGAGTATGTGTGCAGGTGAATTTTGCAATGATATGTTGATATGATGTCTCTTCTGTCTATATATGAGACCTATGTGAAATGACATGTTACGTTGAGAATTATGTGTCATGATATAGTTAAAGCATGTTAGAAGTTAATATGGTTAAAGTGAGTTTGTTTTTGGAATGGTATACTACTATATGGTTTTTCATGATGGTAGCCTAATGTTATAAATTGAGTTGAAATGCTTAGTGACTACCTATGGAATCATGTTGCCTAAGTATATGCAAGGGTTCAAATGTTGCCATTGTTTATATGTGTGAACCTTCATGATTGTTTTCTATGGATTGAAGTTTTTGTATAGGCTTGTTCTTAGAATAAATGATAGCATGTTGACCTTGTAGGGTGATTATGTGGGTTCGATTGACCTAGAAGTCACCTTAGTGTATGGTTAGATGAAAAGGAAGAGTCCCTATGGTTAAGTCTTCTTAATTGTGTTCCCTAATTTTATATGACCTTGGTGTCTATTATATTGTTGAAAACCTTATGTTGTTGAAGAATATGAATTAACTTGATAATTGGGGGATAATTTGTATAGATGATAAGGCCTAGAATGACTTTGAATCCCTTATGGTAAGTTACTATAACTTCTTTGTTGGTTGAAAAGTAAGATCCTCTTGAAGATTGGGTGACGTTGCTCTTCATTGGGTATACCATAATTGGGGGATGGTGCTGTGAGTAGTAAGGTTGTAGATATTTCTACCTTGTCCTTCTATTCTTTCATGGGCTTGAGACTAATGAGTTTCTAATAGTTTGTTCATAAGAAGAGACTTGCATTAAAGTATGAATTGCATGACCTCTATATGTTTTGCATGTCTTGATTGACACTATCTTAAGAATATTTTGAGGATTTTAAAAGTGCATGAAAAAGATTTTTTGATTAACTTCATGATTTATCATGTTGATTATGCATCTTGACATGCTAGTTGTGCATTTGACTTCATGAGATTAGGTAAGAAGCATGTTTGAAATCACTTTTGATATGTAAAGTTTAGCCTTATAATGAGAAATTGAGCCTCTTTAAAATGAAATATGTTGAGTCTTCAAAAATATGTGACCTTTATGATTTGGAAAGCATGATTGTAGGTCCACTTTTGAAAAGTGAAGTCATGTCTAGTTATCGTCCTTGTGTGTGCCTATAAATCATAACACTTCCCTAAACGATGCATGTCTACGAGAGGAAGTGTTAAGCTAGAAATTGAAATGTTGTGAAATGACTTCCTATTGTTGTGATGTGTGTGGTGTAATTTACCATTTTGAATTTACTAGGAAGGATGTTTGAGCATGCCATTATTAAAGGTTGAGAAATTAAAAAGATGACCTTTGTGCATTTGCTTGGGTATAAACTCATGAAACATGTAGATATGTTGAGGAGAAAGACATTCCTCCGTAGACACCACTGAACATGGTATGGTTGAGTAAGACCCTCTTGGCACTAGGTCTAACCAATAAAGATCCTTGTTGATTAAATTGACTCAAGTCTATGTTCATTGAAGTATGAGTGCCTAACTAGTATCTTGAGTGTTGTTGGAATCTGCCTATGTTTGATCTTAAATGACGAGATCTTAGTAAAATAAAGTTTAATGACCATGTCATGATTAGGAGAAGGATGTTCCTCCTATGAACATCATAAGAGTCTATGTTTTAGATTCAATAAAAAGTGAGTGAATAAAGGTTTTTTCTTACTTGTGTTGTATTGAGTGCAAAATGTTTTGAAGTTGTGTTCCTTGAAAGCTTCGTGCATTAAATTCCATATGATGATGTTGTTACTTTTGTGAGATGCTCAATGATTCATTGAAGGCTTTGTTGTGATTAAAGTGTTCTCAGTGTCATTCGAGGATGAATGTTCCAAAATGGGGGATCTCGTAAGACCCCTAAAATGAGTTAGGGTTTCTAGAACCTTAATTTTGCCTATAACATTTTTAAAATGTTAATCAAGTGTTTCAAAGTATGCTTGGTGATTTGACGTCATTTGGAAGTCAAACGTCCAGGGACGACCAAGACGTTCGACGAATGGTCACCTAAGGGGCCTTAAGTGTTTTTATGTGCTTATGTTTGTGTCATGAGATTATAAGGTCCTTAAATGAGTAATAATGATTTTTATAAGCTGTGTATGGAGTTTCATGATGTTTGGAGGTCAAACGTCCAAGAACGTCAAAGACGTTTAAAAGTAAACCCTTGAGACATTCATGTGTGTCTTGAGTGTGCCTTGCATGTTTGGATGTGTTTTACGAGTTCATTTTGGGTGAAACTTGCATGGAAGGACTTCAAAATGTTAAGTTGTATATTCACGTCGGAAACATCCGGGTAAGACTTACCAAGGGCCCTGCAAAAGGTCCTCATGAAGCACACAAAATTTGTCCAGACACTGCCTTGGCAGTGTCAATCGATAAGCTCAATTGACGCCTCGTCAGTACATCGACGCCCCGTCGACTGGTGGAGTAGGTTGACACTTAGCCTCCGGAGCTGAAGCCACCAAGAAGGAGAAGCAGTCACCAACGATGGAACAGCAGGACGCCCCATCGTCCAATTGATGTTGTCCATCGATGGTGGCCTGCAACTGCTTCCTTGCCATTGTTTTATTTAAGGAAAGAATGGGAAATTCACCCCACGTCCTAACCTGACCCTACTAGATTTGTTTGGTTATTTTTGGGTGTATATAAATGATCAAAAACGTGATCAACCCATTCCCAATCCCTTCTACACAAATTAGACTTCCCCTCCAAAAAAATTATCTCTAGAACCTCCATTGAAGGTGAAGCTCAAGAATTGATTGGAGCTTGGATTTCCATGTATTATTCATCAACTTTTAGACGTTTTTGTCTTGATAAAGGTATGGTGATCCTTCACCGGTAGTTATCCTTCCATCTAGAGAGTTAATCTCAAAGTTCTCAAAGAGATTTAATGATCAAACTTCTTCTTCTTCAATCTAGCCATGGGTTCTTTCTCAAAACATTTCCAAAGGCTTTATCATGATGAATTGATGATAATGTATTGGTTTTAACGTGAATCCAATTCAATTGCATTGTGAACCCATGTCCCTTCCCTAATTCAATTTAGCCCTTGCATGGGCATTGTAATCGTAGCTTGTTATTGGTTGAATTGTGATTCTATTACATTGAATTTCTTATGTAAAATATATATTTAAGTATATTGATGATGAGTTGTTGATGAATGATCCGATTGGATCAATGTATGAAGATTTGAACATGACTAGCCTATGCCTCTGTTTGTTTACTGTAACATTGCCTTTATAACGTATGAATGTGGAATTCGATTATGTTATGATGATTATATCTACTGCCTTAGGTTAATATCACGGTTGAATTGTGAGTATAAATATCTTATGATCAAAGTAAAGAAGGATTGTCATGAATTGATCTAGGTTATTCTAGTCTATTGATTGATAGTACTATGTATGTGATATGATATCGACTTTAGGTAAGATGAAGAATGATTCATGTTGAGTAATGATATATTTAGCTACTGCCTAGTATGTACATTATCGATAAAATATGGTTGATGATCTATGGCTTTCTACTCTCTAATGTATTAGTGATGTAGTGTACTTGTTATTAGCATGATCATATAGTGCTTATGCATATCTAAGCTACTTACCTATACTTTGATTGTTGTTGAAAGAGTAGTATTGGTCAATGATGATCAAAGGGTAAGAAATTGGTAAGAATGAAAGGTAGTTCTCATATTCACTAATGTCTACTGTTATGCATGCTATGTTAAGTCTATGAAAGTATGATATGTGTTTCTTTAACTAGGATAACTTGATAGGTGTACTAGTATGGGCAAGGGTATGAGACCTTGTCTATGCATTGCACATGTGTACCTTGATAGGATAGTTCCTAGATTTTGTTTCTATGTACGTGAAAGTGAATGTATGAACATGTTATGAATATGATTTATATGCTATAATGTTACGCATATGATATGATGAAGTATGAATGTTCATAGTGTCTTGGTATTTATATAAAAGGACTGATCATATAGTTATACCTATGGACTTGTGCATTAACATATGACCATGTGTGACATTTATGTGTTATATGAAAGGTTTTCTCATATATAAGTACACACACACATATATGATGATCTAGTCAATGAGGGGCTATCGGAAGGTGTTCTCAGGATATCCTAAACTAGATAGGTTCTTGAATATGCTATGTCCGTGTGAAAGGTTCTCTCACATGATATAGGTTGATTATAGGAGTTCTAATCTATAACCTATGAGCTAAGTATATGGGGAGTGAATCTCCTAAGCATATGTTTTATAAATTAATGTAATAAAGGATTTTAATAAAGGAAACTTAGCTTAGAACCTAGTGAACTTGAAGTGAGGGGTGTCCCTTCCCATTGGAGGAAGGTAGGTCACCATAATCCTTATAAGGTTGATAACCACAATACCTCAATAGTCATAAAGAGGTTTCCATAGTGAATAACCATAATGATCCATTTGGAATAAAGAGAGTTTTCACATATATGCCTCCAAGTTTCCATAACTATGTTACCCCATAGGATCTAGCAAGTGATATCACCTAATATGGTAGCAGAATACTCATGTCTTACCGTGGAAAGTAAGATACACTCTTTTGGTGTGAGGGGATGACACTAAATTCCATCTTTGACTCACATGGTCTTATTGTTGGTTAAGGCTATAGTTTACCTAAAGGAAAATGTACAATGGAAGTAAATGAGTAAACCCTAACTAGGATGGCCTAAGGGAGGTTACTTAAGATAGGTTGAAGCACTGAGCCCACCTAGACATTGCATAAGTGGCTTCTTAGGGAGCTCTAGGAAGGTGATCTAAGGTGTATGATTTTGGTTATATCTTTATGCATAGCATGGTAGTATTTGTCTACTTGTTATGAAGATGTGCATGGTATGAGTCTATATGATGTGGTATTTATCTTATATGCACTATGTTGGTATTATTTACTATATGATGAAGGTTGTTGACATACAAGAATTTGTCTTCACTTACTTGTTGATGTATGAATTGGATTTTAAGGCTTGTGATCGCATGATAGGTATACTAAGTATGTGGGAGGTTATGGGGCTTCACATGTACATTCCACTAGTAGATTTTGATTGGAGTTATGAGTAATGTCTCATAAGGTTCTATGTGAGGTAAAATAAGTATACACATATAAGGACTAAGAGTTCATTGTAAGACTCCTAAGGTCTTGGCTTAAATGTTTCTATCATGTGCTATACTTCTATGATAATATCGGATGACTTGTGTAGAATGTCTGTATGGTTTCCTTGTGGCCTTAAAGTGATTCATTGCACCACATATCACTAGAGGGTTACTTGGGCGGCTAATGAGTTAAAAGGAGAGGTTCAGTGTAAAGAAAAATATGCTTACTGTAAATGGAAAATTAGTTACTATAATGTGATATAAAAGTGGCTTAAATTCTATATGTGATTTTATATAACGTTTGGCTTTTGAATATGTCTATATGAAGCATGTGAATGATATAAATCTTTTCGTATAAAGGTTTTATGAAGATTTATTCAAAAAAGCATGATATATGATTTCAAGAAAATGTCCCTTCTAAATGCATGTTTTTGCATGGTTGTCATACTTAGTGCATTCTTGTACTAACTCTATTATTCTCTAATTTTTATAGAATGTGTAGGTTGTGGATGCTTACAGGATGTATTAAATGGTGAAGAGCCTGATAGATGATTCCCAAGCTCAAGGAAAGGAATCCTTAAGTCCAAGGATTCCTAAGTTATATCTAGTTACTGTAAAGTCTTTCATTATTTTATTTATGTATTATGTTATAAGGGTCGTGTTCTGAATGTACTCTTACGATGTTGAGTCTAGGATGGCAAAAAGAGACTAGAGTCTTTAACTATGTATAATGATATATATATATATATATATATATATATATATATATATATATATATATATATATATATATATATATTATATATATATATATATATATACATACATATATATTCTAGCATATGAAGTGCTAAGAAAGTTTTAAATTTCCCTCTAAATTTAATTTGACAATGCAATGAATGATAACTATGGGCCTGTACAAGACCTCCGAGAGGTCAAGTTTGTCATGTTACTTCTAGGTGGTGCTCCCCAGATGTGATAGTATTAGAAGGTGATATAGCAACACCAAAAAGAAAAAAAAATCCTTGAAAATAGGTATATTTTCTTGATTGACTACAGGGCTTGTAATGACTAGTGATCAACATGATTTTATTTTATTTTCAACTTCATAATGTTGAAATCCTTATTATTTATGGATATTGATTATGAAGATGCTTATGTATTCATTGTTGATTTTTTTTCTTGAGTTGCTTCATAGAATACATATAATGGAGAGGCTTAGTGTTGAATTTGTGACATACTAATTTAGATAAGATGCAAAATATGGTGATAGTGTCATGATGAGTGCCGATTAGTAAAGACACTACCGATGTTTTAAGTCAGTATTTTGTAGCTTCTTTGTACAATTATATACCCTAAACTTTGAGCGATAGGAGGAGAGATAGTTTCTAAATATAAATAAACAAAAGATCCTATGAGGTTAAATTTCATACTTTATATAGATATTTGAAAACATGCAAGAAGTTTTGCAAGAGACAGCTGAAAACCGAACATCATGACTTTAGAAAATACAATTAGTCAAGTTTTCATAATATGTATGGATTATTTAGTGAATGATGAAATTATGTTGCACCAATTGAGATCACAATCTCTACTATGACTTCATAGATTGAGGGTATATTCGATGCTTACTTGGTTTGAGTTATGAAGTGTATTACTTTTGTTGTTGACTTTATCTATGAAGTATAACAAATTGCTTGGGTTAGAGAGAGAACATATTCGACAATGTTTTGCAGTCATTCAATGGGTAGAAATGTGTGGGTTATATGGTTACGATCTTCTCGATAGTTATGATGTGTGATGGATCTAATAAACTTTCACGATGTTGTTCTAGTGTTACGTAGAAACGAATACATCGAGTGTGGATATTAACTACTTAAGAAGTTATTAATGGTATGACATGTTTATATAATGAGATTTAGTATTTCTTTCACATTTGAGAAACTAACTAGTTTATTACTACGGGTACTTGGGTTAAGATTTATTTTTAAGAAAGATTTTGGTGGTGAATCTTTGGTACGATATTAGTGTATTTAGGTTGTGAAGTTTATCTTAAGGATTCTATATGAGGACTGGTGATTTTATCTTTAACTCCAAAAGAATAGATTGATATCATAATGACAATCTTATGGGTAAAAGAAGTTTTATTGAGTATAATTGTGTGAAGGTGATTAAGGATTTTAGTAATACACTACATATAAAATTGGGTTAGTTATTTCGATTTGGGTGGTATAATTGGGTTTGAGGTGTCATGTCGATATTAAGATTGACTTCGTGATGACGGCAACGACTACTAAGTATATCAATAAGAAGATTCTGAAAGATTATGATTTGGATACTACTATATAATAAATTTTTTTTGGCTAAATGACTTAAGTATGTTAATAACAGCTTGCGAGTATCTAAGGTTGTAATTTTCTACTATTGAGTGAGTATTGTGGTTGTACGGAAAGATTTAGGAGATGTTGGGGCACTGCTCGAATAGGATTTAAAATAGCTAGAGCCATAAATAAAATAAGATAAAATTTGTGGGATGTGTAGCCTTCAAAATAGGTGAGAGTAGGAATATTTTCTCTAACTGGAAGGACTAAAAATGTATCCTTGAAGGGGTTGAGAGTTGGGTTCGTAGACGCGTTGTTTCATCTGTTTTAAACTGGTTATGATACTGGTATCATGGATTCATTAGATTGGTTAAAAACTAGAGGACAAGACTTGACCAAAAAGTGTAATGACGTGACGATAAGTTCTTTTGTGTATTTGAGTTTGGTTATGAGCACAATTAGATTTTTTGGGAAGTATATGATAAGGTTAATAGAAACACGATCAATTATAGGCTAATATACCCGAATTCATAAAAATCTTTGAAGGTATGATCTAAGGTTGATAGATAGTGGAATTTGGTTATATGATTGAAATCAAAGTTCAAGTTCCTTATTATAAGTCTACATTCATACATGTTCTGAGTTATAAAAATTGTTACTTTTTATTGTTAGAGAACCTAAGGAAGGGTTTCCCTTAGAGTTTTGGTTTAGAGTGTGAAGTAAAACATCATTGGTTATTAGTAAAAGGATGAGATTGGTAAACGACCTAAAGGAAAAAGATAGTCTGATATACTTAAGGGTCCAAGTATTTAAAAATTTTGCAGGATGGTAAGAATTTGAGAAAAATGAGGGAATAAGACCTCCCGTATAAACCCTTTGGATGTAGTTGAAGTTTGTATTTATTTTTGCCTATGAGTTTAGATATGATTGTAAGATGTAAACTGGTTCGATACAGACTTACTAAGACTTTATCATCGAATTTTATAAAAATTGAGTTTTTCTTTGGATGAAAAATGGTGAGGTAAGAAATTTAGATTTTTACGTAAGGTTAGATAGCTCAAATTATGATAGATGACTTAACAATGATGCCTAAGGTGAGATATAATCCTACATAATTATTAAGAATTTAGAATTGGATTAATACTACTCTATTGATGGGACTACATAGAATGTTATGATGTGTTACATATGCATTTGATGGTGAATAGAGGTTATGAGCTTATAGTATACATAATATTTTGAGTGACCAAGAATTTTCCTAAGTGTTGGCATGATATATGATGGTTTGGAATGGTCTTTGAAACATGGTATGTGAAAGTGGTGTGGAGTTGACTTTGGGTGTGATTTAATAGTTTTATCTCGATGTACACGTATTATCAAATTTGAAATTACTGCTATCAACCTTTTTAGGACTCATATTTGTCATGAAATGCTTAAATCGAGAGAGATAACCATCGTTTGCGCATGAATTTGATAATAATACTTTAATATTAATGATGGTTTGGTAGTTAGGTAGATGATCACTGTGCTTATGATATTTTGTTAGTATTAAGAGTGTTGATTTCAGTAAATGTGGGGTTTGATAAACCAAGTATGTGTGCTATTATAATAGGGAATAAATTCGTGATTGTGAGTAGCTTAAAAATTAAAGAGATAGAGTTAGATGAATGGAAATGTTTTATATGGGAACTATGGAAGGAGTATCTAGAGTTATTCGATCTTGGTCATGTACAATCTGATGTGGCCACCTACTTCATTCTAGATGTGGTTTAGAGTATGATTCACTTTCAATGTCCGTGTGTGTTTTCGCTTCTATGGGTGAGTCTGTAGTAGTAGATGGATTGGTTGTACTGATTTTGTCATGTTGGCAGGGTGGCATTCTTGGTTAGACTTGTCCATTCTAGTTATGTAAGATGTGGTGTTGTTTGTGATAATTAAAGTGTGCTAGTGACTCAATACACACAACTTTGCTTATGAGAATTTATAGGAGAGCTACCATAAAAATTTGCAGTTGTTCGATAGACTTAAGATTTATCTTATCACCGGTATCATGTTTTGTCTATCTGTGATTCAATATGAGTACCACTGGGTCTAATTTTATCATTCATAAGATTTATCTACAATATCTACTAATCCAAGATTTCGACAAAGTGTTTAGAGATTTTGTATGCTTGGGTGTATCGCTCGATAGGTGGTTATTTGCACCATTTTCTTCTTTGTGTTAAATATGTTTGATTCTCCATTATAAGTATCTGATGTCTAAATATTAAATTTTATAACTTAAGATCATGGAAAGGTTATGCAGTGAGAAGGAAATATTGAAAAGATCTATGATGGTTTGTATATTACGAGTTTGTGGTGGTTAATTCAAGTTCATCTCTAATTATAGCCAATATTGATTTCGGATTTTATCATGGTTATGTCACAAAATATTTGTCCTATGTTAAGGTCTAGTGGGAGAATTCGTCAGTTGAACAGTCTACTTGGAAATGATTTTGTTGTTAATGGAGTTGCATACGACAAGAATTATCATTAGAATATTCAAATGACACCATTTAGGGCATTGTATGGGAGGAGGTGTAGATCTCCAATTGGTGACTTTGATACTTTTGATGTGAGACCTTGGTTACTAATATTTTGAAGAAATTGTTGAGAAAACTACCCTTTCTTATCCTCGCCTTCTTTTGATCGTTCGAGGAAGAACGATGGGTAAATTGGTATCTAATGTAACGACCCATTTGATCGTTTTGAATACTAAAACTCTTTATTTCATAAAATAATTTCCTATAGATTATAAATGGGTATTTTAGACTATTCATAACTACAATTATACAATTCATGGAGTAGTCTTAATAAGTTATTTAGTTGATGGGTATTTATTACATATTTTATTATTTTTTTTGTTGATTGAAAATGGGACAAATCTGAAATTTATCTAATATTATATACCACTTAGCCCATGTTAATTAAAATAAGTTACGGGTTTATCTCTTTAGTATATAATTAATTTAGAAAAGAATAATAAAAAGGGGAATAGAAAACTAACCTATGGGTAAGGCGAATACAGAAAGAAGAGACGAGCAATATTCAAATAAGCAAAATTTAATTGAATTTTACTTTATGTATTCAACTAATAGTTTCCAATGGTCAGCTATACTATTAAATTCAATTCTATAAGAAATTGATTAGGTTAGAAATTGGAATTGCCGCATACATTGACCACTGAATTAATTAGTTTGAATTTGGGGCTCACTGAGGGACAAGTGTTGCCTTGCGAAGATTACTGATGGTTTCTTATGATTGGTACATATGAGGATTAGCAAAGGTGTAGCTGAATATATATATATATATATATATATATATATAATATATATATATATATATATATATATATATATATATATATATATATATATATATTACGTGTATAAATAATTCATATTCCGTTAAGTGTATGCTAAGTTGAGGAATTGAAATTTACTCAGGTTTGAGGGAATTGATTATAAAATTCGATGAGTTGTTGGGTCTAGATTGGACATAAAATAATATGAGTGTTTATAGACCCATTAACTTACAAATTATGCATATATACCTGATAATATTGAAAAGGTTCGGAAGCATTGAGGAAAGAAAAAGTATTGGAGAAGTAGCTTGCTTGACTTCGATTCTTCGTGTAAGTAGGTTATCGTTTATTCTATTTGATAGATAACTTGTAATTGTGATTTATATTCATGGAATGATACTGTGAAGTTCTCTATCTACTTGATTATGTGATTTTGTGGCTTGATTGTGTGGTTTGTGAATGGTCTAAAATCCTAAGACCGTAGAATTTATAATCTTGAACCCTCTTTATCGAAGTGATGTCTTGAATAAAAAAGACTTGATGAAATATTATCAATGAATTGAGAAGTGGTGATAATAAATGATAAATTAATGGTATTATTGTATCGTAGTGTCACGTTCTGACACGATATTTTTGGATCGCATTGTCACGTTGCGACACGGTATTATTAGATCGGAGTGTCACGTTCCGACACAGTATTCTTGGATCGGAGTGTCACGTTCCAACATGATATACTTAGATCGGATTGTCACATTTTTACACGGTATAATTGGATAAGAGTGTCACATTTTGATGTGATAATGTTAAAGAAAAAACATATTGAATTAACGGAATGTACTGAATCTCAGAGAATTCAATTCCTCAAATAGTTTAGTTGGAGGCATGAGTCCTCATGGATGATCTTGATAATATTGACTAATTACATGCTTACTTTTTTGTTGTTGACACTGATTCATGTTGTTTGTTGTTTATAACCGGTTAAGTGCTATAGTTGAGTTCATACCATTTTTCATTGTATATTAGTTTCTTTTTTCGGTTGGCCGATGATACCAACTCAGTACATTATGCCCCGTACTGAGCACTACTTGTGTTTTTCTTTGTCTTCTTTTTATGGAGTGCAACGAGTGTACCAATGACTTCAAATCTCCCTCAGCTCTAGCCAGTCTCTAGCATATCAGGTTCCAGGTGAGCAATTCATTGAAGCTTGTGTTGGATTCTATCGGTCATGACATGATGTTCTATATTTTTGGACACATACCATTCTACTCTTTTATTTTGGTGCATTTGATATTCTTAGACTTTAGTATTTGAAGATTAGATGTCCTTGATGTGATGACTTTCATGTTTTGGCAAAAGATACATTAATAAGTTTTGGAGCTTCCGTATTATTGTTATTATTCATAGTTGAATTATTGGTATATGTTGGGGTTTGGATTTCTTGGTTTGTGCACCTAGGAGGTAAAGTGTGGTGTAACTCACGACTCATTTTGGGTCGTGACATTGGTGAATTTGTGTTGGAATTAAGTTAAAACTAAACTAAGTAGACAAAAAGTTTTTGAATTCTTCAAATAAGTTAAATTATATAATATGGTTTAGTTGGGGAATATAGTGTTGAAAATAAGTTAAAACTAAAGTAATTCGATTTAAGTTGTTAAGTTCTTCAAATAAGTTAAAATATGTAATAAGGTTTAGTTGGTGACTATATTGTTGGAATTAAGTTAAAACTAAACAAATTAGAACTAAAAAGTTGTTAAGTTCTTCAAATAAGTTAAAATATGTAATGTGATTTACTTGGTGAATAAATTGTTGGTATTAAGTTAAAACTAAAAGAATTAGACTTATAAAGTTGTTAAATTCTTCAAATAATTTAAAATATTTAATGTGATTTAGTTGGTGAATTTAGTGTTGGAATTAAGTTAAAATAAAATAAATTAGACTTAAAAAGATGTTAAGTTCTTCAAATAAGTAAAAATATGTAATGTGATTTAGTTGGGGAATAAAGTTTTGGAATTAAGTTGAAATTAAATTAATTAAACTTATAAAGTTAATAAATTCTTCAAGCAAGTTAAAATATGTAATGTGATTTAGTTGGTAAATATAGTGTTAAAATTACGTTAAAAATAAATAAATTAGACTTATAGAGTTGTTAAGTTCTTCAAATATGTTAAAATATGTAATATGATTTAGTTGGTGAATATAGTGTTGGAATTAAGTTAAAACTAAACTAATTATACTTAAAAGGGAAAACGCACAAGTACCCCCTCAACCTATGCCCGAAATTTCAGAGACACACTTATACTATACTAAGGTCCTATTACCCCCTGAACTTATTTTATAAGTAATTTTCTACCCCTTTTTAGCCTACGTGGCACTAGTTTGAAAAAAAAAGTCAACCATCGTTGGGCCCACAAGATAGTGCCACGTAGGCTAAAAAGGGGTAAAAAATTATTAATAAAATAAGTTCAGGGGGTAATAGGACCTTAGTATAGTATAAGTGTGTCTTTGAGATTTCGGGCATAGGTTGAGGGGGTACTTGGGCATTATCCCTACTTAAAAAGTTGTTAAGTTGTTTTCAAAAGTTAAATTATATAATGTGGTTTAGTTGGTGAATGTAGCGTTGGAATTAAGTTAAAATTAAACTAATTAAACTTAGAAAGTTGTTAAGTTCTTCAAATAAGTTAAAATATGTAATGTGGTTTAGTTGGTGAATATAGTGTTCGAATTAAGTTTAAACTAAACAAATTTGACTTAAAAAGTTGTTAAGTTCTTCAAATAAGTTAAAATATGTAATGTGTTTTGGTTGGTGAATATAATGTTGAAATTAAGTTAAAACTAACTAATTAGAATTAGAAAGTTGTTAAGTTGTGTTTCTAAGTTAAATTATATAATGTTATTTAGTTGGTGAATATAGTGTTGGTATTAAGTGAAAACTAAACAATTAGAGTTTAAAAGTTGTTAAGTTCTTCAAATAAGTTAAAAATTTTGTAATGTGGTTTAGTTGGTGAATATAATGTTGGAATATACATAAAACTAATTAGACTTAAAAAGTTGTTAAGTTCTTCAAATAAGATAAAATATAATGTGGTTTAGTTGGTGAATATAGTGTTGAACTAAGTTAAAACTAAACTAATTAGACTTGGAGAGTTGTTAAGTTTTTTGATAAGTTAAATTATTAATGTGGTATAGTTGGTGAATATAGTGTTGTTATTAAATTAAAACTAAACAAATTAGACTTTAAAAGTTGTTAAATTCTACAAATAAGTTAAAATATGCGTTGTGATATAATTGGTGAATATACTGTTGGAATTAAGTTAACACTAAACAAATTAGTATTTAAAAGTTGTTATGTTCTTCAAATAACTTAAAATATTTAATGTGATTTAGTTGGTGAATATAGTGTCGGAATTAAGTTAAAACTAAACTAATAAGACTTAAAAATTTGTTAAGTTCTTCAAAGAAGTTAAAATAGTTAATGTGATTTAGTTGGTGAATATAGTGTTGAAATTAAGATAAAACTTAAAAAAATAGACTTTAAAAGTTGTTAAGCTCTTCAAATAAGTTAAGATATGTGATGTGATTTAGTTGGTGAATATAATGTTGGAGTTAACTTAAAAACTAAACTAATTACATTTAAAATGTTGTTAAGTTCTTCAAATACGTTAAAATATATAATGTGGTTTGGTTGGTGAGTATAGTGTTGGAATTAAGTTAAAACATAAATAAATTTAACTTAAAAGGTTGTTAATTTCTTCAAATAAATCAAAATACATGATATGATTTAGTTGGTGAATATAGTGTTGGAATTAAAATTATTATTATTATTTGTATAGATAGATCCTGATCATAGTTTGATGTATAATAGATACAATCCTTGTCGCGCGGGTTTGATCCCAAAATTTGCAGATGGTGTCACTAGATTTACAAATAATGCAAAGACACTTGATGATATTTGAACTTAAAGATTTATTAGGTGTCCGTGTTTTGATTGTGAAAATGTGAGATATCATACAACAGAGACTGTTGTTATGCATCTTATGATGAATGGATTGAAACTAGGTATACAGTTTGGACTTGTCACGGTGAGGTTTAAGTTACACTATGTTTGATAACTTTGTTGTCGGTGACAGTAGTAGATCTGCATAACGTAATTATTTTTAAGGTTCTAGAATGTCAAATTGTGAACAGATGCACAAGAAGGAAGAATACGCAGAAAGCAAAAACTGATATAGAGGCAACACGCTTAAAATAAAATGGATTTTTTTGGACTGTTATTTTGTACTCTTGGCTGCAGATTTTATAGGTGGAAAGACATAACAATAGTAAGCAAGAAAGTAGGAACCACTAGCTAATATTACTCCTAATAGATAGGAACCAAATCCATGATAAAGTACTCTCCTAACGACTAGGACAAAGCTGGAAAATAGGACTTTATTTACTAACATTCTCCCTTAAACTGAAAGCTCACAGGCTTCAGGTTAATGTTAGCTACTTGAACTCTTCCATTATGTCAATACCCATCAACCTCCTCAACTTTTGGAAAGGAACAAATCTGAGAGGTTTGGTAAAAATGTTCGCCAACTGATCTTCACTTCGGCAATACTGCAGCTCTACCGTTCATTCATTATTGAGGTCTCGCAGGAAATAATACCTCACATCAATGTGCTTGCTTCTTCCATGGTTCACAGGATTCTGACAACTTTATGGCAGAATTGTTGTCGCAAAATATTATAGTGCCTCTTCCCATTTTGAACTGAAGCTCTTCGAGGATTCTCCTAAGCCAAACAGCTTGACAGCACAAGCTGTAGCAGCAATAAATTCTGCTTCTGTACTTGATAATGTGACAATTGTTTGCTTTTTGGAGGACCATGAAACAGCCCCCTGTGCCTAGCAGAAAGACATAACTGAAGTGCTCTTTCTATCGTCTTGATCTCCTGCATAATCGCTGTCAGTAAAGCCAGTCAAATCTGACTTTTCTCCCTTTTTGTAGAAAATTCCAAATCCTTGGTTCCTTGTAGGTATCGAAGAATTCTCTTCGCAGCTAAAAGATGCATTTCAGTTGGGCACTCCATATATCCACTTACAAGACTGACAGCATACATGATGTCTGGTCTTGTAGCCGTTAGATACATTAAAACCCACAATTTGCTCGTAAAACGTGTTATCCACCTTCTTTCCGCTCCCAACTTTGTTTAGTTTCAAGCCAAACTCAACTGGAATGTTGGTTGGATTGCAATTCTGCATCTTAAACCTAATTAAAATTTCTCGCACATACTTCTTTTGAGAAACAAATATCCCATCATCAGATTGCACCACTTCCAAACCAAGAAAATAATGCATTTTACCAAGATCAGATCTCGAATTCATTCATCTACACTTTTGAATTCAGCAAACATGATACTACTATTCCCCGTGAATATGAGATCGTCAACATATAAGCACACAATGAGCATTTTCCCATTCTCCCCAATTTTCACAAAAAGTGTATGCTCATATGGACACTTTTGAAAACCCATTTTTTGAAAATAAGTCTCAATGCGACTATACCAAGCTCGCGGGGCTTGCTTTAGTCCATAAAGAGCTTTATTTAATCGATAAACCTTATGCTCATTTCCAATCTTAATATAACCAGGGGGTTGTTCGATAAATACCTCTTCCTCCAAGTATCCATGTAGGAAAGCTGATTTGACATCCAACTGGAAGATCGGCCACGAATTTTGAGCTGCCAAGGCAAGTAGCATTCTGATAGTGTCATGCCTTGCAACTGGAGCAAAAACTTCAGTATAGTCCACACCATACTCCTGCTTGTATCCCTTGGCAACCAATCGCGCCTTATACTTGTAAATTCACCATTTTCTTTCAATTTCGTCTTATAGACCCACTTGACACCAATAATTTTGTGCTTCTCAGGAAGATCAATAAGCTCCCAAGTATCATTCCTTTCAATAGCTTCAATTTCAGCATCCATCGCCTTTCTCCATTTTTCTTCTCTAACAGCACTCTCAAACATTATGGGTCACAGTCTGCAAACAATGCAAATGATTGACTGCATCATCTTTAGCATTAATTCCGGTTACCTTATAGTCCACCATCCACGCAGGCTTTCTGCGAGCACGACGAAGAGACTGAGCTGCTGCATCAGTTTCTTCTAAAGCTGCTGGTACAGTTTCAGCAGTTGGTGAAATTTCAGCAATAGCTGGTAGAATTTCAGCAGCTGTGGGAGCTGAATTCTCTGCACTTTCGAGCATCGCAGCAGTTTCATCTGCTCCCGTATCAAACACGATTGGAGTAGACTGCTGCATACTCCAGTTCCAAGTGTTTTCTTCATCAAAAATGACATCTCTACTGATTACAATCTTCTTTGTCAGTGGATTAAGCAATTTATATGCCTTGGATGCTTCACTTACAGCGAGAAAGATACACTTTTCACTTTTGTCATCAAGCTTCTTCCTCTTCTCGTCTGGAACATGTGCATAAGCAATGCAACCAAAAATTTGGAAGTGATTGACTGTTGGTTTTCTTCCACTCCAAGCCTCCTCTGGAGTCATGTTTGAACTGCAAATGTTGGACTTCTATTCAATACATGAATGCTCCAATTTATCGCTTCCGGCCAGAAAGTCTTCTCCATTCTTCCTCTTGCTAGCAAACTCCGCACCATATTGAGAATGGTTCTATTCTTCCTCTCCGATACACCATTTTTTGTTGTGGTGTATAAGCAGTGGTGAGCTCTCTTCGAATTCCATTAGATTCACAAAAATCTTCAAAGACTTTTGAGCAATACTCGCCACCACGATCAGTTCGAAGAGTCTTTATGGCCCTTCCAGTTTCATTTTCTACTTGAGTTTTGAAGCTTTTAAAGGCTCCAAAAGCTTCTGATTTTTCCTGTAAAAAATAAACCAACGTCTTTCGAGAATAGTCATCCGTAAAGGTAATAAAATACCTTTTACCTCCATTAGAAACCGGTTTAATTGGGCCACAAATATCTGAATGCTCCAGCTCCAAAATACCCTTTGCTCTCCATGACTTTCCTTTTGGAAATTGAGAACGATGTTGTTTGCCAACAACACATTCTTCACAAACTTGGGAAGGGATGATAATTTCGGGAAGACCTATCACCATATTTTTCTGTTGGAGAGTTTTTAATCCACCAAAGCCCAAATGACCATATCTAAAATGCCACAACCATGAAGGATCTTTTACTTCCGTCTTTAAACAAGATTGAATACTCTCAATATTCAAGGCAAATAACCTCTTAGAATTCATTTTCACAGCGGCAATAGCTCCTCTAGTAGGACTATAAATCTCACAAACACCTTTCCAATGAGAATAAAATACCCCTTTTCTTGCAATTGTCCAACACTCAATAAGTTGCTTTTTAATGCAGGAACATAAAGCACATTTGATATTACTTCTTCAAAACCATTCTTGGCTTTAATTTTAATATCCCCCTTTCCCATTGCATCCACAGTAGAACAATCACCAAAACTAACTTTAGACGAAAGCCTTCATTTAAATAAGAAAAGCAAGACTTACTCCCACTCATGTGATTACTGCAGCCTGTGTCCAAATACCAAACGTCCTCCACGAGTTTTCTTCTGCTTGTATTGCCATCAACAAGGTCTCGGTTTCGTTGCTTTCAACAAAATTTGACCTCTCATCCTTGTCACTAGGCAGCCTAGTATAGCAATCGGACTGATAATGACCAAATTTATGACATCGATAGCATTCTACCTTTGATTTGTCAAAATTCTTTCCCCTGCCTTTGCCGTCATCATTGGCTCTAAAATTTCTGCTGCTATATTTGTTGCCTCCGTCTCTATTTCCTCGATCTCCTCTCCCTCTTCCTCTACCTCTACCTCTACCCTTTCCTCTAGTATTGGAAGAAATAAAAGTAGATGCCTTCAAGGCCTGCTCCTCAGAAGTTGAACTGCGGTTCATCTTCTGTTCATGCACCAATAGGGAGCTTTGCAGTTCGTCCAGCGACAACTCATCTATATCTTTTGACTCCTCAATGGAGCAAACGACATAGTCATACTTTGGCGTCAAAGAGCGCAATATTTTCTCAACAATTGTGACATCATTCATCTTCTCTCCATGGAATCGCATTTTGTTGCTGATCTCCATTGTTCTAGCACAGTAACTCATTAGACTCTCCTTCCTTCATTTGCAAAGTCTCAAAATCTCTTCTCAAGGCTTGAAGCTGTGCACGCTTCACTCTGGCAGTTCCCTGATATTTTTTCTTCATGGAGTCCAAAATATCCTTAGAAGTTTCTTTGCAAAGAATAGTTTCTAGGATGGGACGATCGATAGCCTGAAAGAGATAATTCTTCGCCTTTAGATCTTTCAACTTTTTCGCTTCCAATTCTGCCTTTTGAGCATTCGTCAAAATTTCGCCTTCCGCCGGAGTGTTAACGCCGTCCTCCACAATGGCCAAAACTCCTTTGACCGTAAGAAGAAATTCTCCATCAGCATGCTCCAATGGTCGTAGTGACCATCAAAGCGAGGAATTGCTGCTTGTACAAAGTTACTATCTGATGCCATGAGTGGAACAGAAAAGAGAAGAGAGGTTTAGCTGCTGCTATATTTTTTTTTTTATTATTTTTTTTCGCTCCAGGATCTCACACTTGCTCTGATACCACTGTGAACAGATGCACAAGAAGGAAGAATACGCAGAAAGCAAAAACTGATATAGAGGCAACACGCTTAAAATAAAATGGATTTTTTTGGACTGTTATTTTGTACTCTTGGCTGCAGATTTTATAGGTGGAAAGACATAACAATAGTAAGCAAGAAAGTAGGAACCACTAGCTAATATTACTCCTAATAGATAGGAAACAAATCCATGATAAACTATTCTCCTAAAGACTAGGACAAAGCTGGAAAACAGGACTTTATTTGCTAACACAAATAAGATTGGCGATGCTTTTGGGATGCATTCTGATTTTGAATTTGGGGAAAATGTAGAAGAAGCTCCCAATGAAGAAGCAAACATCTTTTATTAACAGTTGTGTGATTGTAGTAGTACTTTGGTCAACGGGAGTCAACATTCTAAATTGTGTGTTAAAGTTAGATTATTGAGTATCAAATTTGACAATAATATTTCTCAAGGAACAATGGACTCTATGAAAAATCTTATGAAGGAATTAGTGGATCCCAATGTACTATTCATGATTCTTACTATAAAAGCAAATGCATTGGTGTCTAAGTTAGCATTGTCCTCGATCAGAATTGATTGTTGTGAAAAAAGGTTGTATCTTATACTATAAGGAGGATGTCGATTTAGAGTCTTGTATGTTTTGTATTCGACCTCGCAATAAGACTTGTTCTACCAAAAAGAAACTTGCTATTAAGGCGCTGCATTATTTACCTCTTATACAAAGATTGAAGAGGTTGAATGCATCAAATAGCTCTCCTCCTCATATGACATGTCACCATGAATAAAGAAGGCCACCTGGTTTCATGTGTCATCCATCTGATAGAGAGGCTTAGAAATATTTTGATAAACTTATCCAGATTTTTCCGCTGAACCAAGGAATGTTAGGTTAGGTTTGTGTGTGGATGGTTTCACCCCTTTTCCAGTTGGGGCTGCACCATATTCTTGTTGGCTTGTGTTTATTATGCTGTATAATCTTCAATCTAATATGTGTATGACAAGTCCATGTATATTTCTGAATTGTGTCATTCCTGGTCTGAGAAATTCAAAAAGCAAAATTGGTGTGTACTCACAACCTTTGATTGATGAATTGAAATTGTTGTGCTTTGAGGGCGTAGAAACATGGGACATTTCTCGTAAATAAATTTTTAACGTGCGTACTACTTTAATGTGGACTATTAATGATTTTTGTGCCTATGGAATGATATCTGGATGGATGAAAGCAGGAAACTTAACATGTCCCTACTGTATGGAAGATACTAAATCATTCACATTAAAATATGGCCTGAAAAATTCATGGTTTGGTTGTCACCGTCGATTCTTGCCACCTGATCATGAGTTTAGGAGTAACAAAAATGCATTTAAAAAGAAAAAAACTGAACAAGATGGTCCACTCCCAATATTAACGGGTGATAATATTTGGGAAAGAGTTCAAAATTTTCCAAAGGTAACTGAGGAACCACAATACAAATTTGATGGGTATGGTGTTGCACATAATTGAACTAAATAGAGTATATTATGGGAGTTGCCTTATTGGAAGGATAATTTTCTTAGACATAATCTTGATATCATGCATATTGAGAAGAATTATTTTGAAAATCTTTTCAACGCTATAATGGAGGTGACTGGCAAGACAAAAGATAATGTCAAGGCTAGAATTGATTTATCAGAACATTGTAGACGATCAGAGTTGCATTTACAAGATTCTGCCAACAACAAGTTATTTAATCCCAAGGCTAGTTATTCATTCACAATAGAACAGAAGAGAAAAATTTGTGAGTAGGTGGAAAGTATAAAATGCCAGGTGATATATATCAAATTTGAGAAAGACAGTTAACATGGATCGTGGAATATTACATGGAATGAAAAGTCACGACTCTCATGTTTTTCATGGAGCAATTACTTCCAATTGCTTTTTGTGGATTGCCTGAAAACATATGGAAACTGATGGTGAAGATCAGTTTGTTCTTCAAAGACTTGTGTTCCATCACATTGAGAACAGAGAATCTGGTTCCAATGGAAGAAAATATTGTTGTCATCAGTTTTTAAGTTGGAGAAGATTGTTCCACCTGGGTTCTTTGATATGATGGAACATCTTTCCATTCACCTTGTTCATGAAGCCCTACTTGGTGGTCCAAATCAATATAGGTGGATGTATCCTTTTGATAGGTAAGAAACTATAACATTTATTCTTATTTCATAAATTTTTCATATATTTGTTGAAGTTATACATCTAATATAAAAATTTACTGGAGCATTGGCAAGTCTAAAAGAGGTGTTAAAAATAAACATAGGGTGGACGGTTTTATAGTTCAAGTATATTTAGATAAACAAAGTTCTCACTTTTTTTCTTACTACTTTGATGATTATGTGTCGTGTTTGAGTAATAGACCTAATCAACATGATGATACTGAGAATGATCATGTAGTACAATCATTATCAATCTTCAACCAATCGGTTAAGGGTACAAAAGAGTATACATTGCACAAACTTACGAAAAGGAGAAAAAATCTGCAGAGTTTCATGTCTTTATGAATTTTTCTTAGAGTAAGAAAATTAACTATGTAAACAACATATATTCAACTACAATTTTATCAAGGAAACTAACTGTATTTTGAATGTGATTCTACAGTTATTTTGTGAGCCAATATGGTCATGATCAAGTGTTTCCATCATTTATAACGTGGTATACTGAGGTAGGGCTCATGCTTGTCTGCAGCAGGACTTGTTGAATTGGGTAAGTGTTGCAATATATTCACCTATTAACATATTAGTTTACTCATCTTTCTACTAACATTGCCTTTAATTAACTAACCATATATAGATCTACAATTCATAAAATGCCACCACATTTGATGAATTTTTCAAGGATACTTCTTTGGGATTGATTACAGTTCATACAATGTCCCAATATATCGTTAATGGTTTCAAATTTTCCATAGATAAATATCAAAGAATAAGAAAACCAATAATAGTGGTTTTTGGGTTAAAGGTGATGATGGAGATCAAAACGAGAATTTTGACATCCTACAGGAGATTCTAGAGTTGGAGTATTCGGGTTGATTGGTGGGTTGTAATGCATATCAAAATAAAATATCAAGTGTTCCTAAAGTGGTGGATGATTATGAGGAAACTTTTGAAGAAGATGAATGGATAGATGAGGAGGAAACTTCTGAAGGTGATGCAAGTGAATGAATAGATGATGAAGAAACATCCGAAGAGGATGAATAACAATTTTTATATTTACTTGGTGGATTTTTATCTATTCATATTTTAGTATACTTTTTATTTTAATAGTTTTAATATTTGTTCGACATTATGAAAGGCTATTTGGATTAAGCCTTAAGTTATGATAACTTTGTTTGGTATATTTGTTTGACATTACATTGTGACATTATTTTGAACTATTCTTTTTTAATATTTATAGTTAATTGATATAGATGGTAGATAAATACAAGGGTAAATAAAAAATGTCAGCTAATACAAAAAAAATAAAAATTTAAGGCCAATGCTATGAGAGGGTCCACTGCGGTCGTGATATCTGATGAGCCCTCGAGAGTTAATATTTCAAAACGAGCCTCAATTTTAGTTACTCACTCGGAAAACCAGGCACATAATGCATTTACTCATGTGGCTCTGCAATCTTGTTATACTATATCCATAACTACTGTGGTACCTAGATCAGGTTACCAACATTACAGGGATATTCACATCTTGGTTGTGAGTCTACCATAGCATCAACTAGTGTTAGTCAGTGCAATACTTTGAATACAAATAATGGATCAGTTGGACTTTCCAATCATCATCTTGAATCCAATGGCTCAGAGCTTATTACTCCCACCACCCATCACTCAGATGCACGTTGTCCTCAGCCAGGCGATAGAGAAAATTTTCAGAGACTTGTCATCGAGCCATTAGGATACAAGTATGATTTAATTATGTTTCATCTTTCAATTGTCTATTTATATTTTAATCAATGAATTTATTATTTTTTGTTTACCATTCTTTTTCAATGAACTCATATTTCAGCTTACGTCCGGATGTAGGTATGCAAAGATTATTTGAAAGTTCATCAGTACTCACTATAATGGTGTGTATCCGACTTGGAGTTCGATTCCAATTAACAACAGGGGGCATATGTTCAATGAATTTAAGGTAAGAATGTGTATCAATTAAATTCTCGTCATATACATTTATATTCGCTTTTCATTTTAACAACAAATATTTAGTTATTTTTCATTATAGAAATATTAGGTAATCGGCTCCCGAAAATGAGGAAGAAGTTCAAGCGAACTTCAGGGTGAAAGCTTTAGAGTTGCTTTCTAGCACATTTAGTGAATGTTGAAAAAAAATACAATTTCTAAGTTTACGGTACCAGGTCGATGTGATCTGATAGTTGATCATTGGGAAACTGATGAAGAGTTTAAAAAGAGGAGTGAGATTGGGAAGATGGCTAGCACATCAAAAATGGAGGCTATTTGCACACTGGTGGAGCTATTAGCCTAGTTAATAGGAAGGGAAGAATGGTATAGTAACTAGGAAGGAAAGAATGGTATACTTTATTAATTTTGTAAAATATTTTTTTTCTTTTTTGACAAGTAGATTTTGGAGATTAAATTCTATTTATAATATTTGCAGGAAAAAGAGTTGGGTAGGCCTGTAGTTGTAGAACAAATTTAAAGGTTACTCATGTCAAGAAGAGTACGAACCCTAGAGAAAAAGAAAGATGGATTGAGACATGTGCTCAAGAGACATATGTAAGAAATCTATTCAAGCTAATCTTTTTTTTCTTTTTCCTGTATACATTACACTAGGTAAATTACCCGTTCTTCTCACAGGATTGAACTATATTATTAATCTTACATTGATTATTCAGTAGTACTCAAATTTTTTATATATACACTACATTGTCAAGATCATTTTATCTTAAGGCAATCGAAAATTTTAATAGTGCTATATTTTATTTTAATTTTGATTTTCTTATACAAAAATTATGAGTCATAGAGATATTTAATAAGATAGAATTCTATGACATGACCATGGAAATAGTTGGTCAGAAGTAATGAAATTTTCTAAATTCCAAGAACTTATAAAGTACAACGTTAAAGAAGACACAAAAAAGCCTCGAACAACACTCCCAAGTATAGTGGAACATCACAGTCATAAAAGAACATAATTAACTAATTCAAATGGAGGACCTTCGGCTCCTTTCATATGACCCTAAAATTGTTAGTATCATAAATATTTTTCCTCATTGTCTCATAATAGTTATTACTATTGCTTCAATTTATATCACCAACCCATCTTATTTGGAATTGAACCATAGTTATTGTTATGGTTATATTATGTAGTTAAAAGAATTAATGTAAGTATCAACCAACCAGTAGGCGACATCATTCATAACTGGATATTCTTAACCAAAATTTTCACACATAACTTATTGAAATCCCGGAGAATAATTTTCTGAGTGCTTGACTCACAAATATCCAAAAATAATTATAAAGACAACCTTACTTTCCTAATAAACAAGAAGAAAAACTTATGTTGATTTACATATTTTTAAAAAGATAGTCTGTCGGTTTGTATCCAAGTTTACAGTTCACAAATTTTTAATTGAAAGAGGCCAAAAGAAAAAGTTATTACTTCTTTATCAAAACAATAAAAAAAGCCTTTATCAAAAGAAAGAGTTATCACTACGGCAAACAATAATTATCAATGTTACTAGAAAAAATCCATAGCAACATTGAATCTGATTAAAGACAATTAATTAATGTAGACAAAGGCTCTAGCGCTTTTTTTACTGTACATATTCATTGCCGATAAAAATATTATTGTTACATTATATTTTGGACATTTGTTAGTTTGAATAAAATTTGATCTCTTATGTTTGACAAAAAAGAAGAGATGAAGAAATATGACAAATTAGTAAACTTGCGATAGAAGAAGTGAACTAATTGTGTCTATACTAATATTTTAGTAAGGGTGCAATGACATATAAAAAGTTTGTACCTAAGAATGAGAAATAATAATAATATACTAACTGTGGTAAAGAAGAGAGAATTTTTTTTGATTCTTTTAACAAACTTCAACACCTGTTACGAATTAGTTATCACACATTTTGTGCTATCAAACATTGCACAAGCCACAAGAATTTTTTCCAAAAAGTATACAAATAAAACTATAGACAGAGACAAAATAGAAGATAAATTTTCAATCACCCTCATTGAAATTTTTAATTGAGTTCAAAAAAAATCACCAAAATAGAAAGAAATAAATTTCAATAGATACTTGAATTACTTTGACTTATAGTAAAAGATTAAGCTTCATTAGATAGGAGGAAGAAAACGTTGAGGAATGAAACACACTTCATAAGAAACTTAATTAATGTATTTAGATTTCACTCCCCTATAGCAAAAAACAAAACTAAAAATAATTGAGTCACAAAAAAAAGTTTTGTTATTAAAGAACCAAATATAATGAATTGAACCATTTTAGCAGCTTTATGATTTCTAGACTAAGAGGTGCAAGAGTAGTAATGTCACATTGTGATTAAAACCATTTTTCTTTGTTTAAATGAAGAAACCTGTAGGAATTTTTGAACATAGTTTTAAAAAGTTCACAAAAATAGTAAAATAGCTATATGAATTACTATGACTTATAGTAAGGATTAATCTCCATGAAGTAGGAGGAAAGAAATTTTAAGGAATGAAACAAACTTCATAAAAAGCATAACTAATATATTTGAATACGACTACCCTATAACAAAAAGAATAAACCTACAAATAATAGTTGCAGTAAATCCCTCTATTTATATTAAACAAATTATAGGTCACAACTCTTGGTAAATGTTACAACCCTTCGGAAAGGTATTGTGGTTCATCATCCTCTAGCTTCGATGGCGGGGATAAAGAGACAATATCTACAATGGAGGGTAAGATAGATTTTCTCAATGCCGAGCTTGATGCATTTGTAGCGGACAGAGACAAGAAGAGGTAATAAAAAGAGAGGAAGAGAGACGAGGAGATCGCGGCATCAAAGGAAGCGGAGAACAAGAGGTATCCAACGCTTTAGGCCCAACTAACTTTTCTTTTTGAATTAGGAAATACTCTTCCTCCATGTACGGCAAGTGGTGATGGATCTGATCAGGATGGTGATGAGAATGATAAGTTTGATAAGGAGAGTGAGGGTGATGAGGAGTAGTTGTATCAGTTTGACATTTTAGTTTTCTATATTTTTTGAATTGTTTGATCATATTTTAGTTTATGTTGAAGTTGGATGAAAATTATTTTGAAATAGTTTAATGTATATATATTGAAAATATTGTGTTGTTTTGGTTGGATGAAGTTTATTTTAAAATATCTCATTTGGAATTCTTTGGGTTGGATGAACTTTATTTTGAAATATTTTATTTGAAATTCTTTGGATTGTTTTGATATAAATATGTAGGTGGGATACTAAAACTGCAGCTCAATGATGCCAGTTTTGTAGCAGAAATAAAGACCTTGGGAGGTCAGAATATCTAAAATAAGAAATAAGATACCGACCTTCGGAGGTTGGATTCTCAAAAATAAGAAATTGAAATACCGACCTCCGAAGGTCGTAATCAAAAAAATAAGAAATAAAATACCGGCCTCCGGATGTCGGAATCTCAAAAATAAGAAATAAAAATACCGACCTCGAAGGTCGAAACCTCAAAAATAAGAAATAAAAACACCGACCTCCAGAAGGTCAGAATCTAAAAAATAAGAAATAAAAATATCGACTTTTGGAGTTCTCAATCTCAAAAAGAAGAAATAAAAATACCGACCTAAATTTGAGAATCAAATATTCTGACTTCCTGAAGACGAAAATAATAAAAACAAAAAATACACAAATATATAAAAGTGACCTCCGGAAGTCGAAAATAAAATAATGAATTTTACCGACTTAAATTGAAATTGACCTCGAGAGGTCAGTAACTACCGACTTCAAGAGGTCACAATTGAATAGCGACCAAGATTTTTTCGACCTTAGATGGAAAGTCGGTTTTTGATTGGTATTTCAAGAAATATCGACGTCTGGAGGTCGGTATTTTTAAGTCAGTATTCATTGTTTTTTTAGTAGTGCTCTCTCTATTTCAATGGCTATTGATATTGTGATTTCAAGATTTTTCAGTGAAGTTAGACAAACTCTCCCTCTTTTTATTGCATCTTAGGTTAATTAGTGTTTTATGTTGGAGAATTTGAATTTTCGATGTTTCTTGATTGTAATTTCATTATGCAATTTATATTATTTTGCTTCAGTGGTTTCTGATATTCAAGAAGTTACAAAGTTTTTGTGATTTTTTTACAAAGATTCTACAATGTTTTTTCTTTTGTTTTGACAGTTGTTTGATGGATGTTTTGGTCACTACTTTTGTTATGGTATGGAGTACCAGAGCGGGTTTGCAACTTTGTGGAGGCCCCATCTGTTCCAATATAATAGTAGCTCTTTGAGGGATTCGGGGATGCACGGTTTCACTTATCAATGTTGTTCATCTTGTATTCCAAACATACTTAGAACAAAACTTTGAACATCTTTGTAAGACAACAAAGTTTAAGAACATTTTCACCAATAGAAAATAAAACTAGTAGCGAAACTAGAATCAGAAACAAATTTTAAAAAAATTACGAAATATTTTTCTTAAACAAGAATTGTTGTTAATATGTGTTTAAAGAATCTTACTGATTCAAACAAACGTTGCAGAAACACGAAGTTACCAAGTTTAATGAACCAGTGAAGAACAAAAGAATAGACGAACTGAAATTAATTCACAAATCTAAAATTTGTAAAACACGTACTAGAATCTGGAAAAAATTTAATAGGAAAAAGATCAAGTCCACTGAACTCACAGTGTCCTCTTAAGGAAATTATTCCCCTCTAGTATCCGTGGTTTGATTTGTAATATGACCTCCCAAGGTAAAATGATCTCAATCACCAGAGTATAGATACCAAAACTCCGGTGTCAGCGAACCACTCAACGGTAGTAAAGTACAGTTAGAATACTAGATTTAGTTGTTGAAGAAGAAGTCCATGAATTCTATATTAAAATGAGAGGAAATACCTCAATTTATACAAAACAAAAGGTAGTGCAAAAAGGTTATTTAAAGAAAACAAAGGTTAGTGACAAAAGGTTCTTATTCTGCCTTACCGGAAAGGTCACAAACCTTTGGAAAAGTCACAATCTTTCAGAAAGGTCGTCACCTTCATAAAAGTCACAACTTTCCATAAAATTCGCAACTTTTCATAAAAGTCACAACTTTTCATAAAAGTCGCAACTTTTCATTTTTCATTCACACCTTTTTAAAATCCAACATTCAACAGCAAGAAACAAGACGTCTTCAGCTAGACTACACATATATTGGGAGAGGGAGTCCAAGTAATGATCTCACTGCATATGGACTAAACTTGTGCAAGTTTATCTACTCTTTTCATCTTTTGGCGATGTAGTTTCTAGTTTCATGTTTTTCTGGTTTAATTGGTTATTTGGGAACTCCAACTGTGCTTAAGAGGTTGATGGTATTATTTTATTTTTCCGAAAATATGTGAAGATTAATAATCAGCATGTTACTATGCTCTATAGTTAAGTAGCTACAGTGGCTTGCTCATAGAAGTTGGAATTCAGCTATATTGTTTGACTTATTCTTTTCTGTGATGAGCAAACGAAATTTTTCAATGATGGAAGTTAGGTTTCTTTTTTACTAGTACACTGTTGTTTGGGATTGTGGTTCAACTTATCATTTAATCGAAGTGCTTTTACACTCAAACCTCTATGACCAAATGTATTTTTATGCTCAAACACATCACATTCCCATATAGTTCCTCAGTGAAACGAGGTGTTGTCAAGTCGGCCTCTGATTTCAAAGCATCATATTTATAAATCATCATCTTTACATAGTTTTTGTGATTCGTGCGATTTTTGGCTGCACAACACTCTTTGTCCAGAAATATTATCAATCAATCACATCATTTGTCATATAGCGGAAGTAGCGGTTCCTCAAACTTCAATATTATCAACGTTCCGAAAAGTCGTTACTCTTTTTGAAAAGTCTTTACGCTTCCCAAAAGACACAACAGTTTGGAAAAAACGAGTCTGAACAGATTTGTTTGAACAGACGCGTTCCTTGCTGAAAATGGCAAAAAATAAGAGGTTTTTTCCGGTTTTCAAACAGTGAAATTTTTTCCTTCTCTCTGCATATGTTTTCTCTCATAAACTAAAAGTGTTGATCGACTGAGTCTGTGTGTGGCTTGTTATTGTTCTTACGTTCGCTGAAGTTATTGAAGTTTGAAGTACCGCTACTTTTTCAACAGGTTAATCCATTTTATCTTGGGAGATATTGATCTGCAACCTTGGGTACAGTGAGGGGATTAAATTTCTTAAGGAGACACAGTAATTTCTGTGGACTCGAATTAAAGTGTTTTATTTCTATTTCATCTTGTTTATGTTTCTGTATTTTTTACTAACCTTAATACAGGTAATAACAGGAACAACTAATACAGTTGGATGTGGAGCAAAAGTTCTTCGTGGTAGCAGTCGGCTGGAGAATATTTCCCCTCCCTACTGGATTAACAATGGCAATGGTTTGCTTCCTTTCATAGATAAGCATTTTAAGACATATTGCCACCAACCCGTCACATTATATATCTGAGTTTCTGCATAGATAGTCCCTACCAATAATAGAAATGCTTGTCTAGGGTTGACAATAAGAATCTAAAAATATAATTCTAGGTGATGCGATGTTCCATTTGGCAAGTTTTTTTTACAATTCACCTCCAACGTGTAGTCACCTTTAGTTTGTGTTTGATAGGTATGTAATGTGAAAAGTTTGCTGTCTTTTTCATTTTAATCATCCAAGCGTTCCTCTGAGAAAATTTACCAAATCTGTGGTTATGACAGTAAAAGTTATTCATGAAAATATTTGCTCTGAGCATCTACCTTTAATTTTTTTTAATACCAAAGAATGAGTGCATGAACTAAATGTGAATTCGATTATAATGATATTTTCCCATTTAAGGAGAAGTTTAATTCTCAATAGTGTAGTATGAGGTAAATGTGTTGTGTAGGGAATCATTCACAGTAAAGATATAAACTAGTGATGTCAATGGCTAGGAATAAATCGGAGAACTTGCATAGAAAACAAAATGCAGCACTAGTGCATATACACTGAGTTCACATTTTGATGTTAAGCATTTCTCTTGGAAACAGTTACTGGTACAGTATCTATTTTCAAGTAATAAGGCACTTGACAGTCAGAATGGACCTCACTTGGTTCATCATGATATATTACTGATGTCTTTTATTGATCTTGTCCAACGGGCGCTGTAGAAGATGCTTGATGGAACTGTTAGTATTTATTGCAAATTATTTCTTCTGTTCTTTCCAATTGCCTATTACTCTTTGTAAACATGTTTGCAGGTTCATGCATGTAGTTCCTTGACTTCAAATGTGTTCTCCTTTGAACCATTTTTTAGAGATCAATAATATCACATGCTCAGTTCATCTTTATTTATTCTACAGATTGTAAGTGTACCTGATAATAGAGTACAGAAGCATCCACGAGGCGATACTATTCAGGTATACTGAACCTATAGAAGCCTCTCGTTTACTTTTTCTTTCTATAAATTGCAGGTTAACAATTTTGTGGGAGAATCACTTACCACTTGCTATTTGGACGGTAATATAGTTTAGTTCTTTTTAGAATAAATTGGATTAAGTTGGGGATGAAAAAAAATCTTTACGAGGAAATAATGTTTGGCCAAGGAAAATCAAATGTCAGGCACTGACCTATTCAACTGCAAGAAACAGAACGTCTTCAGCTACACTACATGTTGGGAGGAGGGGGAGGTCAAGTGATGATCTCACTGCGTATATATTCATATCTGAATTTGTCATGCGGTTTCCAATTTTAGAGAGTGTAGCTTCCCTGGATGAGGATCATCTTGTTGAGGTTTGTCTACTCTTTTTTGTCTTTCTGCTATGTCATTTCTAGTTTCATGTTTTCACGATTTAATCAGATTTTTGGGAACTCCAACTGTGCTTAGGAGATTTAAGACCAACTTTAAAATAGTCATATCTTGTTGAATCCTCAAAGTATTTATTGAGATGATGTCCTAATGAAATTGGCCCAACCAGAGTGAATTACACCTGACTTTTAAATGGTGAACTTTGAGAGTTTGTTCGATTTGATTTTATAAGCTATCGTGGACACTAAGCTGATGACATTAAGAAGGGGAGAATAGTAAACTCAATATGTTCTGTTAAAAGTATCCTCTTCCAATATTTGCCTTTCCTATCTTTCTTTGATCCTTTTTTCCATGTTGACACCTGTAAAATTAGCTTCATCCCTCTAGATTTGGAGCTTGAGGTGTTGTTGCCGCCTGCCAACAATTACATTGTCAAACTTCTTCAAATAAACCTCCATTTTTATGGATTCCTTGCATTTCTATTCTAGATCAGAAGTACTCTTGAACTTATTGCTTAGTATTCAAATATTTGATTACAGTACCTTGACCTTGTTAAATGCTAAAATCTTATAATAGTAGGTTTATACATTGATAGAGAAGCCAACAAACTTATTAAAATGGAAGGTGTGAGGTTGTATGTTTGTAAAACATTATTTACACCTGTTGTGAAAAGTCTGTTTGAGGTTTAACTGGCAGGCCTTGAGCTATTGTTTGTTAATGATTTTTGGATACCTGGGAATAGGAAAAGAAATATGTATCGGTCACTTGAAAATGAAATAGAATATTTGAAGTTTATGTCTCTTTTGCTTTTCACATTTCATTATGTTTGTTATACTAAAAATGTTCCTATATTGGAACTAGAAGCTACTTATTGACCCTACCAAAAATGGTTGTAGTCTTTTTCATATTATAGATCTTGTTGCATAATCAACATCGGCCCGCCAAATATTTCATTTACCTTGTTAATTGATTTAAAATTTTCCTATTTGTTGTTGTTGTGTTGTTCCTGTCTTGGGGCGAAGAGCTTCTTGTTCAATAGCTCATCGGTGTTCTTTCTAGATGCTGACTGTTATTTATAGTTTTCCATACTGTAATCGTAAGATTTGTTGCACAATGCTCTCTGTATCTAGTTAAAAAGTTATGATCTCACTGCGGATGGACTAATACCTGAATTTGTGGTGCGGCTTCCAGTTCTAGTGAGTTATCTTCCCCAGATAAGGATCAGTGTTTGTCTACTCAAATCTCCTTTGGCGATGTAATTTCTAGTTTCACGTTTCCTGATTTAATTGGCTATTTGGGAACTCCAACTGTTCTTAGGAGGTGTTGAATCCATCCCATTTTTTAGTCAACTTTAGCTATTCAATTGGTACAAGCAATTGTTAAAAAGGAATAGTAATTGGAGTTGAAATAAAAGATTTGGTGGTTGGCAAGTTGGTAAGATTTGCAACCATTCTTGACTTTGCTATATTTACCTATGTCATTAGTGACATAAGCATGGTTTTATCCTTCTATAAATAGAGCATTCTTTCTCATTTGTAGAACACACCAAGTTAGAGAGAAAACCATTTTGAGAGCAAATAGATGTATTCCATAGACTATACAAGAAAATAGTTGGTGAAGAAAAATAGAGTGTGAGCGATATTTTAGTAAGACGAAAACCAAAAGAGTGTTGTTCCTTTTGAGTATCTAGTAGTCACTTTGAGTATTGTATTCGTGACTACATAGTGTAAAAATTCCTTACAATAGTAATATCAATTGCTCCTCTTCGCCCGTGGTTTTTTTCCTTATTCAAAAGGGTTTCCACATAAAACTCTTGGTGTCGTTATTTTCCCATTTTATTTCTATTACTTTTACCATACATATTTTTGTGCTCGTCCGCGTTTTTCCAACAAACTGGTATCAGAGCGAAGGTTTTATCTGAGTATGCTCTGTGGTTGCAGCACAGTCTGAACTTCCACATCAGAAAAGATTTACTTTGATTTGCGATAACTATATTTTTTGGGGGAAACAATGGAAGACAACACAAGTAGAATGGTTACTTTGAATGGTGTTAATTATGCCATTTGGAAGGGAAAAATGGAAGATCTGATTTATGTTAAGAATTTTTACAAACCAGTATTCACCACTGTAAAGCCTGATAATAAAACAGATGAAGAGTGGAATCTGTTGCATAGACAAGTTTGTGGATTCATTAGGCAATGGGTCGACGATAATGTGTTGAACCATATTTCTAGGGAAACACATACTCGAACCCTATGGGAGCATCTTTAATGTTTGTATGCTCGAAAGACTGGTAACAACAAAATGTTCTTAATAAAGTAGATATTGAGTTTGAAGTATCATGATGGTTCTCCGATGACAGACCATCTGAATAATTTTCAGGAGATTATGAACCAGTTATCTGCTATGGGCATCAAATTTGATGAAGAAATTCAAGGCTTGCTTCTACTTGGTTCCCTACCAGATTCTTGGGAAACGTTTAGAACGTCATTGTCAAATTATGCTCCGAATGGTGTGATCTCTATGGATTAAACCAAGAGTAGTGTCTTGAACGAAGAGATGAGAAGAAAAACTCAAGGTTCCTCTTCGTTGGATGTCCTGATAACTGGCCCCAGGGGGAGAAATAAAACTTGTGGTTCTCAGCATAGAGAACAAAATAGGAGCAAATCTAAAGGCAGACTTAAGGATATTGAGTGTTATCATTGTGGCATGAAAGGTCACACAAAGAAGTTCTGCAGGAAGTTGAAGAGGGAGAACAAAAACAAAGAGGAAACTAAAGAAGATGGCAATGAAAATTGCCTAGCCACCATCACCACTGAAGATCTTGTTACCATTCTTGATGCAAACATGATAAATAATTCTTGTTATGAGTCAAGCTGGGTTGTGGACACTGGTGTTGCATCTCATGTGACATCAAGGAAGGATTTTTTATCTTTCTACACTCCTGGTGATTTTGGAACCTTGAGTATGGGTAATGAGACTGTTTCTAGGGTGGTTGGTACTGGAACAATTTGTTTGGAAACTAGTGTTGGAACTAAACTAGTTTTGAACAATGTGAAACATGCTCCTGATGTTTGTCTGCACCTAATTTCTGTTGGTGTTTTAGATGATGAAGGATATGTTAGTACCAACGGTGATGGAAAATGGAATATCATTAAGGGTTCCTTGGTTGTGGCTCATGGTAACAAACATCGTGGTCTATACTGGACTATGGCCTCTGCTTGTGTTGATATGGTGAATGCGGTTGAGAGCGATACCTCTTCAACATTATGACACAAGAGGCTTAGCCACATTAGCGAGAAAGGACTTAATGTTCTAGCCAAGAAGAAATTATTGTCAAATTTCCAAAGTGCTAAATTAGAAAAATGTGAGCACTGCTTGGCTGCTAAACAAAATAGAGTTTCATTTAAGTCCTACCCTCATTCGAGAAAGACAGAGTTGCTTGAGTTAGTGCACTCTGATTTATGTGGTCCAATGAAGACAAAGAAATTGGGTGGTGCACTTTACTTTGTCACTTTCATTAATGATTGCTCGAGAAAATATTGGGTCTATATCTTGAAGACTAAACACCAAGTGTTAGGTGTCTTTAAGCAGTTTCAGGCTTCAGTTGAAAGAGAAACTAGAAAGAAAGTGAAATGTATTCGTGCTGATAATGGTGGTGAATATTGTGGACCATTTGACGAATACTGCAAGCATCAAGGTATTAGACACCAGAAGACTCCTCCCAAGACTCCTCAGCTTAATCATTTGGCTGAGACGATGAACAGGAACTTGATGGAAAGAGTTAGATGTTTGCTTTCTAAAGCAAAGTTGCCAAACTCATTTTGGGGTGAGGCTTTATTGACCGCTGCACATGTTATTAATCTATCTCATGTTGTTGCTTTGCAAAGTGATGTATAAAATAGTTTTTAGTATGGAAAGGATGTTTCCTATGACCATTTGAGAGTATTTGGTTGCAAAACTTTTGTACATGTGCCGAAAGATGAGAGGTAAAAGTTATATGCCAAGACAAGGCAATGCATCTTCATTGGATATGGCCTAGTTGAATTTGGTTACTGGCTATATGATCCAATTGAAAAGAAACTTGTGAGAAGCCGTGATATTATTTTCATGGAGAATCAAACAATTGAAGATATTGACAAAGTGGAGAAGGTAGAACCTTTAAGTTTTGATGGTATAGTTCATCATGATGAACTTCCTCACACAAGTGTGCATGGCGTTGTTGGGTTTGATAATCATGGTGACGCCCAGAATCATGTATCGAATCAACATGTTGGTGCTGATAATAACAATGATATTATTATTGATGATCCTATTGCTCATGAAGTTGTGGACGAATCAAATATTCTGCTTTGGAGGTCCACAAGACAGTTGTTTCCTTCCTCCCATTATTCACCCAATGAGTATATGTTACTCACTGACGGGGGAGAACCTGAATGTTATGAGGAGGCCATGGAAGATGAACACAAGAATCAATGGATTGAAGCTATGCAAGACGAGATGAAGTCTTTGCATGCGAACCACACTTATGAGTTGGTAAAATTGCCCAAGGGCATGAGAGCTTTGAAAAACAAGTGGGTGTTCAAAGTTAAAATTGACGAAGACAACTTGAAGCCCAGGCAGAAAGATAGATTGTTGTTAAGGGATTCGGTCAAAGGAAAGGTGTTGACTTTGACGAAATATTTTCTCTTGTTGTGAAAATGTCCTCGATTCGCACAGTTCTAGGTTTGGCTGTTAGTCTTAATTTAGAGATTGAGCAGATGGATGTGAAGACGGCTTTCCTTCACGGTGACCTAGAAGAAGAGATTTATATGGAACAACCTGAGGTCTTCAAAGTAGATGGTAAAGAAAATTTTGTATGCAAACTCAAAAGAGTCTCTATGGCTTCAAACAAGATCCCAGACAGTGGTACAAAAAGTTTGAATCTGTTATGGGGAGCAAGGCTATAAGAAGACTTCTTCAGATCATTGCGTATTTGTACAAAAATTTTCGGACAAAGATTTTATCATCCTTTTGTTGTATGTGGATGATATGTTATTTTTGGGCAAGAATACTTCCAAGATTGACGCGTTGAAGAAAGAGTTGTGTAAGTCTTTTTATATGAAAGACGGGTCATGCCAAGAAAATTTTAGGGATGAGAATTACTTGTCTTAGAGATAAAAGAAAGATTTATTTGTACAAGAAGAAGTACATTGAACGCGTACTGGAGCGCTTCAATATGAAAAAAATTCTTTGCTCACCATAGGGAAAGAAGAGCTCTAGGAGTGAGGAAACACACAAAGGAGAAGTCACAAAATACAGCTGAAGTTGAGCAAGAAGATGTGTCCTACAGCTAGGGAGGAAAAACAAAACATGGCCAAAGTTCCATATTCCTCTGTCGTCGGAAGTCTAATGTATGCAATGGTGTGCACTAGACCTGATATTGCTCACGTAGTTTGTGTTGTCAGTAGATTTCTTGAAAATCCGGGAAAAGAGCATTGGGAAGCTGTGAAGTGGATACTCAGGTATCTTAGAGGAAGCTCAAATGAGTGCTTGTGTTTTGGAGCATCAAATCAAATCTTGAAAGTCTATACAGATTCTGATATGGCAGGTGACCTTGATAACAGAAAATCCAATACTGGATATTTGTTTACATTTTCAGGGAGAGCTATATCATGGCATTCAAAGTTGCAGAAGTGTGTTGCACTATCTACAACTAAAGCTGAGTATTGTGCAGCTACTAAAGCCGGCAAGGAGATGACATGGCTAAAGCGATTTCTTCAAGACCTTGGTTTGAATCAGATGGAGTATATTGTCTATTGTGACAGCCACAGTGCAATAGACTTGAACAAGAACTCCATGTACCATGAAAGAATAAACACATCGACGTCAGATATCATTGAATTCGTGAGAAAGTTGAGAATGTATCATTTCACGTCAAAAAATTCATATAAGTGAAAATCCTGCAGATATGTTGAGCAAGATGATACCGAAAGACAAGTTTGAGTTATGCAAAGAACTTGTGGGTATGAGCTCTCTCTAAAGAAGTTGAAGATACCTTCTTCCAGTATATGGGACTAGAGGGGGAGATTTGTTGAATCCATCCCCTTTTTTAGCCAACTTTAGTTGTTCAACTGGTACAAGCAATTGTTAAAAAGGAATAGTAATTGGAGTTGAAAATAAAAGATTTGGTGGTTGGCAAATTGGTAAGATTTGCAATCATTCTGTACTTTGCTATATTTACCTATGTCATTAGTGATAAGCATGGTTTTATCCTTCTATAAATAGAGCATTCTTGCTCATTTGTAGAACACACCAAGTTAGAGAGAAATCCATTTTGAGAGCAAAGTGAGGTATTCCATAGACTATACAAGAAAATAGTCGGTGAAGAAAAATAGAGTGTGAGCGATATTTTAGTAAGACTGAAACCAAAAGAGTGTTGTTCTTTTTGAGTGTGTAGTAGTAACTTTGAGTATTGTATTCGTGACTACACAGTGTAAAATTCCTTACTATAGTAATATCAGTTGCTCCTCTTGGCCCGTGGTTTTTTCCCTTATTCAGAAGGGTTTCCACGTAAAATTCTTGGTGTCGTTATTTTCCCATTTTATTTTCATTACTTTTACCATATATATTTTTGTGCTTGTTCCCGTTTTCCCAAGACGAGGTTGATGGAATTATTTTATTTTCCTAAAATATATGAAGATTAATAATCAGTATGTTCCTATGCTCTATACTTAAATAGCTACATTGGCTTGGTCATAGCAGTTAGAATTCAGCTGTATTTTGTGACTTCTCCTTTGTGTGTTTCCTCACTCCTAGAGCTCTTCTTTCCCTGTGATGAGCAAAGAAATTTTTTCGGTGATGTAGATTTCTTTTTTGGCTGGTACATCCTTATTGGCAAGTCACTTGTTAGAGTTATTAGACTGTGAATTGAAACTTTGCGAATTTGCACATGTTAAGTGATTTTATTATTTAATTTCATGATGTTTTAAATTATTAATATTAGTATTTTTGTTATCATTATTCTCTTTTCCATCTGGAGCCAATTAAACTGCAATTGTTTCCTTCTGTTGGTAGAGACTAGGGAACATAAACTTTGGAGGCCCCCAAAAATGTTGAATTTGACTGGCATGGGTATTTTTCTCTTGTATCCATTTCTTACACATTTATTGGCAGTACCTAATTCCTATTTCTCCATCCAAATGTGTGGTTTGACTTCATTTTTGCAGATTACAGGCAGTGACGAAAACTACATATATGTGGCAACTTCGGATTTGCTAAATGAGTTAAGCAAAGAGGGTTTTAAACTAAACATTTCTGGATTCGCTGTGAAATGGTGTGACCTTTTTCTCATTTGTTGTTTTATATGCTCATGCTATTCCTATCTTGGGACTAGGAGCTTCTTATTTGACCCCCTACTAAAATGGTTCTAATCTTTTTCAAATTGTAACCATAGGTCTATCAAATGTTTTACTTTCCTTGTTAAATAATTCGACCTTATCCCGTTTGTTGTTTCGTGTGCTGATCCTGTCTTGGGATTAGGATCTTGTTATGGACCCTTATTTGTTTTTTCATATTGAAGATCCTATTGCATAATCACCATAGGTCTGCCAAATATTTTGCTTTCCTTGTTGATATTTTTCTTAGTATTGAGACCAATCATGCACGACAATTGCTCTGTTCAAGTTTTATGTAACCTTGTTTGATGGTCTATATATCTGAAGGTACATAAAATCAGATGCCTAGTGTTTAAACGAGTGGTGTGTGGTAATTTGAGATATTTGACTTGCCCATTTTCTTTAGATTGGCCTTTCAGAATAATTTAATCCGATGGTATACTTTGTCGTGCTATACTTAGAAAGTAGATAAATGTTGATTTGGTTTCATGTGATTCATGTTTGAAAAGGACCTTGGCCTTTACGTTTTTACTACTATAGTTTGATCTACTCAAGTATGCCACCACTTCCTATTTGTGATGCCCGATCCTGATCAAAATCTTACATGACTGCTAATTTGAATCACTCATCTATTTACGAGATTTCACGGGCTTTGTAAATTATAAAATCAGTTTGTACTGATAAAAGAGAGCAAAAGAAATGAAAATCCTTAGGTTTATAACTCAGACTTTGCAGTAGGCTACTTTTGGTGTTTCAATTTTCACCATGCTATATTGACAAAAAAGGTTTATGATCAGCAAATTCTAGAGATGACTAATAGGCTTTGCAACAAACTTTTTAACGGAAAAGATTAGCATTGTGATATTGCTATCATAGCTTCAAAGACTTTTATATCTGAAGTTCCTTCATCATCTATTGCTCGAAATGTCCTCATCTCTGTAACACCTCGTACTTCGAGAAAAGCTCGTACTTTGAGAAAAGTCTAGATAGGACAAACGGGTAAGTTCACAAACCCAAAATGGACTGTGGATCCTTCACAGGCACTCTAGATGGCCGTTTAGGGGTCAATCGCCCTTTAAGGGCCTCGTGAGACCATCCAGGACTGTCCCTAGGCGGTACAAGTCAACAAGACAGTGAGTTTGCACCCTTAGGTCATTGTGAAGGACCATGAATGCCTAGACGATCCATGGAGCTTCACACGGGCCGTGAAGTCGTCCTTGAAAGGGGCTTATCAGGTTTTACAGTTTTAAGTTAACTTCATACAATCATATCTTTCAACACAAAATTAATTAGGTTGCCCATAACCTTTAAAATAAGTCGGTTAGTCATTTTTCTAACGTCACCAAGCTTGCCTAATTCTGAGCCCAGAGTAAAAAGTTATGTTCGTGTCAGTGAGGCCTTGTCATACAAGGAATCATCATGACCCACTAGATGGGCCATGATGCTCTAGGTGGTCCTTGAAGCATCTCGTTGGAGGCACTTCGTCAGGTTTAAGTCTGGGTCCTCTTGGTCTTTGGTACTGGAAATACGTCATTTGGTACATATACTACATCGTTTCACTTCATCTAAGCCTAGTAACCTGGTAAACTACCTAAAATATTGATTGTCCTAAAATCATCTAACTTAGAAAGGAAAGAAGCGACAATTTACTCTCCAGAACAAGTAGAGCTCTAGTCCAAGTTCAGCCTCGAAATTCAAAGTATTTCTCCACAGTTTTCTTTACCAGGTATGTGGGCATTCAGTAAGGAAACTGGATAGGGTAAAAGAGGGGGTCATTAGGCTTTGGATTGTTAAATCAAACGAGAAAGAGATAGATCAACTTGGTGGAGGAACTAGATCGGAATAGAAAAAAGGAGCCATCACTGATTAAGACTTGGGTTGACAATTCATAGTGATGACATGATGTGTTTAGGAAAAAGAAAGAAGCATTTACCTTATTATTCCTCTAAAAATAAGCGAATGATAGTTCATGTATGATGTACATAACAATATATAATAATTCATGCATTCAGTAAACAGCGAAGTCGACCAGCTATCTAATCCCGAGTCCTAACACAGCACCATACCACACATACAATAAATGTCATTGTGAGGTTGTACATACATCTTGTTTCTTGACACGATAAATAGGAGCACTTGTAAATTCCTGAACACAAAGGAATAATAAGCAAACGAACTGGTAAATCATTTTGATAGAATTGGATTCAACATTTCTACTAGAAAAATAAATTCCACTTGAGATCCAAAAACTACTGCATCTTTAAGAATGTCTTCTCATCTCTCATCTGTTGGTATCTAGAATCTTTCTTTTCTTCACTATTATCTTAAGGTGACTTTCAATTGTCCCAATTCTTTAGAGGTTTGAATATGTTACCATTCAACAACTAAAACATTATCAAGAAGAGGATTGCCCATAAAAAGTCTCGGTAGGGGAACTGACTTTTTAAAAGGACGCATCAAAGTATTGTTAGCTTATCATTCGAAGAAAGACACTGAATGAAGAAGTCAAAAGAGAGACTTTTCTTATGAATGTTTATTGTGTCTTATTTTAAAGGTTCAACTATTTCAAAAAGTTTTAAGCTTTCGAAAGGTCACAACCTTTTATAAAAGTCACAACTTTCCGTAAAAGTCGCATCTCTGCATTAAAGTCGTATTTTTTCGCAAAAGTCACAACTTCTCATTAAAGTTACAACTCTTTATTAAAGTCACAAATTTTCATAAAAATCACAATTTTTCATGAAAAGAAAGACTAATATTGGAAATAAATAAATTAAAAGGGAATCTAGTCCATGATGGCGCCGCAAAGGCGGGCCTTGGTTTCTCTTTATATATATCTATATATTATTACAGTATCAAAATAAAAAAGGGAGACTACTTTTTTTTATTGATAACTTATTTTTATTTTCTATTTATGAGTTTTGAATAATAAATGTTTCAAAGTATGTCTTCCTTTTTAAATCAGGCATGAAAAGAAAAATTTATCTCTCATAAAAACAAAATCTATCTTATGGTTTATAATTACTTTTACTTTGTCTTTTACTTCCTCCATTCACTTCTACTTGTCACAGCTTAATTTGACACACTCATTAAAGTATGTATCGATATTATACCAAACATTTCTCTAGTAAATGATTTGGAAAAAAAATGTAATTAAAATCGAGAATCATCTTGTTCATGTTTCTCTACTCTATTTAACTTTGTGTTATGTATTTTCTAGTTTCACGTTTTCATGATTTAATCGTCTTTTTGGGAACTCCAACTATGCTTAGGAGGTTGATGACCACCTTTATAATAGTCATATTTTGATGAATCCTCAAAGTATTTGTTGAGATGATGTCCTAATGAAATTTGCCAAACCAGAGTTAATTGCCCGACTTTGGTCACCTTTTGGTTGAAGTAGTGCTTACCACGTCCTAAATATACGTGAGTAGAATCTAACACATTAATTGACAAGAGCGAACCAAACCCGCATGATGCACCCCAAATAGATTCGAACCAACCGTGAATGATTTTTCGTACATTCTCAAATCAATCATGAAGTGTTCTCAAATTTAAAACTATAGATGAACAGTTTAGTAAGAAGATTGCTGTATTTTTTCATGTATGTACACTTCCACTATTACGACCCAATATAACCATCGATCTATTGAGCCTCTATATGATAACTGAATATAATTAAATTCTTGGGACAATTTGTGACTAAAGTAAAAAGAATGTATATAATAGCTAACACAAAGTTTAACTGGTGCCTCAACATATACCTCAGCAAAAAAAGTAACCTTAGCCTTGTGCAGTCATCATTTTATGGAAAACAGAGAGGCCTTTCAAGAGGGTTGAGTACAACGTCACAATACCAAGTGTTATTAACTCACGTTTACTAAAAGTTGGGATACCTACTGTGTTATCTCCCTACAAAGAGGTGGAACTAACTAAGACCGATTGAAAACGAGACTTGACTCACAAAGAGAGCGAGTATGTGATTCCAAGAGTCAAACGAGAATGAATACCACAAAAAAACACAAAGAAGTGTCAACCGACTTTGGTAGAAAGGTGATTCAAGTATTAGTTGACATAGAATAAAATGCATTAAATGTCAAATAATTATTTCTTTTACATTTGAAATGAAGGATCTAGTGTAGATTTGTTTCAATACAACCTTATATACTTTCAATTCCATTCCCAAGATAATTTAAATAAAATAATTAAATCCCATTTAAATTTAATTGAACCATAAGAATCACTTTCGTCGCTCAGATCTAAACGTATTTTCAAATCTTTTGTACCTTTCTTAGGGAAAAATACACTAATACAAACACAATATCCAAGGTCAAATAGGTGATCAACTTGGTGACAAATATCATAGAACCTACTTGCTCTGGTTCAAGTATCTCCTCGTAGTGTTGCATGAATTGACTCATATATCATTTCCTAAGGAGATATTTTAAGTGTGTAGTATGAAGGACATGTCAAATTGACATGCTCTCAGTTTTACTTACTAAGAACATTGATATGCTTTTGTTTTTTTAAAAAAATATTTCCTTAACAAGTTTGTATAATTCTACCACTCAACAAGAAAAACATTATCAGAAAAAAGGATAGCCCATCAAAAGTTGGGAGCGGATCTCAACAACATACTCATTTAAAGTAGACACATCAAAGCATTAATAGATCATCCTCTGAAATAAGAGATTGCTTGAATAAGTCAGAAGAGAGACTTTCTTCCGAATATTTGGCTATATGGAAATTCCCTCACATGGTAATCTAAGTTTAGATGATAGGTATTGCCTTTATTTGAATAGTTTCTGTGCACATTGTTGTGATAACCCCATTTGTTATTGTTATTTTTAGTTCCATTTGAATGAGAAATGGCTAGTGGTTACTGGTGAAGAAAGTAAAGAAGATCATATAAGGTGCTAGAACTTTATGATAATAGAAGCAACAAGAGACTACAACCAAGTAAATTGATATAAAGAAGCGACAAAACCTAAGAGATAGTCCAAAAATACCACACTTAGGAGGAATTGTAGACTAACAAGGATAAACAGCCTCAAGCACTCTCTTTTACCTATGCTCCTTAAAACCTTCTTCATTACTTTCATCACCAACAACCACACACCAATTCTCGTTCAAATCAAACTAGCAATAACGACATTAAATAGGCTATAACAACAATATGTGCATAAACTATGCATATAAAGACACTTTCTATCATCTAAAACCTAGATTACCTTGGGAGGGTATTTCTATTTAGCCACAGATTTGCAAGTAAGCCTCTCTTTTGACTACTTCAAACAATATCTTCCTTCATATGATGATTTAATAGTATTTTGATGCATCCCCATTAATTGAAGATGATGCTGAGATCTCTTACTGATCTTTGATGCACAATCCTCTTCTTGAATATCTTTTTACTTGTTGAATACTAAAATATGCAAACTTGTTAAAGAGAAATTGGAAAAAATAAAATCTTTGTATAGAATAGGTTCGCAAGATATGTAAAACGGGTTTCTTCCCCTTGTCTCCAAAACTAATCCACCCTGCCCTGTAACTATCAAAGCACACGGAGAAGGAATCTGACATAAAACCTTCCCGAGACACAATACTAGGGACTAATATCTTCTGGATACCAAGCCCAAACAAACCGTTTGGTGCTGCAACATCTATAGAAGAACCACTTTGAGTCTGTCCACTACTACACATTGAAATTGGCATGTATTAGAGAATGAATTTGAGCAGAAGTAGAAGAGTTGCTCAGTTAACTGAGTGTATTTTTAATACAACACATCTAGTTTAAAATGCATTGCAACTTGACATTCATAAGGAAAAGGAATAGTCCAGGATACTCACCCAAAGATCATTTCTGAGTTAGGACAGAACAGGACATACCTAAGTTGAATTAGATCTACAATTCCAGAGCTTCAAAGTAGCTTGGCTTTGCATACTTAAGGTCGCAGCGGATGTGGAGTATCATGTTAGGGTTTTTAGGAATAACTTTTGCAAAATCCTTATATTTATACGGAGACATGTATTAAATATATAACAAGAATTTGTTGAGAACTTACTAACAAAGCAATCACTTAGTCCCGTGTTAGTGAAGAAGACACTTATAGTTAGCTTGCCTTTTTGATGGGGGGTCGATTCACTTTTAACACATATAATGAAGTTTTGTTTTTAAATTTATAATTACTGGGAATTCATAAATTGAACTAGAAAAGGATAGCACCTAAGCTTAACTTTTGGAAAAAAAAAATGGAAAGTAGTGATTTGTTAATCATGTACTTCAAATGATCATTGGTGCAATGACATTCAGATGAAAAGGAACAACACTAATATAAATATGAGAAGGAAAATAATAGTTGACATTGTTTGTAAATCAATAAATGATAAATCACCAAATCAAGGTGATTCTAGGGATGTTTCGGATCTTCTCTTTTCGGAAAGAAATAAGCTAGTCAATGTCAAATCTACCGAGATACCAAGATGAAGAATGCTAAGAAAAAAAGTGGCACAACCTATCACGGATGAGCGCAGAGTTCTCAGGGGAGTCTACACATTGTGCTAGAGATCCCTCGGTTGTTTCAAGGGCACAAATGTTAGTGGATGACTTGTGACCCTGGGACGTATATCGAGGAGATTGTGTGGGATTTCTATGCTTCCTATGGTGCCACTCTCCGAGGGTCTATTCACAAACGTTCCAAGCCCACAACCCAGGTTCCCCTCACTTCGACCATGGTCATAGGTATCTCAGTGAACAACTCTTTTGCCATCATCAGCCAATTCCTCTAAGGCCCTAGTCCTAATCACATTTGGGGAATCGATGCAAGTGGCTTTGATTATCGGTGGGACATCGTGCAGACTGGATCCTTCACACAAAATGCGGAACAACGAAGGGATGTCCTATGGTGGCTTGCAAGGCACATGGATCTGGACAGGGAGAGTGTGGAATGGGTAGATTTACCCCGGTTGGGTATTCGGAATGAAACCCTCACTTTGGTTTCCAAGTTCTTTTGGCTCTTGGTACAAAACATGATGTCACCGACGTTGGCTGACACCCTAGTTACTTGGGATAAGACAATCATTGTTGTTGCATAGCTAGCTAGGATTGAGATCGACTTTGCTTGCATTCAACAAAAGGAGATACATGAGAGGTCTTTCAAGGCCACCACTATTATCCATTCCTGTGTATGATTTTCAGCTATGCAGGGATGCTGGAGTGCCAATCTGGCATAGTGACAAACTGGTGCATCTTAGAGGGACATTGGATATTTGACAAATACAAGATGAGGAAAATGTAGCAGCAGCACTCAAAATACCTTGAGTCGATGTTCCTATGGGCACTTATATAGTAGATGATGTGAAGAAGATATATGGAGATAAACCTACACCTACAACCCACATTTACGATGCACCGGGTTCCTTTCCACAAGCCTCTAGCCAGGCCCGAGCTTGTATAGTGCCACTCCACCTTTTTGAGCCATTATGATACCAGTTGCCCGAGTCCAACAATTAGAGGGTCAAATGGCAAGCTTGATTAAGACATAGATGCGGAATTTTATTGGCGATTCCAAAATGGGATCAGAAAAATGGATTGAGTCAACGATGGACCAAAAGATCCAAACATTCCCTAAGCGTCTCTATGCCTTCGAATTGAAAGTAATAGAAAGGTCTTCTCCTACTTATTATATGTCCACCATCTGAGCCAAGCAAGCTAGTCTCCGGGCCGCTGTGAATGTCATCATTATCACACTAGCCGTTGAGCCATAGGGTGCACACTCTACATTAGGCAATTATAAATTCCTGGGGCACTATTTAGTGGAGATGACGTGGATTAGTAGCCCGAGCCTACACGTGTCCGAGGTAAAAGGCACAGACCTATTTAGAAGTATGATCTCACAGAGGATGAAAAGGCCAGAAAGAGGCAACACATAATAGAGAAGAAGGCAAACAATGACTACATCATTTATGATCACCTGAGGAAGTAGAGAGTCAATTTTTTTTTGCTAGGGCATCGTGATCTATGCCCATTACTGAGTCTATACCTATTGTGGTGGTATTTGTGAGCACTACTAATGGTGCTATGAGTAATGATGTGTGCACTACTAAGGGTGGCCCCACTGTTGCTGTAGCGGAGTTCGGGAAACTGGACAAACCGGCTTGTTGATTATTTGGCGCTATGCACCACATGTCTGCTTCACCAAAATCCATGACTTTTGACTTCTTTCATATGTATTGGGGATAATTGCACCTATTTTTGTTGGTAGTGGGATAAAAGAATTATTCGTTATAGGATTAATTCTGAGTAACACAGTTCATAATCCTCTCTTGGGGTTTTGTTTCATTAGTTTTTTCCCCCAAGAGACTCCTTAATTTCCATTAAACGAACATGTGTTAGGATTGTATGTCTAGAAGCATTAGAAAGAATAAAGCATGATAGCATAATTAGTCGAGCTTAAAAATGACACCCGTCAAAATTATTTGAGATATGACCTAAAATATGTTGATTAGAATAAGATGAATGTGTTGGCTCAGAGTATGACATGTTAATGAACCAAATTGCTTTCATGACTTAAGCTCTAACTTGAATTAGGTAATATGATAATTTGACAATGGAACCATGTGCCAAGAGTGTGTGAGATAAATCAATTGTTCTAACAGTTTGTAGCAATCTAGAACTTGCCCGGTTAATCCTACGATGAAAATCCACTTCAGAGTCTAGGAATGGATCATAGACCCTTGTTCTTAAAAGACCACTAAATTCCTAATGGAATCTAAAAAATGACATGAATATTCTCGTTGATCCAAATGCTCTGAGCCTTAATAAGACAAATTCGGTCAAAAGCCCTAACTCACCTTCCCATAATCCACTGTATTGGCCTCGGTCCCTCCTTGGAAATGTACCCTTGACTTACGCCAAAACCCTAAAACGAGCGTTGCTAATGAAAAATAACCTCAATCTTGGCCCTCATCCGACACAGACATTGTACACCTTAACTAGTGGAAAATTTGTAAGTTGAGGGTGGATATGAAAGGGGAAATCAAAAGAAAAACAATATGAAAAGAGTTTAATGTTGTTAAAGAAAAGAAAAGAGAGGATGATGTGACTTTATGCGAAAGAAAGTTAACAAAAAGTTTAAACAAGAGAATGAAAAAATGAATAATGACTAAAAATGATAGTGTAAAAAGATTAAAGACTCATCCAAAGCTGAACGAATTCAAGGGAAAGAGAATAAAAAGGTAGGATGTCAAAAATAGGGCAAAGAGAGGGAAAAAAGCCTAATGTAATATCAAGAAGGGCAGAAAGTCACTAAAAGTACCGAAAAGTACAACACATGTCCCTGAGCCTACATTACAAACCAAGAATGTCATATAGTGACCCTAGAACATATTTTTGAGAGTCTAGGCAGTGAATATAAGGGGAGGCCTATGGTATTGAGCACTAAATGTTACATGAACTTACTTCTGAGTGTGAGTTTTGAATGAAACCTTGTACTCAAAATCATATGTTCTGTGCGGAGTAGTAGATCATTGTCATATTTCGAGATGCACGAATTAGCTAGTTGAGTCCATGAGAAATGATTTGTACCCAAAAAGAGAGTCGGGAAAGAAAACCATATGAATGCTTGTGCTTGAAGTGTTTGATTCAATAAAATTGTTTTTTATATTCATAGTGTTTCGCTTGAGGACAAGCAATGATTTTAAGTTGAGAGTGTTGATGTACCGTGAGTTTACGGTATTTTTGACCCATTTCAGTTAACCGTTTTGTGTTTCTAGAGCAATTTAGTGTTGGCTTTTATGTGTTTTTCTTGTTTTTGTAGGAAATAAGTTTAGACGAGGAGAATTGAAGACACGGTTGAGAGAAATGTAGAAAATAGTACCTACAGAGGAAACATATGGACCATAGGTCGAGTTACGCCTCGTAAATAATGATCATAGACGGGAAGACCAGGCAGTGTCAAAAATCAGGGAAGTATTACTAAGTGTGGTACAACGATGGTGACTTACGGACTGAAGAGTGATCTAATTATCGTAATGCAGCTCTATCAAAGATATCAAAGAAGGGTTTCTAGTACATGATGCCAAAAAGTCTATGTGGTGGAGCGACGGAACAGAGTTACCAACTATCGTTTGACTTACGATCCATTCTGCTAAAATTTCGAAGTCGATAAAGATTTTGAGTGCGTTTAAACAAAGGTTAATTGTAAAATACAAGAAAACCAATGGGTGAAGTCGTGCATTGTATTCATCTTTTTGAGTGCGAACATTGCATTTGATTTTGGAACTTTAAATGCTTGGGCCATTGTGTATGAAAATTGAATCATTCTTTTTGTGAGGGCATTTGATCACTTTTGTTAGACTTGAACTTGCTTTTGAAGCAAGTATCATGAGCTTGAAAATCTTCGATAATGGGGTGTCATAACTTGATTCTTCAAGTAAACATTTGATCCTTACATGAGTAAATAAAGTCTTGTGGGTGTACAGTCATGATTGAGTGTTGTGTAGAATTGGTTGAAACATCCTTTTTGAAATGTTAAACTAGAGTTTACATAAGGACAAGAAAAAGTTTAAGTTAGGGGTGTTAATGGGTCCTGGATTTGGACTCATGTAGGGCTACAATTTGGTATATTTAGTGTCCTCAAATGAATATTTTGTCTCAATAGATGATGAAACACCTTAAGTTTCTATCAACCCCTGCCTACAAGTCTGTGTAACATCTGATACATCAAGGGCATAGGAAATTGTCCTTCTCACTCCAAGCATTCAACTTCTAATAGTCCATGTAAACTCTCCAATAGGTCACTGGCTGCATCGGAACAAGCTTGTTCCTTTCATTAGGTACCATAGTCATCCCACCCTTTTTGGGCACACACTTAACTGGACACACCCAACTGTTGTCCGCAATAGGATAAATGACTCCAACATACAACCACTTGATGATCTCCTTTTTCACTAATTCATGCATAGGTGGATTCAACCTTCTTTGGTTCTCAATAGTTGGTTTGTGATCTGGCATGAGTTGGATTTTGTGGTAACAAATATTGATAAGGATCCCAATAATATCCGCAATAGTCCAACCAGTGGATCGTTTGAACCTCTTCAACACCGCCACTAAGCACCCAACTTGTTGCCCGTTCAACTCTGATGCAATAATCAACGGCAAAGTGTCATCTTTACCAAAGAATAGATACCTCAGATGAGGTGGTAGAGCCTTAAGCTTTAATTTTAGGGCCTCCATAGTATATGTTCTTGCAGGTGTAGACTCGTGGTGCTTCATATCCAACTCCAATTTCTTTGTCTTTGACCGATATTCATTTCGTTCAAGTGAAACCACCAAAGAATCATACTCTTCAACACCATCACTGTCAAAATTCATGAAAACCATTTCTAGTGCCTCAACACCTAGTCTCTCTTTAATTTGCACTTTGGATACACTCTCAAGTTTGTAGTATATAACATATAACATTTGGAGATCACCACTATGCTTCATGGACCTACAGATATTGAAAGTTTCTTCCTCATTGTTCAACCTAAACTTCATATGCCCATTTTCCATATCGACTAGTGCATGCCTAGTGTCAAGGAATGGTATCCCAAGAATAATGGGAATGTTAAAATCAACCTCACAATCAAGAATCTCGAAATCAACTCCACTTTCATGAGCACATCATGGAGTATACCTATGGGCCTCTTTACTATTTGATCGACCATGAGTAACCGCATCGTAGTAGGCTTTGGGTCTCCCAAATCCAACTTCTTATAAATGGACAATGGAATGAGATTTATGTTTGCTCCAAGATCACACATCGCCTTAGCAAAGTGTAGCAACCCTATGGTACATGGAATAATGAAGGCACCCGGATCTTCCTTCTTCTGTAGAAGAGACCTTGTAGCAATAGCACTACAATGCTGCATTCTGTCATCATCCTCAAAACTCACTGATCTCTTCTTTGTCACCATGTCCTTCATAAACTTAGCATAACCAAGCATTTGTTACAAAGCCTCTATTAACAGGACATTGATGGAAAGTTGTTTCAACATAGTGATAAATTGTTGATATTTACAATCTTCCATTTTCTTCACTAATATCTGTGGGAATGGTGGTGGAGGTATAAGGATGGGGACCACTTTTTGAGATAACTCTGCTTCATTCAACAGTTCATCACCCGATTCTCCACTAAATTCTCCTACCTCATATTCCTTTATAATATCACATTCTACTACTGACGACGTAGGGGAATCAGTGGTCTTCTTACCTCCTCGTGTAGTGACTTCTATGAAATTCTCATTATTATTTGGCTTTTAGATAGTGTTTCTTATGAGAGAGCCAGGTTGGCATGGGTTCACAGTAGTAGACAACTTATTCATCTGTAGATCAAGATGCTTTATCAAGATCGCATGTACATCCGGCTTTTGTCCAATGCCTAATAGTTCACCTCTCATGTCCTTGACATTCTCATCAGTTACATCAAGTCTCCTCATTATCTTCTGCAACATATACTCAACTCGTGCCATACTACCTCCACCGTCTCTATGGAACATCCCGTTCATTCTTGTTACCATAGTTGTTCCGGTTGAAGTTGTTGTTGCAATTGTAGTTCCCATCTCAGACATATTGACCCTCTTGGTTGTAATTAGAATAGTTCAGAACTTGGTTTCCTTGAACTTAGAACCAATTATCCTGATTAGAACCTTGGGTGTTTTGTAAGAAACCCCTCGTCTTATCATTAACTGTATATGTATTCTCTTCATAGTAATAGTGGTCAGCCATTGGAGGTGGTTTCACCAAATAGTTCACTGCGTTAACCATTTCTGCGTCTCCACTCACATGCTTCAAGACCAACCCTAATTCAGTTCTTAATCTGCGCCATCTCTTCACGAATCTCATATGAGGTTGAGTTGTTTGTAGCCTGTACCACGAAGTTGTTTCGCCTAGTGTCTGACTTTCTAGTGCTCCAAGCTTTATTGTTTCAAGAAATATTTTCCAACTTCTTTGCAATCTCTGCATATGTGCATTCCCCGAAATAGCCGGCTAAAATAGAAACAAGCACCGTTTTGTTGTTGTTATCTTGACCTTTATAAAAGTACTCTTTCATTGACTCATCATCAATGCGATGATTCAGGACACCCCTCACGGATGCAGTAAATTTGTCCCAAGAGCTACGCACCGACTCCCTAGGTAATGCCACAAAATTGTTTACCTTGTCCATGTGTTTGAGCTTCTTGGACACTGAATAGTATCTCTCTAAGAACACATCTCTCAACTGAACCCAAGTATGGATAGAGTTGTAGGGAAGCTCAGTCCATATACCTGCATCTCCTGTCAGTGATAAAGGAATTGCAGCCCGATAACATTCATATCCAAGTCAGGTCTACCGACACAACTTTTTCACACTGATCTCAGCTTGTCTATATGTGCATGTGGGTTTTCCAATAGCAGTCCAAAAAATAAGCCCCTCACGATCAGCATCTACATCAAGCTACTCATCACCAGGAAAGTGTACCCAGGGGGAAGTGGGGATAGGACAAGAGGTCCATCAGAATATGCATTGTTCATATTACCCCTGTAGTAATCCTAAAGTCCTGGGCTACTGGAGGTTGCACCCTCAAAGCATCAGCTAACTGATTCTCTATGTAGCCTGGTTGTGTGCCTGAACTGATAATTGAGGCTAATATCCTACTCTATCACCTAGATTTCTTCTATTAGGGTTGACTGGAACCCCTTGGCTGTCCATTCTTCTCATAGTTCGATTCAGTTCGGGATCGTATGGAGTGAGTGGTTCCCCTTGCTCCATATACTTGACATACACTAGATATAGACTTGGGAGAAACAAAAACAAAAAGAAAAAACAAGTAAACTCAGGAAATAGTTGGCTAAATTTCAATAATGTAATTAAAATTAATCTAAAAGTCAAATTCCCCGGCAGCGGGGTCAACATTTGATACTCTCAAATTATACCTCCCTAATAAGCATAAGCGATCATTATTTAGTAGAGAACATAACTAGTATGTTTGGGTCGATCCCACAAGGAAAATTGTTTAGACTTAACTTTAACTCACAATTATATCTACTTGGGAAATTTCTTTCCAAAACAAGTAAATAAAGGGGGGGGGGGTTGTTGTGCAACAAATTCCTTTAACAATGTACTTAGCAGTTGAACAAAAATAAAGTTTGGTTTTATCATGATAAGAGAGTAACTAGGGTATATGTGTTTCGCACATGTTCAGAACGCAGTATTCCTATCAATAGAAATATTTTCCTAGTGTATTACATACAAAGTGATAAGTTAGGTATCGCTAAATCCTTGGTCCAGCATCAAGAGAATTTCACTGCGCACCTTCGTCTCACGTGTGTATAATTTTCTAACCCTTACCATTACCTCATATTAGACATCATAATCGATGTATGGCTTAGTTATTACTTCACACCAATGGACACTAGCATATAAGATAGTTTCATACTAAATAAATGTTGATAATTCTTTTCTTATTAACTACTTCCTTGGTCCGCCAAGTAGCAACAAGGTGAGTTCTAATGTTGCCACCGTTAAAAAGACTTCTAAACAAAATAATTGTCAATGCATGCAAAGCACTATTCAAGAATTGCTTAGTTGCTAGTCATACTTTGTTAATTACTCATGGTTCTCACAACCTTAGTTGTGGATTTAGTTACCCATGCTAGAAAGATTACAATTCCTAATTTTAGATGAAGAAATCATGAACTTACTAAACAAGAAGAACAAACCCAGAAATCCAACTTGAAATTGCAAGAAAAATCCTTCAAACCAATTTTGGAAACCAATTAATTGCCAAAGTCGCAATAAACCAATCTCCAATACACAAAGTAGTACAAAAGTAATAGTAGCTACCCAAAAAATGAGGTTTTAATACCCTATATATAGAAAACAAAGTCTTAATGAAAAAGTAATTGAAATAAGGAAAAAATATTTTAGCAACGCGCTTCAATCGACGAACCAACTAACGGACCGTCGGCCAATCGACAGTCCATAGACTGCTTCCATCAGTCATGACTTAGAATTATTTAACTTCTCCGGATGGCATCCTCTTTGATTCAAATGACGGACCAACAGTATGGTCCGTCAATCAACCTACAGGCCGTCGATGCTCCTCCGTAACTCCATACTTGATATCTTTCAAAATCAGGTACCGGAACCATCTTTGAAACAAATGACGGTCCACTAGTATGGTCCGTCGATCATTCGATGGACCATCATTGCTTCTCGTGGTTCCACACTTGGTCAGACTTCCTGATTTTCCTTCAATGTCCTGAGTTGCTCATCTATGATCACACCTACGATCAGTCAATTAAACGACGGACAATCGATCGCCACCATAGGTATGATTATGCACTATTTTCAATTGTTTTTTCTCTTGCCAGCTAAACATCTTTCCTACAAAAGAAGCACAAAACTTGTTAAAATCACTATAAAAAGGCTTTAGACACAAAGTTTTCTTAAGTGAAATGCATTAGAAATATCGTAAAATCACGATACATCAATGGTTGCCCGTGCTTTACATAGAACTTTACTTAGGACTGATTACAATTATATGATTAACTTTTGTTGTCCTTTTCCTACTCTCTTTTTGATTATTTGGATTAGCTACACCGACATTTCTCAAAATTATAGATCATGTGTACTTATGGTTGTCTTTTTCCTAATCAAAATCAATCTCTGAGACAATTTTCATATTTCTTTGAGATGTAAGAAATCTAGAGATATTATTTGTTTGAGAGCTTGTATTCCAAAGTAAAACCATGAGATAACATCCATTGTTTCCCTTGAAACCAATTGAATATTTTTTTTCCTGGGTTCCTGATTAGAAAGTGTGCCACAAGCTTATCCTTAGTGAAGTTTGATCCTTTTGCTTAGAAGTTATAATAGAGAGTAGTGCAAAGTCTATGTAGAAGCACCATCTGCCTAATATCTTTTCTTTCACATGTTCATCAGTTCCTTATGATTACCAAGCTGACATTCTCATGCTACTCTATCTTATTCCTTAACTATTTGGAAAATCTACGTAGGGTAAATGTAACTTCTTATTCTAAGTGACTGAATTCATTATTTACCTTATAAAAAAGAAGATTTTTTAATTCATGCTGAAAAATTTGGATTGTGGATAAAAAAAATATGGAGTAAGGGTACAAAAAAATGTAGAACATAATCTGTTATTGAGGTGTCCTAGGTCTCTTCTCATTGTTTGTATTATTTTTGTTGTTCTTCTTTTTTTGAGCTTGCCATTGTTTTTCCTGCTGACTCGACTCTTCTTCTTTGTAATGATACTGCCTTGAATCTATTTGTGATGTTGTATTATTTTTCATATCACCCACTGCATGTTCTGCTATTCAGTTCTTACTTGATCACCCTAAGTTTTCTTCCTTTTTTCTGCTTTGAGTCCATGTTTGAATCCTCATTATGCCTCAATTTAGCCGCAAAAGATTGTATCACGATATAAGATTCAACATCTGAGATTACCTCATTTTTGGCATTATTTTGCTCATTATGGGTTTGTACCTACTACACATTGCTACCCTGGTTCACATCTGTTCCTTTTTTTTTCTAAAATAGTGAGGTTGTTTCAATTATTTTGTAGATTCTCTTGTTGCGTTGTCCACGAAATTAGTCGAAGTAGATATAATGATTCTTTCGTATTTGTTTATTACCAGATAATTCTGGATATAGTTTTGTTCAGATGTTTCCAGGTTTGTTTTTGGCGTCTGAATTGACCCAGTCTCAATATTGATTTATTAATAATATGCAACAACAAAAATGTGACACTGAACTCTCTAAATGTTATTCCTGAATTTTTCCTTGTCAAGTTATCACTAGAACTGATTATAGATATGTTTGTGCAGTCTGGGATATGCTTACATTAGATTTGGGACCTTGTTCTGCCGGTCCTATATTGTTTGAGTATGTGCTAATATTTTTAACATTAGTTCTACTATATTTGAAGCTCATGTAGTACCAATGCAGATGTTTGTAATAATGTACTAGAATATTTATTCAGTTCTATGAATCTGTTGCATGCGACTGAAAGAGGTGAATAGTTCTAGAGATTACAAATACTTGTGGATTTTGTGCTCCTACTTTTCCTCTCTCTCTATTTTTTCTTTCCGGAAGTGGTCCATTAAGTAAAATTACATTGCAAGGGATTGTGATTCACGCTACTGCTTTACCTTGTGACTACACCTTCAATTCAAGTAATATATATAAAAGTGATTGTATCTTAATTTCTACTGTCCCTTCTCCCTACCTCTATATTCTAGAAAAGAACATATATTTATAGATGATGACCACTTCATGGGTTGGGGGAGTTGGCCTTTGGGGTCATTTTCTTCTGGAAAAGGAAATAATTTAATTGAATATGTAAATCTGATAAGGTCTTATATTGTTTATTGTGTATTATATATTCTTTGTGCTAGAGTTTTTAGTTTATTGTAAGATGAGTTCTTACAATAAATAATAACATACACATTGTGAACGCATATTAATGCTATCACACTATCAGTTGCATTATAAAATGTTTGTATCTTTGTGTATTCAATGAAATGTTAAGTTTTGTATTGCGTAAAGTATCAAAATAATCAATTTAATATTAATTTCAGGCTAACATGATCAAGCAGACTGGAACTACTATAGTTGGCACAAACAAAAAGAACTTGATATGTTTGAAAAATTCTTTAATAATTGTGTTTTTCGAAAAATTCAATTAATCATTTTTGACATCTCAAATTTTTTTTGTTAATGAGGATCAAATTTCTATTGTTACATAGTTATAGATTTCTTATGTGCATTTCTTATGCAAATGTTTTAAGGAAATTGAGGTCAAGTATCAACTTTAACATGCTCGACTTTTGGATTGATTATTTCATAAAGATTTACTGTAAATTTACTAGAGATTTTAATTCCATTTAAATTAGGAGTTAATTAGTTTGTTTTATGTTGAGATTATTACATTTAGATAGATCTCAATTTTACTTGAGAAAGAAAAGATAATTTATGTTGACATTGTTAACTTCTATAGAAAACATATTATATTGTTATTTTGTTTTTTGGTTGTAATATCATAAAATATTTGCGTTATATAAAATTTCTTGTTTAACATGACAAAGATAGTTTAAATACACGGATTTTTGTATGTATGTGTCTTGAGAAAAACTATATAAAGTTTTTTCTGAGATGTTTAAAGAAATTTGGTAGCGATAGTAGAATATTAATATGACATTTAGCAAAATATTAATAATGTCACCAATTTTTATGACATTCAATAATAGCCTTTTTGTTATGAACTAAAGTGTCTGAAAATTCAATGTTACATTTTATAAATGTCACAAGTAAGTGTCTTGAAATTTGTTTATCAAAATTTAATCTAAATGTCTGAAAATTTATGTGACATTTCATTAATGTCAAAAAAATAAATATCATATATCTTATAGCGACTTTTACATAAATGTCAAATAATGTCATATATCTCATACAAACATTTACCTTATTGTCGAAAATAAATCATATATATATATATATATATATATATATATATATATATATATTATATATATATAAAAGAGAGAACCCCTAGACCCGCCTATGTGGTGCAACCACAAACAAGGATTCCCCTTTAAGTTTATCAATTTCTAAGAGTAGTCTTCCACTTTTATAAAAAGTTGTGACTTTTATGAAAAGTTGTTACTTTAATGAAGAGTTGAGACTTCTATGAAAACTTGCGATCTTTAGGAAGAGTTACGACTTTTATGAAGAGTTGCGAATTTTATGAAAAGTTGGGACTTTTATGTAAGGTTGTGACCTTTCTGAAGTGTTGTAACTTTTTCAAATAGTTGTGACATGTACACTTTATTTAATATAAATAGAGGGATTTCCTGCCACTATTATTTGTAGGTTTTTTTCATTATAGGGTAGTCGAATTCAAATACACTAAATATATTACTTATGATGTTTGGTTCACTCCTTAATGTTTTCTTTCTCCTACTTCATGAAGATTAATATTTACTATAAGTCATAGTTATTCATGTACTTGTGACAATTTCTTTTTGCTACTTTGGTGACCTTTTCTAAACTGTTAAAATTTCAGCATATATGATTGAAAATTGATCTTCTCTTTCTTCCCTTCCTACAAGTTTCTTCATATATACAAAGAAAAATGGTTTTAATCGCAATCTGACATTACTACTCTTGTACCTCTTAGTCTACAACTTATAAAACTACTGAAATAGTTCATTTCATTATATTTGGTTCTTCAATAACAAAACTTTATTTCTGCCACTATTATTTGTAGGGTTTTTTTGCTATAGGGGAGTTGAATTTAAATACATTAATAAAGTTTCTTACGAAATGTGTTTCATTCCTGGAAGTTTTCTTCCACCTCTCTAATGAAGCTTAATCTTTTATTGTAAGTCATAGTAATTCATTTATCTATTGCAGTTTCTTTTTTCTATTTTGTTGTCTTTTTTAATTAACACAACTAAAAATTCTAGTGAGGATGATTGAAAATTTATTTTTTATTTTGTATCTTTCTATAGTTTTATTCGTATACTTTTTGAGGAATTATCTTGTGGGTTGTGATATAATTGATAGCACAAAACAATAAATATGTAATAACTAATACGCAACCAATGTTGAAGTTTGTTAAAAGAACTAAACAGATTGTTCTCTTCTTTGCAACAATAAGTATATTATTTTGATTGCTCATCCATAGGTAAAAACATTTTATATGTCATTGCACCCTTCCTAGAATATTAGTATAGCGACAATTAGTTCACTTATTTTATCGTAAATTAACTAATTTTTCATATTTCTTCGTCTCTTCCTACTACACATAATAAGAGATCAAGGTTTCATGAAACTAACAAATGTTCAAAATACACTAAAAAAAAAATATTTTTTATCGAAAATGAATATAAACAGTAATGAACAATGTTAGAGCTTTTACCTACATTTATTAATTCTCATTAGATTCAATGTTGCTTTGTAATTTTTGAAGGGACATTAATAATTGCCGCTAAAAATCATTTTTCTGTTGTGATAGCTCTTCCTTTTGATAAAGATTTTTTTTGATAAAGAAGTAATAACTCTTTATTATGGCTTCTTTCAATTAAATTTGTGAACTGTAAACTTGCATACAGACTGAAAGACTATTTTTTGACTAATATGTTAATCAAATGTGTTTTTCTTCTTGACTATTAGGAAACTAATGTTGTCTTTATCATTATTTGTGGATATTTTTTAGTTCAACCATTCAGAAAATTATTTTTTGAGATTTTAATATGTTTTGTGTAAAAAATTTGGTTTAGAATATCCAGTTATGAATGATGTCGCCTACTGCTTGGTTGATTATTAGATTAATTCTTTGTAATTGCATAATAAAATCATAACAATAACGTAGGTTCAATTCCAAATCAGTTGGGCTTGTTAAAACATAAGCAATAGTAATGACTAATTTGAGACAATAAGGAAAAACATTTATGATACTAACAATTTTAGGGTCATAAGAATGGAGCCGAAGGTCCTCTATTTGAATTAGTTAATTATGTTCTTGTATGGACGTGATGTTCAATTTATTTGGAACTGTTATTATTCGAGGCTTTTGGTATCTTCTTTAACGTCTGATGTTGTTCTTTATAAAATGTTGGAATTTAGAAAATTCCATTACTCCTAACTTAATATTTCCATGGAGATTTCTGAAAATTCTTTTTAAACTTTAAATATCTCTATGACTCATAATTTTTGTATAAAAGAAATATAAATTATAGCACTTTTAAGATTTTGGATTACCTTAAGATAAAAATGATCTTTACAATGTAGTGTATATCTCGAAAATTCAAATATTACCGAATGATCAATGTGAACTTAATAGCATAGTTCAATCTCGTGCGAAAGGGTAGTTTACCTAGTGTCATATATATCACACGCCGAAATTTACAAAATATCAAAATTAAATTTTATATACCTCATATTGATATTTACCTAAATGTCGAAAATAAATGGCATATATCTCATACTATCATTCACCTATATGTCAAAAATAAATGTCATATATTTCTTATCGATATTCACATAAATATCAAAAAATAAATTTCAGAATAATCTTACCAGAATTTACATATATGTTGCAAAGTAAATGATGCAAATTCTTTTCAATATTTATCGAGATGTCAAAAAATAAATGTCACAATTCTTCCCAAAAATTATCTAAATGTCGGGAAAATACCCGACACTAAAATTTATGACATTTGATCCAAATGTAAAATAAATATCGATAAATAAATTTGTGATATTTAAACATCATAATACGACATTTAGAAAATGTCATTGTATCTCACCTTTCTTGTAGTGTACATCAAATTAGGAATAAGATAACTCAAAGATACAATATTCAACTCAGTGAATAAGGCTCAAGACAATAATTAGATATTCCACTAAGTAAAATAAGACTCAACTCAATAATAAGACACTCGATTCTTGGTACTCAAAATTTCGATACTTAATTCTTAATATCCAACTTTGCATATTTAACTCATTATAAAGCAATAATAAGAGATGCAATATATGGAAAGCTTTTAAAACAATAGAAAGCAACTTAATGAATTAAATATAAAAAATATACTCACTTTGTATGGAATGATACAATATAAACCCTTTTTGTATATGAAAATACAAGTAAACTCTGTGCATATATAAATACAAATATTTGTGTGGGAGTTTCTATATCCAACAACCATCACTATGAGTTATGTAATGATATAATATCTCGCCCATGCTGCCAAAAATGTCGTATTTTGCCAGGATATAAGGCTTACTCATTAAGTGGATCCACTAGTCTATCTTAAAGAGCATTAAGGAATTATCTAAAAAGTATTACTGTTTCAACCCACATTGGCTACATGGTTTGGAGGAAGTGAGTTATCTAAATTATCTTCAATATTTATGCTCAATACTACTCCCAAATATACTAGCTCATATGTTTTACAAAAATAACTTTTTATGTGGTCTAAGATTTTTACTCAAAAATGTTTTTTCTTAAAAGAGATGGTACTCAAACTACTCAAAACTCTTTGGAAAACTCAGTTCCTATCATCTTAAATGTTAAAATATCTACTCTTAGGAATACATAGTTCCCATATATTATTTTGAAGAAAATGAAGTCAACTATGAGCTTTCCCAAACACATTTCAAAGTCATATTATAATATGATAATTGATTACTCGAGAAGTCATATTGCATAAACATTGATGGTATATCTAGATAACATACTTCTCATACATTGATGGAATATTCAATTGTCATACTTATCATATTTTATAAAACACTTTTCTCAAAACTCATCTTTACTTTCTCAAAACTCATCTTTACTTTCTCAAAACTCCATTTAAGAACTAAGGTGTTGGCTTTAAAAAGCTTCTCAAGATTTATAACTCAGAATAAGGTTCATGCTAAATTATAGACTATATGACCCCGAAAATGACTTAGATTAACTATATCCTAACATGTTGTTCATGATGTTCTAAGGTTCTAAATAGGTTTATTATATGGTATTGAGGCAGTGTCTAAGAGTTTAGGTGCATTGGAAGTCAAACGTCAAGGGACGACCAAGACGTTCGACGACTAAGTCACCTATGTGCCTCATATGTGGTTCTATTTGTTTATGTGTAATTAATGAGGTTTTAAGGTCCTTAAATGATCTAATATAGCATATATATATAGGAAGTGTGTCGTGTTTCATGAAGTTTGGAGGTCAAACGTCCAAGAACGTCCATGACGCTCAAAAGATGTGCCTTGAAATGACCTTGTATGTCTAAGCATGTTTCGTATAGTTTTATGTGTTAGTTTTGGATGAAACTCATTTGAGAGGTTCTAAACTCGTATACAATAATGTTTTGATTAGAAATGTCCGGGAAAACATCCCCAAGGACCATCCAGGGGTCCTCGAGGAAGGACCCAAAATAGGTGCCAAGACTGCCCAAGACTGCCCAGACCACGAAGGCAGTCGACGCCCACTGGGTCAATGGAAGCCCCGTTGGTAGGTTCTATTCGGTTGGTACTTATTATTTGGTAAGAGGATACCCTAGTTGAGTCTCTGATACAATCAATGGAAGGACAGGACGGTCCGTTTCTGGACAAACGGTCTGTCGACTGCCCAACCATTGGTGCTATGTGTTCCTGCGCAGGTCACTGTCCCATTTCACCACACTTGTATTGGAGGTTATTTATGGGTATTTTGGGTACTTTAAATGTGTATATAATTCTTAAATACATTTAAGACTTCATTCTTCTAAATCAAAACCCCAAAATCCCTTAGAAATTCCCCAAGACTCCATTGAAGTCCAAAGTTAAATAAGAGCTTGGTGTAACGAATTGACTGTAGATTCTTCATAGAAGTGAAGAATTAGATTCATCAAGGTATGTATTTTGATCCTTGAAACTCTCTTCATCAAGGAGCCCAAGTCTCAAGCAGTTTTCTAAATTTTTTAAAGTTGAATTGTCCAATTTCTTGATTCTACCATGGATTCTTGCATCAATTGTTTTTAAACGTTTATTATGGATTAAATTGTTATTGTTTGATTATTTTAGCCTAAATTACCTATGAATCCATGAATTGGATGAAACCTAATTTTTGAATAAGTTATGGGTTACTTGATATTGACCTAATGTATATGAATTATAGTATAGATTTCTATGGACTATCTAATGATAAAATACTTGTATTCAATTGATATCTAGTTTGTATTAGATTGATAAATTTACATTGAGTTGACCTAGTTTCATTGATTACTATCGTTTTAATGTTAAATTGATGTTGATGGCCATTGGTAGGGGCCTTATGCAATTGAATTGGATGATTTAGCATTGAATTGAGGTGTTGAGGATGGAGTGGGGGTACGCTTCCCTATTTCCTTTATTTTGATGTCAATTATACTTCAATTATGTTGTGATTGTTATGGACCACTTATGGTGGCAGTGTTATGTGTTTTACTTGCAATTGACGTGTTTTTGTCGACGTTACTTTATGCAATATGATGATCATAGCCTTGTCTGCAACTACTTGAAGTAAAATGGCTATTTGTGTAGTTGATTATGTGAATCATGACAATATCTATCTACATGTGAAGTCATATATGTGTTCTTCTATTCATGTTATCTTAGGTGATCATGTTAGACTATGACTTTGACCTTATGGTATAGTCTTAGGGTTGGTCTTGGTTATTCCTAATTGACTATATGAGTCTATATTGGTCATACTGATGATGATATGATAGTGGATGGGATGAATTGAAGATGATATTGTTATGTTTATGTGTTGTTGAATGACATGTATTATGGGTTAAAGTGAAGTATGTGGTGTCTTGTCTTGGTTGACTTGTGTACCTTACCTGATGTATATATGAATATGAGTATGTGATGTCTTTACTTAGATGTTAAAACTCTTAGTCTCGTATTTATGAATGACATTAGACCTTAAATGAAGTTAAGAGGGTCTTTTATGTGAAACCTTGAACCTAGTGGTAAGGTTGTGAATGTTGAAGTCGTAAGTCGTTATGGTATCCTTCAAAGTAAAGGAATGATAGACTTATGGTTAATTGGATGGAATGGCATCATATAAGTTCATAGGAAAGTCATCATGAGCTTCTTGTCGCCATTGTGAGGTATCCCTAGTAGACATTTGTTTGATAGGGTAAATGTGATTGGGTTATGAACTTGTTATGGAACCCTTCTATGTGAACCTAATGTGTGAATTACTCTATGATAAAGAAGGCTAGAACAGAGTGAGTATTGTAAGGGAAGTAGTTCTAGTTAAAGAATGGGACTAGATTACAAAGCATGCCCTTCATATTCCTTAACCGTGTGCCTACATGGGATGTGTCTAAGTTCCTCCGTTGGCAAATATAACAACCTCATCAAAGTAGGATCAAACTCTCGATTCCATGTCTTGATTTCATGGTCTATGTCGGTATTGCCTATTCTCATCATATGAAATACCTATTAGCATTACAGAAGTTCTATGAGGTTTAGGTTGTGGTATGGGACTCTATTTAGACATTGCACAATAGGCTTTGAAGGTATTACTTGGAGTTCCTAGGTCTTGTACAAGACCATTTCTTGATTGTCTTTATGTGATGTATGAGTCTCTTAATGAACGAATGAACTAATGAAGTATGTTATGAAGTATCTAAATGAATGAGTACCTAATCTAAAGTGACTTAAGGATTCCTTAGCTAAAGTGTGAAGAGGGCATAAGGGTGATCTCTTCATTTCTTATCTTTGGAATTCTTGAGGATGACTCTGGTTAGGGAAGTTGGTTGATTTTGTGTGCATGATCTAAGCCTAAGGTAGTCTTAAGAATTACTTAGGTAATCTTGAAGAGGTCAATCATGGACGTTATCTTCTTGATTTACTTAGGTAGGTCTTTGGATAGCCTTTGGAAGGAGAATGACATATTATCTATATGTTTATTCACTTAGTGAGAATGATTATATCCTAGGTAGTCTATAGGATCTTTTGAGTGTGTGTGTGCAAGGGATTGTATCGGCAGTCTCTTCACAAGTCACTCAAGTGAACTTAGAGTTACCTTTGGTGGAAGAATCTTACATTAATGCTTTGATGTCTTGTAAATGCGTATCTAACTCATTATAAGTAGTCTTGAGGATCATTTAGGTATGCTTAGGGAGGTTGTATGCACGGTCTCTCTTTGTGTTGCTTAGGTGAGTCTTAGGATAGCTTTTAATGAGAAGACTACATGGTAGTAAGTGTTAAAATGGAAAAGACAGTGAAATGAGTTCACTGTAAAGTAACTCTAAAATTACGATATTTGGTTTAAATGTTTTCTTATGTGTTTCTAAGTTGTTAAATGTTATTATGATGATTATAATATGATTTTAAATGGAAAGATGCATATTTCAAATAAATGTCCGTTATCATGATTTTTATGCATTATGCCATACTTAGTATATGTGGTTGTACTAATTCATGCTTTTATCTATATCTATAGTTGTTGTAGGTGAGGAGTTTTTTGGAAGTGAAGATTTGGACCGTAGCATCGTTCAAGAGAAGTTGATGTATGTCCTCATTTGACTCGAGAGCATATATGTCTTTTATGTTTTCATTTGAAGTATTGTAATAGACTAAGTATTTCTATATTTTGAAGTATGGGTCGTGTCCCAAGTATTCTTGTGTCTTAAGATGATGAGATTGAGACTTAATATTTCCTATTACTATATATGAAAGAGTTTTTAAAGACTATGTTATGTTTTGTGAAAAGTTTTAATTCCGCACTACTTTTGACTATGTTTATGCGATGAATGATATGTAAGGGCTTGTACAAGACCTCCGAGAGGTCAAGTACGCCGGTTGCAATCCGAGATTGACCCTAAATTCTAGGGTGTGGTTTTGGGATGTGACATAGACATGAACAAGTCAACTGAAGGATCTCAATAAAATTATATAAATTCAATACTTAGAAATATCATTTTTAAAAGAATCGAGAATTAAAGAACTCAATATCAACTTAGCTAACAAATATTGGGGTAGGATCATATATTTCTCTATTACTTATTTGAAAGTACATGTAGGGCGTGAATACGAACTAGTCCAACACTATGTAGCCTTACAAACTTGAAAATACAAGGTTCTTGAAGAACCTTGAAGAATCTTGAATAAGTACTTGATTGGAATCCTTGAAACAATATCTTAAAGGTAAAGAATCAAAAAAACCTTTTTGAGATTCTTGAATTAGTTTCTTGAAATCTCTTTGGCCAAGATTTATTATTTTCATTAGTGATAGAATTCTTTAATAAAAACTAACGTTGAATAAGAATCTTGTAAAAGATTGAAAGAATCTTGATTGTAGTCTTCTACTTTGATTTTTCCTTAGGGTTTTACCCTAGGGTTTGAGAAAGAATAAATGATGGACTAAATGATAAAAATCTGATTGTTTTGAGACTTTTATTAGTCAAGAAATTTGTTTAGGGATTTCTTGGAGAGCAAAAACAAAAACAACCCTTTTTAATGTTTAACCATCGGCTAAATTAGTAATAGTAAGTTACTAAAATTGTCACAACATTTTACTCAGAATTTTGATCGACGCAAAATTGGTGGCATTAGAAAGTAGATTCAAATACCTATAATGTAATAGGTCACAGATCACGTAGCTCTTATATTTTAAGAGATATTAAAGTTTGACGGTGACGCAAGTAGAATCTTACATTAAAACTTAATCGATAAGGAAACTTCAAGAACACTTATTATGCAACTCATCAGTAAATTAAATTTATCAATATTTATGGATAGATTCGCAACGAAAACTCATGATTTTCGTGCTCGTGAATGAATCCAACATTATGGAAGATTATATACCTCAAAGAATTTAATTCTTGGTGAAATCTTGAATTTTTTTAATGAACACTTGAAACTTTGAAGTTTTTCTCCTATTGAATCTTCTCTCTAAATCCTAAACGATTTTACGAATGAATGAAATAATTCTAATAATTGTAGACTCCTAAAACCTTACGGATGGATGAAAATAATTCTAATAATTTGACTCGTAAAACTTTACTCAAAACTCTTAAATCCGATTGGATAAGAAAAAGACCAAAATACCCCTCAAATTTTTCGGGTAACTTTACTTAATTGGACAGCCCAACTTCAAACTGGAATATCTCCCTCATACTAGCTTAAACTCAGTGGCATTGGAAAATAATTCGAAGATCTTTCATTGGATATCATATGGGACACATAACTCATCATGAACCGAAGGTCATGAACATTTTAAGTTTACCCAAAACTCATAACTTAAGCATAACTTGCAAAATTTCAGATTTTGCTATTTCCAATATAGTTCCTTTTGGAATTCAAGGTGCAACATCTAGTGACCTTAGAAGAAATTTTAAATTTCATTGTAAATCCTACTCACCACGAAGGATGGTTTGAGTCTTAGCTAAAAAAAATTAAGGGGTGTTACACTTGAGGGCTTTAAAAAAAGGAATACTCACACCAATTTATCCTGACAACCTCAAGAAGCATGCCACCAATACCAACACAACACAAACACCACAAGAAAATTACAGGGAGGTGCAAAACAATAATAGCACATAAAAAAACATGCAAATGACCACGAGGGTCCTTACAACATCCACTTCTAAAATTACGTTCATCCTTGAATGTTAAAAAAAGGTAGTTAAAGGCTCGAAAAGATAAAGTTATCGAGTCCTCGTGTTAAGATCATCCTCCTTAGTATCCTATCCATCTAGATAATGCTCCACTGAGCCATTACTTATGGAATCTCCTTAGACTACAACCTCCTAACTTGCCTTATAGAATAGTCATAAGCTCCTCCTCAAAAGCCAACGACTCATCAAGTTGAATTTTATCCCACTAAAGCATGTGAGACTCATATAGAACATACTTTTTCAACATAAGGAAATTATGTAATGGGTGAACATGAAAAGTGTTGAAGGTTAGGCGAATTCATAAGCCACCTCTTTAATCTACCTCAGAATATCAAAATGGACAATAAGTCAGCCTATTTCTTGTGGTAAGGTCAACAAATTCAACAGAAGATTATACCAATTTATACATTCGTAATATAGTTCAACCATATGGAGTCACTTTGTCCATCATTTCAGATAGGTATGTCCAATTCACTACGCAAATTTTAAAGTTGTTTCAGAAAGGTTTGTGCTAGAAGATAAATCTTAGTACTACTCTTCATCCTCATATGGATGGTCAAGCAGAGTGCACAATTCAAACCCTAGAGAATATGTTGAGAGCATGGGTCATGGATTTCAAATCTAATCAGTATTATCACTTACCTCTCATAGAGTTTGCTTACAATAAAAGTTATCATTATCGAGAGGACTACTTTTGAGGCTCTTTATAGGTGAAGGTGTATATCTCATATAAGGTGGTTTAAGGTATGTCATGCTGACTTGATAGGGCCATACTTGGTTTATGAAGCCATGGAAAAGGTGATGACAATTCAAGAAAAGTTTTAAACAGTGCAGAGTCGTCAAATATTCTACACAGATTTTAGAAGAAGAGATTTGGAGTTTGAGGTTAATGATTAGGTTTATCTGAAGGTTTGACCCATGAAGGGTGTTATGAGGTTTGTTAAGAAAGGAGACTGATAGGTCCTTACAGGATATCTAATATGGTTTGTAGTGTAGCTCAAATATTAAATCTACAACTAGAATTAGTAGTTGTTTGTCCGCAATTCAACATCTCCATGCAAAAGAAATTCTTGAGCAATCCTATCTGGTTTTTCCTACAAATAATATTAATATGCAAGACAATTTTCCCTATGAGGAAGTTCCTATCTGGATTCTTGATCGGATGATTCTCAAGTTGAGAACCAAAGAAGTTGCATCAGTAAAAATGTTTTAGAGTAATTAGTTTCTTTAAGAGGCTACATGTGAAGGTGAAGAGTATATAAACACTAGATTTACTCATATATTTCCTTTGATTCAGTTCAAGTCCAAGGTAATAGCTACTTCTAAAGTACTCATTGAATTCAGTCCCTCTCTCACATATACTGTAACACCCCAAAAATTTCTAAGCTAAGGTGCAAACCATTCTTCATTTTTGTGGAAGGTCGTAATGGGTGACTCTTAAATTATTATTACGTGTTAAGGTTATTAATTTATTGTGGAATGGATTTGGATATGAATTCGGGCCACAAGAATCCCCTAGCACAAAGATAAATTGAAAGCTTCCTTACCAAGTTAGATTGTACATAGTTCAACTTCAAACAATAATATCTATCAGCACAATGAATTCGGTATCGCACTACGTATCAAATTAAAGGTCTATGGGTCCTCTTTCCAACAAGACAAAGTGTTACTCATTTCAAATTAGAAGTAAAGTATTATGACTATTTTATCATAGACTACCACAATAGAGTTTCCTAAGTTAATACATAGGAATCCTTTCGACAGAACATATAAATTTCAATGACACATACTATGAACTCGTAGAAAACTTCAGTGAATTAAAATATTTAGGTCGAATTCCTATGGATCAACCTAGGGGTTTTAGAAATTTCTATGGTGATAGTTTGGACCCCTAGAATGAACATTTTGGCCTTAAAATTCTATATGAAATCTACCGATTGGATCTATCGTCTAAAGGAACTTATACGAGTCGTAGTTTGACCCGTAGAGTGAAATATTGATCCTTAAAATTCAATATGAATTCTACAGATTGGATCAATTGTTTTTAGGAACTTCTACATGTTATAGTTTGAACATGTAGAATTAATATTTGAGCCTTAAATTTTAGTATGAATTCCATTGATAGGATATAAGATCCATAGAATAAACCACAAATTGTTGATGGCCCCATGGAATCTTTTCATCAGCTTTCTAACGGGATAATTCAATCTTCCCGCCTTTTCCATGCCTCAAATACGAATTTTTAGTCTAACATAAGGTTTAAACAATATTTTTCGATGTTTTACGTTCAGTAACACTCCAAGTCATTGGAGCAGGGTTCCAATTGGAAAAAAGTGACGATTTTGAGTGTTTTTTGAGTTTTCACTATTTTCGCCAAGAACTTTGTTTTCCATGTATGTACGACTAACATAGTGATGGATTGAGTTCTCCCTAACACCCTACATATATCTAAGTTATGTTAAAAGAGTAATATAGGGTTTTATCTTGGATTTTGGTATTGTTGAGATGAGTATGATCATTGATTTTTGAGTTCTTCATTTATTAGTATTGAGTTATCTATATTATTATTGAGATCCTTGAGTTTATTTAGTCATGTCTATATTTAAGCCTGAACCCTTTTTTGAGTTAGAATATTCGAGAATTTTTTTAAGAAAACATATTGTCTTAATCTGATTTTATGAGAAAGAAAAAATTAATTTTAAGAAAGACTTTTAAATATGATTTGAGTAAAAGTACTAAAGGAACTAAGTATTACCAAATGTATCACTTTTTTCTTTGAGATATGATATATGTTGATTTCTGTATGAGTTAATGAGTTTAGAGATGTTTCACAGTTGTTACCTCTTTTAAGTGGATATTCTGAACAATTACCTCAAATTGAGAAATAATATTTTGTAATTTCACTTTTTTCTTTGAGATATGATATATGTTGATTTCTGTATGAGTTAATGAGTTTAGAGATGTTTCACAGTTGTTACCTCTTTTAAGTGGATATTCTGAACAATTACCTCAAATTGAGAAATAATATTTTGTAATTTGAGCGTGTGTATATGTTTATTAGATCATTATTGAGCTCTAAATTGGGGATAAATTCAGGACACTCACACTTATAAACCATGAAGCAACCATTGGTAAATGATCATACTCTTTGGATGACTCCTAATCGCTTTTGAGTAGAGCTTTAGTGGATCAATGTTAGTTGAGACTTTCTATATCCCGGAAAGTTATTGGATGGTTCTTGCAATATGGGTGAAACGTTATATCCTCAGATTGCACATATTGATGTTGTCGGTTAGCTAATCTCAAAAATAGAGTTAAAATATATACTTATCATATAACTTGATGTGTTGACTTCGGATAGGAGTAAGTATTTTGTAAAGCTTAAATGATTCCACTCCTTTATTTCTTACATTCAGTTGAGTAAATATTTATACGTATTGTCGTCCTTCAATTTAGTCATTTTGCTTTGTCTATATTACATACTTGTATATTCAATACACAAATGTCGTTCGACATGCATCTTTTATGTTGCAAATGCAAGTGTTAAGGATCATCAATATGTGATTCTTTTAGAAAACTTTGCACCTCTCATTAGAGAGTTTTGGTGAGTCCTCTTCGGTCTAGAGGGCCCTATTATTTAAGTCTAGTATTTACATTAGGCGTCGAGGGTCTTGTTCTAACATCCATGTTGAAGTTAGGTTTTCATAGATATAAAGAGTTAAGGTCTTTTGAGAAATTCTTTCTTCAAAGTGCTCTAGGAATATTATATTTTGGTAATGAGTATTTGAGATAGTTGAGTTATATTTTTCTCTTTAAGGTTTTAATTTTCTTGAGTCCGATCTTCAAAGGGTTCGCTTGGAAGCGAACAATGATTCCCAAGCGTCGGCCACATTTGACAAAAACATTGATAATTTTTATACTATGAAAATGACTAAAATAAACTTTACTACTTCCAAAAAATTATTTGTTACAACAACAAAATATTACTAGTTAAGTCCCACTAAATGAGGTCTAGGAAGGTAGATTGTGCGCAGACCTTACCACCAGGTCCTATAGGTTTGAAGTTTGTTTTTAAACCACCATAAAACCACCATCGACTTGAGTACATCAAATCCAAGTAAAAGAATGAGAAAATATTGAAGAGAACACAGTAGTTAATAATTAAAGCAATGTAAATTCTACAAGAAAGAACAATAAATACAATATAATAGTTTGAGTATCGAAACATAATGTATAATATATGATCTGGACTATAAGGTTAGGACTAGTATTATAGTAGCCACTTACAAGTCTAAATCCTTGCTAGAAAAAGTAACACCCATATCCCTACAAATCTTCTTCACTAAAATGAGATCTCCAGTTCTTCCTATCTAGATTCATGTCCTCAGTAATATGAAGCATCGTCATGTTTTGTGCAATCGCATTTTTCCAATAATGTTTTTTCCTACCGCTACGTGTACCCTTAACATCCAGCTTGTTGCACCTCATCATTGGGATTCTTTGCACCTTTATAATGCTCAAATGTCCTCTTTATAACCAATTGAAAGCGATAGCGGTCATCATTAATAAAAATACCAAACAAAGAGTTAGGTCAAATTCCACAAAGAAGGTATCTCGTGCAGAATTCCTATCTAGAAATTTCCATTTTAAGATCGCTTATTGATAATTGTAAGAACAATTGGGTGGATAATTCCACCATTTATTTTTTAAAAAAAACTTTGATTATCAATAGTCATAGTTAAGCTATAATTCCAAAGAAATGAAGAGTTAAAAACCAATTTAGTGGTGTGCCGACAGTAAATCAATGCCACATTGGGTTTATTGTGCTGCTCTATAGTGATAAACATTCATGAATACATTAACTGAGCTTCATTGAAGCTAATCATCTTTCAATCTGTGAATAGAATCTCATTTCAGTCTCATCTAATGTCAATCTAAACAAGCCAATACCTTACCCTAATCTCTCTTTCGAGAATATGACAAATAGATTTGACCAATAACCTTTTTTTTTCAAGCAGGTTACCGACATCAAACCTAAACTTCTAGTATAAGACTAAATAACCACTCCAATCAATCTATATCGAGCATCGGCCAGAGATTGGACGTAGGAATTATGTTGAAATTTGAACCCATAAATTAAACTCATGCTAATTAGACCATATTCTGGTATGAACATCAGCAAAATAGAACATATCTCAGTATCTACTACATTAATTAAACATGTAACCCCATAATTGCACCCGTAGATCATGTGGTTTTAGCCGCCAGTCACATAAAGCATATAAAATATGTTTTTCATGAAAAAATCCATTTAAGATATTACATGTATATTTACATTGGATTCAACTTGAATTTGTTAATTTGAAGCACAAAGTTGTAAAACCCCAAAAGTTATGAAGTGTTCTTAACAAAAGTAAAATATTCTCTCTCTAAACTCTATTTCGAAACTAATTCTTCATGAAAAATCTCATGATCCCTTGTTTTCTTTCTTTTTAGGTTTTTATAATTTTCCAAAATTAGCTCCAAACACCCAATATGCGACTCAATCGGCGACATAAGTTGTGCTCACCGAGCTATTGTTGTAATGAACAGGATCATTATTTTTTAGGAGAAAAACAAATTTGGGAAATCCAAGGCCACTATCCCGCCACAGTGTACAACATGTCACTGGGGCAGCGGTGCCAAAGCGGGATCAGCGAGACGAAACATAAATTATGAGAAATTTTATTTTCTCCATATTCCTAAAATACTTAAATAGGTCATAAATGTCACCGTCTGAGCCTACATCCTGGACGTGGCCGACAGTCGAGAACCATTACTGGTCCCCAAGCGAACCTCATCCTAGATGACTACAAGCGCAAGACTAACTTAAGCATACAAAGCTTAAAAACTGAATAAAAATTCATGAAAGTCAAATACAAGCTTTAAGTAAAAAAAACTCCAGATCAAATAAAGTATTCAACTTGTCATATAATAGGCAACTTAAGCCATTAAAACATTTAATAAACAAATGATACATACTTCTTAACTCTACTTACTATATATGAAGCCTCTAGATTATAAAAACGGAAGTTGGGACAAGATCCATGACATCCTGACTAAACTGAAAAGTAAATGAAATCCTCTATAAGAAAGGAGGTTGTCCATAGCTAACTCAAACTCTCGGATGTATCAACGAAGCTCCTGTTGATAATCCTGAATACATTTGTCTGTATCACGAAATGATGCATACCAAATAGCACAGTAAGTGGAATGTATGAGAATGTAAAAGGAATTCTAAAGCATAAACATAATCTTGAACTGTATATCTTAACTCATTCAACTCAAGAAAATAAAATAACTCAACTCAAAGGTAAGATACTCAACTCAATGATATGATACTCGACTCTGGGTACTCAATTGTGGATATTCAACTCAATATAAAGCAACAATACACATGCAATATAATTAAAGCTTTTAAAACAGTGGAAAAAACAACTTATTTCATGAAGAAAACACAATTTAAAACTCATAGTTCACTTATATTATAAACTAATATAATTTCTATGGGGGATTCTCTAATCGGCAACCACAACTATGAACCTAAGAGGTGATACAACATCTTGTCCATGCTGCCAAAATTGTCCTATACTTTGTTGTTATATAGAATGATTAACTTAATGGATCTAGAAACTAATGCTAAAAGCATCTTAAGGAGTCATCTAAAAAGTATGATCATTCACTATCCATGATGGTTACATGATTTATGGAGACTTGAGTTGTTTGAACTCGCATCCCCATACTGGTGCTCCATACTACTCCAAAATATACTTAGCTCATATGTTTGTAAAAACAAAAATCTTTCTTTGATTTGGGATAGTTACTCAAAACATAGCTTAAAAACTCTCGTGGAATCGATGTTCCCTTTCTTGTTAAAATGTGGAAACATTTAAAACTCTTTTCGAAATCTCAGTTTCCTCTTATCTTAAATGTAAAAACGTTTACTCTTGAAAATACTTAGTTCCCATAAATATTTGAAGAAATAAACTTTACTTTTACTCTTTTCTCTACTCAAAGCTTAAGTCTTAAAACAAAGTTAAAACGTTTGTGAAGGACTTTTGAAAATATAGTTCATGCCGAATTATGCACGTGAACAACTCAATACAAGTATTTCAATAACATATAAAGAATTCAATACTTTAAACTAAAGAATTCCAATGATACTAATCATTTCAAGAATCCTCAACTCAGAGGGTTCATGCGGAACTATGAGCATGAACTACTCAACTCAAGAACTTAAAAACACTTCTTATCTCAAGATTGTTCAACTTATAGAGTTCATGCGGAATTATGAGTATGAAAAATTCAACTCAAGGACTTAGAACTTGAAGATAACATTTTCTCAATGATACTGAATTTGTATAGTCCATGAGGAATTTATGGGCATGAACGACTCGACTGGAAGATCTATACAACTACATGAGACTCATGTATACAAATCTTCTCACTCTCTTACTTACTTCCTTAAAACATAGTTCAAATAAATGATACATCTCAAAAGGTTCACAATTAAACTCAAAGACTTTCTTGAATTCTACTCTTAACTCGGTCTTGAATGTCAATTATGAATACAAGAATTATGGTTCATGATGTGAATGATCTCGTAATGATGAAGAAGAATCATGAGGACATTCTCTTCACTTTTATACTCACTTTTTCGTGTCTTGAAACAAATAACTAAAAGTCATAGAAGACTCCACAAAACGACTCAAAGGGACTTTCTTAAAATGTTCAAACTAATCCTCAAAATATAACTCTCAGCTCTAGCTTGAATTTGAATCATTAATTCAAGGTTATTATCATGTAAGGAATTATTTTAGGTGTTTACAAGTAGCTTAGAGTAGTTAGAATTAAAAAAGAGTGAAGCTACCCTTCAAAATAACTCAAACAGAATAACAGATTGCAAATTGGATGGGGCAGACGACCCTGGGGCTATGGGTGGCGTGGGGAGCCATCCCCTAAAGTTGAGAGAATACTTTGGGGCGCTCGGTCTGGTACGAGGCACCAGGGCCCAACCTAGAAGGCTCAACGAAATTCTTTCCTCGTTTTCTCACACTAATTCTCCTAGAATCAATTGGTTTCTTCCCCAATTACTTGGATTTGATTACTTGACATAATTACACTCTAATATACTTAAAAACACTTAAACCACTAAATTTTTTCAAAGAAATCATCAAAACCCAAACACAAACAAGATTTAGAATGAACTACAAGAACACCTATCAAGAACTCTAATCTTTCAACTTCAAGAATGAAATTTTCGCTGAAAATAACATGATTGGCGTGTAGGTGAACAAACTCAACACTATTGAAGTTTATATTCCTTTTAGGTGTCAAACCCATCGCGAAAATTTTGCATCAAAACTTAAGAAACTCGACGAACGATGGATTCTCTCCTCTTTTGTCTTCTTTTTTCTTCTTGAACTCTCAACTAAAACCCATGCGTATATCACGATCATAAAATTGAATCTAATAGGGTTAGAACATTATAACATTACTAAAAATAAATTAAATCTGATTGGATAAGCAAAAAAGACAAAAATATCCATCTTTTTTTGGCCAACTTTTCTTAACCGGACAACCTAGTTTAAAAGGTCATATCTCACTCAACCTAACTCGAAACTAAGCAAACTCAGTGGCGTTGAAAATATAATTCAATGCTCTTTCCTAATTTACCTTGTAGAACACCAAAATCATCCAATTTTAGGAGTTATGGTCTTTTGAAGGTGACCCATACCTCATACTTTGCTTAACTCTCCAAATATCAGATTTTTGTTATTTCTAATTTAGTTCTTTTAGAACTCAAGGTGCTACATATAGTGACATGAATTCAATACTAAAGAAATTTTAAATTCCTTAGCTTACTCACTAGGAAGGATATTTCAAGTCTTAGCTCAAAAAGCATTTCGGGGTTGTTACAATAAAACACCCTAGAAACCATAGAAAAAATGCACTAACAATGGGAAGGAAGGAGACGGTGATTCTAGCATTAGGATGGAGAGATATTGAGGATTCGTTGTTGAATTCACCATCACAAAGCTCGGAAAACCCGAATTAAAGACAAAACTTCGTGAAACTGCTTGGCGCCCAGGTAGGCTAGATTTTTATGAATTGAGTGGTTTAAATCTGGGTTCACTATGTAATATATGCAAGTCAATGGTAGGATTTATGAGTAGTCTTTCGCACGCCGATTGATTTATTTAATTAATCCCTAGAAAGAAACCTTAGATGATGAATTATGGCTGAGTATGGACGATTTTGAGTTGCGTGAGGTGCGTGACGAGAAACCCCTTGTAGGTGATAGTGTTAATTCTATGATTTTGTGGTGTATTCTTGTTATTTCTTCGTTATGATGCATGTATGTATGTGAATGTTGCATTATTTATTCACAGTTGTTCTAAATGAAATGATGAATGATTACATTCCATGAATCACGTTTGATTGCATTTATTTAAAGTATTCTTGTGTTTTTGATTGTTTAGTGTTGATGGATCAGATTGCCACGTTCCGTCATAACTTGCATGGATCGGATTTCCATAGTCCGGAATAACGACGTTGAACAAGATTGTCATGTTTTGGCATAACTACGAGATCATATTTCCACGTTTCGACATAACTATAGGATCGGCTACCATGTTCCAGTTCACTAACACTCAGGTATTTTGGTTCCATGAGAGGACAAACTACTTGACAGTTCTTAATACATCGTAGTTCATTTTGTTGATGTTATTGTATATGTCTATATCTGCATGTGATGATATGTTGGGTTGAATCATATCGTTGCACTTGGTGGTTATATGTTGCGATGCTTTATTTGGATTATCTTTGTGATGTGTAAAACTCGTTTGGCATAGTAGAAGGGCAAAAAGGGTCCAAGTAACGAGTAAGGGATTGCAAGGGTTGTTTCGTGTGTTGTAATTTGTGAAAGAGCAGCAGAGATAGAATAGGTAATGAAGCGTGCATAGGTGGGTTTCACCTTGGGGAAGATATTGGGGTTAATGGTAAGGAAGGTTGGTGGTGTCCTATGTTACCATAATTTAGTAATGTGACGAGGAGGGAAGAGTGAGTAAGGAGTGGTTTGTGAAGTGATCATGGGTGAAATTTGGGGTTCATGATGTGTTAACGTGTTTTAGGTATGATCACGAACCGGGAGATTAAGTTGATTGAGATGGTTGTTAGTAATTAGAGAATTTATGTTCTAAAAAAGGGTAAAGGTGGAGAAGCGAGTGGTTTAATTTATAATATTACTAGTTGATTTTTTATGTTATGATTTGGGTGCCGGGTTGACCAATGATACCTACCAGTATGTGTGTTTGTGTTGATACTACTCTTGTTATGTCCTTGATATAGTCTTGATGCAGGATTGGTGACGTTTCGTTAGGTTAAAATGAAAAACTTCTCCAGCAGCTTCTATTATGTCTTCTGCTTGGTGGGAGCTGTATCTTTTATTTATCATGTACAATTGTACTCTTAGTAGCTCTTGTACCTGTTTAGACTAAATTCATGGAAGTTGTTCAATTATTTTACAAGTTTTAACTCAAGTATGTACGAAAAGGTTAATTATATAAGTCTTGTTTTCAGTAATAGTCTTTAATTCTTAAATTTTCCGCAAATTTAACTTTTGGGACACGAGGGTTATACTACTTAGGTGTTAGAGTAGGTGCCTGCACGGCCCAGTGGGTTTGGTCGTGACAATTTCGGTGAATCACCTCTTAATTCATAGCTTGTCTTTTCATGCTCTAGGCTTCACGTATTTGAATCTAAGTTGGAGAACTCAATTGATTCAACATTTCACATTCCCCAATTGGCGAGTACAACCTTTGTTCGCCTTTCAAGCAATCACTCTTTTCTTTTCACACTTTCAGTTTGGATGATGTGTCTCAAGGCTTCCTTCTCATTCGGCTCACAACCTTCTCTCTTGGGTCCACTAATCTAATTCGATAGACAAACGTTCTATGCACTATCATTTTGGATATGGCCGTTCTTAGTTGGTGATCATTCAATCATGTTAAGCGATCAACAATGTATAGTTTGCACTTCTTTTTATATTTCTAGTCATTCTTTCAAACAACAATCTTTGTTTTGGGCATCAAAATATTTGAAGAGTCTTTTTGTACTTGGTTGGGTGAATGACTCATTCCTTGGGTGAGATTATTTTCTTAATTCATATATTTGTGTTTTCTAGTCTTTATGTTATTAAATAGGCAAGATCTATTTGTGAGGATGAACTCATAAAATTCATGTGTATATTCAACAAAAAAATTTGATAATATTTTAGGGAGGGCTAAGGGCTATGTATTTTCTTAGCCAACTCATGGGGTTGGAAATACAAAAGTTCAAATTAAATTTCTATCTAAGGGTATAAACTATCATTCTTGAAATATGTTGGGTCATCAGATGATGATTCTCTACAAGAAGAATTTTGTTGATGTATAGGTGAAGAAATTGATTTGTTTGGTAAAGGAGTTAGATATACCATGACAGTATTTTTTTAAAAATCAAATACCAAATTACTGGGCTTTCTACCTCTCATGTCTTTTTGGTTTAGCTAACTGTAGCCGAAAAACTAGAAGAAGAAGCTGAAAAGTGGATTTGGATCAGCTGATCAAGTCTTCCTTTGTTTATAAGAACTAAAGTGTTTAACCTAGCAGAATTTCAACTTTCTCGTCAATAATGTCAGCCAATTTTTTTGTACGTGACATTAAAATTCGATTTGTACTCTTAAATATATATTACTACGGAATTCCTTTCACAATAAAATTTACTAAAGTTGTGTATCTAGGTTGTCTTAGGCAACAGCATCTATTGAGGGTTGCTTGGGAACAACGTAATTTGTTTGTTGTTTAGCTGCAATTTGTACATTCTGATTTAATTGCTGAATATACAGGGGTGATTCTCTTTTTTTTTTGGAGTAACGGTTCGAAAACTCCAAGAGTTCTATTTTTTTAATTCTACCCATAATTACCTCGCTGCAGTAATTCTCGAGTAGAGTTTGAGATGTCTTTGATATATTTTATATCAAGATAAAAAAAAGTACATAAAAATAAAAATTAAATAAAAATAGATTTCCATGTAGGGAATATACTTTTAGAGGCAAGGTTTTGAACATTCTTTTGAAAACTAGACTTTGTTGTTGTACAATTAATTTGTTATGAAAACATTAGATTAAGTAAATCAACTCGAATTTTTGAAATACATGAAACTATTGCTAAAATTTCAATTTGTATTGTTGGGAAAAAATTTTGGGATTTATTTAAATGCTTGGATCAAAATGCAATGATATATTATTTATCATTTTTCCTATTCTTTCAAATGTTTCCAAAACCAACGTTTAGCTCAAAGAATTACCTCGCAAAACAATCATCAGGTTCAACTTTCTACAAATACTAGTGGTGGATTAGTAGCAGCTAGGGTCCGAGACTTTGTTAGGATAAATTCGCATGAGTTTGATGATGGGTTGATTTGTTGCTTACCAGAAGATAATAGTCTTGTTGTCATAGTAAACGAAATCCAAGAGTTACAACATAAAGATTATCGTCCACACATATGTTATTGCATGTGTGGTACACTTCGTACATCATTTGCGGCGATGCAACAGTTTCCTCTTCAAAGTGGTATGGTACTCCAAAGCGTTGGATTTTGTAAAACAACTCAAGCTTTTATAAAAAAGTATTAGGGATTTCCATAACATCCTCCTCACTTCTTCTTTCAGGTCGTGAATTTTTTCCTTTCCCGACCATTAATTTTCTAAAACGTCAACAATCAAGTGGTAGAGTTAGGATTTTTTATTACAATAGAAAAAGAAGTCAATCATCTTTGGTTTCACTTTGATATTTTAATATGAAATAAAGAAATTCTAGAAATTTGTATGTATGTATTACCTTTACAACAAATGTCAGACGTAGTGTAAGACTCCAGAAATATTGGAAGTTGAACATTCTTCAAAGATACAACTATATATGATTCCATTCATATAAAATCTTCTTTAAATATTCTTATCGAACCTCAACAACCCTTTGTTTGTCTAAAAGCAATTCAAAGGCACTGTTAGAATTTTTAATTACAAAAAAATAACATAAAAAAAGGAGAATTTTGAAAATAAATATATAAAATTGAGAAGTACAAAAAATTTGAAAAGTAATTAACTAAGAAGGTTGAATGATTAGAGAGTTGTTTAATTAATCCAACATTATATTATACTTATTACCATAGAATCAAAAGTATTGTGAAGGAAATAGTTCCCCCAAATGCTTTTATGGTAATTGGTAGAGCGACGAGGGACTGCATCATGAACTCCCACAGGCAAGCCTTCCATTTAATTTTCTTTCTATATGAAAACGGGTGATGGCGAGGCTACAAGAACAATAAATTGTTGGGTTCATTGTATAATGTGTGTTAATTGATAAATATTGGTGGATTAAAAATATGAAAGTGCTGCAAGTATGAATGGAGTTATTCCATTCATGAATACTCGTTCATATGAGTGCAACCTTTTCAATTGTGATGCAGCCTTTCATATTTTCAGGCTACCTTTTGAAATATCATGCATTAATTTTTGTGCTCACCTATATGCTCTAATATCTGGGTTTTTTTTCTCAGATATATAAGTTCTTGAGATAAGTTTTTGAAACAAGTTTACAAGAAGTAAAATACTACATAGTAAGAAAAAAGTTTCTGCTTTTCCAAAAACTTCAAGTGTGATTACAAGCCATTGAGTGGTTCGGTGGAAAATAAATTTGAGGTACTACTATTTGTTTGTCTTGAGTCATTTTATCTTGGGAGGGTATATTTCATAGCATCAAATACTTGAAGAGAATAATTTCCTTAAGAAAACTATGTAAATTTAGAGGACTTTACTATTCTTCCTTCAAACTTGTTGATTTTATGATTTTTTGTTTCCAAAATATATTTAACTTCATATTATTTATTTCATTATTTGCATGAAATTTGGTTAGTATTATTTTGTTGGAAAAATAGATTTTGCACTACGATATTTATTAAGTACTTAATTTATAATTGGTTTCTCGAGATTAAAACCTTTTTTGTTTTATGCTCTGTCTGAACTTGTTACTTACCTGGAGAACCTAAAAAGTTCCTCAGAAAATCAAAGTTCATTAGGTTAACGACTCTGTCTGAACTTGTTACTTTCATGGAGAACCTAAAAAGTTCCTCAGAAAATCAAAGTTCATTAGGTTAACGATTGGAAGTTATAAACTTTATCATTATACTAGAAACAAAATTAAAATAACAATCAAGTCTTTATTTGAAGTCACTAAGTGTGCTTGTATTTTATAACACCAAGATGACTAATGAAATTGACGACATGGCTGATACGACATCAATAATTGGTACAATAATATTTCTTCCTCGGCTCATACAAGTGTTACACCTACTATAGCATCGACTGAAAAAACTGAAAAATTCACTAGCATGGATTACAAGAGGTCGCAACAAAATATGCTATTCATTTAACTCTATGAGTCTACAAAATTCATCAAAGAAAGTGTTCATGAGTTATCGAAAAGTGAACCCATTGTTGTTGTTGAAGCTTGGAAGCATTCTGATATCTTCTGCAAGAACTATATTCTGAATGGGCTTCATGATGACTTATACAATGTGTACAACAATATGAAAACTTCCAAAGACCTCTTGATTCTTTAGAAAAGAAGTATAAGACGGAGGATGCCAGATTGAAGTCCATCGTGGCAATGTTTTTGGACATCAAAATGGTAGATAACATATCTATTGTTATAAAAGTTGAAGAGTTGCAAGTGATTATCAATTATCTGCTTGCGGAATATCTAGTGATTAATGAGTCTTTCCAAGTAGCTGCTATGATTGACAAGTTACCTCCTTTGTGGAAGGAATTCAAAAATTACTTAAAGCATAATTAAAAGAAGATGTCCCTTGAAGATCTCATTGTAAGATTGAGAATTGAAGAGGACAATAAGGTCGTAGAGAAGAGGTCTTATGGAAATTCAACAATATTAGGAGTCACTATTGTTGAAGATGGACGATCTAAAAGAGAAAGGCAAAATCTGGACAGAAAAGTAGTCAACCTAAGAAGAAATTCAAAGGTAGTTGCTTTAATTGTGTCAAAAATGGACATAGGTATGTGGATTGTAAGGCTCCCAAGAAAGAAAAGAAGAAATAGTAAGCAAATGTTGCTGAATTTGGAAATGGTAATCTATGTGCTATTCTTTCTGAATGCAATCTTGTTGGCTATCCAAGAGAGTGTTGGATAAATTCCGGTGCCACCCGCCATGTATGCGCCAACAAAAACTTTTTGCATCATATGGGTTCACTCAAGGTGATGAAATGTTCAAATGTGTATTTGTTTCTGAACAAGTTTTCATTAGTAAAAATGAAGTGTATGTTGGAAAGGTCTACATTTCAAGGGTTTGTTTCGATCAATGTAATACCTATTGCTAATAATAAAAGTTCATGTTCTTCTTTCTTGCTTAACTCGAGTGGTTTATGGCATGAATGTTTTGGAATGTCAATTATAAGACCTTGAGAAAACTGATTACTTTGGAAGTATTGTCTAATTTTGAGTGTAATAAAACAAAATGTAAAATATATGTGGAAGCTAAGTTTGATAAGCATCCTTCTAAATCTATTGAAAGGAATTCAAATCATTTATATTTGATTCACAGAGATTTGTGATATGGAATCAACACCAATGCGTGATGGAAAAAATTATTTCATAACTTTTATTGATTATTGCACAATATATTGCTATGTTTATTTGTTATCAAGTAAGCATGAAGCAATTGAAGTATTTATGCAACACAGAGCCGAAGTTGAAAACTAATTGGATAAAAAGACAAAAATAACAAGTGATAGTGGTGGAGAATATGAATCTCCATTTGAATATGTTTGGAAAATGGAATTATTCATCAAAAGACTGCCCTTTATTCACCGCAATCCAATGGGATTGCAGAAACAAAAATCCAAACTTTGAAGTAAATGATGAATCCCTTACTTATAAGTTCAGGTTTACCATAAAACTTGGGGGGGGGGGGGGAGATATCCTTACAGAAAATAGAATATTCAATAGAGTGCCCCATAGAAAAACACATTCTATTTCGTATGATAAATGGAAAGGAAAGAAGGAAAAAGGTACAAGTACCCCCTAAACTATGACCGAAACTTTAAGACAAACCTTAAATAAACCAAGGTCTCACTACCCCTTTGTGCATCTTTTTTCTTATGTGGCACACTTCATGACTTTCAGCAATTGAGGCATGTGAGAGATATTTGGATGCCATATAAACCAAAAAGGTGCAAAAAGTTACAAAAAAAATAAGTTCAAGAGGGTTATAGGACCTTAATTTAGTAAAGGTGTGTCACTGAGATTTCCTTCATAGTCTAGGGGGTACCAGTGCATTTTCCCTTTAACCAATATGAAATATTTAAAATTGTGGGGATGTCTAGAAAAAGTCCAAGTTCTTTTACCCAAAAGGTTGAAAATAAGACCAAAGAATGTGGACTGTGTACTTATTTGATATTAGATACCAAGGCTTGTTTATTTTTGGTTCATAAATCTAAACATCCAGATATTCATGACAATATGGTAATTGCAACAGATAATGTTGAAATCGTTGAACACATTTACCAGTATAAAGTTGGACATGAATACCAAAGTGGGGGTCTAAATGTCCTTAATATGAACCAAAAGAAAATATACGAAATGAAAAAAATCCAAGGAGTAGTAAGCCTCAAAGGAAAGCTACTTCCTTTGGATCAGATTTTGTAACATTTCTCATTGATAATGAACCTCAAACCTTCAGGAAGCAATTTCTCTATAAATTCAACTTTTTGGAAAGAAGTTATCAATGGTGATATTGAATCAATCTTTAATAACCATATTCGGGAGTTGGTTAATCATCCTCCGATAAATATGTCTATAGGATCAAAATGGACCTTTAAAAGGAAAATAAAGATTGTTGGTACTATTGACAAATACAAGAAAAGTATTGCAGTCAAAGACATCATACCAAAGAAAGGCCTTGATTACTTTCATACATACTCGCTAGTGACAAAGATTACATCTATTCGGATGTTGGTTCCATTAGCAGCAGTATATAATCTTAAAATCCATCAAATAAATATAAAAACAGCTTTTCTAAATGGAGAGTTAGAGGAAGAAAAATTTACATGAAACAACCCGAGGGATTTGTGCTGGTAAAGAAAGAAAAGTGTGCAAACTTGTGAAGTCTCTTTATAGACTGAAACAAGCAGCAAAATAGTGACATGCAAAGTTTAACCAAACAATGTTGGCAAACGAATTTAAGATTAATGAGTGCGACAAAATGTGTTTACATTAAAGACACTCCAAATCATAAGGTCATTGTTTGTTTGTATGTGGATGATATGCTAATCATTAGTAGGGACTTAGTCGACATAAATGTTACTAAGTAAATGCTTAGTAGTAGATTTGAAATTAAAGACCTTTTTAGAGTGCCAGTGTTATATTGGGGATAAAATTTGTTCAAAATCCACAACGTTTGGCTTTGTCACAGTCTCATTAAATTGAAAAGGTACTTGACAAGTTATAGTATTTGAATTTTAATATTGTTAGGACTTTAATATACATGAGCTTTGCACTTCGAAAGAATAAAGGTAAAAGTGACTCACAATTGGACTATGCGAGAATGTTGGGATGTTTTATGTATATCATGAACTGATATAGCATGTGTTATTAATGAGTTGAATTAGTACACGAGCAATTCAAATCAACTCAATAGATGACAATGAAGAGAGTTTTAGTGTATTTAAAACATACTCAAAACTATGTTATGCATTATGACAAATATCCAACAGTAATTGAAGGATATAGCAATGCAAATTGGATCATCGGATCAAATAAAGTAAAATCCACTAGTAGATATGTATTTACTCTTCGTGGTGAAAATCATCCAAACAGACATGTATTGATCGCTCCAATATGAAATCTAAATTTATTGTTTAAAGTAAAGACTGTAAAGAAGCTGAATTGCTCTGAAATTTTTCGAAAGATATTTTGTATTGGCCTAAATCATTGTCACCTATATGTATAACGATAAATCTCATCACATAAGACGGAGACATAGTACCGTTAAAGAACTACTCTTTAGTGAAATTATCGTGTAAGGTCAAAAGATAATGTATCGGATCCACTTACAGAAGGCATAAATAGAGAGGGAGTTAAAAGGTCATCTAATAGGATGGATTTAAGGCCTCACACACGTCAATCATGATGGTAACTCTACCTAGAAGACTGGAGATCCTAAGAGCTAGGTTAAAAGAGACCAAACAAAGTTTTGTTTGACGGTTCAATATTGTAATGTAATCTAATCATTCTCATGATGAAGGCAATGTTTAGTAACCAAGGATAAAAGCTTAATTCAAGTTTGTTAATGGTTTCTAAGTTTGGAAAGGCATGACCAAATAATTTCTCTACGGCAGAAACCATTTCTGAATCACCTATGTGGGAGTGAAGTGGAAACTACTTCAAGGAGAATGTTAGTGATGTTAGATTCTCTAAGCTCTCATGAAACTGGGATATGTTCACATCTGAAACGAACAAAATCGTGAGAAACGTAAATAGTTAAAGGCTGTTGTGTGACTTATATTGTCTAGGTGTACATTCATGTTCAACGGTGTAATGATATAGCATCTATCCATCGATCAAGTGCATTCAATATAAGTTCACTAGGGAAAGTTCAAAGGTATAACCACTTATCCCGATGCAACTAGTCTTTGTTTGTAATCACACGCTAGTCCTTGTATATCTATCTTTAGCATTATAGACATTCCCATTCATGTAGGGGATTGTTGGATTCATTGTATTAATTGTGTGAATGGATAATGGTATATAGAATAAAGATTGGTAAATTAAAAATGTGAAAGTGTTGCAAGTATGAATGGAATTATTCCATTCATGAATACTCATTCAGATGAATGCAACCTATCGTAACTTTAGGCTACCTTTTCACATATCATGCATGATTTTTTGTGCTCGCCTATAGGCTATGAATATCTTATTCATTCTTAGATGTTGATATATAAGTTTTTGGATAAGTTTTTGAAACAAGTTTACAAGAAGAAAAAAACTACATAGTAAGAAAAAAGTTTTTTCTTTACAAAAAACTTCAAGTGTGATTACAAGTTATTGAGTGGTTCGCCGGACAAAGAATTTGAAGTACCACTGTTTGTTTGTCGTAAGTCATTTTATCCTGGAAGGATATTTTTCATAACCTTGGGTACTTTAGAGGAATAATTCCTTAAAAAACTCTCCAAATTCAGAGGACTTGACTCTTCTTCCTTTTATCTTGTTGATTTTATGACTTTTTATTTTCAAAATTTATTTAACTTCATTATTTTTATCTCATTATTTTTATGAAATTTGGTTGAAGTAATTTTGTTGGAAAAACAAATTTTGCACTACGATACTTAACAAGTACTTAACATAACTTGCTCCTTATTATAATAAATAGAGAGGAACGTTCATCTATAACAAACATAAAAATCATATTTGTATGTTATAACTATAGTTTGCATAATTCTTCTCCATAACAAAATTTATAATTGTTATGGCTATTAGTATGTATATTTTGCTATACATATGCAAAGAAGCAATTGTATGATCAGTTTCGATATATATATATATATATATATATATACAGAAGAAACAATTATATATTATGTGTTTGTATAAAGTTAGAAAAAGAGAAAGACAAAAGAAAACTTACCAGGGGAAGATCTTTATACATATAATCAGGAGGTTATAGGACAAAAGTATATGTATTTGTATTTGTATATACAATTTTCTCTCTCTTTGTACAAACACAAACACAATTTATACATTTGTGTTTGTATAAAGTGAGAGAGGCGAGTGAGAGTGGCGAGCGAGATCCCGGAGAGGGGAAAGATGGGGACAAAAAGATATGTACAAATACAATTTTCTCTCACTTTATACAAACACAAACACATTTTATACATTTGTGTTTGTATAAAGTAAGAGAGGCAAGGAGAGACTGCTCAGGGAGAAACGAGAGTGGAGAGCTAGAAGTTCAGTGAGAGAGGCGAAATGGCAACAATTTGCTACGTGTTACGATTAAATCAAACTATGGTTATAACATTTAATTTGAATGAATAATTTGTTATTTTATGCAAATTTCCCATATATGAATGGATGGATTTCTTTCATTTGACCGCTCAATTTAAAGTTTTTATATGTTGCGTTAGTTAAAAAATTTACTATCATCGTTAAATATAATATAACAATAATTATTGTTAAAATTTTATTTATTATTGTTAAAGTTACATATACCTAATTAGTTTTTGACATTTCAGTTACTAGTGAACATTCTTCGACTGACATGTATTTGATTTGACCTCATGATATCAATTCTCTTCTCTTCATCATCAAAATCGTACTATAATTTTTATATAAGATAGTCACACACTTCAGTATGGCATATTAAGCAAATGTCCTATGGTCTAATTTTAACACCACTCATATCAAAAAGAATTTGCACATTGTAAACACGTAATTTTGGTCTAACCTAAAATTTTACATCATTTTTAGAGTTTAAATATTTCAAAAATCTAAATTAAATATTTTTAACGTTTATCTTGTTTTATTAAAATGATTTCAAAACAACAAAAACATAATCACATTTTTTGGTATGTTTTATTTTTTTTTTAAATAATTTAAAAAAGAATAAAAAGTTATAAAAGATTATAGGTTTTCATTACTTTAGTTATATAATCAAGCAATACTTTTTTATTATATTCGCTGCATAACTTTTAATTAATTTAAAATTATTTATATACTATTCTTATGTTATGTTATGTTATGTTTATGTTATGTTATATTATATTATATTAAATTATAATATATCATATTATGTTTTGTCATATTATATTATATTAGGTAATTTACCCGTGCTTCGCACGGGCATATGTTATCTTTATATCCTTTTAAACAATCTTTCCTATAATTGTTTTTATAAGGAAAAAAAAGTAAATTATTGTAGTATTTTAGAACATTTTTAAAGAAGTTAAATGATTTGACATTTGCACATATTTTAAGAATTGTAAATAAATAATAATGATTATAAAATATCTTGATTTCTAATTGTTTTTATATTTTTTATAATTTATATATTATATATTATATGATATAATTATCTTGTTAAAATTGATTGATGTTTTTATGTAGCGACTAAACATCACCTTTTTTTTGTATATGAAAAATATTGAATCTTATAATTTTATGGTAAGAACAACTCCTTGTGTGAATAGATTTATGTGAAAAAATCGATGATAAATATGAGTGATAAATAAATTAAGACTGTTAAAAATTTACACTACAACAACATAAATAATTTTTTTAGAAACAATCTACTTGTGTGTGGTCAAGTGTTCACCACTTTTCGTTATTATTAATTTGTTGTCTCTAACACACATTCAGAAGGAGAAAAATAAATTTGGAACAACAACAAAATTATATTGTTGACCCTTATAGAAATTCATTCATCATTAAACTACGTAAGGCCCTTCCAAATTCTTCATCAATGAAAATTTACGACTTTTGAAAGAATACTTATGTATGATTGTTGCATTATGAAAGTACAAATCGATAAACGTGTTTGATTCTAGACTCATTTTAAAGAAATATTCTCGAACATTTAAAAAATAAAAAAGATTCTAACCTAGATAATTCAAATGCTCAGCAATGACTTGGGACATGAAGGATAACAAATCTATGTTAATAGCATATATTTAAGATATTACTTTTGTTTAGAGTAGGTTTTGTTTCATATTCTTCAAATTAAGCTTGACGAAAATAATCACAATTTACAACAAAAATATTTAGAAGAGCCGAATGAAAAGAAAAAATACATTAAAAAGGATGAAAATCTTTATCATAGTCAGATTATATACATACCAAACAAAAAACTCAATACAATTGTAAGGAGACAACAAAACATCGAGGAAAAAGATACATTAAAGAGAGTAAACTATGGTGAAGAAACCTTACCCCTAGAACAAGAACCAGGTTCTTGTAATTTGGTCGTAACACAAAAACAAAGATTTATCGTGGAAACCTTCCTAACTCAAGAAGGGAAAAACCACACCGAAGTTTTATATTAATTCAAGATTTACAACTTAGTTAATCAATGAATCTAACTCTAAACTTCTACCCTTTTCGATAACTATAATCGAAAACTCTCCACTCACCAAGAAGTCAAACTCGCTTCTTGTTTACAAAAGCTCTCAACTCTTGTTAACTCTAACCACCCCAAGAAGTCAAACCCACTTCTTGTTTACAATTCTCTCAAGACTCAACTCCAAGAAGTCAAACCCACTTCTTGTTTCAATTCTCTCAAGACTCAACCCCCAAGAAGTCAAACCCACTTCTTGTTACAAATCTCTCAAGACACAACTCCCAAGAAGTCAAACTCGCTTCTTGTTACAAATCTAGGAATTATTACAACTCAATTATAAACCTAGAACAAATCAACAAAGACTAATAACCTTAGACTTCAATTGATCAAACTTCAATATCCAACAGTTTTGAGTAGAACAGGTTTCGTGAACCTAATCTTTATTTTGTTGTGATGAAGGTGAACCTGGTCCTTGCGTTTCTGTGATGAAGGCCTGCGTTTTTTCTCTAGAAAATACTGCTCTCAAGATGATATATTTTCGTGAATATGCAATACTTATCGTGCTGGCTTTGCTGGAAAAATCTCTCGATTTTTGTGATTGCCAAACACCTTTTTTCCTTCACTTCTTGATCTTTTTATAGATTTGATTTGCCTTCAACTTCTACAAGGAAAAGAATTACAAATCCTTTTCCTTCTTGAACTTGTCTATAATTACTTCTTTCCTTATTTGACTTGAATTGTAATTTCTTTATTTCTTTCCTTCTTTGGCTTGGATTGCTACTTTTTTATTTCTTTCCTTCTTTGACTTGAATTGCTACTTTTTTATTTCTTTCCTTCTTTATTTATTTCCATATTTGTTTCCTTCTTTTCCTTCTTTACAATTTTGCACTTTTTCTTCTTTGCCTCAATATTTTTCCTTTTTCGCCGCAATCTCACATAATTGTACACATACGACACCATGCCTTCACTTTATCAATCATCAAAACTACTTTATTTGTTCTCCTACTTCTCAACATTTTCCCCCTTTTTGATGATGATAACCAATGATTTGTTACACATCAAGACCCTTTGTTAGTGATCAAAACTTCAATTCTTTGTCATCCATCAAAACTACAAACTTCATATTTTCTCATTCCTCAACATTGATGGTAACAAATCATCTAACTAGAAAAGTTCTTATGTTTGAAATAAGATACCTTAAAAAATTGACTAACACTTCAATCAACTTTCAATCCTTAAAGTACTCATATATCTAGTGATAAAATTACGTAAAAACAGATAACAACATAAAATAAAAAGGCATAATACATAGATTTGCCCTTAAACTTGGCTTCAAATTTTAAGTATGACCTCAAACTTTCACAGTGCATAAATAGGCACTTTAACTATCCTATTTTTTTATAAATACACACGCGAATCCTACATGGCAAAACGCGTGTTATGCACGTTTTCAGCGCGAGTTAGGACTATTTTAAAGGCCCACAACGGTAAAAAAAAAGAAGAAATGACAAATATACCCTTAATGAATTCCCTTTATATATCTTCTATTTCCAAATTAAATTTACCTAAAATCTAATTCTCTTTCCTCCTCTTTCAAATCAAAACTTTTTTTCCTCTTTAGAACGATTTGTGCTCATATTTGGTGTAAATGACTTCTAATTTTTTTTGTCATTGTGGAAAAAGAGCTATAATGAAGATATCTTGGTCTGCAAACAATCCAGGTCGTTGGTTCCTTGGATGTGAAGATGGTCGGGTATGGTTCCGTTTAAACATATTTTTTTGTTTAAATTTTAGTTCTCAAGATTCAATTTTGATAGTGAATTTGTTCTTCTTAAACAGGTTGGTTGCAAGTTTTTTAGGTGGTGTGAACTTGATTATACTGAACACGCTAGAATTGCTATTTCGGGATTACAAAAGAGGATAAAAAAACATGATGAAGAACAGGAAAAGATTAGGAGAAAATATCAACTTTTGCTGATCATTGATATACTTATGTTACGTTAATTTATAGAGAGTTCTTTATGTAATATAATTGTTAGGTATTATGTATACTGTTGAAAAAATTATGCCAGAATTGTTATGTATAGCTTTCTTTATGGGTTAGGGTCTGTCAATATGTATTTTAAAAATCAAAGTAATGGATTGAAATGCACTATTTTAGAGTTGACAGTTTGTCTCCAACATTGGCTTCAATATTCATCATCTTTTACAATTGAATAGCATTATTCACACACTTGCATACTACGTAAACACCTAACATCAAGGCAGCCTTAAGGCTTCACAAAACACAATTGGTTTTATTAATTAAACACAACTTAACAAACTCCAAATACTTGTCTATGCAAACATACATCAAAATAACCCAAAATACATCAAAATGATCAGTATTGGAGTATGCATTTACAAACAGTTACCAAAATAAACAAAAACAAAGACCTCCTAGATCAACATTAATACACATGAGTAAGACTTTGAGCTCTTATGGAACCCACTTTCCCTTGGATTTGTTTGCACCTTTTTTTCTTTGACAATTGTTGAAGTTGATTTCCAGTCATTGCATCTTTTCCTTTCCATTTTAACTAGGTGGCTTGAATCCAAGATCAACATTTGTTTGTGATGCATCTTTAAATGCCACCCCTGTTCCACTTGAGATAACTCTTTCACTTGATCTTCCTGGCTGCATAATTCATAGGGCATTATTTAGTATACCTAATGTAAGGAAATCAATTAAAGAAGGCAATATACATACGTCAATCACTTGTCTTCCAGATTGTATGTCTGTGTAAACACCAAATCCCACATCTCTTGTTCTTTTCGTTCCAACTGAAGCAGCTGGTTGCATTCCAACTAAAGAAGTTGGTGGCCTTCCAACTGAAGAAGGTGGTGCCATTCCAACTGAAGAAGATGATGTCCATGCAACTGAAGAAGATGATGCCCTTGCAGTTGACTGCTTCTTTTTCCTTCCTTTAACCTTTGAAGTATCTGCACATAAAGAAGAGGCATTTCCAGTGCTAGGCTGCCTCAATGGTGGTGGTGAAGGCTGCCTCACTGGTGGTGGTGAAGGCTGCCTCACTGGTGTTTGTTGAAAGGGCCTTGCAGGCTGTTGTGTGGGTTGTTCAGAAGACTGTAAAGACACACAATTAGAAGAATAAAACTGAGTAAAATGTAAAAGAAAGACAAGTACTTACCACTGATATACAGGTTCTTTTGTTATGCCCAACATGATGGCATTTGGAACATGACATCTTCACTCCATTCTTTGATGTTTTACCCCACTTCTTTTTTCTTGGTTCATATTTATCTTTTCTTCTACATCTACCTGGTCTTCCAGGCATTGGCTTTACTTCAGGAGGCTCAACTGGTGGTTATTGGTGTCAGGCCACATTACCATATTGGAAATGGGTTGTAAAAAGTACTTATATGCACTTAGAAATGTATCTTTTTTGTACCTATGTTCCACATAATCTTCTGGTTCTTGCCCAATATGATATAAGGCACAAACTGCATGTTGGAAAGGTATGCCCCTCAACTGCCACAACCTACAGTTACATGTCTTTTTAGTCATGTCAAGTATGTGTCTATACTCTCCTTCTTGGATTTCAAATCCAATGTCATGATTCCAATTCACCCTTAGTGCCCTGCCAATCTCTTTATTTTCTTCTAAAATCAGTCTTGCCATAGGTGAAATGTCACTAATCCAAGTATCTGCAAACTTAATCATATCTCCATGCCTATCCATCATTTTATGTCTAATATCTTCAAGCATACTAATCACAGATTTGTGTCTAGGACCAACAATCCATGAGTTAAATGTTTCACACATATTATTTTCCACCACATCACACTTTGATCTTTCACTAAATAAAGCTCTACACCAATATTCTTTGTTATATCCAAGCAATGCCTCACATATTTTATGACCCAATTTCCCCATATATTCAAATTCATATCTTAATTTAACCTCAAAACTAGCTTTGGAGCACCTCCAAAATGCATTTCTCCTTTTCCTCCCTCTCCATCTTTTTTGCCAGTTTGCCCAAATATGTCTTGCACACATTCTTCTTTCAGCATTAGGAAGTAAGACTTCCACTTCCACCTCAAGACCCTAAGAAATATAAAATCAAGACTAACTTACTTCACACACTAACAACAGACAGTGAAAACTTACAGTAACACAAAAAAAATTAGAATGAATACCTTTTGCATGTCAGACATGATTGTTATGCCATTTCCATCACCAAGTTGCAAGTCTTCAATGAGATAGCTTAAGAACCAACTCCAAGAGTGTTTAGTTTCTGATCTACCACAGCCCAAGCCCAAGCTATTGGATACATTTGATTGTTTCCATTTTTTCCAACAGCCACTAATAATTCTCCTCTACAAGCACCCTTCAAAAAGCATCCATCCAATCCTATAATCTTCCTACAACCTTCTAGCCATCCATTTTTCAATGCAGCAAAACAGACATAAAAATATTTGAACAAGTGTAAGCCAGGGACTGTTTCATTATCAGTTCTTACCCAACAAGAACTCCCAGGATTTTACTCTTAATTATATCAGCATAGTCTAACAACCTTGAAAACTCAAGTTTCCAATCACCCAAGAACTTGGCAATGACATTCATTTTTGCCCTGTAACATATTGATCTTCCCACTTTTAATCCCCATTCTTTTCTTAGTGTCTCTTGAAGCTTATGAACTCTCATGTCAGGCTGAGATATTTTCTATCCCTCATCTTCATTTCCACATATTTGGTTGTGCACAACCTGTTCTTATTCTTTGAAATACATCTATGAGCAGGATAGTATTTCTTTACAAAAAAATTTACAGAATCTTTATCCAAGCTTGCAAAGATTTCCCATTTACACTTCCCTTCACATTTTACCCTAACTCTATGAGGTTCATTGGGTTTAAGCCTTAACTGAACCTTATGTTGAACAGCATAATCAGCAACAGCCTTTCTAAATTGAGTTGCACTCTCAAATATCATACCCAACTCAAAGAAAGAAATGGAAGAAGAAGAATCATACCTCAGTTTGTTGCTTTTTCTTCTTGAAGGTAAATCAACACCTGGTTGTGCTAAAACATCTAGCTCCTCATCACTATCTTCACTTGGTTCATCTGATGAATCAATAAACACTTCATCACCTCCCAATTTTCCATTATATTTGGCTGCCTTATTGTTGAAGATATTTTCAAATCCCTTATATATGCCAACTTCTCCAAGCTCAATACTTTGATCCTTTAAAGGTTTTTTAGTTCTCTTTTTTTCTTTGCAGATTCATTCTTTTTGTCTTCCCTAAGTTTTTCTCTAAAAGCTCTCAGTTCTTCATCAATTTCACTATCATCCTGATCTGGAACATCATCTAAGTCATCCTCTTCAAAGTCAAGAAATCACCTTCTTCTAATGGATGTTCAACTTCACCTACCCTGTGTGAACCCTAGAGCAATTTCCCAATTCTTGATTATTTTTTCAATAGAAAATTGTCCCAAAGTAGTGGACCCCCCTTCTTTATCAGTCACATGCTTCAAAAACAACTTAATAGATGACCCACTCCACAAATCTTTAACAAAGTTATATAGTTGGCTGTCACTTTCTAACTTAACAAAATTATGGGTTATAGGGGTCTTTAGTAAAAAAAGCATCAACTTCATCATACCCAATATCTTTTGCATACGATTTCAGTTTGGTCAAAGAGAAGTGGTCCTTATGTATGGTGAAAACGATGTTCCTCCCAATTTCGACACATATTGACCTTTATAAAAGCGACCTCCATGGTGAAAAATAGCTATAATATGACCCATGGGTAATGTAAGAAATTAACAATTTTACACTAATGGTGATAGAAAAATTCTACTTTGTAATCAAAGATAAACTTTCAAAAGAGCAAAATCGAGGCATACCTGAACTAAATCGAGGAAGATGAACAGATGAACATCAAATACAGTAGCAATCTTGAATGATTTTCGCCTTTGATTCGATGATTTTGATTCCAAAATAACCTAGGGTTTTCGGTTTGGAGCTGAGTTACTGATATGAACAAACGGGTTAATTTTTGCCTTTTTTGAATATTGGATAATGCAACTTCTAGAAAGTTGCCTTCTAGAAAGGCAACGTTACACTCTATGTAATGTATTTTATTTATTTTTATTCTTAAATGACGTGTATCTTTTTTAAAAAAAATAATGACGTGCAAAATATTTAATTCGTTGGCAGTTATTGAGTGGCTCACTACTACACGTGGGCGCGAGTGTATTTCACGCTCTTTGGGTCCAAAAATCGCGTGTGTATTTATAAAAAAAAATAGGATAGTTAAAGTGCCTATTTGTGCACTGTGAAAGTTTGAGGTCATACTTAAAATTTGAAGCCAAGTTTAAGGGCAAATCTATGTATTATGCCAAATAAAAAACATGGGCATGGAAAGTTATTAACTCTCATAGGATTTTCTGAAGAACACGAAATTGCATCCTTGTATGTGAAGGAATAACGTTCTTGATGAAGAAATTTGAGATTTGAAGGGTTTTTTCTAATGTACCTTCAACTATTTCAGTAGAAACAACTTGCTTGAATATCCAATTGACATTTGTTATTTAATTTGTACTAACAAATACTTCTAACGATAACTTTGTATAAATATGAACAACAATGTTTAAAGCATATACTCAAAATGACAATTAATAAAATAAGCATATAGTAATGATTATAAAAAAAAATTACCTGGATATGCAAAATTAGAATGAAATAGAATGAAAAAGATCAACTCCACTGAATGCACAGTCTAGTCCTCTATTTGTAGATTAAAAAAAAGGTACTGTAGAAAATGATTATTGTCTCTTATCGGAAAGGTCACAACTCTTTAGAAGAGTTACAACCCTTCGGAAAGGGCACAATATTTCGTAAAAATCAAAATTCTTCATAAAAGTAGAAACTCTTCATAAAAGTCGCAACTTTTCATAAATGTCACACTTTTCATGAAAAAAGTTACAATTTTTTCATAAAAATTTCAATTTTTCATAAAAGTCACAACTTTTCATAAAAGTTATAATTTTTCATAAAAGAGGAAGGCAGGTTTTGGAAATAAATAAATTTAAAGAGAATTCTTACTTGTGGTGGCGCCACATAGGCGGGCTTAGAATTCTCTTTTATATATATTATATTATATTATATTATATTATAGGCTTAATTCATCGACATACACTTAAAGTTGTCAGCATGATTCACAGAAACACTTAAATTGAGGTTGGTATCTATTAAATACATGTACTCTCTCGAATTTTAAAATTTGAACATTTTTCTTCCTACATGGAAGTCTGAGTGTGATTCACAGACAACTAGCCTGTGAAAGCGTCTAAATGAGACTTTTTTTATTGAAAAAAGATATACATCTTCTTCCTTTGTGTTTACTGCTATTATTCCTCCACCTTACACCAGTTGCACTCTTCTTCTTCCACTTTTATACAGCCATCATATCATTTATTTTTTTTATATTTTATATTATCACCTCATCACACCCATTTTTTCCTCTTCTTTTAGGAATCACCATCATATTTGCCATTAAGGCTGCTACCTGTTCGTTTTTCTTCAAATCTAGAATGATTAAAAATTAATTTCTTTTACTTTTTTTTTAATCTTTGACATATTGTTGATTTATGAAGCAAATAAACTTACAAATTTGTAACTTAACTCTTACTTGTGAGACTTTGTAGACATTGAAATTTTGTAGGACTCTACAATATGCGTTCAATTCGAGTTGGGACTCTACAAATTGTGTTCAACTCAGATAAGGATTCTTGGAGGCTACTCAACCCTAAACCCTAGTTTATGCCTATATAAAGGGTACTAAATTCCCTTAAAAGGCATCTCGAAAAATTCACAAAGAGATCAAGATCTCAAATACTCCACAAATTGATGGATTATTCATATAGAGAGGTCAAATCTAAATCATCCTAGTTCGAGAAATACGCTACTAACGACCCTCGAATCATGGATAAATCACCTCCAATCATGGATAAATCATCTAAGAGAGTAGAATCAAGGGAAGAACAGATTTGTACTCACTATCTTGATGAATAAAATCACGTTTCTTCATATTTTTTTGTATGGTTTGTTTATTTTCCATATATTTAAAATTTGTTGCAAACAAATTGGCACGCCCAGTGGGACCAAATTTGTCCTTCATCTCTTCTCTCTTAAATCAAAATGGAATCTGAAGCTGCAAAGGTGGAAGCATGAGTACTTCAAGCCTCGTCTTTGAGTTTCACAAGTCTACACTCCGTCAAGCCTTGAAGCAGGGGGCATTTGTAGACATTGAAATTTTGTAGGACTCTACAAGATGTGTTCAATTCGAGTTGGTACTCTACAAATTGTGTTCAACTCAGATAAGGATTCTTGGAGGCTACTCAACCGTAAACCCTAGTTTATGCCTATATAAAGGGTACTAAATTCCCTTAAAAGGCATCTCGAAAAATCCAAAAAGAGATCAAGATCTCGAATACTCCACAAATTGATGGATTATTCATATAGAGAGGTCAAATCTAAATCATTCTAGTTCGAGAAATACGCCACTAACGGCCCTCGAATCATGGATAAATCATCTAAGAGAGTAGAATCAAGGGAAGAACAGATTTGTACTCACTATCTTGATGAATAAAATCACGTTTCTTCATATTTTATTTGTATGGTTTGTTTATTTTCCATATATTTTATTTATCCACGTTCACCGCACCAGACTCTACAAATTGTGTTCAACTCAGATAAGGATTCTTGGAGGCTACTCAACCCTAAACCTAGTTTATGCCTATATAAAGGGTACTAAATTCCCTTAAAAGGCATCTCGAAAAATTCACAAAGAGATCAAGATCTCAAATACTCCACAAATTGATGGATTATTCTAGAGAGGTCAAATCTAAATCATCCTAGTTCGAGAAATACGCCACTAACGGCCCTCGAATCATGGATAAATCACCTCGAATTATGGATAAATCATCTAAGAGAGTAGAATCAAGGGAAGAACAGATTTGTACTCACTATCTTGATGAATAAAATCACGTTTCTTCATATTTTATTTGTATGGTTTGTTTATTTTCCATATATTTAAAATTTGTTGCAAACAAATTGGCACGCCCAGTGGGACCAAATCTGCCCTTCATCTCTTCTCTCTTAAATCAAATCTGGAAATCTGAAGCTGCAAAGGTGGAAGCATGAGTACTTCAAGCCTCGTCTTTGAGTTTCACAAGTCTACACTCCGTCAAGCCTTGAAGCAGGGGGCATTTGTAGACATTGAAATTTTGTAGGACTCTACAAGATGCGTTCAATTCGAGTTGGGACTCTACAAATTGTGTTCAACTCAGATAAGGATTCTTGGAGGCTACTCAACCCTAAACCCTAGTTTATGCCTATATAAAGGGTACTAAATTCCCTTAAAAGGCATCTCGAAAAATTCACAAAGAGATCAAGATCTCAAATACTCCACAAATTGATGGATTATTCATATAGAGAGGTCAAATCTAAATCATCCTAGTTCGAGAAATACGCTACTAACGGCCCTCGAATCATGGATAAATCACCTCCAATCATGGATAAATCATCTAAGAGAGTAGAATCAAGGGAAGAACAGATTTGTACTCACTATCTTGATGAATAAAATCACGTTTCTTCATATTTTATTTGTATGGTTTGTTTATTTTCCATATATTTAAAATTTGTTGCAAACAGACTTATGAGGGGTGAAAGGAACTCGAAGTAATTATTCGCAGAATTGTTACAAATTCTATTTTAACTCTTAACTTTCTTCATCTTCCGAGATCTCTCGTCTATCCATTCTTGATGTTTTTCTCAAAGTGAATTCTCTAATTTACTCTTCTTTTTACCATTGAAGCAGCAAAGTAATGATCTAATTAGATGTCCATGGACAGGAATTGAAATAGCGGGGGAATGGTTTTGGTGGATGGATGAGTCGATTGGAATTAGACATTATTTAAAAAAAATAATAATAATTCCACATTCTTGATTAAAATAACACATGTCATTATTTAATTTGTCAAATTATCATATTATTATCTAAAAATATTTAAATTTAAATAGATAGATGTGTTCAATAAATATAAACATCAATTTCAAATATCTAAATGAATTATATGTCTATCAATGACTTAAGTCTATATTATATTAAATTATATTATATTATATTATATTAAAAATCTAAAAAAAAATAATGACTTCTCCTAACCTACACGTACTATCCCACTTCACCTCACATTACCCCTTTTTCCTCCACTATCCACCCTACCCTCACCCTTACCAAACAACACATAGACACACACACAACAAAAAAAACAAAATACCATCACCAATTAAAAAAGAGAAAAAGCTTAAATATGCTTTTTCGTTTATAATTGATGACGTAATTGAATTATAATTGATCACGTGTTAAAATGATTTTGTAAATCATCGTTAAAAAATAATAGCATAATTGAATCTTTTCTTTAACGGCAATGACATAAATGAACCAAACTTTTAACTAATAGCATAAATGAGCCTTTTCTAAAAATTCGTTAGCATATTTAAGGCTTTTCGTTTAAAAAAACAGCAACACAAACTCACACAGAGAAACAGACGAATAATAAATAAAAAAACATACATCTTTGTTTTATTCTTCTTCAAAATTTACCACCACATTCATATCTTTGTTAATTTTTCTTTACTTTCATATCAACACAATCTATGTATCACTTCATACAATCTATAAAAAAATTGTGGGTGTTTTAATGGAGTTCCAATCAAAACTTTGTGATGCTTAATTTCCTTATTTGAGGAATAACTTTGTCTTAAATTTTTAATTTATTTGTGAAATTGATGTAATTATATGATTAGTTTTCTTATAGTTTTGTTTTATTTATAATTTGATTGTAATGGATATTAGGTTAAAGAGTTGTATCTTATTTAATGAATGAAGGTAGCTTTAATTTTGATAAAAAAAAATTATATTTTAGTTGTTACTTCCTCCATTCGAAATTGATTGTCATGTTGTGCTTTTTGAAAGTAAATTTGACTAATTATTTTAAAGTTAAATTAGATCACATTTATTCGATATTTTAAACAAAAAAAATAGATGTTCTAATACTATATGAAAACTACTATAAATTGTAATTTTTTACATATTAATGTGATGAAAAATACATCTTAAAATGTTAGTCAAAAATTTTAAAGTTTGACTCTGAAAAAAGAAATCATGACAAACAATTCCGGACAGAAGGTATATATCTTAAAAGTTAAAGGTCATGGCGTTATTATTGTCTTCATTTAGATAATAACGATGAAATAGGAATTGTTTGGCCAAAATAAGTAAATAAATTATTGTTGTTTTATTTTATCAAACAGAAAATAAGATTTATTTTTAACAATGCGGCATTGTTTTCTTTGATTAGAAAATATATATTTAATTTTGACGTCAACTTTAAAAATAGTAAAGAATAAATGTAACGACCTGTTTAGTCGTTTTGAGCAGTAGAGTGTATTCTGGTAAAAACTGTCTGGGTCGACGGACACCACGACGGACCGTCATGAGCACGACGGACCGTCGAGGGTGTCTCATTCCAAAACACTTAGAATTCTGAAATTTGGGTACTGAGATCGACTCTCTGAACTTCGCGACGAAATGGCAGGACGGACCGTCACAGGCATGACGGGCCGTCACAAACTCTTCAAGGAATTGAGTCTCTGAACTTTGTGACGGAAGTAGCAGGACGGACCGTCGCAGGCACGACGGGCCGTCACAGGCTGCATAACCCTGACTGGGTCGGATTTCTGTTAAATGTTTTAAGGGGCGTTTTGGACTATTCCTGCTTATAATTATAAAGTTAGTGGTTGAATATTAATAATTTGATTTCTTGGGGGTTAAAGGAGATAACCTTGAATTAATTAGTGGGTTACTTTGTCATCTTGTATACTTAATTATATGCTAATTAGGGTAAAAGAAAAAGGGTTTGAATAAGAAAAATAGAAAGAACAAGAGAGGGAGAACGATCGAGAGAAGAGGGAAACGAAGAGGATAGCAAAGATTTTGAGGGTTTGCTTGCTTGGTCACATTTCTTCAGTGGAGGTAGGTTATGGTTTTCACTATTTCATAGTAAACTCTTAATAGCGAATGATATGTGTTCGGTAGTATTGTAAACCCTTCTATATGCTTAATTGTGTGCTTGCATGATGTGATTATATAATTGTGATGAAATAAGAAGATGAAGCTATTGAACCCTAAACCTTGAAACTCTTTTTAATGATGATGCCTTGGTATAAAAGAAGGCTTGATGAACTAAAAGAATGAGGTTAGTGGATCGGGTGTCACGTTCCGGCACCAGGATAGTAATAGAGGATCGGGTGTCACGTTTCGACACCAGGATAGTATGATGAGGATCGGAGTGTCACGTTCCGACACCAGGATAGTATATGGATCAGAGTGTTACGTTCCGACACCAGGATAGTATAGGGATCGGGTGTCACGTTCCGACACCAGGATAGTATGATGAGGATCGGAGTGTCACATTCCGACACCAGGATAGTAGTAGAGGATCGGGTGTCACGTTCCGACACCAGGATAGTATGATGAGGATCGGAGTGTCACGTTCCGACACCAGGATAGTATATGGATCGGAGTGTCACGTTACGACACCAGGATAGTATATGGATCGAAGTGTCACGTTCCGACACCAGGATAGTATATGGATCGGGTGTCACGTTCCGACACCAGGATAGTATGATGAGGATCGGAGTGTCACGTTCCGACACCAGGATAGTAGTAGAGGATCGGGTGTCACGTTCCAACACCAGGATAGTATGATGAGGATCGAAGTGTCACGTTCCGACACCAGGATAGCAAAGAGAATGAATCTTGAAAGATGTTAATATACTCAATTTAATGAACCTATTTCCCAAATGAGTATGGTATGGAGGCTTGAGTCCTCATGGGTGTACTTGATGTTATTTATAAATGATTCTTATGCGTGTCGCTATCACCTGTTAAGTATTTGGTTGGTTTTATGTTATTATCTAACATATACTGTTTTCTATTTTGAGTTGGCCGATGATACCTACTCAGTACTTGTGTTTTGTACTGACCCCTACTTGTATTTGTTTTTCTTTGTTAATTGTGGAGTGCAGCAAATGTGTCATCGTCTTCAATTCAACCGCAACTCTAGCCAGTCTTCATCACACCAGATTTCAGGGTGAGCTAATGCTTCTAGCTTGGACTGGATCTTCTTCTTCATGTCTTGATGCCTTGAAGTTCCGGCAGGACTAGTTTTATTTATTTTAGCTTCTTAGATACTCTTAGATTTAGTAATTTGAGGATAGATGTTCTTGTGATGATGACTTCCAGATTTTGGGAATAATAAGTATTGAGTTTTAGAAGTTATTTAATCGATTTTTTTATTAATGAGTTTAAGTCTTCCGCGTTACTTTTCCGTTTATATTGTATTGAAATGTTGGGGTTTAGATTGGTTGGTTCGCTCACATAGTAGGATAAGTGTGGGTGTCACTCGCGGCTCGATTTGGGTCGTGACAAACTTTGTATCAGAGCATTAGGTTCGTTGGTCTCATCACACAAGAACGAGCCTAGTAGAGTCTTAAGGAACGGTAGGGGGACGCCTTTACTTTTCTTTGAGAGGCTATAAGACTTAAGGAAAATTCCATTGTTTCTTTCTTTCGTGCTATTACTTGGGGCCAATTGGTATCTAGGTGATACAAATTAGTATCTGACCATCTTCACTCTATTTTGCAGATGGTTAGAACTAGAGCAACAACTGCGCCAACACCAACACCGGCAAGGCAAGATGCATCTGAGCCAGCCACTGGGCTGTAGCTCGAAGAGGAGTAGTGGCAAGAGGCCGTGGAAGAGGTCGCGGGAGGACGTCCTCTAGAGGAAGAGGACAAGCACCTAGCCCATCTGGTACTAGGGCGGTGACTCCTCCACCGACTGAGGAAGTAGTAAGAGAGGGTGAGGAAGGGGAAAATGAGCAAGTGCAGAATGAGGAATTGCCACCCTAACCTACCCCAGAGATGATTAATTAGGTTCTTGCCTATCTTAGCGGGTTATCTGATCAAGGTCAGACACCTCCAGTGTTTTCTGCACCAGCACCTCAGGTTCCGGAGGTACAACATGCAGCTATTGTGGCTCCCCGCATGGATGCCTCATTGGAAATAGGCACGTTTCCTCGCTTGACTACAGGGCCCATAATGACAAATGATCAGCACGAACTTTTCAGTATGTTCTTGAAACTGAAACCTCCAGTCTTCAATGGTGCTGAATCTGAGGATGCCTACGATTTTCTGGTTGATTGTCATGAGTTACTACATAAAATGGGCATAGTGGAACGATTTGGCATGGAGTTTGTAACCTATCAGTTTCAGGGAAATGCCAAAATGTGGTGGCGGTCACATGTTGAGTGTCAACCCGCACAAGCACTACCTATGACTTGGGCGTCGTTTTCTAACTTATTCATGGAGAAGTATATCCCCCGGACCTTGAGGGATAGAAGGAGAGATGAGTTCTTGAGCCTAGAGCAAGGTAGGATGTCGGTTACTGCGTATGAGGCTAAGTTCTGTGCATTATCCAGGTATGACACCCAGCTTTGTTTCAGTCCACAAGAGCGGATTCGCCGTTTTGTGAAGGGGTTGAGGTCAGAGTTGCGGATTTCAGCCTTACAAGTAGCGGCTACAGCAAAATCCTTTCAGGAAGTGGTAGACTTTGTGATAGAGGTGGAAGGAGTGAAGCCAGATGATTTCACCATGGTATCGACATCAAAAAGGTTTCGTAAGGGAGGTGAGTTTAATGGTTCTTACTCTAGAGGGCAGGGTTCAGGAGGTTACCCAGCCCGACCTATTCAGTCTTCACTACAGACTGTAGTTGGTGGTCCACCGCAGACCGGTCAACATTTCTCTGAGTTTGGTGGTTATCCCCAGACTTCGTCATTTTCACAGAGACCTATGCTTGAATCCAGAGAATGTTATGGATGTGGGGAGACTGCACACATTAAGAGGTATTGTCCAAAACAGAGTTACAGACCTCCAATAGTCAAAGGTAGAGGTGGTCATGGAAGAGGCCGTCATTCTGGAGGACGTGGTGGTCGAGGTAATGGTGGTCACCGAAACGGCAGGGGTGACGGGCAAACTGGAGCCACTACAGCACAACATGGTAGGGGAAACGGGCAGACAGGTGATAGGGCCCATTGTTACGCTTTCCCCGGGCGGTCTGAGGCGGAGACATCTGATGTTGTTATCACAGGTAATCTTTTGGTTTGCGATTGCATGTCTTCTGTATTATTTGATCCTGGCTCTACATTTTCATATGTATCTTCCTCATTTGCTACTGGTCTTAATTTACCTTGCGAATTGCTTGACATGCCTATTCGTGTTTCTACTCCGGTGGGTGAGTCTGTGATAGTTGAAAAGGTATATAGGTCTTGTCTGGTGACTTTTGTGGGGAACAATACTCATGTAGACTTGGTTATCTTAGAAATGGTTGATTTTGATGTAATTCTAGGTATGACTTGGCTTTCTTTAAATTTTGCAATCTTAGATTGTAATGCTAAAACTGTAACGTTGGCCAAGCCTGGGACAGATCCGTTAGTATGGGAGGGCGACTACACTTCCACTCCGGTTCGTATCATCTCCTTTATTCGTTCTAAGAGAATGGTTAGTAAAGGGTGTCTAGCTTTCTTGGCACACCTCAGGGATGATACTACCCAAGTACCTTAAATTGAGTCGGTTTCAATAGTCCATGAGTTTCTGGATGTGTTCCCTGCAGATCTTCCTGGTATGCCACCGGATAGAGATATTGACTTCTGCATTGATCTTGAACCGGGTACTCGCCCCATTTCTATACCCCCCAATAGAATGGCTCCCGCTGAGTTAAGAGAGTTAAAGTCCCAACTTCAAGAGTTGTTAGGAAAAGGCTTCATTAGACCAAGTGCATCCCCTTGGGGTGCTCCTGTTTTGTTTGTGAAGAAGAAGGGTGGAAGCTTTCGGATGTGCATGGACTACAGACAACTGAATAAGGTAACTGTTAAGAACATATCCTCTTCCTCGCATCGATGATTTGTTCGATCAATTACAAGGTGCTTGTACCTTCTCAAAAATCGATTTGAGATCTGGTTACCATCAATCGAAAATACGGGCAACGGATGTGCCCAAGACTGCTTTTCGAACCAGGTATGGGCATTATGAGTTCTTAGTAATGTCTTTTGGGCTTACAAATTCCCCTGCCTCTTTCATGAGCTTGATGAATGGGATTTTAAGCCATATCTGGATCTCTTTGTCATTGTATTCATTGATGATATATTGGTATACTCAAAGAGCAAAGAAACACGAGGAGCACTTGAGAATTGTATTGGAAATGTTGAGGGAGAAAAAGCTTTATGCCAAATTCTCCAAGTGTGAGTTTTGGCTAAATTCAGTGTCCTTCTTGGGGCACGTGGTTTCTAAGGATGGAGTGATGGTGGATCCATCCAAGATTGAAGCAGTGAAGAATTGGGAGAGACCTACCAATGTTACAGAGGTAAGGAGCTTTGTTGGTTTAGCTAGCTACTACCGTCGATTTGTCAAGGGATTTTCCTTTGTTGCTTCCCGACTGACAAATTTGACTAAGGAAAGTGTTCCATTCGTATGGTCGGACGAGTACGAAGAAATCTTTCAGAAGCTCAAGATCTTGTTGACTACTGCACCAATTCTTACCTTGCCAGTGGAAGGTAAGAATTTCATTATCTATTGTGATGCATCCTATTCAGGTTTGGGTGCAGTGCTGATGCAAGATAAGAATGTAATTGCTTATGCTTTGAGGCAATTAAAAGTGCATGAACGTAACTATCCGACCCATGATTTGGAGTTGGCTACGGTAGTGTTTGCATTAAAGCAATGGAGACACTATCTATATGGGGTGAAGTGTGAAGTCTATACGGATCATCGTAGCCTACAGTATGTCTTTACTCAGAAGGATTTGAACTTGAAGACAGAGGAGATGGATGGAACTATGAACTGAGACTACGCTATCACTATCTTGTATCATCCGGGAAAAGCTAATGTTGTGGCAGATGCTTTAACTAGAAAGGCAGGAAGCATGGGAAGTCTAGCTCACTTGCAAGTTTCTAGACGTCCATTGGCTAGAGTGGTTCAGACTCTGGCTAACGACTTTATGAGGTTAGAGGTAAATGAGAAGAGAGGGTTTTTGGCCTGTGTGGAAGCAAGATCTTCCTTTCTTGACAAGATTAAGGGAAAGTAGTTTACTGACTGATGAGAACTGATCCGGATCCGAGATAAGGTGTTGCGAGGAGAGGCTAAGGAAGCACAAATCGATGAGGAACGTGTTTTGAGAATTAAGGGAAGGGTATGTGTACCCCGCGACGATGATTGATCAACACTATTCTGACAGAGGCTCATAGTTCAAGGTATTCTATACACCCTGGTGCAACCAGATGTATCGTGACCTAAGCAACATTTTTGTTGAGTAGAATGAAGCATGACATTATGGAGTTTGTCGCCAAATGTCCAAATTGTCAGCAAGTGAAGTATGAACACCAGAGGCCTGGAGGAATACTCCAGAGAATGCCCATTCCGGAATGGAAGTGGGAGAGAATTGCAATGGACTTCGTGGTTGGTCTTCCAAAGACAATGGGTAAGTATGACTCTATTTGGTTGATTGTTGATAGGTTAACTAAGTCCGCTCATTTCATTCCGGTCAAGGTGACTTACAATGCAGAGAAGTTAGCCAAACTTTACATCTCAGAAATTGTTCGATTGCATGGGGTTCCACTCTCCATCATATCAGATAGAGGTACGCAGTTTACTTCTAAGTTTTGGAAAACATTGCATGCTGAGTTGGGTACTAGGTTGGACTTAGTACTGCTTTCTCGCGTTCATCCTCAGACCGATGGTCAGTCTGAGCGAATGATTCAAGTGTTGGAGGATATGCTTCGTGCATGTGTGATAGAATTTGGTGGTCATTGGGATAACTTCTTTCTTAGCCTTAGCAGAATTCTCGTACAATGATAGCTATCACTCAAGTATTGGTATGGCCCCATTTGAGGCACTGTATAGGAGGAGATGTAGGTCTCCCATTGGTTGGTTTGATGCATTTGAGGTTAGACCTTGGGGTACTGACCTTCTGAGGGAATCGTTAGATAAAATGAAATGCATTCAAGAAAAGCTTTTAGCGGCTCAAAGTAGGCAGAAGGAATATGCAGATCGGAATGTTAAAGACTTGGAGTTTATGGAGGGTGAGCAAGTCTTGCTGAAGGTTTCGCCCATGAAAGGGGTGATGCGGTTTGGTAAGCGAGGTAAGCTTAGTCCGAGGTATATTAGTCCATTTGAAGTTCTGAGCGCGTGGGGGGGGGTAGCTTATGAATTGGCCTTGCCCCCAGGACTGTCAGGAGTGCATCCGGTATTTCATGTGTCTATGTTGAAAAGATACCATGGGGATGGAAACTACATCATTCGTTGGGATTCAGTTCTGCTTACTGAGAATTTGTCTTATAAGGAGGAGCCTGTTGCTATTCTAGATAGAGAAGTCCGCAACTTGAGGTCAAGGGAGATTGCATCTATTAAAGTCCAATGGAAGAATCGGCCGGTTGAAGAATCCACTTGGGAGAAAGAGGCTGATAGGCAAGAAAGATACCCACACCTGTTTACAGATTCAGGTACTCCTTTTCGTCCTTGTTTTTCTTCTTATGATCATTCGAGGACGAACGATGGGTAAATTGGTATCTATTGTAATGACCTGTTTAGTCGTTTTGAGCAGTAGAGTGTATTCTGTTAAAAGCTGTCTGGGTCGACGGACACCACGACGGACCGTAATGAGCACGACGGACCGTCGAGGGTGTCTCGTTCCAAAACACTTAGAATTCTGAAATTTGGGTACTGAGATCGACTCTCTGAACTTCGCGACGAATGGCAGGACGGACCGTCACAGGCATGACGGGCCGTCAAAGACTCTCAAGGAATTGAGTCTCTCTGAACTTTGTGACGGAAGCAGCAGGACAGACCGTCGCAGGGCACGACGGGCCGTCACAGCTGCGTAACCCTGACTGGGTCGGATTTGTGTTAAATGTTTTAAGGGGCGTTTTGGACTTTCCTGCTTATAATTATAAAGTTAGTGGTTGAATTTAATAATTCGATTTCTTGGGGTGTTAAAGGAGATAACCTTGAATTAATTAGTGGGTTACTTTGTCATCTTGTATACTTAATTATATGCTAATTAGAATAAAAGAAAAAGGGTTTGAATAAGAAAAATAGAAAGAACAAGAGAGGAGAACGATCAAGAGAAGAGGGAAACAAGAGGATAGCAAAGATTTTGAAGATTTGCTTGCTTGATCACAATTCTTTGGAGGAGGTAGTTATGGTTTTCACTATTTCATAGTAAACTCTTAATAGCGGCGTGATATTTTGTTGGCAGTATTGTAAACCCTTCTATATGCTTAATTGTGTGATTGCATGATGGTGATTATATAATTGTGATGAAATAAGCATGATGAAGCTATTGAACCCTAAACCTTGAAACCTCTTTGTTAATGATGATGCCTTGGTATAAAAGAAGGCTTGATGAACTAAAAGAATGAGGTTAGTGGATCGGGTGTCACATTCCGGCACCAGGATAGTAATACAGGATCGGGTGTCACGTTCCGGCACCAGGATAGTAATAGAGGATCGGGTGTCACGTTCTGAAACCAGGATAGTATGATGAGGATCGGAGTGTCACGTTCCGACACCAGGATAGTATATGGATCGGAGTGTCACGTTCCGACACCAGGATAGTATATGGATCGGGTGTCACGTTCCAACACCAGGATAGTATGATGAGGATCGGAGTGTCACGTTCTGACACCAGGATAGTTGTAGAGCATCCGGTGTCACGTTCCGACACCAAGATAGTATGATGAGGATCGAAGTGTCACGTTCCGACACCAGGATAGCAAAAAGAATGAATCTTGAAAGATGTTAATATACTCAATTAATGAACCTATTTCCCAAATGAGTATGGTATGGAGGCTTGAGTCCTCATGGGTGTACTTGATCTTATTTATAAATGATTCTTATGCGTGTCGCTATCACCTGTTAAGTATTTGGTTGGTTTTATGTTATTATCTGACATATACTGTTTTCTATTTTGAGTTGGCCGATGATACCTACTCAGTACTTGTGTTTTTGTACTGACCCCTACTTGTATTTGTTTTTCTTTGTTAATTGTGGAGTGCAGCAAACGTGCCATCATCTTCAATTCAACCGCAACTCTAGCCAGTCTTCATCACACCAGATTTCAGGGTGAGCTAATGCTTCTAGCTTGGACTGGATCCTTCTTCTTCATGCCTTGATGCCTTGAAGTTCCGATGGACTAGTTTTATTTTTTTAGCTTCTTAGATACTCTTAGATTAGTAATTTGAGGATAGATGTTCTTGTGATGATGACTTCCAAATTTTGGGAATAATAAGTATTGAGTTTAGAAGTTATTTATCGATTTTTTTATTAATGAGTTTAAGTCTTCCGCACTACTTTTCCGTTTATATTGTATTGAAATGTTGGGGTTTAGATTGGTTGGTTCGCTCACATAGTAGGATAAGTGTGGGTGCCACTCGCGGCTCGATTTGGGTCGTGACAATAAAATAATATGAAATGGTCAGATATTTATTCTAGAAGTTTAGTATTTTACTTTATTTGTTTTTTCTTTATAAGGAGTAAATATTTTTGTTTAACGTTAGACCGAATACTTCGATACGATAAAAATATTTGTTTCAATTAAGAATGTGATTACACATCTTTTTCTTGAGATATTAAAATAAACTCAAGAATGTGGTGAAAAACTTTCTAAATTTAACTCTTTCTAATATAGAGATGTTATAGAAATATCTTGAAGGAAATTTTCTTTTACACGGCTTGAGCTGTGAAAATTCCTTAAAATTATTCTTCATGAGGTGTTTTTCGTAAGAATTTCAATGAATAAATTATTCTCTTAACAAGAGTTTAGTGTATGTGTCTCTGACGGAGGATTGAATCGTGATAATTTCTTTTCTGATATAGGAAATAAAAGATTGTTATCATCACAACCAATAAAAAAAAAGGGACAACTAACAATTAGTTATGATAGAACACTCTTTTTACTTCTATTACACTGTATTTTACATAGTTTTGTACGGAGCTAAAAAAAATTTAAAAAAAATTCCCAAGTCTCTTTACTTTTCTAGGCGCTCGGGCTTTTATTTGAGACACGAATTAATGGAGTAGAAATACTTAAAATTAAAATACAGGTTGTTACGAAGAATAACAACTTCTTTTTCTTATTGGGGCTTCCTTTAAACTAATTTTGAATCCAGTTTTTGAGTAAATATCTTAGATAGTGACTGATAATTTTCCTATGATATCACTTTTTTGTTTCTTTTAGGATCCAATATCGCCCAATTACTATTCTTATTCCTATTTTCCTCAAAATATACACAACTCTCGTAATAAAATGCTATATCATATTATTATTATTTTTTATAAAAAATTTTAGTAATACAATAAAAACTTGTTTAATAAATCTATAAAAAAACTTCTTTTAGATATTCAATTAAAACATTTACCACCATTCTTGAATTTTATAAAAGGTAATAGTTTTTAATAATAATTACTAATATTTAATATTTATTTGTCAATATTTTTTAAATATCAATCATAAAAAAATATAAGTAAATAAATTCAGACTAATTAGTTATAGAGACTAATTTACTAGAAAATTGTTGAAAAAAAGTTGTATCAAAATGAAGAGTAGGTCCATCTTGTAAGAGTTTTTGAAACAAATGAAGTGTTTGATTTTTGCCCAAGGTAAATAATTAAAAATAAAGTTTTGCCTTGATAATTGTTCAACGGAATACATTGTAAAACTTTTGAAGTATTTGATTTTTTCCCAAGGTAAAATAATTAAAATAAAGTTTTGCCTTGATAATTGTTCAATGGAATACATTGCAAAACTAAAAGTATCGCTTTATATATATACTAGACGTTGGAGCTTATGCTACCACGGGTTCAATGTGTATTATTTTTGTTTTAATTTATGTGACAAATGAATTAAAGAATTAATTAAATTTTAATATTAATTTTGAATAGTTTACATTTTTTATTGTTGTTAACTATGGTAATTTTTTAAAGACTCAAACATTTTAAATCGCTAGTCATTGTTGTATGATTTATAATATCTTTTTATGCAATTTTTAAATAATAAAAGTTATTTTTTCTTTTTTAATTTATGTGGTATTAATAAAATTTTAAAATTCAATTAAGTTTTTTATCTTTGAAATATTATATTGTTGTCATAATTTATAGTACTTTCAAAATAATTTTCAAATAATATATATTATTTCATTTGTCCAATTCATGGGTTACTTTTAAAATTTGAAGAGTTAATCATAGCTTTTACATATTTTTATATCTTTTGAATATTAAAGTAAATAATTATTGCATTTATGATAGTTTATACATTTTATTTAAGAAAATAAAAGCAAACAAAATGAATTCATCATAGGAAAATTACTAAAGCATCCTTCAATACATCAATAATGGTCCCACTTATTATCTAAAAAATGTGCATATTGGGAGGATATTTTTGTCCAAAGTGGAAATACAATAAGTATAAAACATTAAAGTCTTTTAGAATTTTAAATTTAATTCCTATGGTATGATTTGTAATATTTTTACGTAATTTTCAAATAATAGAGGTCATTTCTTCTTTCTCGATTTATGTGGTACTAAAAGAATTTCGAGATTCAATCATTTTTGTTTTGTTTTTAAAGTATTTCAAGCCGTTAATTACATAATTTATAGTACTTTTTAATTAATCTTCAAATAATATATATTATTTTATTTATCTCAATTTATATATCACCGATAAAATTTAAAAAGTCAATTAAATTTTTTATGAATTTTATATCTTTTAAATATTTAAGTAAGTAATTATCATGATTTTATAATATTTTATATAATTTATTTAATATAGTATATGTATGTAGTAAAAGATTAAAAAGAAACAAACAAAACGAATTCATAATAGGAAATTACCAAAGCATCCTTCAATACATTAATAATGGGTCCCATTTTGTTTTTTAAGAAATTGCATATTGAAAGCATATTTTTGTCCAAAATGGAAATAGAATAAGTATAAGCATTAAAACAGTGACATTGAATTATAAAATACCTAAAAATATCAAAATTAAATCCTTAGGTGGACAGGCAGACATGTTGAGCTCCTGCCTGTATCAACCATAATATTCCCTCTTATAGTATAGTAATAAATTATATATATATATATATATATATATATATATATATATATATATATAATTTTATTACTATACTATTAGAGGGAATATTATGGTTGATACAGGATAATCTATATACTATTATATTATATATAATATATATATATATGATATATATATCTCTATATATCTATATGTATGTATGTCTGTATGTATATATGTATCTATGTATGTCTATATATATGTATATATCACCACAAAAAGGTTGTGTACTAATATTATTTTATTTAATGTACTCAATTAAATAACAACTTTTAATAAGTAATTTCAGAATATGAAAAATAAATATTATGTTATAAAATCAAGCTCATAAGAATATAATCATAAAGGGAAGAAGACAAGAGAAGTAGATAGAAGAAGGAGAATTTTCTTCTTATTCAAGAGTATGTAAGTCTCATTTGTATCTCATACAATAGTGAATGAACAATCCTATTTATAGAGTGAGAAATCACTCCAAAAGTCACCATATTAAATATCATAATAAATAGATACATTCTTATCCCAAAAGGTTCATGAACCTAGTGAATATGGATGGTTGTTCATGTACCAACTTTATGGACTATCAACTCATTCAATGGATTTATAACACTCCCCCTTGGATGTTCATAGATAATGTGCCTCGTTAAAACCTTACTAGAAAAAACCCAGTGGGAAAAAATTCTAGTAAAAGAAAAAGAGTACACATATCTTTTGATACGCACTATTTGTTACCTCATTAAGAACCTTGCCAGGAAAACCCAGTGGGAAAAAATCTCGGTCAACGGAAAAAGAGTGCAACACGTATTATACTCCCCCTGATTAAAACATCACTTAATTTCTTGTCATGATGTCTCCAAAATCATCGTACATTGTGGTTGGTATATTCTTTTTCAAAGAAAAACCACACATTTCCTGAATATAGTTTGTCATTTATCTCAACCAGACGCACTTTCGACTTGCTTCATGGAGGACTTTTATTTCTGCGTAGCAACATTTGCTTTATTGATCGTCAGGATATTATTGTGCCTCCACATGCAAACACATAGCGTGCTTGAGATAGAGTTTTATGCGGATCAGATAAATATTCTTCATCTGCGTAACTAATCAATTGTCTTGGATTCCTCGGAATAGAATAAACCCATAATTATGGTTCTTCGAGGATATTCAATCATGTGTTCAACACCATTTCAATGTCCTTTTATCGGGGAGAAACTGAATCTTGCCAGTAAATTTACTGCAAAACAAATATCTGGTCAAATATTGTTAGTAAGATGCACTAGTGCCCTGATTGCACCAAGATATAGAGTTTTATCAGCAAGAAACTCTTCATCCTTCTTTTGAGATCAAACTGAATAATCATTTATGTCAAGTGATCTCATAATCATTGGGGTACTCAATGAATGCGATTTATCCATATAAACATGCATCAAAACATATCTGTGTATGTGCATTGATAGACAAATATTTCATTTGTCAAATTATCAATCTGTAGGTTAAGACAAATTCTGTCTTAGCAAAACCTTTTCATAAAAATACAAGGACAATTAGGGTCATTCTTTTGTACCTTTTTCTTCCTTGACTATTTCAATCCATATAAGGATTCTTGAAGCTTTATTGAAAAAGTTTCTTTCAAACTCTTATATGCTTCAGACACCTCAATTGTTTCAAGGATTTTTATATAACCTTCATTGTCTAGCTACACATTACAATTAGTCATTACATGCATTCAAGTTTTTTATATGTTGTCAGATCAAAACAAACCTCATTGCATCCACCAAAGGAGAAAACATCTCCAATAATGTCAGGATTTTTGCGATAAACCTTTATGCCCCAAGGCACAAACCGTATTTGATATCTTACGGTTATACTATCGCATAATAATTTATTTGTACCCCACTGACATTATACCTTGATTTATAGATTACAAGTCCAAAATGTCATTTTTCTAAGTGAAACAAAATATACTTGAATTGTGCATTTTACTTGGCCAACCATCTATCTGTCCACACTATATGACAGATTTGAATTTAAGATCCTCGTCACAATTTATATCATTGAGCGCTACCTCATATCAAATATACCGTCGACAGTTATTTGATATTGATTCCAACAAGACATAACTTATCGAGATCTCTTCATTTTCATTATTTAAGATACCTAAACCTTTTCAAAATTTTATGAAGTGTTATGTCAATGAGCTCTTGTGTACCACTTGCCTCATTATCATGACCATATTGATCATTTGCTCCTTCCTTCTTCAAGGAATTTTATATTTGGAATCGATTGGTCTATCACGCTTCGGGCGTATCATAGACTCTGTCTTCAAGGACTTCACACTGGAGCATTTGAAGCTGAAATTATATCATAGGGTCAGTGCATTTATCTGGCAACTGAATTGCAACATTATGCAACTGAATTATCCCTTGAACTTTAAGTTCACATATTTATTTAACGAGGATCTAGATAATTCATAATTAACCTCACACATAAGTTTCAGTTGTCAATCATCTCTCCCCCTAATGTTAGAAAATCTAACATTCTCCAACATAATTTGGAAATTCATCTTTTTGCGTGGTGGAACAATTAAAATCATAACCGCAAATTCAACATTTTAGATGAAAATTATATGATTCCTGACCCTGAACCAATTCTAATGGGGAAACCTTGTTGGTTTGATGCATACATGTGTTGCTACATGTTAAATAAAATTATCTCGTACCAAATCTTATTTGGGATTTTTGTTCTCATAACCATTATTTAGCTATAATTGGAGGCATACAATTTCTGCTAAATCAATCAGCATTATCAATATAATTTCGTAGTTTGGAACTGTGCTCTTAATTTTAACAATTCGAGAAAACAACCTTACAAAAACCAATTTATAAGTTGAAAACAAAATACATGTGACCATCGCATAGATGCATCAATCATATAGTTGCAAATGGTCCACATGACAGGTGAACGGGCTCATATTCACCCTTATATATGTTCTAAAAATTTTAAGGGATTACAATCCCAACCTTAGCTGCTACAATAATCATTTTATCAAGAGAACAAGCAACACAAGAGAATTCTTGACGAATCTTTATTTCTTCATCATATAAATCACCTGAATTCTCAATCACGTTTGCATCACATTTAATCAGAATGATCAACAAGTCATGCCAACTGATCTTTATTTTAGTACATTTATAATTTACTTTTACATGTGATTTCATCAGCATGTACATGTTTGTATGGAACAAACAAGAGGAAAAGTGGGGTAATCTTTTACATAAACATTTATAACCCTCTTCGGTTGTAGTGATTTTTAGTCTCAATATTTATTTTCAATTCATCCGAAACTTAAAAAGTTTCTTTTGAGACTTACTACAACCCCAATATTATTCCTCTGATAATAGCACAACTCGTTAGAGCTTGCAATTAATTTTGTGTACTATCATATATTGCATGACACCATCCCTATGGTGAGCATCTCCTTCAAGGAGGAAATTATATTATTATTGTCATGGTCAAAATCATTACGAGCAAGACGTCTTTCTTGCTTTACTTTTGTTGTACCATAGGTACACAACCAATGACAAATTTGTATTGCCACACAATAATGACTACAACTCTTATAGGCAAGAACTATTTCTTTCTTCTGCCATTTCGGTAGTTCACAATTAACATACCATAGTGACGTATACAACGTACAATACAATTAGCCATTTCTGCCAAATAAAATTTATTTTCCTCTCAAATCTTTCGTAGAGATGAGAAGTGACGTATATCATTTTTTCTCAAACCTTTCATAGAGGTGAGTTGTGGCATATATCCAACCCATAATGATTTTATCACATCTGGACCCATTCTCTTATAGAATGGTCGAGCATTCACGATACTCATCACAAGTCACATTCTCTTTAAGGAATGGACTAATTATTTATATGTACTTCATACATTTGCATTAAAAGCACATTGTCATGGCTTTAAAATTCATCATATTTCCATGACACACCTCAACATCACTTTGAAAGATCAAGTGTACCATCACTTTATCTTCTTGTATCATGATAGAGGATTTATAAACTTGTCAACTTATTGGGTTGATAACATTCACAAGTCTAATGACCTTTCATACCATTTTGATGATAAAAACTGCCTTCACATTTCGAAGGACTATTTGGAGAACCCGTAGTGTTCTTCCTTTTATAATTACCGCAATGATGACTATTATAATTCCGTCCCTTCATGCCTTTTTTCATAGCGTCAATCATTTGTCATCTTTCAGACTAACTATTTACTACTACCACATTCATACGATAGAATGGAGTAAGTGAACATGCGATTTTAAAATTATCATATGTTGCTACTACATTCTTTTCAAGGAATGGAGCAAATTCAATAGGACGAATTTCAAGACTTTTCATCAAAGCCTGAGTCATCATTATATCATCACTATGGTGCATTGACTCAAACTCAATGTCTTATCCATATAAGGCGTGTTACGCCATAATTCTATGGGACTTGAGCCCAATCACGGTGCATCAAAACTCAAATTGATGTCTTACCCTTTTGGTGCGATAGAACTTGAATCTATCGTCTTATCCTCAAATATTTTCATTATGGTGCATCTGGACTTTAACCTGATGTCTTACCCTTTTGGTGCGATGAAACTTGAATGCATCGTCTTACCCTTAACCAACGGTATAATAAACCAAAGTACAATATGACTCACCCTTTGAGTCTTTCAAGACAATCAAAATAACATTCAAATTCATGCTATTAAAATTTTATACCTTCTTCTATTTAAGAAATTTTGTATAGCATGTCATATTCAACCAATGGTAGTATATGTCTTCGGTTCCTGATAATTGTTAGTGACTGAATACTATTTTTATTCTAAATCATAAAAATATTCTAGAAAATACATACCCAATTTATGCATATAATACCTTGATTCTCATAATGAGATCAACCAAAACATGAGTTAAAGAAAAACTTAAACTCAATCTTAATTGGCTAGAGACTCGTGCTGATAACGTGTTATAAAATCAAGCTCATAAGAATATAATCATAAAGAGAAGAAGACAAGAGAAGTAGATAGAAGAAGGGGAATTTTCTTCTTATTCAAGTGTATGTAAGTGTCATTTGTATCTCATACAATAGTGAATGAACAATCTTATTTATAGAGTGAGAAATCACTCCAAAAGTCACCATATTAAGTATCATAATAAATAGATACATTTTTATCCAAAAAGGTTCATGAACCTAGTGAATATGGATGGTTGTTTATGTACCACTTTATGGACTATCCACTCCAATGGATTTATAACAGATTAAAGATTATTTAATTTAATTTATAATTTAATTACCTTTTATAAAATTCAAGATTTGGGGTAAATGCTTAATTGAGTACCTAATAGAAGTTGCTTATAGAGACATTAAACAAGCTTTTATTGTATTTTTAAAAAGATTTTTGTTAAAAAAAAAAAGAATGATGTAGCATGACATCTCATTAGGAGCAGGAGTATATTTTAAGGAAACTAGAAATAGTTTTGGTGATATATGTTGGCCCTAAAAATTTAAAAATAATATTATTAAGCAATTTTTTAAACATAAATTATTATATAAGGAATTTACTCAAATTTGGAAAGTCTAATCAAATTTTATAAATTTTAAAAGACTATTTTAATTGTTTTATGTGAAATAAAATTACGTGATTTTAACTAATATAAGAAACAAGAGACATAAGAAGTTGGTTCAGATATATTTTGTGGCAGTAGTTTAGCTTTATGTTTACGCTGAACCTAGCTAGAATAGAAGTATATTATAGATAAATATTATTCCACCAAGATATGTTTATTAAATAAATTTTATTCACACATCATATGAACTTGTAATGTTTGACCAAAAAGATGAGGCAAAAGGATTGGATATGATAAAATAGAATATAAAATAATATTCAATGGTGCTACAAGGCAAACTTACTTTTGTGCCATGGTGTAGGTCAGGGATCAAAATCTTGCTTGGTCCCAAAGCATAGGACCCTCCAAGAATGAAATCTCTTAATGTTGCTTAACCCAATAAATTACCTTGATTAAAACTGGATTCCCTCTTTTTATTGTATTTAATAGCAAAATTTCTGTGTTCCTATTTTCTTATCATATTTATTAAGAAAATAATAATACTTAATATAGTGGGTTTGTCATTTTATTTCTATCAATTGATAGAATTTTAAAATTAATTTACTAATCAAAGAGGTTTTACTTTTTTAAAAAACACTAACCCTCTAAATAAATTGAGGATATAATAAGTAAAAAAAAATATTATTTAATCTTGATTTGTCAAAAAATGACAAGAAAATTGGTTGTGCTTGTCCAATTTTGATTTTTCTACTTGTCAGTTTTGACAAATCATGAAAAAAAATATTTATTTATGTAACCTCAATTTATTTAGAAAGTTGATGTTTTTGGAAAATGTAAATATCTTTAATGAGTAAATTAATTTTGAAATTCTATCAATTCATATGATTAAAATGGTAAACTTATTATGTAAATTTTACTACTCGCTCTGTCCGTATTACTTGTCCAATTTTAAATTGACACACCTATTTAGAAAAAAATGATTGACATAATGAGTCTACCATTTTACCCGTATTAATCATGAATTCGATGAATTAAAAACTTAAGATTTTCAAAAAGTTCTATATTTTTCGAAGAAATTAATTGAGGGTATAATAGGTAAAAAAAATTGTCCTTTCTTGATTTGTTAAAAAAGACTAGTAATTAGGGTCAACTAAAAAAGAAAAAATTAACAAGTAATAAAGGACAAAGAAAATATTTACGTATATCAAGTGAAAAATGGACAAATAAATGACTAAGTCAAATAAGAGTGGAATTGAAAAAAATATAATACCTTCTATTATTGTTGCGTAATGAAATGATTAGTATAGTTAACAAATATTATTGAACAAAAAGATTATCACAAAAGAATTTTAAGAAATTAAAAGTAAAACTTAAATGGTGAATCTCACTTTCTATCAACCTTTCTCTACGTTAACATTACAGATTTCATCGAATGTTTTTATGACAATTTATTTGCTTGAAATCCCTAGATAATTTACTTGGGGATTTCAAAAATCCTCAAGTAATAATTATCTAAAAATGTTTTTCATTGAATTCTAATTATGGTTAAATGAATTTAGCAAGTCTATAGTTTAGAAAAAAAATGAAACTTTGATGGCATGACATGGCTTGACGTACCAACTAGGAGGGAAGCAAACTTTTCAAGTGTTCACTTTTTTTTTTAAAAAAAAAGTGAAAGTTGATTGATATTTTTGTTTTAAATGATATAAAAATATTATTTGAAAACCATTCACAAAATTTGGATTATCATTTATAGGATAAATTCAAATCTTTCTTAAGTGATAAATTATCACTACAAAATACCTGAATTATCGACAACAAATTTTGTAGGTGAATTGATAAAATCATTTGACAATATTTATTACCAATAGATTGCCGACGGATACTGATCCCTTGCTAAAAAACTCGATGACCAATTTTGTCAACACATTTTATATCGTTAGTAAACCGACTAAAATTCGGTTTGTGAATGATATTTCTGGCAATTTTTGAATCTTAACTCCAAAACTTTTGTGGGTAAATTTGCTAACTAAAATTCGTTTGGTACTCCATTAGTAACTTTACGAATAAATAAAAAATAAGTTAATTAATTTGGTTCTTTAATATACAAAATTTATTTGTAATCATTTGGTAATTATAGTACGGAAAATGTGTCATGGATGTTCCATTAGCAACTATACTGACACATACCAACTTGGTTGGTAAATCCGATAGATTATTTTAAAATATTCCGGTAATTAATTAGTAAAGATTTGTCGATAATTTATCGAGAAATTTTAAATTTATTTGGTAAGTTGGTTATTATTACTTCAAGAATTTGAGAGCGATAGAAAAAAAAATCATTAGTAATTTGTTAGGAAGCTTATAATCAAATGACCCTTTCCAAATAATTTATGGAAAATTTTACGATTATTTTGATGAGTTATCTCTTCCACAAATGTCATTTTAGCTAATGTATGGATTGTTTTCAATGTTTGTGAAAGCATTTAATCTCATTTGTAAGGTATATACATTACGGCGAATCTTTCTTTTTCATACGACATAAATTCAAAAAAATTATAAATCGTCAAATGACTTGTTTTAACTATTAAATGTCCTTTTTCACATATATATTTACTTAGTTACACAAATAGTAAAAGAATAATTGATAATATAGAACCTGATAATATAGAACTATTAATATGGTTAAAAAGAGATAAATGTAAAAAATAGACTTAAACTATATATTTTTTTTGAGTTTCATTCATAAATTATTGACAGCCTGAATTTCATATCTAAATTATCACTTTTTACTTTGAGAAACACACAACTCTCTTTTATACCACTCTCATGGTGTGTGTAATACACTCTCTCATTTATTTTGTCACATCACACTCCACATGGACAAAGTATTCAACCTTCACAAAAATTAAATAAATTATTAGTATTAGTTAAAATTAAAAAATTATTATCCAACAAAATAATGTTTCTTTTATAAAATAAAATGTTAAGTATTTTTCTTACCCTACTCCATCACTTACCCTCACCGAACCCCCAACCCCAAGCCCCGACCTTCTTCTTTTTTTTTTTTTGCTTAAATTTCTTTTATAAAAGTATTTAATTATTTTTACTTCAACTCACCCCCCCCCCCCCCCCGGTCAAATAATAATTTAGATATTATTTTATTTTTTTAAAAAAAACAATTCTATCAACCCCACCTAACCCTTCACTTCCGATTATTTTCTCATTTTGTGTTTATATATTTACATATCAAAAATATTTTTTACTTGCCGCTGCAAGTTTTGTTCTAATTTTTTATTTATTTATGTTATATTTTGTATAATAGTAGATTTTTTTCCCTAAAAAATATGTAGGAAGGAGTTTTTTTCTAGCTGCAAAATATAACATAGGACAAAATCTACTATTATACAAAATATAACATACATCGACTCTCTATAATGGGTATTTGAATAAGATTGGAGTAGTTGTGAGAGGTGCAAAGGCACAACATCACGAGAATAAAATTAAAAAAAAAGGAAGAGGGTCCCATTGAGGGAAGTATGAACAGAATGCTAGTTATCAAAGCTGTAAACACTTAGCATTTACATTGGAAAGCGTTAACATATAGGCAATTTATAAAACAATAAATAAATGAATAAATAAGCATAAATAAGTAAAGGAAAGTAAGCATGTAGACATATTAAAAATCATTCAAATAAGAAAAAGAATATGGTATTAAACATGTAAGTAAACAAATAAAGGAAAAGAAAAAAAGGTGAAACATGATAATAAACAAATTAGAGAGAGGGAATGGGTGGGACATGGAAAAAGAACGATAAATAATCCAATTAAATAAACTAAACATGATAAGCACCTCACAAATAATAAGATGATCAAATAAAGTAAACCCACATAAATAAGCACGAAACACGTAATGGTAAGAACTTGATATCCCCAACGGAGTTGCCATTCTGTCGCGCCTAGTTTTTCATCAAAACGGATTTTGTGCACGACCTAACAACTCTTTTGGAATTTTGAGTTTTGAAGAGTCGTCACCTAATGAATTAAGGCGCGTTAGGGCACCTATATAACCTAACTAGTCTAGCTAAGGTCAACGAACCAGAGAAACGGGTAAGGATTCAAATTACCTCGAGGGAAAGGTGTTAGGCATCCCTCGAGGTCCACAAATGTGGGTTCCGACCGTATCTCATGCAATTTATGTGAGGGTTACAAGTAGCAAATCAGGTCACTCATTTATTAGTTAATTAATTAGAATGCTCGCTAAGTGATAACATAATATTAAACAATAAAAATTAATTTATTATTAATTAAACATGTGAAGCCTAAATGATAAGAATTATTGAACAATTAAAGCTACTTTATTAATTAGATAACATGCAAGACTATATGATAATATAATATTAAACTATTAAGATAACATTCTTATTTTAATTAAGAATTAGGCATGCGTTACTAAGTGATGTACATATACTAAGCATTTTAAAAAAATAATAATTGAGTGGATATAAAGGAGACAAATAAATAAAAAAACAAATTTACTTTTATGTTTAATCTACCCAAATAAATATAATTAAACAAACAAATAAAGGGATAAAGGGAAGGGAGACTCTAAGAGACTTTTTGGATCAACACTCGAATTTTTATTTTATTTTTTGATAGGCTTCCATATAGGGAAAGACAAAATCAAAGTTTGTCTTTTCAAGCCTGAGTCGATGTCATCATCTCCATAGGGCCATCTACCCCTACCCAACCACCACATGCATTTCGTAACTAAAAGGTGCCTAGTCGTCCCAGTTTAATGTCCAAGAGGCAGAGGTATCTTAAAGGGTGAGTTTAGACAAAATAAAATATAAGACCCTCCTAGACGCCAAGTCAAACAAACAAGGCAAACAAGACGGTCATTTTAGCAACAAGTCTCAATTTGGCCTCTAAAAATGAATTAGACATGCTTGCAAACAACATATAATTGTGAAAGGTTTCATGCTAAGCGTGTGAGCATACAAACAAAAAAAATTTAAGCAACAACAATTTAATTATGAGAGGGCAAATATGATAACATGGATGTAAATTTTAGTATTAACTTTAAAGTGAGCAACAATTAGTGACATGATAGTTTTTATTTTATTTCCAAGTGGCAAAGGAATGTGATCTCACATGCATATGTATTTTAAAACAACAGAAAAATTAACTATCAATGCAAAAATATAACATAGGACAACAAATTTATAATTTATTAGGCAAAAATTTTATTTTAAGAAAAACAATAGATTTATAATTATGCAAAAACTTATTCTAAGTAAGCGACTAGTCTATTTTAATGCAAAAAAATAATATATATATATATATATTGATGGATTTATTATTAATGCTGAAAAAATATTTTTAAGCAAATAATTACAAAATGCAGAAAATGCTTAGAAAACCAATACTATTTTAAGGCAATAATCACTTCAAATGCAAAAAAAAAACAGATTTAATTTAGGAAACCTAGTAGCGAATGTGTGGAAATTGATTGTTGATTTTATTCTATGATTTGCATGAAAAGTTGTTAAAAAAAAAGCAAATATTGAACAAATCGGACAAATTTCTATACATACAAAAATACTTACTTTAGAAAATGGATCTACAACAATTTAAGGACATGAGGTTGATTTTATTTATTAGTATTATCAATTAAAATTTATATGCAAGAGACAATTAACACTTTACACAAGGTTTAGTTTCAAACATTCAATTTAGACGAGATTAAATCAAGTGATTGAATAATGATCTTTACTTTATTTTTCTTTAATTTTAACTAGAATTAAAGTCGTTTTATCAAACAATGATCATCAAACAAGTTATAAACCTATAAGCATGCTTTTCTTACACAAGTAAGTTTGCAAAGAGATGATTAACATATAATTCTCCCTCCCCTTCAGACGATCCCCAAATATATTTTATATATGAGAGCTTTAGAGTTGAACAAATGTTTAAAAAAAGGTTCAAATAAATAATAAGAAATATATGGCTTCAAATATATGAACAAAGTAATATCTTCATATCTAATCTTCAACTTGAACTTCAAGTTTGAAACCTGCCAAAACAATCAATTGGCAACACAAGTAATCACATTTATTTAGACAAGATGAGACACATATGCAATTGTTTAACAACAAGTTATACATATAGACGAATAGAACAATAAACTTTCGTAAATGTATGAATGCAAAAGGAATACTAACCGGTTGAGAAGAAAGGGATGGTAGCAATAAGAACGAGTCGACCAAACTTCTATTCTAACAAAGTAAAGTAGCCAAGTAGTAGCAAGGAAGAACACCGGAATGTTAATTTGTTTAAGAGTAGCAGTAGTATGAGTGGTAAGAGGATGAGAGCTCTTGTGTTGAGAGAGAGTGAATGAGTTAGTGAATGAGAGGAGGGGGTCTCGTTTATATAGTAGAAGAGGAGAGCATAATAAGGGAAATAGAATAAACTAGGGAGTCAATTAAATCACAATTTCCTCATTTTCAAGGAGAGCCAAAATAGGAAAAAATTCTAATTATTTCAATACAAAAAATAAACTAGTAAAAGTTAGCAAAAATAATAATATTTCCCCTTAAATAAAAGAGCCAAAATCAGATTTTAAAATATTATCTTACCAAATATAAACAAATACGAATAAATTAAGAGAGACAACATTATTTCCTTAAATAAAAAAGAGCTAGAATTGAAATAATTTTATTTTTCCATATATGAAAATAAGTAAGAGATCTGTCAATTTTAATTAAGGGAAGGGGGATCAATTAATATTATTTTCCTTATTTCAAAGGAGCCAAAATTAGAATTATTATTTTTCTAAAAAGCAAATAAGAATCTATCTAATTTTCAAGAAAAGAAAAAAGGATCAATTAACAGGCAAACAATATTCAAAACAAAACAAATAAGACAGATATCACATATTATATTTCAATTTAACAGTCAAATAAGCAAAACTGAAAGAAAATATATGGGATCCATAAATATTCTTTATTGACAGATTCTAAAATAAAGATTTTATTTCATAGAGAAAATAATGACTAAATACAATAAAAGTGACTCAACAATTATCAAAAGATTGGAAGAACGAAATCATAATCAAAATTACCAATTTAAAACCTAATATCCAAATCAACCATTAAGGTCAATTCAATTAACAATTAGGAAGGAGTATTTTTCTAGCTGCCACAAATAAACAACAATATTCTTGGACGCTATAGGTTGACGCCGGTGGAGCCTGCTGGCATCGACTGCTGCCGTCCCTGCAAAATAAGAAGAGAGAAAAAGAGTGAGCGAAGGAGAGGAGCAGAGAGGGGGTAGGCAAGATGGGGAGGAGAGAGGTGACGAGAGAAGAGAGAAAAGGGAGGGGCGGTTGGAGAGAGGAAAGATGAGGGAGGCGGAGAGAGGGAAAAGAGGAGGAAGAAGAATGAGTGTTTTTGATCTTTCTAGGTTAAAAAGACTAAGTTAAAGATTTGATCTTAACCGTTGATTTGATAAGAGATAAAGGGTTAGAATTCGATCTATGATTTAATTTAAAAGATGGATAAATGAGATTAAAAGATGAAGCCTTAAAATCAAATGGAAAGGATATGACATGGCTAAAATTGTAATAAAATCAGCTAGAATTGAAAGGAAGAAGATGGTTATAATTGAAATAAAATTTAATTGGAAAGGCTAGAATTGAAAAAAAGAGGATGATTATAATTGAAATAAAATTTAATTGGAAAGGCGAAAATATAATAGAATGAGTTAAGATTTAAATGTTTTGAGGAAAATTTAGAAATTACTATCTAATTAAAATACTACATATATTAAAATATTTTTATATAATTGAAAATCATTTAGATTTTAAAATATTTGAAATTCATTAATAACTCTAAAATATTTTAATAATATTCACAATAATTCTATAAAGTAAACATACTAAAATATATAATTTCATGCAATATCGACTAAAATTCTAAACTTTAAATAAATTTTAAAATGTGTATTTAATCGAATAACATTCCTAAAAATGGTTAAAGGTCGGTCAAAATTGGGTGTCAACAATTCTCACATATTTTTAGTTTTCGTTACTGTGATTCATAGTACTTTTTAGTTCTTAGTTATTTTCAAACAATATATGTAACTTTTTTCGTTTCAATAAAAATAAGGGAGTCAACCAAATTTTATTTTATTTTTTAACTATGTTTTTCTAAAAATATCATAAATTGTTATATTGCATTTTAAACTTCTTTTATGTAATTTTCAAATATGTAAAAAATTAGAAATTAAAACGACGATTTTGTTATAAAAGCAAGCTCATAAGAATATACTCATAAAGAGAAGAAGACAAGAGAAGTAGATAGAAGAAGGGAAATTTTCTTTCTTATTCAAGTGTATTCAAGTCTCATATGTATATATTACAATAGTGAATGAACAACCCTATTTATAGAGTGAGAAATCACTCCAAAGGTCACCATATTACGTATCATAATAAATAGATACATTCTTATCCAAAAAGGTTCATGTAACCTAGTGAATATGAATGGTTGTTCATGTACCAACCTTATGGACTATCCACTCATTCAATGAATTTATAACACTCCCCCTTGGATGTCCATAGATAATGTGCCTCGTCAAAACCTTACTAGGAAAAACCCCGTGGGAAAAAATTCTAGTGAAGGAAAAAGAGTACACATATCTTTTGATACGCATTATTTGTTGCCTCATTAAAAACCTTGCCAGGAAAACCCAGTGGGAAAAAACCTCGGTCAAGGGAAAAAGAGTGCAACGCGTATTATACTCCCCCTGATTAAAACATCACTTAATTTCTTGTGATGATGTCTCCAATCTTCGTACATTGTGGTTGGTATATTCTTTTTTTAAAAAGAAAAAAACACTTATTTCTTGAATATGGTGTGTCATTTATCTCAACCAAACACACTTTCGACTTGCTTCAGGGAGGACTTTTATTTTTGCATAGCAACATTTGTTTGCTTCATTGATCGCCAGGATATTATTGAGCCTCCACATGCAAACACATAGCGTGCTTGAGATAGAGCTTTATGCGGATCAGATAAATATTCTGCATTTGCGTAACCAATCAATTTTGTCTGGATTCCTCGGAATAGAATAAACCCATAACTATGGTCCTTCGAGGATATTCAATCATGTGCTCAACACCATTTCAATGTCTTTTATCGGGGAAACTGAATCTTGCCAGTAAATTTACTGCAAAACAAATATCTGGTCAAATATTGTTAGTAAGATGTACTAGTGCCCTGATTGCACCAAGATAGAGTTTCATCATCAAGAAACTCTTCATCCTTCTTTTGAGATCAAACCGAATCATCATTTATATCAAGTGATATCATAATCATTGGGGTACTCAATGAACGTGATTTATCCATATAAAATTGCATCAAAACTTTTCAGTGTATGTGCAATGTTAGACAAATATTTTTTTTGTCAAATTAACAATCTGTAGGTCAAGACAAAATTTTGTCTTACCAAGACCTTTTCATAAAAATACAAGGACAATTAGGGTCATTCTTTTGTACCCTTTTTCTTCCTTGACTATTTCAATCCATATAAGGATTCTTGAAGCTTTATTGGAAAAGTTTCTATCAAACTCTTATATGCTTCAGACACCTCGATTGTTTCAAGGATTTTCATATAACCTTCATTGTCTATCTAGACATTACAATTATTCATTTACATGCATTCAAGTTTTCATATGTTGCCAGATCAAAACAAACCTCATTGCATCCACCAAAGGAGAAAACATCTCCAATAATGTCAGGATTTTTACGATAAACTTTTATGCCCCAAGGCACAAATCGTATTTGATATCTTACGGTTGTACTATCGCATAGTAATTTATTTTTACCCCACTGACATTATACCTTGATTTATGGACTACCAGTCCAAAATGTCACTTTTCTAAGTGAAACAAAATATACTTGAATTGTGCATTTTACTTGGTCAACCATTTATCTGTCCATACTATATGACAGATTTGAATTCAAGATCCTCGTCACAATTTATATCATTGAGCGCTACCTCATATCAAAGATATCGTCGACGGTTATTTGATATCGATTCCAATGAGACATAACTTATCGAGATCTCTTCATTTTTTTATTATTTCAGGTACCTGAACCTTTTTCAAGATTTTATGAAGTGTTATGTCAATGTGCTCTTTTATAGCACTTGCCTCATTATCATGACCATATTGATTATTTACTCCTTCCTTCTTCAAGGAATTTTATATTTGGAATCGATTGGTCTATTACGCTTCCGGCGTATCATAGACTCTGTCCTTCAAGGACTTATTGGAGCATTTGCAGCTGAATTATATCATAGGGTCAGTGCATTTATCTGGCAACTGATTTACAACATTATGCAGCTGAATTATCCCTTGAACTTTAAGTTCACATATTTATTTAACGAGGATCTAGATAATTCATAATTAACCTCACACATAATTTACAGCTGTTTATCATCTCTCCCCCTAATGTTAGAAAATCTAACATTCATTCCAACCTTATTTGGAAGTTCATCTTTGTGCGTGGTGGAGCAACTAAAATCATAACCGCACATTCAATATTTTAGATGAAAATTATATGGTTCCTGACCCTGAACCAATTTTAATGGGGAAAATTTGTTGGTTTGATGCATACATGTGTTGCTACATGTTATATAAAATTATCTCATACCAAATTTTATTTGGGAGTTCTGTTCTTATAACCATGATTTAGCTATAATTGGAGGCATACAATTTCTGCTAAATCAACTAACATTATCAATATAATTTCATAGTTTGGAACTGCGCTCTTAATTTTAACAATTCGAGCAAACAACCTTACAAAAATCAATTTGTAAGTTGACAACAAAATACATGTGACCATCGCATAGATGCATTAATCATATAGTTGCAAATGATCCACATGACAGGTGGACGGGCCCATATTCACCCTTTTATATGTTCCAAAATTTTTAGGGGATTACAATCCCAACCTTAGCTGGTACAATGATCATTTTATCAAGAGAACAAGCAACACAAGAGAATTCTTGAAGAATCTTTATTTTTTCATCATAAAATCACCTGAATTCTCAATAACGTTTGCATCACATTTAATTGGAATAGTCAACCAGTCATGACAACTGATCTTTATTTTAGTACACTTATAATTTACTTTTACATGTGATTTCATCAGCATGTATATGTTTGTATGGAACAAACAAGAGGAAAAGTGGGGTAATCTTTTACATAAACATTTATAACCCTCTTCGGTTGTAGTGACTTATAGTCTCAATATTTATTTTCAATTCATCTGAAACTTAAAAAGTTTCTTTTGAGACTTGCTACAACCCCAATATTATTCCTCTGATAATAGCACAACTCGTTAGAGCTTGCAATTAATTTTGTGTACTATCACATATTGCATGACATCATCCCTTTGGTGAGCATCTCCTTCAAGGAGGAAATTATATTATTATTGTCATGGTCAAAATCATTACGAGCAAGACGTCTTTCTTGCATTACTTTTGTTGCACCATAGGTACACAACCAAAGACAAATTTGTATTGCCACACAATAATGACCACAACCCTTATAGGCAAGAACTATTTCTTTCTTTTGCCCTTTCGGTAGTTTATATCATAGTGACGTATAAAACGTACAATATAATTAGCCATTTCTGTCAAATAAAATTTATTTCCTCTCAAATCTCCCGTAGAGATGAGAAGTGACATGTATCATTTTTTTTCTCTAACCTTCTATAGAGGTGAGTTGTGACATATATCCAACCCATAATGATTTTATCACATCTGGACCCATTCTCTTATAGAATGGTCGAGCATTCACGATACTCATTACAAGTCACATTCTCTTCAAGGATTGGACTAGTTATTTATATGTACTTCATAAATTTGCATTATAAGCACATTGTCATGTCTTTAAAATTCATCATATTTCCATGACACACCTCAACATCACTTAAAAGATTAAGTGTACCATCACTTTATCTTCTTTTATCATATAGAGGATTTATAATTTGTCAAATATTGGTTGACAACATTCACAAGTCTAATGACATTTCATACCATTTTGATAATAAAAATTGCCTTCACATTTTGAAGGACTATTTGAAGAACTCATAGTGTTCTTCCTTTTATCATTACCACAATGATGACTCTTATAATTATGTCCCTCCACGCCCTTATTCATATCATTAATCATTTGTCATCTTTTCAGACTAACATTCACTGCTACCACATTCATATGATTGAATGGAGCAAGTTAACAGGCGGATTTCAGAGTTATTACATGTTGCTACCACATTCTTTTCAAGGAATGAAGCAAATTCAATAGGAAGAATTTCAAGATTTTTCATCAAAGCCTTAGTCATCATTATATCATCATTATGGTGCATTGACTCAAACTCAATGTCTTATCCATATAAGGCGTTTTACGCCATAATTCTATGGGACTTGAACCCAATTATGGTGCATCAATACTCAAATTGATGTCTTACCCTCTTGGTGCGATAGAACATGGATCTACCGTCTTATCCTCAAACATTTTTCATTATGGTGCATCCGGACTTTAAACTGATGTCTACCTTTTTGGTGCAATGAAACTTGAATCTATCGTCTTACCCTTAACCAACGGTATAATAAAACGAAGTACAACATGATTTATTCTTTGAGTCTTTCAAAAACAATCAAAATAATGTTCAAACTCGTGCTATTAAAATTTTATATCTTCTTCCAGTTAAGAAATTTTGTATACTATGTCATATTCAACCAATAGTAGTATATGTCTTCGGTTTCTGATAATTGTTAGTCACTAAATACTATTTTATTCTAAATCATAAAATATTTTAGAAAATACATACCTAATTTTATGCATATAATACTTTGATCTTCATAACGAGATCAACCAAAATATGAGCTAAAGAAAAACAAGAACTCACTCTCAATTAGATAGAGACTCGTGCTGATAACGTGTTATAAAATTAAGCTCATAAGAATATAATCATAAAGAGAAGTAGATAGAAGAAGGGAATTTTCTTCTTATTCAAGTGTATTCAAGTCTCATATTATAGAGTGAGAAATCACTCCCAAGGTCACCATATTAAGTATCATAATAAATAGATACATTCTTAACCAAAAAGGTTCATGTAACCTAGTGAATATGAATGGTTGTTCATGTACCAACCTTATGGACTATCCACCATTCAATGAATTATAACAGATTTAAAGTTTCAAAGCATTATATTTCTATATTAGAATGGTCAAATCTTTAAAACTCCACGTATATCCACAAATTAATAGAAGGAACCCAAACGACTTTTTATAAAAAAATATATATATGAAAGCTCATTTTAATAATAATACATATATATATATATATATATATATATATATATATATATATATATATATATATATTTCATTTTTCAATATATGAATTCCTTCTTTTCGATTTATATGAACTTATTTTTAAACTTTGTTTCAAAAAGAAAATAACTTTTGAATTTTAATTTTTTATATAGAATATTTAAGATCACAAAATCTAAAATATTTAATACACAAAAATTTAAATATACATATATGTTTTAATTTTAATTTTAATTGATTTCACCTAATATTATACTTGATATATAATTATTAAGAGCTAAGCGTAATCATTATTTATTTAATTTCATATAATAAATAAATAGCATTAAAAAAATGAAGAAATAACAAAAATGAGGTAATACTACTACTAATAATTAATTATGTTTCTAGAACTATTTAATTTTCTTGTTATCATTTGTGGTAGATTTTTGCTTGCAGGAAATGAAATTTTTACCTTTGATCATCATTCACTTCATATATAGAAAGATGTTTCAAGAATTATTCATTCTTGATAGATTTTTGTTAGAATGAAATTACATTATATTTTTAGTCGTCTTTAATGCAAATATATCATCCTATTCATTTTTATTTGTAAAGTTACTTTTTAGCATCTTTTTCCTTAGTTTCAATCTAATATATATTATTAATTTATCACACTTATTTATTTTCAAGTATATTCTTAGAGCCAAAATAAAAATATGGAAATAAATAATTCATGATAAAATTTTTATACAAAAGGTAGACATATTTTATAAGCATAAGAAAAATATTAAGAATTTAGTTAAAATAATAGTAAAATAGAGTAAAAATAAAATAGATGTTACAATAACTCACAAAAGAAAAGAAAGTGAAGTAATTAATAACAAAATAAGTTAATGCTAATAACAATAACTTAAGATGTTTCTAGAACTATTTAATTTTTTTGTTATTATTCTTGATGAATTTTTGTTAGCGTGAAATCACATTTTTGCCCTTGATCATTATTCACTTAAAGATGTTTCCAGGATTATTAATCATCTTTCTTAATAGATTTTTGTTAGCGTGAAATTATATTTTTGTCTTTCCAACTTCACTTATATATATATATATATATATATATACACATAATTTTAATAAAAAGTATTATCGTATATGGAATACACATATTAGAAAATAATTTGGATCACTTATTTCATGGTTCGAAGATCATACGAATCATATGTGTAGGGGTGGGGGCTAATGAACAACTCAAAAAGTTCGTTCTTATCGATAGAAGAAAAAAATTTGATACAAGACCAAGTAGTTTTGAGTGAGTGGATAATGAAATTTAACTTCGTAAGATATTTTATATATATATATATATTATATATATATATATATATATATATATATATATATATATATATATATATTATATAATTTTAATAAAAAGTATTATCGTATATGGAATACACATATTATAAAATAATTTGAATCACTTATTCCATGGGTTCGAAGATCATACGAATCATATGTATAGGGGTGGGGGCTAATGAACAACTCAAAAAGTTCGTTCTTATCGATAGAAGAAAAAAATTGATACAAAGACCAAGTAATTTTGAGTGAGTGGATACTGAAATTTAATTTGTAAGATTTCAAAACAATTAGAAACTTACGAAAATCAATTGGTTCAGTTTGAACATCAAATAAGAATTACGGGGGTATATGTACTGATCTAGCTAGTTCTGAATAATTATTTGAATAATGAGTATCATTATGTATATATAACTTGTAGAAATTCTTATTTGTAGTTATAATAATTTGACAAACCCAAGCACCTTGTAAAGGGACCTAGTCCATGGTGCGATATATTCTCTCTTGCCAGGCTGAAAAAGGTACAAGTGGTGGATACACAGTCACCAACTGATGACTTGCAAAACCCAGTGACCTTGTCCATGGTACGATATATTTTCTCTACTGCCAGGTTGAAAAAGGTACAACTGATTGGTGTTAGGATCGAATTCACGCACACACACTAGATGAATGAAGAACACAAGAACTTTCAAGAGAAAGAGATGAGAGATCTAGAGAGAGAAAGAGAAAACCCAATATTTCGTGGTAATACCCCGTGAGTAAACTTCCACGACGGTGAGGTATATTTAAATTATTAAATCAGAGTATTTCTGGTTACAGAGAATAAATAGAGAATAAATAGGAAAGCCTAAAATAGAGAATAAATAGGAAAGCCTAAAATTAATCAGGCTTCACTACCTAACAATTCTCCCACTTGGAGACTGACTCAGTCATCCAAAAAATACATTCTCAAAAAAAAAAAAATCTCTTCATCATCAACATCTTTACCGCACCGCAACATCTATAGAAACAACTACAGAAGACCAACCGAGGTTTTACATAATATTAGTTTCCCAACATCTACACATTTCGTCAACATGTCTGCCGGGTTCTTTGCACCCTCTATATTCTCCAAGCACATATCACCATCCTCCACTGCCCTGCGAGTGAAATGGTATCTCTTTCTGATGTGCTTTGTCTTCGAATGATAGACTGGATTTTTCACCAACTGTATGACACTCTGGCTATCTGAGGAAAGAATCTTCTCGCTCTGCTTCTTGCCCAATTCCTCAAGATAATCTGCCAGCAATATCATCTCTTTCCCAGCTTCAGCTATTGCCAGATACTCAGTTTTAGTAGATGAAAGAGAAACACACTTCTGAAGCCTGGACATCTAACTCACTGCTGTTCCACCTATGGTGTAAATGTACCCGGATGTACTCTTGCTCGAGTCAACATCCCCACCAAGATCAGCATCCACAAAACCCTGTAGAGTCACCTTGTCTTTGCCAAAACAAAGTGAAGTATTGGATGTACCTCTCAGATATCTCAGAAGCCACTTCACAGCTTCCCAATGCTCTTTCCCAGGGTTCGCCATGTACCTGCTAACAACTCCCATTGCATGTGCTATATCAGGTCTAGTGCAGACCATAGCATACATCAAACTACCAATTGATGAAGCATATGGAACAAGTGCCATGTGATCACGCGCCTCGGCAGTCTTGGGTGACTGCTCCTTTGACAATTTAAAGTGATTTGCCAATGGAGTAGTCCTGGGTTTAGCATCATTAACCCTGAATCTGCTCAGCACCTTTTCAATGTGCAACTCCTGAGATAGATTTAAAGTGCCAGCAGATCTATCTCGAGAAATCTTCATCCCCAAAATCTGTTTTGCTGGACCCAAATCTTTCATCTCAAACGCTGCAGAAAACCTTGTCTTCAGATCGTTAATCTCTCTCATACTAGATCTTGCAATCAACATATCATCCACATACAAGAGTAGAAAGACATATGAATCAGTGTATTTCTTGAAGTAACAACAAGGATCCTTTTCAGCTTTGCAGAATCCACTCTTGGTCATGAAGGAGTCAAACTTCTTGTACCACTGCCTTGGTGCTTGCTTTAGTCCATACAAGCTCCTGGTGAGCTTGCACACCATGTGTTCCTTGCCTGGAACCACAAATCCTTCCGGTTGCTGCTAATAGATCTCTTTGTCTAGATCTCCATGTAAAAATGCTGTTTTTACATCCATTTGCTCTAGATGCAAATTCTCCGATGCAACAACACTCAACAGAATTCGAATAGAGGTTAACTTCACAACAGGAGAAAATATTTCAGCATAATCAATACCTTTCCTTTGTGAATATCCTTTAACCACTAAACGAGCCTTGAACCTTCTTTTGCCATCTGGTTCAGTCTTGATTCTGAACACCCACTTGTTCAGCAAAGCTCTTTTCCCTGCAGGTAGCTAAGTCAACACCAATGTGTCGTTCTTCTCAAGTGACCTCATCTCATCATTCATGGCTTGCTCCCACTTGATCGAATTCTCCACCTGTAGGGCCTCATCAAAAGACTCTGGTTCCCCTCATCAGTCAGCAATAGATAGTGTAATGAAGTTGAATACCTATCTGGTGCCCTGATGGATCTGGATGATCTCCTTAACACCTGCTCAGGTGTAACTTGCTCCACTTCAGATTCTTCAGTACGAGTTGGTTGAGTATCTGCTTCGACATCTCTGGGGTTACTCTTCTCCAACTCAACCTCAACTCCCACTTGCTTTGTAATCTCTAGAACCTTCTGCTCTCTGTCCTTGTACAGGACAGACTCATAAAATGTCACATCACAATGTCTCAGGATCTTTCTGTTCTTGTCATCCCAAAACCTGTAACCAAACAAATCAGAACCATAGCCTATGAAGTAACACTTCACAGCCTTGGCATCAAACTTGTCTCTCTTTTCTGAATCAACATGAACATAAGCAGTGCAACCAAAAGTCCTTAAGTGTGAGTACTTGAGTTCTTTTCCTGTCCACACCTCCTCTGGAATGTTGAACCTTAAAGGAACTGATGGTCCCCTGTTGATCAAGTATGCAGCTGTTCTCACAGCATCCGCCCAAAGTGTTTTGGGCAGCCCACAGTGTATCCTCATACTCCTTGCACGCTCATTCAATGTTCTGTTCATCCTCTCAGCAATTCCATTCTGCCTTGCCTTACCAGGAACTAATCTCATCAATCTGATTTCCTCAGCTACACAGAATTTCTTGAACTCTGATTTGTCATACTCTCCTCCATTGTCAGACCTTACACTTCCAAGCCGGTCTGATTCTCAACTTCAGCTTTCCACTTCTTGAAAGTTGCAAACACATCTGACTTATGCTTCAAGAAGTAAACTTATACCTTCCTGCTGAAATCATAAATGAAGGTAACATAGAATCTGGATCCTCCAAGTGATGATATTGGAGATGGTCCTCAAACATTTGTATGGACCATTTCCAACTGCACTTTCTTTGGCTCTCTAGGAATCTTTGTGAAGCTTACTCTTTTCTGTTTGCCCATAACACAGCTCTCGCAAAGACCCATATCAACAGACTTCAGACCCTCTAATGCTCCTTTTGCAACCAGCATCTTCATTCTTTTAGTACTCATTTGTCCAAGTCTGTTGTGCAACAGACATGAAACGGAAGCACCTTCAGCAACAACGTCCATGTTTATACACTCTACAGTGGTGTGTACAAGGTTCCAAATTTGGTGCCACGAGCTACTACCATAGCACCTTTCACGATCTTCCACGAACCTTTCCCAAACTCTGCTGCATATCCCGTGCTATCCAACTGACCAACAGCGATCAGATTTTTCTTGATCCCAGGAATATATCTGACATCCTCTAATGTCCACTGGTTTCCCGATGTGGTCTTATGCAAACATCCCCCTTTCCTTCAATCTATAAGGCTTTATTGTCAGCAAGATATACTTTTCCAAAATTTCCAGATTTGAAATTTTGGAGCAACTCTTTGCTTGGAGACGAAAGGAAAGATGCACCAGAATCTAAAATCCATGATTCAACCAGGCTGTTCACACTAAGGATTAGAGCATCCCCAATGTCCTTTGCTGAATTTAGAGAATCATTGTCATCTCCAAATTTCTGATTCTATTTCTTCTTTGGCTTTGTACAGTTCGTCCGAAAGTGCCCTTTTTCTCCACAGTTCCAACAAGTCACGTTTGATTGTTCAGGGATTTTCCTCGATTCTTTGATTTTGATCGACCATGTTGATTTTGACCTTTCGTCTTACTTCTCCCCCTTCGATCAACGCTGAGAGCACTGCCCGATGAATCTCCCACTTCTCGTTTGCGAATAATTTCACTAAGAACAACATCATGAATTTCATCAAAATTCAGTTTCTCAGATCCACGGGAACTGCTAATCGCAGTAACAACGGTATCCCAAGACACGGGCAGAGATGACATCAAAATCAACGCCTTAATTTCATCTTCGAAATTAATGTCCACATAATTGAGTTGACTCACAATCATATTGAACTCGTTTATATGATTAGAAACAGATCCATTCTCAGACATCTGTAAATTGAACAATCTACGCATCAAATATACCTTGTTCATAGCCGATGGTTTTTCATACATGTTTAACAGTGCCTTCAACAGACCAGACGTAGTCTTCTCCTTCACGATGTTGAACGCCACGTTTCTTGACAAAGTCAATCGGATCAACACTAGAGCCTGGCGATCCTTGAGTTTTCACTTCTCATCCGTCATGGATTCCGGCTTCACCCCGGTCAACGATTCGTGAAGATCTTTCTGGTACAGATAATCTTCGATCTGCATCTTCAAGAAACTGAAATCGGATCCATCAAACTTCTCGATTCCAAGCTTCGAACTATCCATCTTCAGTGATCGTGTTGAATCTCCTTAGCTCTGATACCAGTTGTTAGGATCGAATTCACGCACACACACTAGATGAATAAAGAACATAAGAACTTTAAACAGAAAGAGATGAGAGATCTAGAGAGAGAAAGAGAAAACCCAATATTTTGTGGTTACACCCCGTGAGTAAACTTCCACGGCGGTGAGGTATATTTATATTAATAAATCAGAGTATTTTTGGTTACAGAGAATAAATAGGAAAACCTAAAATAGAGAATAAATAGGAAAGCCTAAAATTAATCAGGCTCCACTACCTAACAATTGGTGCATAGTCACAAACTGATGACTTGACAAATCCAGGGACCTTGTGATCATGGTGCAACATACTCCTCACTGCTCTAGTATAGTTGGTTGGTGCACAATCTCTAACTATGGCAGAAAGGACAGAGACCTCGACCAACGACGTGATCTCGAAGGTTGTGATTGTTCTTCATTAACCTATTGTCCAATAGTTACAACCTTAGTTTTTGCAACTTGAAAATATCTCAAAAGCTCTTGCAAAGGCTGAAAAAAGGGAGTGAAGAAACATCCTTAAGTTCAACTCAAATCTGAAAGAGCTGGAAGTTTAGTTGTCTTATGATTATTTCTTCTCCATGTACATTGTAAATCTGTTCCTAAATATATAAATGATTCAAATATTTTGGTTTGTTTAAAAAATTCTAAATTAGTTGAGTCAAACTGATTTAGTGGGCAGCCTTCTGTGTTGTTGTTAAACTCTAAGTCATCCGGAGCGTGGTGATTTATTGGGCAACTGCGCGTTGCTTAGTTAAATCCTAAGTTCTCTAGTGGTGATAGTTTAGTTGACAGTGTCATTTGCTTAGGCTCTTCAAGCAATAGAGTTATTGCTTGATGGTGAGATTAATAATTTCTTCTCACATTGTTGTAACCGGGTCTCACTTTTGCTTGAGAAGATTAGTGAAAACGGTTGAAAATCCTGTGTGACAGGTCGATTTTACTCCCTTGAGTAAGGAGGTTTCCATATAAACTGCTTGTGTTCTTTTCCTGTCATTATTTACTCTTCATTCTTATTTCGAGTGAGTCAAGGGACCTGATCCATTGACCAATAATGGACACACACATTCTATCAAAAATAAAAAAAGTATTGCTTAGTTTCCTATCATGCATAATTTTTCTTTCAAAAAAGTATAAAGAAAGAATCATAGTAACCAGTTGAGGTAAAAAAAATTAGTAACATTACCCTGGATATAATATTGAATAGTATATATTAGTAAAGATAAATTAAATATATGCTATTGCTCCACAGGAAATTATTGATTGATATAGATTCCATTAATATTAGATGTTAAATTCGTTGAAAAATATGATCAATTGATGAGTTCTGTGGTATTTAGTCATGATTTTTAATTTATATAAATAGGATTAGCTAAGAAACTTGATAGTGAGAAATAAAAGCTAAAAGAATATAACGTGTGCAACTAAACATATAACACAGCATTTCTGAGCGAGCAAACACGGATCACGTACCATTTCAAACTTAGATTTTATATATATCAAACACAGTAAGCGCCCTTTCCCTCAAAAAGCTACAAGGGTCTTGAGAAGTAGACAAGATGAAGCTAAGGAAGAAGAAGTATATAAATATTTACATAATTAGAATATATATGTACTAATAAGTCTTAATACCCCATTTAGAAGCATATTTGACTAGTTCACTCATCTCTTCTTTGTTGATATATCCATCTTTATCTATGTCTGCATGATGGAAGGCTCTCCCAACTTTCCATCCACAGAAGCGTAACCCCATCTTCTTAAAAGCTGCTTTTAACTCTTTCTTACTTAACTTTCCATCTTCATTCGTGTCATATCTCTTCAGAATTCCCTCCACTTGATCCTTAGTTAGTGGTATGCTTGCATCTTTATTAGTTAACCAAGGCATAGTTTTCTTCTTGATGACTTAACATTAACCAACCCTCACTTCCTATATATAATGCCAATCATACCTTTGTCACGAGTTATAAGACATATTTCAATTTAAGTGTGATTCAGATAAGTATATCTTCAACTATTGTAAATTTTTTATATAATACTTTTTATGTTAAAAGTTTATAAATATATAAATTTAATTTTTTAAAATTAATGATTTCATAAGGAAATATTCGATCAAATTTAAATTATTGACTCACAAAAAAATAAAATGTGTTACTTAAATTGAGACTGAGGTTCCTCACTATACTACACTAGGCCATTTGTATCTTTACATGTGCATGCGGTCGGGTAGAATTTATGCTCCTTGCAATCCATTTCATATTTTCGAATTCTTTATCCATTTGTATATATATGGAGACATAGGGTCATCATTATTCTAATTTATCATGAGGTATAAAGAAAAAACATACTGCACTACTTCAATTATTGTCTAAATATCTCATTCCCTTCTACTGGAAGTATCTTTGAACACTTTTACTTTTCACCGAATTCCTGATAAAAAGATGAAATATTCTCGAATAAAATATTTCAAAAGAATGAAAACACTTTGGAATTTATAATCTTTGTGAAGCTAAGAATCATTTCAATAAGAAAATAAAAATAAACTGTAATACTTCATCTGTTTTAGTTGGTTTGGTATATTTTGACTTGACACAAAAATTAAAAAAGATTTTTAAATATTATTATCTAAAATTATATATATATATATATTATATATATATATATATATATATAGATATATATATATATATATATATATATATATATATATATATATATATATATATATTATATGTATGAAAAAATCATTTAATTTTATTGTCTTAAACATAGTACAGAACTAAAGAATTGCTAAAAAGACTCATTCTTTTGAAATACTTCAAAAGAAATTAAAATGAAGAGACTACTAAGCACAAACAATTCTTATATCTTTAAAATAAACTACAAAGTTGAAATGCATCACATAAATTCATAATAAACTAAAATAAATCAAAAGGTAGTGAAAAGTTAAATCGTATGATTAATTTTGTTTGAGAGGTTAATGTACTTTCGTTGAGATTCTCTTATAAGACGGAGTTTGGCAGTTAGAAGGCAAGCTTTTGTTAATGTGTCTGCTTCGTATGGATATTTTAAAAATATTCTTAAAAAAAGATTAGCGTTAGTACTAATATGATAAGACATGCTTTAGCTTTAGCCTTAAATTTTAAATTCATATATCTTTTAGTTGTAACTTTTATTATTTTGAATGCTGCTAATATTTATGTGAATTTTATAACTATTTTGACTAAAAAAACATCATTGTTCAAGAAGAAAAATACTTTAAGTATGGACATTTTAATGGGTCACTTCTACTCTGTTTTTCCTTATGGTGAAAGTTGTGCCTTATTTTTATAAATATTGTATTCTCTTATAAGAAGCTCCTATACCTATTCAGATATTACGTGCATATATTTTTTAAATATATTGTACTTTTATTAAAATTGATAATTGGTCTCCATAGCTAATAGGGTAATATATTAATTTTTTGTTTACTTATGTAGTTTTCAGTTTAATTAAATGATAATAGATGTCCGCACGACCCGATGATTTGGATAGTGACATGTAGATAGTAATAAAGAAATTCATTGTAACTAAAGATATTACTTTGTTTTACCCAAAATTTTTATATGTATAGTTGTGCTCACATATTATCCTCGTAGTTTCATATTATGTTCAACTATTTCTGACTATATTTTCTATTCTATTTATTGATGAAAAATTACTATATTAATGAAAATAAGTTTCTTTTGCAATTTTTGTATTATTTTTAACTTACATTCGTGCACATTTTTTTAACAATCAAAACAAGGACGTCATTACACTCTGTAAGAAAAAATGGGGACGACATTAGACCCATTGTGGTTTTGGAGACTATGAATTTAAAAATGATTATAAGGTAGTTTGTATTTAAAAAACTATAAATTCAGATCAAGTTTAAACACGGATTGTTGGAAAAACGTTTATGATTTCCCGAGTGAGGGCTATCAAGTGTTTCAGGTAAGTTTGTGAACGGGAAACTCTACTGGGCTGTCACTACTGCTGGTCTTAATGCATATGAGGGTGGGTATATCATTTCTTTTGATTTGTGTGATGAGAAACGGGGAAAGGTGGAGAAGCCCTGCTATGAAGAAGGAGGTAGGATTTCGTCGGTGGGAGTGTTGGGAAGTGATCTTATTGCATTCTCTGATTATCTAGAAAGTCATGCACATATTTGGGTTACGAAAGAGTATGGGTCTTGGACAAACATATATAACGACAATGTTAGTGCTTGATTTGTTCAGCTTGTAATGAGTTTTGACACATGCTAGAATCTACCTTTGGAATCGTAATACCATTATATTGAGAGGAACACATATCGAAAGAGAATTTACTTGCTAGGCATATCTCATCATATACTACAACATTCGATATAAAATTTAGTTTTTCTCTTCCCACATTGGTGGCAGAAGAAAAATACAAATACTTAATAAGAGCTCAACTGTATGTCGCTGAGCTCATGAGCATGAGTTTGTAACCAAAGTGGAAGAAGTAAGATGATTGGGACAAGCCAAATCTTCAGCCTTTGACACAAATAGTACTTCTGAAGATTTGGCTTTACCCAATAATCTTGTTTCTCCAACTTGGGTGAGCTCACACTACTGAGCTTAGTGATCTACAACACTTATTGAGCTCTTAGAAAATATACGTATTTGTCATATGCAAACGGTGTGGGATAGGACACACTAAATTCTACATTGAATTCTTTAGCATATCCGATGATGAAGACAAATACATATATTTTATAAAAACTCAACAGAAACTCTATATCACTCAGCTCAATAGCGAAATCTTCTAATCCAAGTGGAGCAATAAGATGATTGGCACAAATCAAAGCTTGAAGCCTTGACATAAATAGAGGGTTCGTTTGTCATTATGGGATATTGGTATAGTATGAGGTATTGCTATTATATTCCAACACTAATAATACTTTTTGAAGGATTATTAAGGTAAATCAACATTGAGATGTGTACCTGCAATTCGCAGCGAAAGTCGTTGATCTACTTTTTTGACAGGTTGGTGCTCAAGTCAGTCTTTGAATCACTAGGAAACAAAGATTTGTGTTTACAAACAAGAAGTCAGCTTTGTGTGTTGATTAATTTGTTTGAGAAACTCACTTCTTTGTTTCTTGAGTGATAGATTATTTTTGGTTTTCTGTTTCACACGTTTTCTCTCTATTTCACGTTTCACATACGTTTGAAAATACTCCCACTAGGAGTCTTTTAATGAGGGGTTGAATAGTTACATTGTAACTATTATACCTTATCCTTTAAAAAGATTTATCCAAACTAATTAATTAATTAATTAATTAATTGGATAAGACATCAAAACAGATCGGGTCGGGTCAGTCCACATGGGCGACCCACGACCCAAAACTTACATCTTTCACTTCGCACATGATGGACAAGATCCAAGTCAACATTATATCAATCAGATGCACAATTCATGTGACAAATAGTTCGTGCAACCTGTGAGCATGAAGAGCTTACCTTTAAGGTCGTACAAGCCCTACATAAAAATCCAATCATATGTGGAAAGAATTCACTATTATTTCAAGGACACTATTACTCACAATACCCAGACATCATTCACTACTTCAGTAGTCATTTATTCAATCCCTCAAACTCTTAAGGAGGTGAACTCGAGCTCATGTTTAACTTTATTCACATATTTACACTCGATTGTAATAGCCGACTTATGTATACAAGTTGAATTGTTCATTTAATCATCTTCCCTTTCTACTCGAATCTATCTGTTCCATACTCAACTGCTTTCCTAGATATGTACTGCATTGCCAAATTGCTCATGGCTATTAGTAACATGATAAAGTGGCAACACCGATTAAAACTTCACGAAATGACAAAAGGTCAAAGGGTATTTCATTGAAAAGTCATTTTAGCTTTTCTGAGTCTCACACAATGAAGAAGTAGGGAATATATAACATCTCACAAATTTAAATTATCTAGGAATAATATAAGAAACTAAAAATATTCATTTTTGTAAAGAAAAGAAAAAATATGGAAAATTATCTATGTTAAGAAAGTGAGTTTTGGTCATTTTCAAACAACAATAACTTCTAGCTCAAGATGAGTTAGAGGTAGTTCTTAATATGGTTGGAAATCTCTTGGAGAGATCTTTCCAACTCTGCCGAGTTTTTCCATTTTCGATATTGTATGAGGGATATATGCCTATCGAAAGTTGGACTGTTGAAGTAAGTAAATTCCAATCCGGATTTAAGGAAGGGCAAGGTAGTCTTTTTAGCAATTAATTACCTCTTTCGTTTTAGGGATTTATTTGGGGTAAAAACAAGTTTTAATTTAGATTAGAAAATCAAAATTACGCTTAGGGATTGGACAAGAGAGAAAAGAAAAAGAAAAAGGAGAAAAAGTAAAGGATTCATGCTAGTTCGTCATTCCAAGGGTTCCGATTGTTCAATATACTTATCCGGTCAAACATTATATGGCACCCCAAGTCAAACCTTGCATCTAGAATAGTTAGCAGAATCTTTGTTACAATATGGTTTACACACAATTACTAACCATAGTCCCTTAGGTAGTTATATTTTAGAGTAAGCATGCTTTCACAAATAATTAATTACCCTAGATCAAGACCCACTGTTGCCTTTCAAATGTCAAACTATGAACCGAAATTCAAAGTGACGGAAAGACCATTTACTTACAAGTAATAAGGAGTGGTGTGATTGCACGACGACACGACTACTTCAATAATGACCAACACGAATTCCACCTACTTGCACTGTGCCTAAACTCCGGAGTATTTGGAAATGGAGGTTAAAGGGAATTGAGGGTTTATGAATGTGGTGTTGATGGTGGATGAAGTTCGCTAGTGAAGGGAGTGGATTTAGGGAAAGGTGGGTAGTGATGTCGGTTGGGGGTGATCGGAAAAAGTGGGAAAATGCTTTAAAATCTTGGGGTTTTAAGTGTTAGGCATTCCGGGTTGGGTCGGTCAAGCAGGGGTTTTGGACCTACGAGATCCCACTTATGGTCCGTAGGTTGATATACGGTTCGTAGGTTAGGACCATAGATCACTCTGACACTAACAAAAAATGAATTACTTACCTAGGATCTAGATAAACCATTAACGATCTGTAGAGTGACTTACAGACCGTCGATGATAGCCATATACCTCTGCACCAGACCCTTTTCTGCAGATTTTGCCTCGCGCACCTGCATATGTAGTAACCGTTAGGCTATTTTTTTTGTTCTTTTTTGATACTTTCTATACACAGACCCTATTCTATATCTAGCCAACTCTAAAACCAAAATTTACACATACTAAGAAATCAAATAAACAAAGGAAAACTACTTAACAGAAATTTGAAACTTAGAGTTGGATACATTTTACACCTTGGGTTGCCTTCGAAGTAGCGCTTGATTTAACATCGTAGAACCACGCAGGCCTCCTGATTACATAGACTTCATCAAGATAGTAGGCCTTAATCACTTCTTGCACACCCAGATAAATTTTGATCCTCTGTCCATTCACCTTGAACCTTGTTCCATCACTACTCTTGAGCTCCACCGCTCCATGTGTGAACACTTGCTTGAGTAAGAATGGCCCATACACTTGGAATTGAGCTTGCCCAAAAATAAACTCAACGTAGAGTTAAATAGAAGCACAAGATGCCCAACAACAAAATCTTGCTTTTCAATCCTTTGGTTGTGGTACTTCTTCATCTTTCTTTATACAAGGCTGAACTTTCATAGGCTTTTAGGCAAAACTCATAGATAAAATTTAATTTATTCACTCTTTAAGTTGATGCGGCCCCCAGTCTAAGTTTAGCTTCTTCATTGCCCACATAGCTTTATGCTCTATCTCTATCGTCAAATGGCAAAACTTCCCATATACTAGTTGGTATCGAGACATACCTATGGGAGTATTATATGTAGTGTGATAGGACCATAAAGCATATCGGTTTTCCTTGCCAAATCCATTCTATTTGCATTCACAGTCTTCGCCAAGATATCTTTTGTCTCCATGTTGGATACTTTGACATGTCCACTTGTTTATGGATGATAATGAGTGGATACATTGTGGCGGACACCATATTTCTCCAACAGCGTTTTCAATAGCTTATTGCAAAAGTGGGAACCTCCATCACAGATAATCGACCTTGGGGGTACCAAATCTTGAGAATATATTCTTCATTAAGACTGCGGTGACACTCTTGCCTTTATTGTTTGGGAGAGCAATTTCTTCTACCCACTTCAATACATAATCAACCGCAACAAGAATACACTTCATCCAATAAGAACTCACAAATGACCCCTTAAAGTCAATGCCCCAAACATCAAATAACTCAATTACCAAAATTGGGTTCATAGGAAATTCTTCCCTTTTTGAAACCCCACCTTTTCTTTGGCAACGGTCACAAGACATGGTAAAATCATGAGAGTCTTTGTGAATGGTTGGACAATAATATCCACACTACAAAATCTTGTGCGCAGTTTGAATACCACTCTGATGCCTACTAACTATGATGAATGAAATGCCTCAAGAACAGTCAACATCTCAACCTCAGGTACACAGTTACGAAATCCAATCTGTACAATTATGATACATGTACGACTCATTCGAAAAGAACTTTTTAACATCATGCATAAACTTCTTCCTTTGGTGAAATGACAAATTCGTGGGTACCAAATCGCTTGCCAAATAATTGGCAAAATTGGAAAGCCAAGGAATGAGGTCGTGGGAAGCTGCCAATACCTTCTCATCTGGGAGCATATCTTTAATCTCACTCTTATCACTCAACTCGAGCAAAGCTTCATCATCTAATCTTGACAAGTGATCTGCAACTTGGTTCTCTATCCCTTTGCGGTCTTAAACCACAAAAAATTCTTGCAACAGTAGTACCCACCTAATCAATCATAGTTTTGCATCCCTTTTGTAGATTAAATACCTTAACGCCGAATGATCCGTTTGCACTATGACCGTAGTACCAAGCAAGTAAGATCAGAACTTTTCGAATGCAAACAACACTATAAAAAGTTCTTGCTCCGTAACGGTGTGATTATTTTGGGTTGCGTTTAGAGCTTTGCTTGCATAGTAAATTGGGTGGAGTATCTTTTCACGCCTCTACGACAATACCACACCAAGAGCCACCCCATTTGCGTCACACATGACCTCAAACAGTTCCCCCCAATCTGCAGAAATAATTATAGGAGTAGATCTCAACTTCTTCTTTAAATATCTAAATGCTATCAGACAAGCATCATCAAAATCAAATTTACTCTCTTTTTCAAGAATTTTGCACAATGGGTATGCATTTTATTTCGAGAAATCTTTTATGAACCTTCAATAGAATCTAGCATGCCGCAGAAAACTTCTCACACCTTTAACCGAGATAGGTGGAGGAAGTTTCTCTATTACCTCAACTTTCTCATTATCCACCTCAATACCTTTCTCAGAGATTCGATGCCCCAACACTATGACTTCTTTCACCATGAAGTGACACTTCTCACAATTTAACACCAAATTGCAATATTCAAACCCTTTTACTACTCGACCAAATTATCCAAAGATGTATCAAAAGAGTCACCAACCGCCGAGAAATCATCCATTAACACCTTAACAGTGTCCTCAATCATGTCAGAGGAAATCAACATTAAACAACACAGATGGTCGTTGGAGTAGTGCACAACCCAAATGACATGAGCTTTAATGCGAAGGTCCCATATGGGCAAATGAAGGGTGCTTCTCTTGGTTTACCGAGGTTATCGAAATGTGATTGTAGCCTGCATATCAATCAAGGATGAAATACCATTCCATTCCTTCAAGTCTATCCAACATCTGATCCATGAAGGGCATAGGGAAATGGTCCTTCTTTATCCAAGCATTCAACTTTTGGTAGTCTATACAAACTCTCCATTCGGTCACCGTCGTATCGGAACCAGTTCATTTTTTTTCAATGGGTACCATAATAATACCACCCTTATTAGGTACACACTGAATAGGGTACATCTAGCTACTAATGGCAATGGGGTAGATGCTGTAGCATCAACACCCTTGATGGTCTCCTTCATAACAACCTCTTGTATAGGTGGATTTAATCTCATATGATCTTCGATACTATGTTTATGATCCAACATGAGTTGGATTTTATAAGAACAAATACCGAGGGTGATCCCTATGATGTCCGCAATAGTCCACCAATAGCTCACTTGAACCTCTTTCGCACTAGTATGAAACACTCTGCTTGTCTCCCATTAAGGTATGCTGCAATAATTACCGGGAGTGTCTCATTTTACCCAAGAATGCAAGGGGTAGAGCCTTGAATTCCAGTTTAGGGGTATCTTACACAGACGGTCTCGCAGGTGGAGTCTCACGATTCTTCATATCTAAGTCTAATTTCTTGGGCTTTGACCGATATTCACACCTATCAAGTGCTGCCACTAACTCATCATACTTTTCAACACAATCACTCTCAAAGTTTATCATCACTGCAACTAATGCCTCAAGATCGAGTCTTTCTTAAATTTGTATCTCTCAACTATATAAGTTACAACAAATATCGATTGATATCACCACTCTACTTCATGGTTCACAAATATCGAAAGTCGCTTCCTCATTTTAAGTATAATTTTTCCCCTTTATCCATGTCAACCCAAGCACACCCCGTGTCAAGGAATGGTCTCCCAAGAATAATGGGAACCTTAAAGTCAACCTTACAATCAAGAATAACAAAATCAGTCGGAAAGATGAATATCTCCATTCTAATAAGAACATCAGGAAGCACTCCAACATGCCTTTTCACAGTTCTATTAGCCATGAGCAACAACATCGTAGTTGGTTTTGGGTCATCCAATCCCAAATTCTGGTAAATGGACAATGACATAAGGTAAATGCTAGCACCAAGATAACATAATAACTTGAAAAAATGCAATAACCCAATGGTGCAAGGGATGGTAAAAGCACCAATGTTATCCTTTTTATGGATGGACCTCGAACTCGCTCCTCTTCTCAATCACATCAACATATTTACTAATATAAACTTTCACCTCTTATGGCATTGGAGGATCCACGGTTTTCTTACCCCCATGAGTAGTGACTGTTATACAATGCCTACCATTTTTTGGATATTTAATAGTGTTGCTCAGAAATTGCCAGGTTGGCGTGGGTTCACTATGGTGGATAAATGTGTCATTTGCTACTCAAGATGATTTATAGATACTACATGGGTGTCAACAGTCGCATCGAACATTCTAATAATCTTTTGCATCATATCCTCAATACACGACATGCTACCTCCATTTTACCTAGGGCCATATTCTTTATTTTGAGGAGGAACATAATGTCCAACCCGATCAATCTGTTGTCATAGTTGGTCATGTTTTAGTTGTTGTCGTGATTGTATATCCCATCTCATACATATTGACCCTTTCGGTTGTAATTACCATAGTTTTGACTTTGGTTTCGTTGACCTCATATGGATCTTCCTTATAATAACACTCCTTTACCGGTGGTGCAGTTCTAGTCAAATAGTTCATAACATTTATCTTCTCAGCACCCCCACTCACAATCTTCAATACCAACCCCAACTTTGTTCTCATTTGTGCCATATCCTCGCATATACCATCTGCAAATTGGTTGCTAATAACTTGGAATGCAAATGTTTTTCTCCCAGTATCCAACTTCTTAGTTCTCCAAGCTTTATTTTTATGAAAGATGTTCTCTAATTTCTCCGCAATCTGCTTAAAAGTGAAATATCTATAAGAACCCTGCGATAATAGTGTCGAGCGCCTCCTTATTTTTGTCATCCTTCCCTCGATAGAAATACTCTTTTAGTGATTCGTAATTGATGCGGTTATTCGGAATACTTGTGATGAAAGTAGTGAATCGATCCCAAAAACTGCTCATAGACTCTCCAGGTAGTACCATGAAGTTATTAAGCTTATCCTTCTTGGTCAACTTCTTGGAAACTGGGAAGAACTTTGCTAAGAATGCTTTAGTCAACTTGTTCCATGTAGATAGAGTTGTAGGGGAGTTCATTAAACCAAACCGATAGAGGAAATACTCACACTCCGATAACATCCATGTCCCAATCTGGTCGCCCCACACAACTTTTGTAAACCACCCCGAGATTGGCTAAGTGAGCATGGAGGTCATACGATGCCAACCCTGGGAATAAGCCTCTATCCTTGAGCATCTACATCAAGCTACTAGCTACCACAAAGGTGTGACCCGGTGGTAGAAGGGGTAGGACATGAAGTCCATCAAAGTCGACAATGTTGAAGTTGAACCTTTAGTTGTTTTGAGGTTACGGATCCCGCGACTCCAATATCCTCAGTACATCTCCCACTCGATTCTCAGATGGATACTGATTATTCTCAACAATTACATTAGGATGTTGTATCCCAGAATCAGCTCCTACTTTCCCTCCGATGGGGTTAACCTGTACTATGTGATTATTCATCATTCACAATGTTCGTTCGAGGCCTAGATCATAGGGAGTGAGTGGTTCTCCTTGGATCCATGTACTTCACATACACTAGAGTTGGAACCGGAGAGATAAAAAGTAAAACAAAAAGTAAAATTAGGAAATACTTGACTAAACTTTAATAATGTCGTTAAACTTAATGACAAATTTCCTCGGTAGCAATGCAAAAATTTGATACATTGAAATTACAACGCCCTAAAGAAGCATATGCGATCGTTATCAAGTAAAGAACCCAATTGGTAGGTTGGGGTCTATCCCATGAGAAGAATGATTTAGACTTTAACTCAACTAACAATTACATTCGTTTAGTCAATATATTTCCGGAGACAAGTGTAACACTCCAAAAATCAAAGACCTAGTTTAAAGCCTCACACGAGTGTATAAGGTTTGTAACACTATTTTGAGGAAAAAACTAATGTTTATAAGTCATGTAAGAAGTTTTAGAGTCAATACATCAAAAAACGTCCATGACATTCGGAGACCAGTGAAAGAGGTGCTAGTGTGCCTTAGCCTATTTCAAAAGGTTTTAGGAGTCAAAATTTGATCAAATGTGGTGGAAAGGTGTTAAAACTAGTATTAGAACATGTTTAGAGTTGAAACGTCTGGGTACAAATCCCCAAGGACCACCATAGGGTCCTTGAGGAGGACCCTTCCATTTTTGCCAAGAAGCTGGAATAAGACAGTGTACACCAACGGTTGCAGGCGACGAGACGTAGGCCAATCGACGGGGCGTCGATGACTCCGTCGGCCAACACCTAGACATTTTTCCAAAATGTCCAAATGTATCTCTCTGAACAAATATACGGAGGTGCAAGATAGTTGGGGCAGGGGACGTAGGTTGACCAACAGACCGTCGATCAAGGTCTAGTAGGTCCTACCTGCATTTTTACTGTCAATTTAATTAGGGGTTCATTTAATTAGTTAATTAGTTAGGGATTTATTTAGTGGTTAAGGGGTGTTAAATTAAGTTAGTTAAGTGACTATATAACCCACCTAAGCCTAAACCCAACTGAACACGTCATAAATTCCCAAACCCAAATTGCTCTTCCTTCTCTCTACTTTCTCTCTCCCAAAGAAGACTCCATAGAAAACCTAGGTATTAGGGTTCAAAATAATCAAGAAGGTCTCTTTTAACCATCAATATTCAAAGAATATCAAGGTATGAGAACCTTTCACCTCTGGGACTCCTTTCCCAAAAGGGTTCTTCCAAAATTGGTTTTCAAAAAGGTGATCTCATATGAGTTTCTTTCTAATCCGAATTTGATGTCCTAAATTGAATTATTTATGGTTTATTTGGTTATAATGATTGTATTAGGACGTGTTATTTTTAAATTATGATAGTTATTAATGAATTAACCTAGCATGTGGAATTGGTCATGAATTGACCCAAATTTCCTATCCCTAGGTTATGAACTCATGTTGAATTGATTAGTATTGATGCAATTGAATTAGTTATTGTGTTGATTAATATTTAATGATGTTATAAAACCTATTTATGATGAAATTGGTTTGGTTAATGGTAATACCAATGATGATGGATTTTGAAGGAGAATTGGTAAGACTTTGTGATTTAAAACCTTTACTTTCAATTCTAATGGCTTGTACTTGGTGATGAAGTTCAACTGAAGTATATACTATGGCTTTATTAAGTAGGTGTTGGTATGATGATGCAGTTGAAATGTCTTGATTGTGTGAAGATGTGACATTATGTTAATATGTAATGATACAAGGTTGGTTATGAATTGCCTATGTGACTTATTATGACATGATGATGATAATGTGTTGATCTCACATATGAGGATTGTACTGAAAGAAAACTCTCGTACAATTCCTAATGAGATTAATGATATGAATATACAAGGGGTTAGTATTCTATGGCCTATACTAAGTTATTATGATTAATGAAGGCTTAAAGACATTTCAAAAAGAGACTCTAGCATGGTACCGAGTGAAATGGTGGTGAGAAGTGTTCCTTCCCAATATGGAAGGTAGGTTCAGTATGGTACTCATGAGATTGGAGACTATAATGCAATTTGCATAAAGAGGGTCCAAGTATATCTCCTAGTTCTTGAACTATGTTGCTCCCATAAGAATACTAGCTAGTGGATCAGAGTGCTATGTTCATGTTTTGGTACTACCTTGGAAAGTAGTCTAACATCTTTCAGTGTAGGGTTTTATGACACGGGATTCCACATTTAGCTCTTGTGGTATATTTTGTCTAAGGCAAGTGTTCCCGAAAGTAAAATGAAATAATAAAGTGAACACTAACTAGGGTGATCTAAGGTGTTTGCCTTACTCTAGGTAGGGGTATGGGACTCTACCTATACATTGCACTAGTTGGTCATGAGGGAAGTCTTAGAAGGTTGTTCTTATGTTATATTAAGTAAATTATATGCATATATTAACTTTACATGTTAATGATCCTACATGATGTTGGTTTTATGGATGAGCATGCTATTGGTCTGTATTGTTATGTGTGATGATGACTACTCTTAATGCCTATGTTATGTGATATTAGACGTTGCTTATGGTCCTTTATTGGGTTTACTTGGTTGATTAAGGTTATGGGGCTTTGATTAGTCATTGCATATGTAGGCTTGATGGAAGGTTATGAGTAGAGGTATTGCATATGATATAATGTTATGAACTCTTATATGTGCCATGTTATTATAGCATGATGTTAGAGTTGTTTGGCTATGAATTCAAGTATGCTAGTATACATGTTGACTTGGTTATGTATTAATGATGTTGGTCTTCTGTTATACATGGTTCTTATGTTAAGTTGTATTGATTATGAACATGACTTATACTATTGCGATTCCTTTATGTGGCATATGCTCTTTATATGTGCACTAAAGGTTTCTAAATGACTTAGCATGTTTTCTAAAAGTAAATGTCTCTTTCTCATGCATTCTTTCAAATGTTTAATGTGCATATTACCATACTTAGTACAAGTGTGTACTAACCCATATTTCTATATTTCGACAATTAGGTAGGTTTCGACCGTTGAGTTTCTAGAAGTGCCATTTGAATATAACTTGGATTCTCATTCTTCAAGTTTGGTAGGTCCTCACCTTTCGAGGAAGATGACACTATCTACCTATTGGATGTTGTTTTAGTCTTATCGAAAATTTAGTTCATTTTCTTTCATTTGAAGAAAACTGTTGTATATGCCTATATGTGGCTTTTATTGTAATGAAGTAAGGGCTATGCCCGAATGTTTTACTCGATTTAGATGGTTTATATGGGTGAATTATCCTAGAGTTCCTATGATATTATATTTCTTGATTCTGTTTGTGAAGTAAAAGTAGAAGCCTATGTAGTGCTTCGTATGCAAGGAGTCTATCTAAACTCCCTATATATATTATGTGTAAGCGAGAGGTCTATGTAAACCTCAATGTAGAAGCAGACGAAATTTTTTAAATTTTTCGCAATTTAACCTATGAGATGTAATGATGAATGATAAGAGGTTAGTCTTAGTCCTGTTCGAGGACCACCGGTTACTTCTAGGGGGTACTCCCCGGATGTGACAACAAGTAATTAAAAAGAGGGATTTGTGTAACAACTTCGAAAAATTGAGTAATTAATTAGTGAGCAAGAGTTGAACTTAGTTGTTGTCAATACGAGAGAAGAACTAGGGAATACATGTTCCCTACAAGCTCATAATGCAATAATACTAGTAATAGCAACCCTCTCCTAGTGTATTACATGCAATGTGATAAGTTATGCATATCTAAATCCATGGTCCGACATCTAGAGAATTTCACCCTGCACCTTGGTCCTTTTATGTGTGTATAATGTACTAACCCTTACCTTTACCTCATATTAGACATTGCAACGAAATATGCCTTAGTTTTCACCCTCTCACCAATAAACAATAGACTATTAGATAGTATCACACTAAAAATATGTTGATAATTCTTTTCATATTGACTACCACCTTGGTCCGGCAAGTAAGAACAAGTCGAGTTCTAACGTTGCGCACCATTAAAAAGACTTTTAAATGAAAAAATTATTAATACATACAAAACAATATTCTAAGAGTGCTAATTACTATTGATACGTTATTAATCTCTCATGGTCCCCTTGGACTTGCTAGACTCTCAACAAAATACTTAAATAAGAAGAAATAGTCTCAAAGGATAACTCATGCAATGATTTAAAGAAATATAAGACTAGCCAAAATAGCATCTAATTTCGTAATAGAAACAACTGAAATTAAAAGACTAAAAACTATAATTATACGTCTATGAATCCTCTAAACTAAGAGGGATGTCGTGATAATAACCTCGATCATCTTAACAAGTGAAATACGAAAAACAATATAAAAAAAGGGATCCTCCGGAAAGCAAGGAGGCCCACCAACTGACTCTGACTGTTCAACTAGATCAACGAGGCGCTGAATGATGATTCTTGTTACCAATATACAAATCATAAAATGATGAGGGCCAAATATCAGTTGTACATTCAATGAATGAGCATGCTAGAAGAATTATAAACAATACATAATCTTGAATTGGAATTCAAATGAAACACTTACCATAACTTTACTCAAACTCCTAGATACTCAACTCAAATGCAGAAATAAACAACAAAAAAAGATGCAATTCATATAAAGAATTTAGAATAGTAAGTAATAACTAAATGTACATATAGAGTAAAGAAATATAAATTTGTGGGAGTTTCTCTAAATGAAAACTATCATTATGAGCTAGGTGATAATACAAATTCTCGCCCATATTGCCAGAACTGTCCTATAACTTACCGGTATATAGAATGCCTCACTAAGTGGATTTATTAGTCTATGCTAGAAGACACTACAGAATAATCTAAAAAGTATGATTCTTTGTACCCGCGATGATAACATGGTTTATAAAGACATTGAGTTGTGATGAACTGATTCCCATATCGGTTCATATACTACTCTCGAAATACTTAGCTCATATGTTTTGAAACGAAAAACTCTTTCTCTGGTTTGAGACATTTACTCAAAAAGTAACTCAAAATCTCTCTTTGAAATCAATATTGCCTTTCTTGTTTATGTGATAAAATTTACTCATTAGGGATACTTATTTTGCCATATACTCTTTTTGAGTAAATAAACTTCATTTGTTACTATTAATTAGAACATAACTCAAAACTCAAGTCTTAAAACAAGTGTAAAACATTTGCAAAAGATATCTTAAAAAGACTGTGAACTTTCTAGGATTAGCTTTTAACTTTTCTTGAATTTTAATTTATGGATTAAAGATTATGATTTACATTTATTGATGATTTCTATGTTTCAGAAGTCATTTAGTATAGTTAGAATCAAGAGGAATTGTCAGTATACTTTAGAAGGACATAAACAGGCTAAACAATGAAAACGGGTTGGGACAGACCCATTTAGCAGTCTGGAGGCGTGCCACACCAGCCCCCTAACTTCAGAGACCACTTCTTGGCGCATTGTTGGTGTGTCTTCCAAGATCTCCTAGCGAACAAAGGTGCATCACCCCAGCCGTCCGTGCACAATGCAGGAGTGTTGCGCTAGCATTGCCCAGCAAAAAGATGAACTTTTTCTCTTGTTTTCTGACCTTAATTCAACTAATTTTGATCCTTTTTTCTCAGTATCTCTTTAGATTCATGTACCCAAATAATACACACAATAATCTAGCTCAAATAAATTCTATTAATCTATAACGCCCCATAACTAGAAAGAAGCTAAATTGAAAATAGTTTTTTTTAAAAGAATGTAAAGATCTGGAAATTTGTGAATTGTGTTAAAGTTGAGTTTTGGTCAGCTTCAAATGATCATAAATCCTAAATCAGGATGAGTTAGGTGAGGTAACTAATATTGTAGGAAATTTCTTGGTATAATCTTTCCAATGACGCCAAGTTTGCACGATTCCGAGTTTTTAGGGTGTCCAAATAAGGAAATGTCAAATCAAGATTTTTGAAGGGTGTTTTGTTCTTCTCCGTACCATATTATTCTAATTCTTTTAGGGTGATTAACTGGGGTGAGTTAAAATTTTAGACAACTTAGAAAAGTTGAACTCAATTTAGGGCTTGGAGAAAATAGAAAGGAGAAGAAATATCAAGATTTGGTCGTCTTCGTATGGAATTGACTCCGGGTTTCATCAAGTATTTGATCCTACAAGTATGTGAGACTTTTATAATGTTGGGTTTCTTCACGCACGTGATGAACATGATTGATTAAACTCAAATTCGTTTGAAAAAGAATGGAATTTGAATGTTCTTGATATTTGTTCTTAAAATTACCTTGAACATGAGTCGATATTAAGGAATTTCATGATATTAAAGTGTTGTTTTATTGAGTTGTTTGAGTTAGAACTTTGTGTATGTGCCTTCGGTACTTGATTCTCAAGTAAATTTGAGAAAAAGAACCAAAAAATTCCAATTAAAGTCAGAAAGTGAGTTGTAAAGTTTGTCAGGTTTGCCTGAGGAGGGGCTGGCATGACGTACCCCCATAGAGCCCGAGGGGATGAACTGGCACGCTGCAATTTTCATCCTTGTGTATGTTTAAGTCCTTCAAAAGTGTAGTAATAATTTCCAATGATTCTAACTGCTCGAAATGACTTCTAGACACCTAGAAATAATCACGAAACATGAATCCATGATTCAATCCAAGGAAAGTTAAAGCTCAAGTACAGAGGTTAAGAACCAAGTAAAAGGGAAGTTTATAAAGTTTTCAAAAGTCTTTATCAAACTTTTTAATTTTGTTTTATGATTTAAAGTTGAAGTTGAGTAAAGAGTAAAGATTGAAGTTTTCTTCAAAGAATTATTTGGGGATTATGTCTTTCAAAAGAGTTTTAAAAAATATTTTCACATTTGGGCAAGAAAAGGAATATCGATTCTAAGAGAGCTTTTAAGATATGTCTTGTGTAATTATCTCAAAACAAAAAAAGAAGTTCTTTTTGAACTTATGAGCAAAGTATATTTTGGGAGTAGTATTAAGCACTAATATGAGGATGCGAGTTCACATTAACTCAATCCTCTATAAACAATGTAGCCATCATGGGTAGTAAATGATCATACTTTTTAGATGAATCCTTAAGTCTCTTTTTAGCATATACTAGTGGATCAACTTAGTTAAGGCGTTCTTTATGACGACAAAGTATAAGACAATTTTGGCAGCGTAGGGAAGACATTGTATCACCACTTAGGCTCATAGTGGTGGTTGTCAGTTAGGTAAACTCCCACTGAAGTTAAATTACTTTATTATATGAGTAAAATTGTATTTGTTATTGAATTTTCTTTAACAAACTACATTATTTTCCATTGTTTTTACAAGCTTTCGATATATTGCATATGCTTTATTTCTTTATATTAAGTTTAGTTATTCAGGGTTGAGTAAAGCCAAGGTAACAGTTCCTTTCAGATAGTTTTCAACCCTATGTTGTGTTTAGCATTCCAAATTGCATACTTATACATTAAATATACAGATACAAGTTACACGCATCATCTTATGATGGAGAAGCAGGTAACAAGGATCAGCACCCATCGTCTCGTTGATCCAATTGAGCATTCAAAGTCAGTTGGTGAACCTCCTTGCATTCCAAATGACTCCTTTTACTTGAATTCAATATTTCATTATTTGGATGATCAGGGGTCTCATCCCGACATTCCACTTTGTTTTAGAGGCTTCACAGATAGTCTGATGTTAGTTCTTTAGTCTTTTCATTTTATAATCCTATGTTGCGACTGAGTTTGCCTTATTGGATAGTGAATGTATTATTTATAACATTCTAAATTTTCGTTTGAGTTTATCTTGTTAAGTAAAGTCTTCCGCTGAGTAAGTAAGTATTCATTTAGAGTAGAGACTTATTTCAAAAAAGGATAATTAGGCATGATGCAAAGAAGACAATTATGTCTCTAAATGTCAAGACAAAGGTGCGATTACACATCTAGGTTAAGACTTAATAAAGTTCAACAATTAAATTATGCAGGCAAATCATGACCAATAATAATATGTCCAAAAAGCAAAATTAATATAAGTATATGTAAATAGAAACTTCTGTGCTAGAACTATGGGGCTTGAGGGATTCTTATTACATTCCCCTTGGTCAAAAAAATTCATTGACCGAATTTCTAATTTATAGACAAAAATAAAGAAATATATTCTTTTGATTAAATATTCAAAAGAAAAAGTGACTTGGTTTGATTCAGGGGGTAATAGGACCTTAGTTTGGTTAGGTTGTGCACATGAGATCACGTAATTATCTAATTATTGACTTATCTAAAAAGTGACGTGATTAAGGTTTATAAATACAAAATTAATGATTTTATTTACTAATTGATGGGTAATTCACACTTCCCTGGTAGATATTTAATTGATGCTTTGATTGGGTAGACATAAGACAATAAAAATTATAGCTTATGGATATATCCTAGAGTTAGTATAATCTCTGGTTTAGACTTAGACTAAAAATAAAGGCATTATCGATATGCTTTAATGTCCGTGATTTATGAAAGTGAACTAATGGTTTCAACATTGTAAGCTTATAGAAATCCTTTGGTAGTGCCTCCGGTTGGACTAGTTCTTTCTTTTTAATGATAAATCCAACTCTACCAGTATAAATACAACAATTTTAATAGAAATATACATTTTAGAGAAAAGGTATGGTTTGTACAGAACCAAGTAGAACTATACCTCTACCCCTAGAGGAAAAATGAAGGACTAACGAGAGCTGTGGAAAAGAAACAACGGTGTACTCTTTTTCATTCTTCTTCATTAAAAACTCAAGAAAATCCCTAGGTTCGTTCCTTGGCTCTCAAGTTCAAAAATTGTTGAATAAATTGTTTTTGAGGTTTGTTTTCGACATTAGGTTGCGTCATGGCGGCAGTCACCTCGCTACAACAGCCCTGCCCAGGCGGCAGAAATCTCGCCTTAGCGTCTTGCATGAAAATAATGAGATATTTTAATAATTCCAAGGCCCCCATTTCAGAACACACCTTCCACCAATGACACTCAGAAATTACCTGTTCATGCTAAGATCTATTTCAGAAGTTCTACTCGCTCAAATTCAACTCCGTAATGTCTTACAAGTTCCTTAATGTCTTGTCTATCTACTGATATGATCAAATTCATAATTATATCACCCAATTTTTGGTTGGTTTCTCTAGACTTTAATGACTCCAATATGATCCGAATCTAGACTGGGTTGGGAAATTAAGAGAATTTAAGACTCAAATTCAAGAGATTCTTGATAAGGGGTTTATTCATCCTAGTTCTTCCGTATGGGATGCTCCAGTTTTGTTTGTTAAGAAAACGGATTGTAGTATAAGAATTGTATGGATTACCGGCAATTGAATAGGGTTCTATATTCAATAGATGATATTTTTGATCAAAATCAAGGTGAATCAATTTTATTCAACATTTATCTAAGTTTGGCTACCATTGGTTAAAAATTAGGCATGAGGATGTGCCAAAGACGACGTTGAGAACCCATTATGGGCAGGATGTGTTTCTAGTTATGTGTTTTAGTTTGACTAAATATGCTCGCCGCCTTTATGAGACTAATGAATAGGGTGTTCAAGACATTTCTCGATTCATTCGTCATACTATTTATTTATGATATTTTGGTCTACTCGAAATGTGTGAAAGAGCATGCCGACCATCTTTGTATTGTTTTGGGTGTTCTTGGAAAACAAAGGTTTTATGATAAATTTTCTAAGTTGTTAATTTTGGTTGACTTCGGTTGAATTTTTAGGGCATGTAGTTTCAAAAGAAGGGCTAATGGCAGTTCCCCAAAAGATTTAGGTGGTTAAGAATTGGGATCGTCCTAGCCTTGTTACTAAAAGTAGGAGTTTTGTTGGATTCACTAGCAACTATCGTTGATTTGTGAATAACTTTGCTTCTATTGCCACTCACTTGACAAGTTTGACCAAAAATGAGATATCATTTGAATGGACTGAAAAATGTGAGGATATCTTTCAAAAGCTCAAGAGTTTCTTCACAACAACACCTATCCTAACACTATGGGTGGAAGGTAAAGATTTTATATTTTATTCTGATTCTTCTCATTTGGTTTGGGTGTTGTGTTGATGTTTGATAAAAATGTGCAACAACTCTAAAATTAAATAGGATTAACTAGAGCTTCACGTGTTAGTTTTTAGTTTGTCAACTTGTTTATATGACTACAAGTGACTCTAGAAGTTGGTTTTGTGGTTTAAGAGGTCAAATATCAAGAAATGACCATGACATTCAGACACTAGTCATTTGGTGCTAGTGTGTTGCTATGAAAGTTGGTATGTATTTTGGAGTCTAAATCTTATAGAAGAGACCCTAGTATCTAAGTGGAGATGTTTTGGGGTTAAATTCTGGGTACGACTCCCCAAGCACCACCCTAAGGTCCTTGAGGAGGACCCAAAGTTGAACCCTAAAACTGTCTAAGAAGTGCAACTTATGGAGGGCCACTTACGGTCAGTAAGTGGAGTGATGCCCCGTAGGTCGAGGGTGTAGGACCATATTTACTTGTGGATCTTTGTAATCCATTTGAGGAGGCTCTGACCAAAACCACGAGCGACCAGGACGGCCTGTAACCCACCTACGGTCTGTAGGTGGGGCTCGTAAGTCACCACTATTTTGTTGTCTTCGGTTCAACCAAGGCAAGGGTGGTTTGGAAAATTCCACCTTTGGATAATTAAATACATGGGAGGTTATTTTATGTGTTTTTAGGTACATTATGTATAATAAATCAATTATACCCTCATTTACACTTCAACACCTAAATCGAAACCCTTCCCTCCCAAATAGTTCTCTCTAGAACACCATTTAAGGTTAAGGTCAAGGATCAAGGATCAAGGATCAAGCTAGGATTTGGATTTCAAGTAATTTCTTCTTCAATTTTGTGTAGGATTCAACCAATAAGGTACGGTGATCCTTTTCTATGGAAAGTTTCACCCTAGAGTCAATCTCAAAATAGTTTTCAAGAATCCAAAGTTTGTAAAAAAACCCCAATTCTTACTCAAACTCATGGGTTTTTGCATCAAACATATTCAATTGATAAACTATGATTATATTGATTTCTAATCAATGATTTTAAGACAAAAAACTCTATGAATCCATGATTTCACTAAATTTCAAAAGTTGACTTATAAAGTGGGTTTTGTGATTATGATTGGATATTGTTTGAATTGTGCTTAGATTGTATTGTACTTTTGCTATCTATGGTTATCTATATCTAATTATGATGAATTGTTGTGGAATTGATTAATGGTGATCATGACTTGGGTGAAGGTTATGTTGACCTAATTCTCTTACTATATTGGAATTGTTCTTGTATGGGTTGATCTACTTATGATGGAGGTGTTTACTTATTATATATGTATTGAGATCATGTATGATGACATTATACGTTGAATTGAAGTATCATCATGTTGTGGTTTATATGAATGTATAAAGTGAAGGTGATCATATGATATAAGGGTGATCTAGTATAATATGAATGTAATGTGATGAAAAGTATTTTCTCTGTTAATGTTCATATGTAATGATGATGAAATGTGAATGATCCTTATACTGTGATGTTGTATCTTTATTTGGTAGAATTATATTCCTTTTGTTGGTACATGAAATCTTCTTGAATAGAATCTATTGGAGTTAGAAAAAATAGGTGCATGCCCTTGATTTATGAAAGTTGTTGAATGTGATATCTTGACTTGGTAGTCTTAGACATACTTTTCTTTAGTAATGAATGAATAAATGTCTAGAATCGTGTTAGTCCTATGTGTGGTGCCCTTTCTACAAATGACTAATGAGGCATTCTATAATATGACTTGAATTGGTTAGACCTAATTATGATGCCTTTTCATGATGAGTCTAGACCCCTAAGAGAATGTAAAACCTTGAAGAGGTAGACCTAAGGGTAAATACCTCCTTCTTGTGTGAACTGATAGACGTAGAGATGGTGGGCCAGAATGGTAGAAAATCTTCTCTAAGAATGTCAATGAGCTATCCTTAATAAACCTTGGTCGGCTAGATCTAAGCACTGTTTCCTTGTTGGTAAAAGTGTTAGGGGTTGGCTAGATCTAAAGATTGTGCCCCTCTCTAGTACATACATGTGAAATACTCTATGAGAACTAAGGCTAGTACCATGTGGATATGGTTAAGATGATTTCTCTTCCTGTAGAAAAGGAAAGAATTCAATGAATATCTTTGGATATCCCTAAACCATGTGCCAACATGGGTTGTGTGTTAGTTCTACAACTGGAAAGTAGAATACCATCCACGGTGTAGGGTATTATGACACCATATTCCATGCCTAAAGAGTTTAGTCTATGTCGGTAAACACCTATTCCCATCACGTGAGATGTGCACTCTACTTACTTGATAGATTCTACAACGTGTAGTTAGTAGTATAGGATGCCATCAAAACATGGCACGACTAGTCTTAGAAGGTGGTAAAATGAGTTCCCTAACTGTTATGTGTAGTCCCCTAAATGCATGAAAGTCTCTTTAAATGTCACACCCCTAGCTAACCCCGATACACGGACACGGGACTTAGGACCACAAGTGAACCCAAGCTAACTCTGCTGGCATGATCATGATACTAAAGATAATAAACTGTTGCAAAAATTAAATCATAATTAAAACAAAAAGGTGGGGAAATGCCCATTTGCTATAACTGAGATATATGAAAACTGATGAGTTTAATACAAAAAAGATATTAACTCAATACTCAGATGAAACTAACTATGTCTTAAAATAGCCTCTAAGTGACTAGAAATGCTGGGACAAACCCCAGCTAAGTCTACCAAAAACATAAACTAATGGACTAAAAATACTAGAAAGAAACTCAAGACTTTGTCCATGGAGAATGAGGATTCACCACTGATTTTGCTGAACTCGAGATTAGGAATCAATCTAAGCGTGATTTGGATACTGAGAACTTGAACCTACATCACAAAAAGAGGTATCACATGTATGCGTCAGTACTTGAAAGGTAATAAGTATGTAGGATAGAGCAAAGCAAAAATAAACATAACTGATCAAGCACAAAAGCAAGTATAATATTCTGAACATGATATATTGAATGCTGAGCTAACTGGATGCAGTGAACAAATTTATAATATGCTGAGACTAAATATTAACTGATCTTTAAAAGTGGTCAATGCAATAGAGTTTGAGTGAACTATGGGAGCTAATATGACCGATAATAAAACCGCATGAGCTAAATGTGGAGTCCGATGTATACGCCCCATCGAGAGGACCCAATATTCCCTACTAGAGGTATAAAGTCATACTAGCGTGATCACTAAACTGATGCCCACAGAGGGGACTTACAACCTAATTGGCAAGTAGTTTTGGAACTATTTGGGTACGGTAAAACCTAGTCCAACTTAGTATTATGCTACTCCCAATGAATTAAGTGGTTCATTAATTTTGACTAAGCTTCTGTAAATGCAAGATAGCTCAATCTGAACATGCAAACTGAGAATGCAATAATTAATTTGATAATGATGCTTTAATAACTGAGTCATGTATATCTAAAATAACTGAAATATCTGACCTAGCAAATGTAATTCAACAACTGAAGAAATACTTAGCTAGGGTTCTGGAATTCATGCGAACATATAAATAACAAATTTATGATAATCTAATGAAGTTTAGAAACCCAAGGTCTAATCATGATAAAGGAATCCCAAATCTGACTGATGTATAGGGATCTAATGGGTGAAAGGAACCTACTAGTGAAATCCACATACTTGGTGTTGGATTCCACAGAGAAATCTTTTGATTTGGGGCTGGAACTAATGGAACCTTGATGTGTTCTTGAACTAGGGTTCTTAACCTTTTTCTCCTATTTTGCTTCTAATTTTTTATGTTTGGATTAATGATTTGACTTAGGTAAGTTTTACTTATGTTTCTAGGCTTAAACTAACTAAAATCTCATGATTTTGGATTTAAACAACACATCTCAGGGGTCCAATGAAGTAGGAAAAGACCAAAAGGCCTCTGACTTAATTGCTGTCGGAGCAATAAATGGATTGGACTAATGGGCCATCGTTCAATCGACGATCTGTCATTTTCATCCATTTTTTGACTATGCTCGATAGGCCTCACTAAAATGGGCATAACTTTTAACTCGGAGGTTGGATCTTAGCAAACTCATCGGCATTGGAAAGAGGATTTTTAATTATCTATCATATCATAGGTAATAGGACACCTAATTGCTTTTGTTCTAAGAGTTATGACCACTTGATGTCGTCCCAATCAACAATTTTCCCCTAACTAACTGATAAACTTCACCTATGATCAAATCTACATACCATAGATCGAACGGCGGTTAGTGCTGGTTATCCGTAGTTTTTGTAAGAGGCTGGGTAACAGGAGTCTCAATCAACGTATACAAACCAAGAACCGTGGTCTGACTTATGGACCATATTTTTTATCCATGGGCCGAGACTAAGTTGATTTTTCGGAGATGAGTATTTAGAGGGGCTACTGTTGTGAACCACAGACTCACAGTACGGGCCGTAGATTAGACTACGGTCGGTACACCTGAAATTTCTGAAAAGTTTATTTATTATTTGTTTTGGTTACAGGGTGTTACATTATCTTTCTCATGGGAACATTCGTTCTCGAATGATGGCTAAACTATATTTAATAGATGGAAAAAGTTGCAATCCCTACCACTAAAGCTTAGAACGAGTTTCCGACTGAATTGAGTTCCAAGAACATGCAAATACGATGAAAATTTAAGTACAAACTATGGGAACATGATTCAAAGGTTTAACTCATACATTAATGACTGAAAATCTGAAGAGGAACTACTTCTTAAAGCTGGAATGGAATCGGAAGGAAAGATGTGAGGATACTTGACTTTCATGGTTGCTTCTGCTTCCCAAGTAGCTCCCTCTAAGGACTGACTCCTCCACAAAACCATGATTGAAGCAATTTCTTTTACTCAACCTTCTAACTTGAAGATCAAGAATCTCAATTGGTACATCCTCATAAGAAAGTCTATCTTTCACAGCCACTCTCTAATGGCACCACAAAAGCTGATCACCCACGCACTTCTTCGAAAATGACATATGGAAGACCGGATGCAGTGCTGCTTATTATACTGGAAACTCTAACTCATATGCCACTTTCCCAGTCCTTTCAATATATTGTAAGGTTCTACATATCTAGGACTGAGCTTCCTTTTCTTGCCAAATCTCATCACCCCCTTCGTAGGTGACACTTCCAGGAAGACCCAATTATAAACATGGAACTCTAGTTCCCTTCTCCTGACATCTGCATAAGATTTCTGATGACTTTGGGCTGTATTAAGTCTATCTATAATTAGTTACACTTTCTCCATAACATAAAGAACTAAATCTGGTCCTATCAAAGCTGCTTCATCTACTTCAAAACAACCAATAAGAGATTTAGATCTACGCCCATACAGTGCCTCATAAGGGGCCATCTGAATGCTGGAATGATAGCTATTCTTGTAGTCGAACTCACTAAGAGGAAGGTGATCATCTCAAATACCCTTGAAATCGATCACACAAGCTCTCAACATATCCTCTAGGGTCTGAATGGTACACTCAGTCTATCCATCCGTTTGCGGATGAAATGCTGTCCAAAGGTTAACATGAGTACCAAGACCCTGATGAAATGACTTCCAAAAATAAGAGGTAATTTGAGGACATCTATCTGAGATGATAGACAAAGGAACCCCATGAAACCTTACTTTCTAATTTATGTAAACCTTGGAATAGTCCTCCACCGAATTCGTAGTCTTGGCCGCCAAAAAGCGAGAAGAGTTAGTCATCCTGTCAACTATCACCCAAGTGGAGTTGTGTTGTCTCTTAGTACGAGGTAACCTTGTGACGAAATCCATATTGATCACTTCCTATTTCCAAGTAGGAGTATCAACCTCTTGGGTAATAACTCCTAGTTTCTGATGTTCTACCTCGACTTGCTGCCAGTTGGGGCACTTACTCACAAAATCTTTCATATCCTTTTTCATACCATTCCACCAATAGAGACAGATTGCGGTACATCGTAGTGGCACCTGATGTATAGAATATCTGGAATTATGGGCCTCTGCCAGAATATATTGTCTCAATTAACCCACAGCAGTTCACACATTCTACCTTGGTAGAGAAGTACACCATCTTCCCCTTGGGAGAAAACCTCCATGCTCTGATTGTGGACTGCAATCTTAAGTCCAAGCAAGATTGGATCACTGTCTTGGTTTTCCTTAACCTCCACTACCAAAGAAGATTCTGCCCCATTTTGAACTGTTACACTATTGTCTGATATGCTCATACGACAAAATCCCAAGCGAGCAAGCCTGTGAACATCCTCCACTAGTTCCTTCCTTTCTTCCTCAACATGGGCTACACTACCTATAGATAATCTGGTAAGAGCATCTGCCACTACATTTGCCTTACAAGGATGGTAATGCACACTCATATAATAAATCTTAAGAAACTCAAGCCATCTCCTCTAGCAAAGATTCAACTCTTCCTGGGTGAATACATAACACATCTACATGAACACCATACAAGTAGTGTCTTAGATCTTGAGTGCAAACATCACCGCTACAATCTCGAGGTCATGAGTTGGATAGTTCTTCTCATGCACCTTAAGCTGCGTCGAAGCATAAGCTATAACCTTATCTTGCTGCAACAACACAAAACGTAGGCCAACTATGGATGCATCTCAATAGATCACTTAACCATCTGAACCCTATGGAAGAGTCCCGACCATAGTTGTAGTCAATCTTGTTTTCAATTCTACAATTTTTTTTACAATCAACTAACCTTTGAAACTTGACCATCTTTTGAGTAAACCGAGTTAATGGTGAGGCTATGGATAAAATCCTTTCACAAAACTCCAGTAATAACCTGCTAGACCTAAGAAACTTCTCATATTTGTAGTACAGGTAGGTCTGGGCCATTTTTTCACTAATTCTATCTTCTGCGAATCCACTCGCATCCCCTCGCTAGTTACAATGTGAACAAGGAAAGCGAAAAATTTCAACCAGTACTCACATTTGCTAAACTTAGAGAATAACTAGCGATCTTTGAGAGTCTACAAACAATTCTCAAACGACTGGCATCTTCTTCCTCATTCCTAGAGTAAAGGACGATATCATCAATAAACACGATAACAAACAAGTCCAAATAATGTTTGAACACTCTGTTCATCAAATCAATGAAAGTTGCAGGAGCATTATTTAGTTTAATGACATAATATTAAATTTATAATGACCATACCGAGTTTTGAAGGTTGTTTTCTGAATGTCACTATCTATGACTCTGAGGTGATGATAATCCAATTTGAGTTCTATCATTGATAAATCACTTGCACCCCGAAGATGCTCAAACAAGTCATCAATCCTAAGGATATGATACTTATTCTTGACTGTTACCTTGTTCAACTATCTATAGTCAATGCATATTCTGAGAGAACCATCTTTCTTTTTTACGAATAATACTAGCGCACCCAATGGCAAAATACTAGTCTAATGAAACCCTTAACTAGAAGGTCTTTAAATTCCTTAAGCTCTGATGGAGACATTCTATAAGGTGGAATAGAAACAGGGCGGGTATCTTGAAGGAGATCACTTCCAAAGTCGATTTCCCTTTCGGGAGGACCTCATGGAAAATCTTTTGGAAACACTTATGGAAAATCACTGACTACTGGAACTGAATAAAGAGTTGGGTTTCCAGAGTTAGAATACTTGACCCAAACTAGATGATATAAAATAACCCTTAGATATCATCTTTATGACTTTAATGTAAGAAAGGAATCGACCTATAGGCGCTAAGATACTATCCTTCCACTCTAAGGTTTTTTCATTTGGAACTGAAAACGAACAATCCTAGTACTAAAATCGACTGAGGCATAAAAAGAATGTAACTGATACATGACTAGAATGACATCGAAGTCTACCATTTCTAACTCTACAAGATATGTTGATGTGACTTTTTGAGAGACTCTGACAGGGCATTTTCTGTATACCCGAATGTCTATAACTGGGTCACCAGCTGGAGTTGAGACTGAGAAAGGTTCTAACAGAGTTTCTTGACTAACACTGAATTTACTGTTGTGTAAGGAATTTGTAACACTTTGAAAATACAAGACGTGTTCTAGAGCCTAGCATAGGTATCATAAGGTTTAGAAAATGTTTTAAGATTTATTATAATGTATATAACTCATTTAGGAATTCTAGAAACAAAAACATCAAAGAACATCCATGACGTCCGGAAAGTAGTTCAAGGAGGTACTAGTTTGCCTTAGCCTATTTGACTAGCTTTTTGAAGTTGGAAAATGATGAAAATTGGTGGAAGGGTGTCTAAAATGTGTTTAAGATGATTCACACTCGAAACGTCCAGATATGAATCCTCAAGGATCAACCAAGGGCCCTTGATAAGGATCCTTGTATGTTGGGGTCAAGACTGCCTGGGCAGTTTTCACCTACAGAGGCAAACAACGGAGCGTATGTTGATCGTCATGGCGTCGATGCCATTCATTGACCAACACTAAGAAAATTCATTGGAGGGCCTCATTTTAATATTCTCTAACCAATACTAAGGATGTGCATCACGGAGGGAGGGCCTGGCCGTCGATGGACCAACGATCCGTCGATCGTGGTCTCGTCGATGGGGCCTGTAATTTCCTGAACGTTTTTAACTAAGTCTTAAGCAATTAATTTAGGGTATTGGTGGTTAGTTATGGATTAAGTAAATTAAAATTAACTTAATTAAATCCCATATAAATACCCCAACCCCATTAGACTAATTACAACTTTCAAAACAAAATTGTCTTCCTTCTCTCTTCTTTCCCTCTATATTGGAAGACACCAATGAATACCAAGCTAGGGGAGGGTTTTGGGGGCAGTAAAGGGACGATTTAACCATAAATTATTAATCAAACATTAAGGTATGGGATATAATTCACCTTTGAGACCTTTTTTCCTCAAAAGGTTCGTTCAAAGTATTTTCAAAAGTTGAATTTTCGTGTGGGTCTTTCTAAATCTCGAAATTTATGTCATGAATTGGTTTGTTTATGTTTTATATTGGATAATATGAATATATTAACATGTATTCTTACTTAATTATGATATATCTTGATGGTGTGGTCTATTTTGTAGAAAATGACCCTTAACCCTTAACCCTAGGTTTTGATCTTGGTATAAATTAGGTTGTATTGGTTCAATTGACTTGGTTATTGATTGAATTAATACTAGATGATGTTTTTTATAATCATCAATCAAAAAATGGTGTTTTTAGTCTTTCATGCTAAATCTTGAGAAAATTATCTAGGTTATATACTATGTTTTGAATTGACCTAAGTATCTTGTCGTAAGCTATGATCTAGTATTGAATTGTGATGGAGTGATTCTACAAGACTTGTTATCATTTTGATTGTTAAATTATGATGATTTCTAGCCAAATTGGGTAGAATTGAGGGTCTATGTTAAACCTTGATTATGAATTATGAAGGAGACTTGGTAAGTCTTATGACCATTATCCTTTACTTCAAATTGTGGTTAATTGTTATTAAGTCATGATGTTGTATTGCAGTATGACTTGTATTAGAATTTATATGGTGGTATTTTGTTGAATGAAATGTCTTGATTATGATTGTGAGGTGTTGGCTTAAGATGTAAAGTTATAAGGATGGTGAATGATTTTCCAATCTGCCTTATCATGATGTAAAGATGTTAATGTGCTAACCTCACCTATATGAGATGTAATGAAAGGATTTATACTCATGTAATTATAATTGATCTATGATTATGATGATTATATAAGGGGGTAAACCCTATGACTCTAAACTAAACTATGATTGGTAATAAAGACTTAAAGACATTTCAAAAAGGGACTCTAGCTTAGCGCCGAGTGAACTAGAGTGAGGAGTGTCCCTTCTCACATAGGGAAGGTAGGATCACTAATGTACTTTTGAGATGGAAGACTATAATGCATCAAGAGGGTCCCAACTATATTTCCTAGTTCTTGAACTATGTTACCCCTATAGGAATACTGGCTAGTGTATCCACGTAGTATGTTCACGTTTTGGTACTACTTTGGCAAGTAGTATGCCTTCTTCGGTGTAAAGTTCCATGAGACCGGATTCCAAATTAGCTCATGTTGTCTATGTGATATACCGTGGATTCACGGTATTTTTAATACTTTTTCCTTAAGTTTAGTGTGTAAAGCCTTTTTGTACTAATTTTTATGTAAATTTCTCTTTATTTGCAGAAAATCTGTCTAAAAGATCAATGCGGAGGTTTTTAAGCAAGAAATGCGTAAAAGTACCTCCTACGACGCTTGTGACAGTCCGTAGGTGGCATCGTAGTGCAGTTATTGAAGAAATATAGGGAAGTCTGACCAAGTGTGGGGTAACGGAGTGCGTGACAGACCGTCGTGGCCATGATGGTCCGTCCTGCTGGTTCGTCATGAAGATCAGAGTAGTATTCCTAGTACCCAAATTCCAAGAGTTCAAGTGTTATGGAACAGAGACCCCTGACGGATCGTTGTGCCTGTGACTATCCGTCATACCTGCCGTCGAGGGTAATGAAGAGAGCAGCATAAGAAATTGCACAAGTATGGGAGGATGGAGTCTATGACGGCCTGTCCTGACCACGACGATCCGTTGCGAGGTCTGTCGACCCAGCCGCGTTTTGACAGATTTCCAGCAAATTGAGTTCTTATTTAATTAAATTTTTATTTTTTATAAATAGTTCTAAAAACCTCGTTTTTGGGGTTAGACTCTTGGTTATTTGAGCTTCTTTTGTGGATTAGACTTGGTGATTATTATTACAGTTTTGAAGAATCTTTAGTCTTCAATTAATTTCAGTAATTGATTGTAGGTGATTTTTGTTGATTAATCAAGTGAGATTTTGGATTTTATTCTTCCTCATTGAAGTAAGTGCATAAATTCTTATATTATTTATTTGAATATTGTAATTATGACTATGGGTAACTAAACTCCATAACTAGGGTTGTGAGAACCATATGCGAATAATGAGGTAAAACCTAACTAAAATAACAATTCTAGAATAGTATCTTGCATGTATTGATAATTATTTTGCTTAGAAGTCTTTTTAACAGATGACAAACATTAGAACTCGCCTTAATGCTACTTGCCGAACCAAGGAGGTAGATAATAGGAAAAGAATCATCAACATAGATTTAGTGTATACTATCTAATAGGCTAGTATTGATTGGTACAAGGTAATAACTTATTTAAATATCGAATACGATGCTTAATATGAGGTAAAGGTAAGGGTTAGTATAGCAACACACGTAGGCGGTCCAAGGTGCGGAGTGAAATTTTTTAGATTCCGGACAAAGGATTTAGAAATACATAACTTTTCACTTTGCATGCACGATACTAAGAAAGAATTGTTATAGTTAGAATTATCAAGTTATGAACCTGTGGGGAACACGTAAACCCTAGTTACTTTTATTAATTGATTAAACTCCAACATTTGAAGCTGTTAGCTGTCTCCTTTAATTTAACTAGTTATTTTCATATATTTAGAAGTAAAAAAGAAACCATTTTATTGTATTTGCTTTCCAAGGAAACAATTTACTAAATAGTAGTAATAATAGATTGAAGGTAAGTCTGAACTATTTTCCTTGTGGGAACGATCCCAACCTCATTAGTTTGGTTCTTTACTTGATACGACCGCTTTACTTCTTATTTGAGAAGTAAGTTTGAGCGTATCAAATTTTGGCGCCGCTGCCGGGAAAAGAAGATTTTAGATTAACTTAAACTTATTACTATATTTTAGTCAATATTTTCTTGATTTTACTTTGTTTTATTGTTTTTGATTTTTGAAGAACCATCTTCCTTGTACGCCAAATACACAGAGAGGAAGAGAACCCTTGTTCCTCTATGATTACGAATTAGAGCGTACACTACACAACATGAATCGAAACTTGGGTATTAATGATGATGATCCAAACCAGAACATCCCAGCTCCGGTTGATGTTCATGGTCAGTTGTTACACAATGCTCCGGGTGAGAACCAATAGATGGGACAGAACCCCGCTCCACGTTCCCAAGAACACTGCAGAGGCTATGACAATATAGCAGACTCCGATGGGCCTCTTGTCTTGCCCCCTCTACCACCAAGACACACCTTTGTGGTAACTAGTAGCCTAATGCAAATGCTCACTGCTAGAGGTTTGTTTTCATGGCTACGTTCTGAGGATCCGCATGCCCATAGAGCTAAGGTAAGGGCAGTGTGTAAAAGCTGTGTAGGGAGGCCTGACTTGGACTTGGATGTAATAGGGATAAGAGTGTTTCCTCTCTTACTAACGAGAGAGCCTCCTTTTTGGTTTATTGAGCTCCCTTACAACTCAATTTTCACTTGGAACCAACTAAGGGACGTTTTCTTAGCACGCTACTACCGGTCTCCAAGAAACTAAACCACAAAGACAGAGTGAACAACTTTGTGGCACTACCAGCAGAGTTAGTTAGTAGTTCTTAGGATAGATTCACCTCGTTATTGAGAAGCGTCCCCAATCACCGCATAGATGATGAGTTACTAAAGGAATACTTCTTTAGGGGATATGATAATAATAATAAAGTGGTGTTGGATACTATAGCGGGTGGTTCTTATGGGGAGTGGACCTTATGTTGAGATTGCTGAAAAGTTAGAGAAAATCTCCCAAAACAATAAAGTTTGGAGTACTAGGAAGTTAGATACTAGGAGAAACACCTTCGCAGTGCAATCCACTCACAACCCAGCCACAGCGGAGATTCATGAAGAGATGACTTAGATGAGAACTGAACTTTGGTTGGTACTAAAACATATCACTGGGGTGCAGAAAAGATAAATGCAGTTAACTACTTGTCGAAACCACCACCACCAAATGATCAATGCTATTATGTAGAGGATTCCTATGTATTAAATGAGCAGACGGGGGGTTTCGGACCGAGTGCCCCAAGCTCAAATTAGGATAATTGGCGCAAAGGTCAGGGGAACCAAGGTTGGATCTATTGTAACTATAACCGTGAGGGTCATTATGTCCAAGATGGAAACTACAACCACGACTTCAACAGGGGTAACTACGGTAACAAAAATTATAAAAATGGGCCATATGTCCCTCCTAATAATCGTGAAGTTACTCCTAGGGATGGTGGAGATAGTATGGCGCGAGTTGAGGATATGTTGCACAAAATGATGAGGAGGTTCGATGCTAATGATGAGCACATTAAAGAGTTAATGAGTGATTTAGCGGGTATTGGGCAGAAAGTCGATACACAAGCAATATCGATTAAGCAGATTGAGTTGCAAATAACCCAATTATCTGCGACTGTGAACACACGGCAACCGGGCACTCCTCCTAGCAACACTGTTCAAAATCCGAAAAATGATGCACACTGTATGAAAATCACTACTCGGGGTGGTAAGCAAACCATTGACCCACCTATGACGTTTAATGAGGAAAAGGTGAGAAAGGATAATCATAAGGTGGTAGAGGGTAGAGGTGAAACAGAACATAGCACTGGAAAAGATGTAGAAGTCCCTATAAAGGTAATTCCCATGCCTAGACTACCCCCCTTTTCTCAGAGATTAGTGAAAAAGACCGAGGATGGTAAATATCTATTTTTTATAACAATGTGAAAGAAACTTTCTATCAATGTACCTTTGGTAGAAGCTCTAGAACAAATGACCGTATATGCCAACTTTATGAAAAATCTGGTTACAAAGAAAATATCGGTCACTTTCGAGGATGATGATAGAATGCAACATTTTAGTGCTATTACTATAAGATCTCTCGTACAAAATAAAGAAGATCCGGGTGCATTCACTATTCCTTGTACCGTCGGGTCATCACATTTTGCGAAAGCATTATGTGATTTAAAAGAAATTGGGTTTGGGTAAACCAAAGCCCACTGCGATGCGGCTACTGATGGCTAATCGAATAGTGAAAAGGCCTATAGGGATACTCCACGATGTGCCAGTAAAAGTGGAATCGTTCATATTTTCGGAAGATTTTGTTATTCTTGATTGTGAAGTCGATTTTGAAGTGCCTATTATTCTTGGGAGGCCATTCCTTGCTACGGGTAGAGCCTTAGTTGATATGGAAAAGGGGCAGATGAAATTTCGGTTGAACCATTTTCAACATTTGTAGGTCCATGAGGCAGAGTGGTGAGCTCCAATAGGTATCTGCTATATCCTACAAAGAAAAGATGAAGAAGGATAATGACCTAAAAATTGAAAAACAAGAGTTTATGGTTGGGGATTTGGTGCTTTTAGACAGTTCTAGGTTGCGTTGGCTTCTGGGCAAGCTCAATTCCAAACTGCCTGGCCCTTAATTGATTACCCAAGTATTCCCTCATGAAGAAGTTGAGTTAGAAACCAAGGAGGGAGTGCGGTTTAAGGTGAATGGAGAACGAATAAAACTCTATTTTGGTCATACTACATCGGTAAATGAAGTGATAGAGGCATACCATCTTGATGAAGTCTGAGTAATCAAGTGTCCTCAGTCGTGCCGTAATGTTAAATCAGGCGCTTGTTGGGAGAAAACCCAATACTTATAGTTTTTCTTTTTAGTAATGGTAGGATTTTCTACTAATGGGTTTTAAATTTGCAGGCACATCACCAAGAAATTCTGCAGAAAATCACTCTGCAGCAGTCACTGACGGATACATCGATGGACTGTCATGCATGAGACGTACCATCGCATGACTCCTTCATGCCAGGTACGTCTTTTTGTTATTTTCAAAACTAGGGCACACACGGCGGAACCAACAACGGATCGTCAGAACTGCGACGGACCATCATCGGGGACTCGTCGCGCCATTAATGAAGCGTACCCGACCCGACCCAGCTGGGTTTTTTAAAATGGTCTTAACATTTAACACCCCCACCCCCTTCATTTCACCCATTTCCTTCCCTCTTTCTCCCATTTCCCTCCCTTTTCAACTTCCAACTTCCTAACTCTCTTTCAACCGATCATTTTCCCACATTCCTCAATTCCTTAAAATCCACTCTCTACTAGTTGGAGTCTACTGTTGTGGTTCTTTACTTGATCACGAAGTACCTTCCTCGCTTGTTTTTCTCAAATTCTTAGGTATGTGTCTCTGATTTCTACCCATTTACATTGCATTTTGATTTATCAATTAGTATTAGCCTATTTCTTATTGATGGGTTCATTCTGTAATACAGATTCTGTCTGACCTAGGTTGAGAATCCTCCAAATTGCCTTGTTAAAGCTCTAAAAATAGGTGCTTTAGCATTGCTAGTTTACTAGGTATTTGGGTTAGACACATGTAGGTTAAAAAATTAAAAATTCCATTTGGGTCATAGGGGATGATTGTGGAATCCCCAGTTCTGTCACTGAATGACAGAACGAGACCCCGATGACGGACCGTCGTACCCAGTACAGATCGTCATAGGGTCCGTCACAACATCCCCAACACCCCACTGTCCAAATTTCACCAATTGTCCGCCAACGGACACATGCGATGGACCGTCGTTCCCACGATTTTCCGTCCTGCACAACCGTTTTGGTTGTCAGAGACCCTATTCCTAAAAGTCTCTCTCTCACTTTTTCTAAGTGTCCTCCAACGGACACATGCGACGGACCGTCATTCCCACGATGGTACGTCCTGCACAACCATTCTGGTTGTCAGAGACCCTATTCCTAAGGGTCTCCAACTTTTTTAAAGTGTCCTCTTATGGACATCTATAACGGACCGTCATACCCTTGAAAGTCCGTCCTGCATAACCGTCATGACTGTCAGAGGCCCTCTCCTAAGGGTCTCCATACTTTTTTCCAAGTGTTCCACGACGATGACAGACCGTCATAATCACAATGGTCCATCCTGCTTGTCCATCATAACGGTCAGAGACTTTACGATAGGGGTCTCCACAAAACATAGTTTCAAGTAATACATGACGGACCCCATGACGGTCCGTTGTATTCACAACGAGCCGTCACCTCGTCCATCGTGTTTTACTATTACTATACAAGTTCATTAAATCTTGAATCTTTTATTTATTTTGTGTCGTTTTGCTTGTCTTATTTGCTCCTTCTAGTACTAATATCGATTCTTTATATGTACTATCTATTATGGCACCAAAACAAGATCGAGTCTATACACGTGGGCGATCGAAGTCTGTCACCCTGTCTGCCCACCTGGTCATTGGCTCTAATGATGAGCGTGACCCCAAATACGTGCCCCCAGGCACTTCACCCCATGTAGCTGCACGTGCTGCCAGAGTTAAGACAAAAAAGGTGGCGTTTGGGATAGTCACTACCTCCCAGTCTGATGAAGAGCGCACACTGACCGGCACACCTTCTAGGTCAGCTACTCATGAAGAAGGAGAATCTGGCTCCTTAGGAGTTTCGTGGTCAGAGAAAACCTTTTGGATCTGCTGAGATCCCTGCACCCGCCATAGCTGCACAGTCTGCCTCATCTGATGAGGTTGACAGTTCTGAATTCACACCCGGCTTACAAACTCGTGCTCTAAGCCTGGTTGCCGACCAGCCCAACCGGTGGTGTGTCGACGGGCAGTATCAATTATATTCAGACGTAAAGTTTCTGAATGACAAAGGAGTCATGACACGGACCCTTACATTGGAGTGGCGGGTCCTTACGGGAAGTCTCCCGACTATGCCTGAGATCCACAATCTCTTCTCCAGACATCGACTGGAGTGGACAACGCGTTCTTTGGGCTGTTATAGTGAAGAGTTTGTCCGAGAGTTCTACGCCTCCTACGTGGCTACTCTCTAATCACACATTGATAGGCGGGCTACCCCTGCCAAACAGGCCCCATTGGAGCATGTTCGAGTACGTATTATTCAGGTTGATATATCCCTACCTGCCATCCGCCGATATCTATACAGCGAGGATGTCGATGCCTACCGGACCGTTCTCACCGCCGAGTTTGACTACCGGTGGAAAATTGTCAAAGATGGCCAATTCTTGCGTGAGCCATCGTTGAGAGAGACCACCAAGAGGTGAATGGCCATGCACTTTTCTTTTGATGGAGAGGGTGCTGATTGGGTGACCGAGCCGAAGGGAGCCATCAAGAAGGCTAACCTGACCTTCACGACGAAGTTTTTATGGTTGATTGTCTGCCACTTCCTTTCCCCCACAACCGCTGATAATATAGTCACATGGGATCGTGTAGTACTAATGGCGGCGATGATAGCCGGGTTTGGGGTGGACTGTGCTTGGCTTCTATAGGCGTTCATGCACGAGAGGAATTTTAAGGTCACAACTACTTAACCTTTCCCGTGCATGATATTTTCTCTATGCCGGTCCGCAGGTGTGCCTATATGGCATGTTGATAATCGCAAGACCCCGCTGGGCACTATTGATATCAGCCTCATCAGGGATGAGGCCAGTGAGTTGTCTCCACGCAGAGGGCCCCATCCTGAGTTGCCTCCACTTGGTGACAATCTGGCTGATACGGTAGCCCAGGCCCGCACGTCTACGTAGGCGGCTTCCACTGACACTACCCCGGTCGTGTCTATCCCGGGTAGTAGCACTGCCCTGAGATCCTCTCGCTCAGCCCCTTTCCCCGCTCTGGTCCCACTTGCTAGGGTCCAGAAATTAGAGGCACAGATGACTACACTTCTGTATCACATCCACCCTTGGATGCAGAGGTCTGTAGCTGTGGCAGAAGAGCGCTTGGAGCAGAGAATGGTCCATCACACAAAATGAAAAATCACTGAGGTTCATCAGCGCTTGGACGCTTTTGAGTTGCGGGTGCTAGCCCGGCCAACACCTCCAGTGGATGTGTCGACCCTTCAGGCTGCGGTCGACAGTCTTCGCGTAGACATTGATATGATCTTAGAGGCTAGGGTGCCTGAGTCTGAGGCCCCTTCTGCAGATCCTGATGAAGAAACAGTGATGGCGGCCTTATTAGCCACTTCTGAGATTCCACCACCTCTCCCGAGAGCATGGCAAGAGGCATAGGAATCGAGAGGAGGATGAGGCTGGAACACAAAAAAAGGAGCGCTGTGAGATGGAGGCTGCGAGGAGAGCCTCGCTTGCTGATGTGAAGTCGCGTAAGTTGAGGGATGTAGAGTCAGCTGCTGGGGCATCTAGATCAAGATATATGGAGATAGCGGGAGGCACTGCTGATAGTGCTGTTGATGCTGAGGAAACTACTGAGGGTGTCCAGATTACAGAGATAGTGGCTTCTGAGGAACCGGACCCACCAACTTGCTGATCGTCGGCGCTTTGCGCCCCAGGTTTGCTTCACCTACCATTATATTTCAATGTTTTTATGCATTGGGGACAAATGCATGTATTTTTGTTGGGGGTGGGGTAAATGGAATGTGAGTGCTAGGGTGAATTCTGAGTAGCTCAATTCACTATCCTCTTTTGGAGTTTTCTTGCCTGTGTTCTTTTTCCCCAAGAGACTGATTATTTTTACTATTTAACCGGCATGTCTATATCTTGTGTACATAGTTTAATTCTAAAGCATGATGGCTAAAATGATATCTGAATGAAATGAAAATGATGCATGACTAGGAATATTAGTTGATAAATGTGAGCTCTAAGCATGACATAGAGGTACACCACTGCATGACCCTAAGTCTAAAATTCAAACTAGGTGTCTGATAATCTAGTAGAGTAATGAGATGTCAAGTGAGTGTGGGGAGGATTTAAATAGTCCACTATTTTTATTGAGATAGAACTTGCCTGGGTAGTCCTTCTAAAAGTAAGTTTTAATAGACAATTAGGAAAGGATCATAGGCCCTTGTTCAAAATAGCCCATTGTTAACCTAAATAAAATTAAAAAAAACCCAAATGAAATTAATCCTTCTTTGATCCAAAAGATTTGATCTTAAACTAGACCTTTCTTTTTCACCCCAACTGATCTTTTTTGGGAATAATGTGTTGGACCTGGTCCAACCTTGGACATGTGCACCTCAGCTTATGCCAAAAAAGCATAAGTTGAGGGTAGATAATGCAGTATACAACCTTTTTATGGCCCTGACCCAAGTTTGGGTATTGTGTACTTTGACTCATAACAAAGCCATGAGTTGAGGGTGGCTATTATGAGGAATTCTCTAGAAAGTGGGGTTGAAAGAACAAAAGTAAAGTAACTCAAGAATCAGTTGAAACAAAAGTCAAATAATAATAAAAAATACAATAAATACAAGCAATAAAAGAAGAGAGTCACTTACACAAATGAAGAAAGAAGGGAAAATAGCAAGGTAAAAGAATATGGGAAATTGGGAGAAATAAAATTATGAAAAGAGGTATGTTTAGACGATATATAAAGGAGGGAAAAAAGTCACTAAAGTATACCTACCTAACCCTGAGCCAAAGTTACAAGCTAAGAAAGTCCTATCGTGATCCTAAAAGTTGTATAGCGAACTTAAAGTAGTGAAAATGAGGGCAAGCTTATGGCAATATGTATGAATGAGTTGTGAATCCGTTCTGAGAGTGAGTTGTTGAAAAGTAATCCTTATACTCAAACTGAAATCGTTGTGTGTTAAATGAGGATATTGTTTTGAAGTGAGGACACTAGTTGCAATACCGGAAATATTAGCACCTCGGTGAGAAATTTAAGAGGATATGTGTTACTGCATGGTGAGTCTGTGTCATGGTTTGATTCCATATAATTCAATCCTAACAGTGATAGCATGCATAAATATGATGAGACTGATCGAGATTGATAGACAAATGATTGCGAAAGATAAAATGTGGATAGTATAGTACAAAGATTTTGTATTGAGTCATACAACGTCGCTTTAGGATAAACAATTAAGTTGAGGGTGTTGATATACCGTGGTTTCACGGTATTTTTAATACTTTTTCCTTAAGTTTAGTGTGTCCAAAAGCCTCTTTGTACTAATTTTTATGTAATTTTCTCTTTATTTGTAGGAAATATGTCTGAAAGATGAATGCGGAAGTCTTTGAGCAAGAAATGTATAAAAGTACCACCAACAGAGCTTGTGACAGTCCGTCGTGCCCGTGACAGTCCATAGGTGGCATCATAGTGCAGCAACTAAAGAGAGATGGGGAAGTCTGACCAAGTGTTGGGTTACGGAGTGCGTGACGGACCGTCGTAGCCTTGAAGGTCCGTCCTGCTGGTACGTCATGAAGATTAGAGAAGTAGTCCCAGTACCCAAATTCCAAGAGTTCAAGTGTTATGGAACGTAGACCCCTGACGGATCATTGTGCCTGTGACGATCCATCGTACCTGACGTCGAGGGAAATGAAGAGAGAAGCAGAAGAAATTGCACAATATGGGACGACAGAGTCCATGACGGCCCGTCGTGACCACGACGATCCGTCGTGAGGTCCGTCGACCCAGCCGCGTTTTGACAGATTTCCAGTAAATAGAGTCCTTATTTAATTAGGTTTTTATTTTTTTATAAATAGTTCTAAAAACCTCATTTTTGGGTTAGAGTCTTGGTTATTTGGTGAGCTTCTTTTGTGGATTAGACTTGGTGATTATTATTACACATTTTGAGAATCTTTAGTCTTCAATTAATTTCAGTAATTGATTGTTGGTGATTTTTGTTGATTAATCAAGTGAGCTTCTGGATTTTATTCTTTCTGATTGAAGTTATAGCATGAATTCATATATTACATATTTTAATAATGTGATTATGTCTATGGTTAACTAAAATCCATAACAAGGGTTGAGAGAACCGTAGGCGAATAATGAGGTAAATCCTAGCTATAACAATTCTAGAATAGTGTCTTGCATGTATTGATAATTCTTTCGCTTAGAAGTCTTTTTAACGGATGGTCAACGTTAGAACTCGCCTTAATGCTACTTGCCGGACCAAGGAGGTAGATAATAGGAAAATAATTATCAACATAGATTTAGTGTATAATCTCTAATAGGCTAGTATTGATTGGTACGAGGTAATAACTTAGTCAAATATAAAATACAATTCTTAATATGAGGTAAAGGCCAGGATTAGTATAGAACAACACGTAGCCGGACCAAGGTGCGGAGTGAAATTTTCTAGATGCCGGACCAAGGATTTAGAAATACATAACTTATCACTTTGCATGCACGATACTAGGAAAGAATTGTTATAGTTAGAATTATCAAGTTATGAACCTGTGGGGAACACGTAAACCCTAGTTACTTTTATTAATTGATTAAACTCCAAAATTTGAAGCTGTTAGTTGTCTCCTTTAATTTAGCTAGTTATTTTTATTTATTTAGAAGTAAAAAAAAACCCCTTTTATTGTCTTTGCTTTCCAAGGAAATAGTTGACTATTAGATTGAAGTTAATTCTGAACTATTTTCCTTGTGGGAACGATCACAACCTCATTAGTTGGGTTTTTTACTTGATACGACCGTTATACTTCTTATTTGAGAAGTAAGTTTGACCGTATCACTATGTCGGTTAGGATAAGTTGTTCCAAAGGGTAAAACGAACTAATGTAATGAACTCTAACTATGGTAAACTAAGGGGTCTAGGTAGTCTAGGTAGGGGTATGAGACTCTACTTAAGCATTGCATTAATTAGACTTGACGAGAGTGTTAGTTAGATGTTCTTATTTATGATTATGCTTATAATGAGATATGATATGTATATGATGAACTTGCACATAGTTGATACTATATTATGATTAGTCTCACTTATGTATATGTGTTGGTTTATATGCTTAAAGTAAGATGATATGTACTCTTAAATGCGATGTTACAAGAAGTAGGATGTTTGTCATGATTTTTGTTGGGTTACTTGATTGAGTAAGGTCATGGGGCTTTACTTGGTAATTGAACTTGTTGACTTGATAAGGATTCATGGGTAATGGTCTTGCTTGGGTTATGTAGAGATGTAGTCATATACATGTTTGTTGCTAACATGACTTGATGATAGAGTTACTTGAATATGTATTCAATTATATGATATGCATGTTGACTTGACTAGACTTGATGTTGTTGTTTTGGTGATCTACATGCATATGACTTAATGAACATGCATTATTTGTTGGTATTGTCTTGTTGAATGTGCATAAAGGTTTTAAATGAAAAATGCATTTTTAGTGAAATGTCCCTCTTTCTTAGCATGTTTATATATATGTGTACGTATGGTCTCATACTTAGTACAAGTGATGTACTAACCCCATTTCTTCCTTTTCCACAACATATTAGGTTCTCGTCATTGAAGGTCTTTGGAGACGACATTGAAGAAGACTTGGATATCTTAATCATCCAAGTATGGTAGGTCCTTAATTTTTGAGGGCGATGCCACTATCTAGATTATGGAGTTTTTAGTTAAAGACTTCTATGTGTCTTTCTTTCCATTATGTATGAAACATTGTATACACGATGTTAGACATTCTTATTTTGATGTATGGGTTATGCCCAAGTTCTTACACTCTTACTGGATGGTTATGAGAACTGACGACTATTATGAATATAATGCCTATGATATCTTCTATATACTTATGTGCAATAAATGTGTGTTTGTGTGTGTTGTGTGTAGAGATCTATATAATCCTTCATGTAGAAGTAATGAAAAGTTATAATTTTTCTGAGTTTTGACCTATGAATGTAATTATGTAAACTAAGAGTCTATTCTTAATCCTCAAAGAGGACGACAATGCCAGTTACGTCTAGAGGGTAATCCCGGATGTGACAAACTTGGTATAATTGCATGAGGTTTAATATCTTTGAGTTGATGTATCTATCAACCACGTCTACGTAGGTTTATATTTATAATTTTGAAGCACGTCACACTTATGAATAGGAATCTATGTGATGCTTAGGAAACTCTCACTTTATTGGAAATCGAATATCGTGCCACTCTAGTATACTTATTGTGTTCTTTTGCATCTAATACTTTTATTGTGATTATAGGCAATGAATACTCGAAGGAATGCGGCACAAAGACTTTAAAAGAGATTGCTAATGAGGGAGATCCTCCCCGTGGTAATCAAGTTCCTCCTCTTGAGGAAGATGTGAATGATGACTAAGCCCCGGTGAATCCTCCTCCTTTGACGGATGAGAACATAAGGGCAACTATTTTCCAAATTGACTAATCCATTACTACCCAAGCACAAGCAGCCACTACTCAAGACCAAGCCATGACAGCCAAACCTAATCGGGAGGTTTTACCTCAAGCACATCAACAAGTGGATACCATGGCCTCTCATCTAAGGGATTTCACTTAGATGAATCCTCCTACTTTATGTGTGTCCAAGGTTGAAGAAAACCCTCAAGAGTTCATTGATGAAATCTACAAGATCTTATATGCTATGAGGTTTTATACTAGTGAGAAGGCCGAGCTAGCTACCTATCAACTCAAGGATGTGGCTCAAGCAAGGTATGTCCAATGGAGCGATAATGGGCAGTTAAGGAGTGAAACAGTGACTTGTTATTCTTGATCAGTTCTTTCCTAGGGAGAAAAGGTAAGCTAAAGTCGTGGAGTTCATCAACCTTTGACAATGAGGTATGAGTGAGTAGAATACTCATTGAAATTCATTAAACTGTCAAAATATGATCCTTCTTTGGTTTCCGATCTTAGGGATGAAATGAGCCACTTTGTGATGGGCATGTGGACAATTTGCAAGAAGAGTTTCATTTGGCTATGCTACATGACAACATGAACATTTCCCGTCTTATGGTGCATGCGCAACATGTGGAGGAGGCAAGATCTAAGAGGAAGAGTAGGGATGCTAAGAGGGCGAGATCTTTTGATGGAGGTTCTTCAAAGAATAGGCTTGAGATACAAGACAAGCCTAGATTTAAGAAGCGAGTTTCTAATCAAGTTCCTTCCAAGTTCACTAAGGCTAGTGGTGATAGGGTGTCTAACCCTAAGTCTAAGAAGGGAAGGGACACTAGTTCACTAACCATGAAGCCAACTTGTGGAAAGTGTGGCAAGAAGCACTATGGTGATTGTCTTAAGAAAAGGGAAAATTAATTTGGTTGTTGAAAAAGTGGGAACAAGGTTAGGGATTTCCCTAATGTGAGGGGTAAAGACAAGGGTAGTGGTCAAGCTCAAGCAAGTGGTTAAATGAGGCTCCAAACAAGAACCACTTTTATACTCTCAGCTTTAGGGGCGAGAAAGGGACTTCTCCTGACGTGGTGACCGGTTTGTTGAAAGTCTTCTCTATTGACGTATATGCCTTACTTGATATCGGTGCTACTTTAGCTGATAAGTTTGACATTTTGAACGATATTTTTCATGAACCATTTATAATGTGTACTCGGGTAGGTGAGTCGGTTGTTGCAAAAGGGTTTATAGAAATTGTCCTATAATAATTCCCAATATAGTTTCTTATGTTGAACTAGTAGAACTTGATATGCTTGATTTTGATATCTTGGGTATGGATTGATTGCATGGTTGCTTTGCCTCTATTGATGTAGAACGAGGGTGGTGAAGTTTTACTTTACTAATGAATCCATTTTAGAGTGGAATGGGGAAAATTATATTCCTAGAGGTCGTATCATGTCTTGTTTGAAAGTATGCGAAATGATCTCCAAAATTTGTCTGTACCATATTATAAGAATTCAAGATTTAGACTCCGAAATTCTTCCCATTGAGTTGGTCACCGTAATGAGTGAATTTCCATAGGTCTTTCCTAATAATCTTTCTGGTATTCCTCCCAAAAAGGAAATTAATTTTGGTATCAATATGCTATCGGAAACCAATCCCATTTCAGTTCCTCATTATTAGATGGCTCCAGCGAATAGAAAAGTTGAAAGCTCAACTCATAGATTTGCAAGACAAGGCTTCATTAGATCTAGTATTTCTTCATGGGGTGCTCCGGTATTGTTTGTGAAGAATAATGATGGGTACTTAAGAATGTGCAATTATTATCTCCAACTCAATAAAGTCACTATTAAGAACAAGTATCCTCTCCCTCGGATTGATGGCTTGTTTGATCAACTCCGGAGGGCAAGCTACTTTTCTAAGACTAAATTGATATCGGGGTATCACCAACATAGGGTGAGAGGTGAGAATATACCAAAGACGGCATTTTAAGGTAGATATGGTAACTATGAGTTCTTAGTAATGTCGTTTAATCTCACTAATGCTCCGGCGGCACTTATGGACCTAACGAATACGGTATTTCAACGTTACCTAGATTTATTTGTTATTGTCTTCATTGACAACATCTTTGTATATTCAAAAAATGAGGGTGATCATATGAACCATTTGAGGGTGGTGTTGCAAATACTTAAAGAACATTAATTGTTTGCCAACTATAGAAAATGTGAGTTCTGGTTGAGGTCGGTGACATTTCATGGTCATATCATATTTAGTGAGGGAGTTGAGGTTGATCCAAGGAAAATTGAGGCAATGAAAAATTGGCCTAGACCATTAACTCCAACCGACATTAGAAGTTTCTTGGGTTTAGCGGGTTATTATTGGAGGTTTGTGAATGGTTTGCATCCGTTGCATCTCCTTTTACTGCTTTGACCAAACAGTGTAAGAAATTTGAGTGGTTGGAGGCATGTGACAGAAGATTCCAAATGTTGAAAAATAGGCTTACTTCCGCTCTAGTGTTGACTTTATCGAAGGGTACAAAGGATTTCATTGTGTATTGTGATGCATCCCGAGTGAGTTCGCGGTCTGTGCTTATGCCACATGCGAATTAAATATCCTATGCTTCTAGGAAACTTAAAGTGCATGAGACAAACTATCCAACCCATGACTTGAAATAGCGGCCGTGGTATTTTCCTTGAAAATATGGAGGCATTACTTGTATGGTGTCCATGTTTATGTGTATACTAACCATAAGATTTTCCAATATTTGTTTACCCAAAAAGTTGAATCTCCGACAAAGAAGGTGGTTAGAATTGTTGAAAGATTATGAAATGAGTGTTCTCTATCACCCCGGGAAGGCCAATGTGTTTGCGGATGCTCTAAGTCGTATGACTTTGGGTAGTGTGTCTCACATAGATGAAGCCAAGAAAGACCTAGTGAAAGATGTGCATAGGTTTGCTAGGTTGGGTGTGAGGTTGGAAGATTCTTCGAATGGTGGGTTTTTGGTCCATCATAACTCCGAGTCATCCTTAGTGGTTGACGTGAATTCTAAACAATACATTCATAAACCATTGATGGAGATGAAGGAATCGGTTCTTGGTAAGCTTAATGGGTCATTCTCTTCATTGAGGATGGTGTTTTGAGGTACCAAGGAAAATTGTGTGTTCCCAATGTAGATGGGTATTGAGGTAGCCCATGGGTTCCACTACTCCATTCATCCGAGTTCGACAAAAATGTACCATGACCTTAGGGAAGTATTTTGGTGGGAAGGTTTGAAAAAGACATAGCGGACTTTGTTGCTAAGTGTCCAAATTGCCAACAAGTGAAAGCCGAACATTAAAAGCCGGGTGGATTACTAGAAGAAATCCAAGTTCCTACTTGGAAGTGGGAAGACATCAATATGGATTTTGTAGTAGGTTTGCCTCGGACTCAAAGGCAATATGACTCTATATGGGTGGTTGTGGATAGGTTGACAAAGTCCGCTCATTTTATTCACGTCAAGTCTACTTATTCGGCGGAATATTATGCTAGTACCGTCATAGATTATGTTCTGTGTCGCCATGGTATTCCATTATCCATCATATTGTATTGGGGTGCCCAATTTTCGGAGGTCATTCTAAGAATGGTTGGGTACTAAAGTGAAGTTAAGTATTGCTTTTCATCCCTAAATGGATAGTCAAGCGGAGCATACTATTCTAACTCTTGAGGATATTCTTTGGGGTTGTATTATTGATTTCAAGGGAAATTGGGAAAAGCATTTGCCTTCGGTGGAGTTTGCTTATAATAATAGTTTTCCTTCATCCATCTCCATGGATCCCTATGAAGCCTTGTATGGTAGGAGGTGTAGGTATCCTATTGGATGGTTTGAAGTGGGTGAGCCTTCGCTTCTTGGTCTTGATTTAATTTATAAGACTTTGGAGAAAGTTCATATCATAAGAAATCTGTTGCAAACGGCTTATTGTCGTCAAAAGTCTTATGCCGATCATAGGAGAAGGGATTTGGAGTTTGAAGAAGGTGATAAAGTGTATTTGAAAATTTTGCCTATAAAAGGGGTGGTTTGATTTGGGAAAAAATGGAAGTTGAGTCCCCATTTTGTGGGTCCCTATGAAATCTTATAAAGGGTTGGTAAGGTTTCCTATGAATCGAAACTTCCTAGTGAATTGGCTTCGGTTAATCCGGTTTTCCATGTTCCCATGCTTAAGAAGTGTATTAGGGATCCCGAGTCTATTCTTCCTATTGAGGGTCTTGGTATGAAGTATATACTCTCGTATGAGGAAGTTCAGGTTCAAATCTTTTATAGGCAAGTCAAGAAGTTAAGAAATAAAGAGGTGGCTTCTGTAAAGGTGTTATGGAAGAATCACCTAGTTCAGAGTGCAACATGGGAAGCCGAGGCCGACATGAACTCCCGTTATCCCCATATATTTGTAAACTAAGGTTAGTAGTTCTAACTAATAATAAAATAATGACTAAAATTGAAGTTGCTTTGGTTTTTAGTGAAGTTTTGGAAAAGGTGCATTTTTGATGTCTTTACAGTAAATTATTGAAAAATTGTGCATTTGTACTTGAAATTGAAAATTTTCTTATTATGAGTTATATTGTGCTTTTTTGATATAGTGAGTCTTTATGAAATGATATGTAGCGTGTTGTTAAGTTAAAATCCGACATAATTGACTCATAAATGTTAAGTTGAGCTTATGTTGTTGTGAGAAGGATATTCCTCATAATGTTGAGCCTTATGTGTGGCAATTGAAGTTTTGAATTTCCTTGTGTAATTGATATAGTTCATATTGTTATGTATTGTTGTTGGTTGTGCTGCTAGTGTTGAGTCTATTCCTTCATTCAAAAATACTTTGGTGTCATTCGGGGACGAATGTTCCTAAGGGGGGGGGATAATGTAACACTTTGAAAATCCAAGACGTGTTTCGGAGGATAACATAGGTGTCATAAGGTTTATGCACTATTTTAAGATACATTTTAATGTATATAAGTCATTTAAGAAGTCTAGAAACCAAAAAATCAAAGAACGTCCATGAGATCTGGAAAGTAGTTCAAGGAGGTACTAGCGTACCTTAGCCTATTTGACTAGCTTTTTAAATTCGGAAAATGATGCAAATTGGTGGAAGGATTATAGCATTGTTTAAGATGATTCGTAGTCGAATCGTTTTGGTACGACTCCTCAAAGACCAAGGTCCCTTGAGGAGGACCCTTGTATGTTTGGGCCAAGACCGCCTAGGCAGTTTTCACTTACGGAGGCAAACGACGGAGCGGGCGTTGAGTGATGGGGCGTATATTCCATACGTCGAACAATACTTAGCCAATTAATTGGAGGCACTCATTTGCGTAGTCTATGACTAAGAATATGGATGTGCAGCACGGAGGGAGGCCTGACCGTCGATGCACCAACGATCCGTTGATGGTGGTCTCGTCGATGGGGCCTATATTTTCCTGTACGTTTTTAAATAAGTCTTAAAAAATTAATTAAGGGGTTTTGTGGTTATTTAGGGATAAGGGAAGTTAATTAATTTAATTAAACTTTCCATATAAATACCCCAACCCCATTAGACTAATTACAACTCTTAAAACTAAACTCTATTCCTACTCTCTTCTTTCTCTCTCTATTGGAAGACACCACTGAACACCATGCTAGGGGAGGGTTAAATTCTTCATCAAAGTATTTTCAAAAGTTAAGTTTTCATGTGGGTCTTTCTAAATCTCAAAAATTGTGTTATGAATTGTTTTTTTTTATGTTTCTATTGTATAATATGAATACATTAACATGTATTCTAACTTAATTATGATATATCTTGATGGTTTGGTCAAGTTTGTAGAATATGACCCTTAACTCTTTTACCCTAGGTTTTGATCTTGATATGAATTAGGTTGTACTGGTTCAATTGACTTAGTTATTGATTGAATTACTACTAGATGATGTTGTTATACTAATCATTAATAAATTAGGGTGATTTGTATTCCTTAATTCTAGTTCTTGAGAAGATGATCTAGGTTATAAAGTATGTTGTGAATTGACCTAAGTATCTTGTCCTAAGCTATGATCTAGTATTTAATTGTGATGTAGTTATTCTTCTAGCCTGTTTATGATGTTGATTGTTGAGTTATGATGATGTATACCCACATTGGGTAGAATTGATGGTTTATGGTAAGACCTTGATGATGAACTATGGATGAGACTTGGTAAGTATTATGACCCTTATCCTTTACTTCAAATTATGGTTAATTGTGATTAAGTCATGATGTTGTATTGGTGTATGACTTGTATTAGGATTGATAGGATGGTATGATGTTGAATTGAAATGTCTTGATTATGATTGTGAGGTGTAGTCTTAGGATGTAAATGTTATAAGGATGGTGAATGATTTACCAATGTGATTTATCATGATTTAAAGATGTTAATCTGCTAACCTCACCTATCTGAATTGTAATGAAAAATTTATACTCATGCAATTCTTATTAAGGTATTATGATGATGATTATATAATGGGGTAAACTCTATGACCTAAACTAAACTATGATTGATAAAGGCTTAAAGACATTTCAAAAAGGGATTCTAGCTTAGCACCGAGTGAACTAGAGTGAGGAGTGTCCCTTCTAACATAAGGAAGGTAGGATCACTAATTTACTCTGGGGATTGGAGACTATATCTCCTTGTTCTTGAACTATGTTGTCCTCATAGGGATACTAGCTAGTGTATCCACGTAGTTGCTATTTTCATGATTAAGTACTACTTTTGTATGTAGTTTGCTTTCCTTTGGTGTGAGGTTCCATGACACCAGATTCCACATTAGCTCATGTGTTCTATGTCCGTTAGTTCAAGATGTTCCCAAAGGGTAAAACAAACTAATGTAATGAACTCTAACTATGGTAACCTAAGGGGTCTAGCTTAGTCTAGGTAGGGGTATGAGACTCTACCTAAGCATTTCACTAGTTAGACTTGAGGGGTGTCGTAGGTGGATGTTCTTATTTATGATTATGCTTATGATGATATATGATAATGTATATGATGAACTTGCACATACTTGATACTATGTGATGATTAGTCTCACTTATGTATATGTGTTGGTTTATATAATTAAAGTAAGGTGATATGTACTCTTAAATGCGATGTTATGAGAATTAGGATGTTAGTCATGATTCTTGTTGGGTTACTTGATTGAGTAAGGTTATGGGGATTTACTTGGTAATAGCAGTTGTTGAATTGATAACATTTCATGGGTAATGGTCTTGCTTTTGTTATTTTTAGATGTACACTCATACATGCTTGTTGTTAACATGACTTGATGATAGAGTTACTTGAATATGTATTCAATGATATGATATGCATGTTGACTTGACTAGACTTGATGTTGTTGTTTTTGTGATGTACATTCCTATGACTTACTGAACATGCATTATTGGTTGGTATGGTCTTGTTGAATGTGTATAAATGTTTTAATGAAAAATGAATACTTTAGTGAAATGTCCCCCTTTCTTAGCATGTTTTTATATATGTGTGCATATGGTCTCATACTTAGTAAAAGTGGTGTACTAACCCCATTTGTTCCTTTTCCCCAACATTTTAAGTTTTGGTCGTTGAAGGAATTTTGGAGTCAAATTTGAAGAATACTTGGGTATCTTGATCATCCATGTAGGGTAGGTCCTCAATTTTAGAGGGCGATGCCACTATATAGATTATTGCTTTTTTTAGTTAAAGACTTCTATCTTTCTTTATTTCCATTTAGTATGAAACATTATAGCCCATGTGAGGCATTCTTAGTTTCATGTATGGGTTATACCCAAGTTCTTACACTCTTATTAGATGGTTATGAGAGAGATGACTATTATGACTATTTTGACTATGTTATCTTTTATATACTTATGTGCAATAAAATTGTATGTGTGTGTGTGTGTGTGCGTGCGTGTATGTAGAGGTCTATGTAAACCTCCAAGTAGAAGTAATGAAAAGTTTTAATTTTTTCGTATTTTGACCTATAAATGTAATGATGTAATCTAGGAGGCTATTCTTAGTCCTCAAAGAGGACGACGGTGCCGGTTACGTCTAGGGGGTAATCCCGGATGTGACAAACTTACAAAGGAGAGAGTATCCCCTGGATCTAACAATGCATAATTATCAATGTTAAAATCTCGTACCATCCCAATAACTACATTATGATAACCTTCCTGATCCTGGCGATCCTGAAGAGCATACAACCTGTTCTGGTACAGACCTCCACCTGTACCAAATGAGTTACCCTGTTGAGTCAGACGACTTGCTGGTGCTGCTGAAGTTGTAGACTAAGCTCTAGCATTACTACCTCATTGACCTTGTCTAGAAGGATAATCCCTCAACCTTTGACCATATCGACCGCATCCAAAATATCTTCTTTAACCTTGAGATACTCACCCGGATGGTTCTTACAACACTTAGCACAAGTGGGGTAAGATTTGGTGCCTAAAACACTTCTGTGAGACGTAGAGCCTCGTTCCCTAACCTTCTAATCATACTTGATCTTGGAGGATGAAACACTAGCTGAAAAAGGGGCTGGGGTCGAAGACTTCTACTGAAATTGCGAGCAATTTCCATCACTCCAATTCTACAGAGAGTAGTCATAGTTCCCAGTCCTAGACTTCTTATTATGATTGGCCTGTTCCCTAAGCTTATCACTGTAAACCTCTTAAGCATAAGGCATAAGCCTAGATATGTTCATGTCTCCTAGTAACATAGCATTTCTGCACTCTATTTTGACTGGTAGTCCATACAAGAACTTATTTATTTGAGCCCTGGAGTCAGCAACCATGTGAGGAGCATACTTGGAGAGTTGGTTAAACTTGAGACCATACTCTTGGACTATCATGTTGCCCTGCCTTAAGTTCATAAATGTATGGGCCTTTGTTTATCTCAACTCTATTGGAAAAACCTGTCCAAAAAGGTCTTACTTAAGCAATCCCAAGTAATGGGAGCTCTATCTGTACCCTATTTTTCTTCCACTGAGTGTACCAAATATGAGCAACATCTTTCAATTTGTATAATGCCAACTCAACCTGATTATTCCCAGTGACTTGCATCACCTCAAAGATTTTCTGGATCTCATCTAAGAAATTTTTGGGATTCTCATTAGTTTATGATCAAAAGTACTCTGCTGTATTCATCCTAAAAAAGTCATGGACCTTTGTTGTTGATGATCCACTATTAGCATTCACATGAGCTTGAACTCGATCGGTTTGGTTGGCCATTGTCTAAGCCAACATTTGAATGACCTTCTTGAACTCAATATTGGAGACTTCCTGTTCTGGGACTAGAGGAGTTGCGTTTGCATTCTTGGCTTTAGCTCTACGAGGAGACATGGTATGAAAAGTGGTGCAACGAGTTAGAATGGAATTATATCATACCTTATGCACGATAAGAGTAACAAGAAAGAGATGTTTTTTGTAAAACACTTCATAGCTTCCCTCTAATTAGATGTGGTTCACTTCACACCCATGAAAATGAATCTACTTAGTGCGATTTTTCATAAATTCTATGACACTTCAACTGGTGCTATGATACCAAGTTTGTCATGCTCTGAGCTAACCTTGAGAAACGGACACGGGACCGAGGACAAAGTGATCCCAAGCTAACCCCGTTGTCATGATCATGAGCATACTAAAAATAATAAACTGGTGCGAAAACTAAATCATAATTAAAATAAATAGGTGGGAAAATACCCATGTGCTATAACTAAAATATATAAAAAATGATGATTTTAATACAAAAAAGATATTAACCCAATACTAAGATGAAACTAACTATGTTGAAAATATCCTCTAACTGACTAGAAATGCTGGAGAAACCCTTACTTAGTATTGCAAAAACTCAAGCTAAATGACTACAAATATTGGAAATAAAGTCATGACTATTTTCCTTGGAGAATGAGGATTCACTACTAATTCTTTTGAACTCGTGATAGGGAATCAATCTAAGCTAGATTTGGATACTGAGAACCTAAACCTACAACACTAGAAGATGTAGTGCATGCATGCGTTAGTACTTGAAACGTATGGAGCATGTAGGATAGAGCAAAGCAGAAATAATACAAAACTAATCTAGCAAAATTGCAAGTATAATACTTTGAACATGATAGACTGAATGCTGAGCTAACTGGATGCAATGACCAAATTGATAACATGCTGAGACTGAATACTAACTGAACTGTAAATATGGTCAATGCAATAGATGTTGACTGAACTATGGGAGATACTAATAACCAATAATAAAACCACATGAGCTAAATGTGGAGTTCGATTTATATGCCCTATCGAGAGGACCCAATATTATCTGTCAGAGGTATAAAGTCATGCTAGCGTGATCATTAAACTGATGCCCATAGAGGGGGCTTACAACCTACTTGGCTAGTAGTTTTAGGAGTATTTGGGTACGCTAAACCCTAGTACAACTCAGTATTATGCTATTGCCAATGAATTTAGTGGTTAACTGATTTTGAATAAGTTTTTGTAAATACAAGATAGATTAATATGAACATGCAAACTGAAAATACGACAATTAATCTGATAATGATGCATTAATAACTAAGGCATGTATATTTGAAGTAACTAAAATATCTAACCTAGCATGTGTAATTCAAGAACTAAAGAAATACATTGATAGGTTTTTGAAATTCATGAAATAAACTGCGTAGTAACATGATAATCTTATTTGGAACATATATATAACTAATTTGTGATAATCTAATGAAGTTATAGAAACTTTAGGTCTAATCACGATAACAAAATCAAGAATCAGACTGATACCTAGGGATCTAATGGGTCAAAATAATGAACTAGTGAAATCTCACATACCTGGTGTTGAATTTCACTAAGAAATCTTTTGATTTGGTTATGGAATTGATGGAACGTTGCTGCATTCTTGAACTAGGGTTCTTGGCCTTTTTCTCCTCTATTGCTTCTATTTTTCTCACTTTTGATTAATGATTTGACTTAGGTAAGTTTGAGTTATGTTTTAAGGCTTAAAATGACTAAAATATCATGATTTACGATTCAAACAATGTATCTTAGGGGTCAAATGAAGTAGGAAAAGACCAAAAGACCCCTAAATTATTTACTGTAGTAGCAATCAGCGGATCGGGTGACGGGTCGTCATTCAATCGATGGTCGTCGTTTGATTGTGCTCGGCAAGTATGCACTAAAATGTGCATAAATTTTAACTCGAAGATTGGATTTTATCAAACTCGACGACGTTAGAAAGATGATTCAATTATCTATCATATCATAGGTCATATAACGCCTAATTCCTTTTGTGCCAAGAGTTATGACCATTTGATATTGACCCAATCAATAATTTTTCCCTAACTAACTGGTAACCTTCACCTACAGTAAGACCTACAGACTATAGATGAAACGACGGTCTGTGCTAGTCTGTAGTTCATGTTAGAGGCTGGGTAGAAAGAGTCTCATCCACAGACTGTAGTTGGATTTATGCTCTGCAAATGTGTTCGTGCGCCGAGAGTTAGCCGATTTTTCTAAGCTAAGTTTTGGGAGGGGCTATAGTTGTGAACCACGAACCACTGTACGGGTCATAGATCAGACTATGGTCCGTAGATGGTGACTGTAGATTTCACCTCAAATTTCAAAAAAGTTGATTTCTGGTTTGTTTTGGATACAACATGTTACATTAAATGTCTTTAATAACGAATGCTGACTTGTTGGGTTAGGTTAAAAAAAGGAAAAGTCCTCATCTACTTTAGTCTTGATGAATAATTATGTGTGGTATTAAGAGGTAGTATGGGCTTCCCCTCCATGTCTTAATTACGTGGGTGTTAGGGTAATTCTATATGGAGGGTATACGATGGTGAAACGATCTATTTGAAAAAGAGGCATATGTGTTGAATATTGGTAATAGTTGAGCGTGCTTATCATGCAGATCTTATCTTATATGTGGATATTGACTTATAATGTGTCTCTTATACACGTGGCTATGAGTTTTATAAAAAATTGCATGAAATCATATATCTCAGATAAATGTACCTCTTAGAATATTTTTGTATGGTAATCATACTTAGTGCTTAATAATGCTAATCCATATTTTCCTCTATCTTTCTATAAAGTGTAGGTGAGGGTAAGTGATTGAGCTAGGAAAACGTAGAGCATGTTCGAGCTAGGAAGACGTAGAGCATGTTCGAGCAATGGTCTCTCAAGAAATCTTTGATATATCCTCATATGTTCGAGCAAAAGGAGTTTATGTTCTAGCTTTCATGTTTAAGACATTTTACAAGACCTTAGAATTTTTGATTGTGTAAAGGGCCGTGTCCCTAGTATGTACTTTGAAATTGGGTCTAAGATGGCTACGTCAAGATTTAGTATTCTTTTGTTGTATAAATGAGTTTTTTTTTTGTTTTCTTGAGAAAATTTTCTTTTAATTTTGCACTATTTTTGTTGCCTATGTGGTGAATGAATGCTAAGTTCTTGTATAAGAATCCTTCGAGGTTGAATACGTTGTGTCGCAGCACAGGGGGAGGGGGGAAGCTTGGGTCGTGAGAGAATGTTATAGCTTATGTATCATGTCTGTTGAAAGTGCATTAGAGGAATTATCCAACACCTGATTAGGAGTTGGCAGCGGTAGTGTTTGCTCTTGTAACACCCCGTACGTCTAGTGACCTATGGTAGAGCCTAAACATATAACCTAGTATCCTAATGAATTCTTATAGTGATCTTGTGAATAACTATTCATATATGCTTAGAACTTAACTAGGATTCATAAAAAAGAGGTAAACATATAGGGTAAAGGCTATGACCCTTAACTATCTAACAAAGTTTAATGGAAAAAAAATTCTTGCCTCAAGGCCATTCAAAAATGGGAAGTAGCTTCGCTCATGAGCATGCCTAATGGACATCCTCCTCTCTAGTCCTAGCTACCGTAACAAAGGGCGAAGTGGGTAGAGGGTTTCCCAATGGGTTGGTGTTTCGCCAATTGTCCCTCCCCATAGCCTAGTGATCTGCCCGATTTGGGGAAGCTACTATTAACATGGGCAATCAAAGGAGAAAAAGGCGTGTTGCCTAAGTGTTTGGAGAGGCAAGGTGTTTCAAAAGTCAACCTACAACATGACTTAGGTGAGTTTTAAGTTTTAAGTTAGGTTGTTTAGCTATACTTTCAAAATGTGAAACTAGACTTTACCCCTCTTTTCATATTAAGTATAAATACTTTAGAGGGTCAGGTTGTTTAGCTATACTTTAAAAATGTGAAACTAGACTTTTCCCCTCTTTTCCTATTAAATATAAATACTTTAGAGGGTCAAATTCCTTCAATTATCTACTCCTACCTCAACTAAAAGAAAATCAATCTGCCTTGTAATGTTTTTCTCTCTTACAACATTAAAGAAGACCAAGGTTAAACTAGTGCACCAAGAACTCAACTACTCTTGATCATTTGTCAAGAAATTGATCAAAGGGATGGAAACTATTCACTCTTGGGATATTTTACCCAAGCAGTTCTCTCATATATGGATTTCAAAGTTCCCCAAATTCTAGGTTTTTAATCAATTTCGTGGGTCTCTTTCGAAACTTGTTTCCATTGATCTAAATTGATTATTTATGATTGTATCTGAAGGTTCATGTATTAATTCATGTAATGTATATGGTTTATGAATAAATCCTCATATAACCCATAAAGCTTCCTTCTTTCTCAACTTTAAACGCTAGTATGCTTAGATTGATTCATGAAATTAAGGTAGAATCTTCAAGAAAGTCATGAATTCTATGAATGAAGGCTTTCAATTTCGTTATAGTTTAATGTTGACTTGTTGATCCACTTATGGTGGAGGTGCTTACTTGAAATATGAGTTATGGTGTGGAGCGTTTTCCTTTTCCCTACAACCGTAGTTATGAACAAGTATTCTATGATATGTTATGAACATGAATATTATTCTATAGTATGAATTTTATGTTATGGTAATAATATGTTAGTGCTGATATGTTAAATAAAAAAGGTAACTCTCCAAGCACTATATGAAGATGATGCGGAGGAAAATTCTCACAAGTTCTTGTTTCTATAATGAATAGATTGTTCTCATCTATGGAACCATTGAGATATACACTATATGAGTAGTTTAGTCCTTAAGGAATTCATTATGAACCAATACTTAACTAAAGGCTTCATGATACTTTAAAGGGAATTGAGCTAAGCACCGAGTGAAGATGAACATCAGATGGAAACTTTTATGTTAAACAAGTCTATCTTCCAATATGGGTTCCTTTTAGTTTAGCGTGTCCGGGGTTACCAATAAAGTATGTTGTCCCATGAGATGGAAACATTCTATATTTAGTAAGTCTAGGTTTCTAATAGAAATCTTTTTATTCCTTAACTATGTGACCACAAGATCTTAGCTAGTGGATCAATTTTATAGCTAGGTATGTCTGTTTATCGTTAGGCAACTGTAACACCTCTTTTCTGTGTGGGGGTAGACCACTAGATTGTATGTTGCTCACATGGTCTATGTCAGTTGTGGTTAATCTCCATATGTTTTACGAATATGAAGTCAAATACGAATTAGACTTATGAATATGAATATTAAATCTAACTAGGGATTTTTGAGGGGTACTACTTAGTGTAGGTAAGGGTATGAGACTTTACCTATGCATTGTACGAGTTGGTTCATTGAGTAGTTCTTGTATGAGTCTTTTATGTATGATGTATGATGTTAGATTGGTTTCACCTATAATGATGTAGATTTTGTATGTGATTATACTTATTTCTTCTTGATGGATTTGCTTAGTATATATGGGGGTCTGGGACTTCATACGTACATTGCACAAGTGAACTTGAAAGGGGGTCTTGGGTGGTGTCTTTACGGAATTATTTTAATTGAACTCATTATGGCTATGTATGAGGTTACGTATAATCATGAAATGTCTTGTCATCTCATGGTATGGATAGATTTTTCCTTACCTGAATATGCATTATGGCTTTTGACTTGAATTAGCGTGTTTTCAACAGAAGGCCCTTTTTGTTCATATTTCAATAGTTTTAATTGTATGGTTTCCATACTTAGTACATGTTGAATCTACTAACCTATATTTTTCTTATTTTCTAACAGTTGCAGGTTAGGGCTAGTAGGTTCATATTGTGGTGAACGAAGGCTTGGATTGCATTCTCAAAGACTTTGGTATGTCCTCATGTTCTGAGGACAACATGATGCCACTTATGTTCTTTTTATTTTTTAATAGACTAGTTATGTACATCTTATAATGATTCATTGCATTGTAAAGGTCTACGGTACCTATTTGAGACTCTTATGTTTTACTTAGATGGTTTATGAGATGACATCTAGAGACTCTATTTTTCCTTTAGTAAAAGAATTTGACATTGATTGTTAAAATGTTTTAAATTTCCGAACTATTCAATGTCTTATGCTAAGGTCTTGAATGAGACCCCCTTCAGGGTCAAGTAAGTCATATTACGACTAGGGGGTGCTCTCCAGTCGTATCAGACTTTGTATCAGAGAATAAGGTTCTGGGATAATAGTAGAATTGATTTCTCATTAAGTTCATCAAGTAGAGTTTTGTACATGAGTGTGAGCCGCACCATACTTATGAATGAAGTCTCTTGGACATTTAGGAACTTTCATTCTTTTATTATTCTTTATGTCGTGCCTAAGATTCTTAACGCTATGAAGTCCTTTTCTTTTAATGCTTATGTTGTGCATATAGAAAATGACTACTAGGAAGGAATCCGCGAGGAGAGTCGAGGAGGAGATTGATAATGAGGGAGTTCCTTTCCAAGAAAATCAAGTCCTTCCAAATTTTCCTCATGGTGAACATGTTTTGGTTAATCCTCTAGTTATGACGGATGGAGAGATAAGGTCGGCTTTCCTAACCTTGACTCAAGTTATGGACATTCAAACTCAAGCCAGAATTGCACAATCTCAAGATGTGATGGCACAAGTGAATCGGGAGGTTGATCTTCGTGTGAACCAAGTGAGAGTACCATATCCTTGATATTGAGGGACTTCATAATAATGAACCCTCAAATGTTCTTTGGGTCTAAGGTAAATAAGGATCCCCAAGACCTTCTACACGAGATCTATAGTATTGTGCATACGAGGGGATTAACTGCTAAAGAGAATACCGAGCTAGCCTCGTATGACTCAATGACGTGTCTCAATCATGGTACACTCAATAGAAAGACAATAAGGTTGTAGGAGCGGGTTCCATAATTTGGGACGCCTTTCGGATGAAATTCCTTGATAGGCTCTTCCCTAGGGAGAAAAGGGAGGTTAAAGTTGAAGAATTCATCATTCTTTGTCAAGGGGGTGTGAGTGTTCAAGAATATACTTTGAAGTTCACTAAGTTTTCCAAGTATGATTTGTCTTTAGTTTCTAATTTTACAGATGTAATGAGTCATTTTCAGACGGGTGTGTCCTATGTCATTGTTAAAGAATGTTTTCAATAATATTCATGATAATATGTACATCTCACGTCTAATGGTGCATGCCCAACAAATTGAGGAAACTAGGCTTATAAGGAAGAGTAATGATGCCAAGAGGGAAAGTCCAATGATGGAGTTTCTTCAAAGGGTAAATTTGAGATCCAAGACAAGCCAAGGTTTAGAAAGACCTTTTCTAACCAAGTCCCTTCTAATGCTCAAGGGTCACCAAAAGTTAGGGTGTCTAACCCTAAGCAAAAAGGAGGAAAAAATGGTATTCTTATGTATAAATGCCTAGTTGTAAAAAGTGTGGTAAGAAACATAGACGAAAGTGCCTAGTTAGTATGAGTTATTGCTTCTCTTTTGGGAAGAGTGGTCATATGAGGAAAAATTTCCCTATGTTGAAAGTTCAAGGGAGTGAGAACAAAATAGCACATGTAAGTGGTGCCCATTCCCCATGCTCCTAAGAAGAATCCCTTCTATGCTCTCAAATCCTGAGGTGAACAAAAGATCTCTCTGGATGTTGTTACTGCTTTATTGAAGTATTCTTATTTATACATTGCTATACCCCGGTACCAGTCTGTCTTTTGTAACTCTTTTAGTTGCTATGAAATTGGATGTACTCCTCGATGTCTTAGATAACTATTTTTAGGTGTCTATCCCGGTTGGTGACTCGATTATAGCAAGGAGTGTCTGTAGGATTTATCCTATATCATTATCTCATAGAGTCACTTTAGTTGATTTGGTAGAACTAGACATGCTTGATTTTGATGTAATATTTGGGATTGATTGGTTGAATTCATCTTATGTTTCTATTGACTGTAGAGCTCGGGTAGTTAGATATAAGTTCCATAATGAATCTATTGTTGATTGCAAATGGGGAAACATTATGCCTAGAGGTCAAATTGTGTCATAGCTAAAAACTATAAATATGATTGCAAAGGGGTGCATTTATCACATTGTTAGGGTAGAATATATTGAACTCGAGGTCCCTCGATTAGAGTCACTCCATGTACTGAGGGAGTTTCCTGATGTCTTTCCCAATAATTTGCCCAAGATTCTTAAAATATGGGATATAGATTTTGGCATTAATCTTTTCCCAGATACTAACCCCATATCGATCCCTGTTTGCCACATGGCCCCGACCGAGTTGAAGTAATTGAAAGCTCAACTCAAGGATTTGGTACACAAGGGTTTCATTCAATCAAGCATATCTTGAAGGGGTGCTCTGGTTTTATTTGTGAAAAAGAAGGATGGGTTCCTACGGATGTGTATAAACTATCGCCAATTGAATAAGGTTAGTATAAAGAATAACTATTTTCATCCAATAATTGATAATTTGTTTTATTAATTGCAATGGTCTTGTCACTTTTCAAAGATTGACCTTCGTTTGGGCGAGCATCAACTAAGGGTGAGAGAGGATGATATACCTAAGATGGCTTTCTAAACTAGGTAGATGAACTATTAGTTTCTTGTGATGTCCTTTTGTCTAATTATTTCCCTGACGGCAATTATGGACCTTATGAATAGTGATTTCCTGAAATATCTAGACATGTTCGTCATTGTGCTTATTGCTGATATCATGGTATATTCTAGAAGTGAGGATGATTACATGAACCATTTTAGAACTCTCTTTCAATCCCTCAACAATCACCAATTTTTATGTGCGAGTTTTTTTATTTGTTGTATTCCTAGGCCACATAGTGTCAAGCAAGGGTATAGAGGTTGACATAGAGAAGATGAACTCGGTCAACAACTAGCCTAGACCTTTATCCCCAACCAATATTACAAGCTTTTTGTCTTTAGCCAGCTACGATAGGAGATTTTTGAAGGATTATCCTCAATTGATTACTTTTGGTGGACCTAACCCAAAAGAAATCTATGTTAAAGTGGATGGAATTTTGTTAGAAAGGCTTTCGACAATTGAAGAAAAATCTTACATGCGCTTCAGTATTGACCTTCACTGGAAGAAATGAAGGGTTTGTAGTGTATTGTGACACTTCTCGAGTAGGGTTGGGTTGTGTTCTCATGCATCATGGTAAGGTGATAGCTTATGCCTCAAGAAAACTCAAGGTCCATGAAAGGATATATCCAACACATGATCTATAACTAGCGACAATAGTGTATGTCTTGAAAATATGGAGACATTATCTTCATAGGGTCAATGTCGATTTGTTTACCGATCACAAAAGTCTCCAATATGTGTGTACTCAAAATGACTTGAATCCTTGGCAAAAAGGTTGTTAGAGTTCTTGAAAGACTATGATATAAGCGTCTTTTACCATCCCTCTAAATCCAATGTGGTTACAGATGCTTTAAGTTATATGTACATGGGTAGTGTGGCAGATGTAGAATACGAAAAGGAGTTAGTCTGTGATGTGCATAGGTTGAACGTGTTGGGAGTTCAACTAATACATTATCCAAAGGGTGGTTTATGGTCCAACATCTCTTCGATTCTTTTTTAGTAGTTCATGTGAAGTCTAAGCAACACCTTGATCCCATCTTGATGGAATTTCAAGAATCCGTCCTTAAGAAATCCATGGAGGCATTGTCCCAAGGGGGAGATGGGGTACTTAGATATAAAGGTAGGTTGTGTATTCCGGATGTGGATGACTTGAGAAAACAAATTTTGGAAGTGTTTCACGATTCCTGATATTTTGTATATCTGGAAATCACAAGATGTACCGTGATATACGAGATGTCTATTGGTGGAATGTCTTGAAAAGGGATATAGAAGATTTTGTTGCAAAGTGTCCAAATTATCAACAAGTCAAGGCCGAACATCTATAGCCGGTAGGTTTGTATCAAAATATAGGTATTACGACTTAGAAGTAGGTGGATGTTAATATGTCTTCGTTGTGGGTTTGCCTCGCACACGAAGATAATACAATTCTATTTGGGTCATCATTGATAGAATGACCAAATCAGTCCATTTTATTCCCATCAAGGCATTCTATTCAGCGATAGACTATGCCAAGATATATATTAAAGATATTGTGAGGATGAATGGGGTTCCCTTGTCCATAATTTCGAATAAGGGGTGCTAAATTCACATCTATTTTTTATTGTTTTCCAATATGGCCTTGGGACCAAAGTGAAACTTAGTACCACATTTCATACCCAAACAGATGGTCAAGCGGAACGAACCATCAAAACCATAGAGGATATGTTGAGGGTATGTATTATTGATAGGGTTCACCTATAATAATAGTTACCACTCAATTATTTACATGGATCCATTTGAAGCCCTTTATGGGAGGTGTTGTAGGTCTCCAGCTGGATAGTTTGAAATCGGTGAGTTTTTTCTTATCATTCCCAAAATAATTTATGAGGCTGTTGAGAATGTCCGACCTATTAGATATAGGTTGAAGACGACCCAAAGTCGGAAAAATTCTTATACCGACAATATAAAGATGGATCTTGAATTTGAGGTAGGTGATTGGGTCTACTTGAAGACTTCTGCATGAAAGAGGTAATAAGTTTTGGCAATAAGGAGAAATTTAGTCCCCAATATGTGGGACCATATGATATTTTTAAGAGTGTTGAAAAGGTTGTCTATGAGTTGAATTTGCCAAATAAGTTGGCTCTAGTTCACCCGGTTTTCCATGTTTCAGTGCTTAAGAAATGCATAGGTGATCATGTATCTATCCTTCCTCTAGAAGGTTTAGTAGTTCATAAAATTTTTTCGTATGAAGAAGTCAATGTTGAGATTTTAGTACTGCAAGTGAAGAGGTTGAGGAATAAAGAGGTAGTTTCTGTTTTGTATATATGAAGAACAATCTAGTTTAGAGTGCTATAGGCCGACGCTGATATGATCTCCCGTTTACCTCATTGTTTCCCTCTTACTTCTATTCATTTTTGAGATAAGTAGTTTCTCTGGAGTTTTGTAGTGAATTGAGAACTATGTGTATCATATGAGTTTGTCAGTGATTTTTGTATACGGTGTGAATCCATATGAGGAAATATGTATTGCATAACTTGAAGTTTCTCATGAATTATTTGTCCCTCTAGTTGAATTGCTTAATTGATATGATAAATAATAGTTGACTTACGAGGTGAATTCATGAATATGCTAGACTGTGTTATGGTGACATGTTGAATCCATATAGTGATCTTGAACTTGTCATTGATTTGAGAAGGTAGTTACTCCTATGAACATGATATATAATATGTTGCATAAATAATGAGTTGGTATATGTAGTTCTTACTTCCTCGTACTGCTTTAACATGCCTTTATTTGGAGTTAAAGTTTTCTTCTTTGATGTAAGTGGTTATGAAAAGTTGTTCATTATAAGTATTTGTACATTTTGGTATCGATGCTAGTTGTACTATTGGTTTAGAATTTCTAGCATATTGTAGTATCTTGGTCGACATTCGGGGACGAATGTTCCCAACCGGGAGATAATGTAACACCCTGTAAATCTAATTGTAACGACCTGTTTAGTCGTTTTGAGCAACAGAGTGCATTTCTGGAAAACCTGGCAGAGACGACGTGTGTCCCGACGGACAATCGTGGTCACGACGGCCCGTCGAGGGAGTGTCGTCCCATGGCACTTAGAATTTTGAAATTGGGTACTGAAAATCGACTCTCTGTAAATTGTGACGGACCTGCAGGACGTGCCGTCACATCCACGACGAACCGTCGTGAGTCCCGTTGCAGAACACTTCAACTTTTGAGAATTTGGTGCAAGAAAACGAGTTTCTGACCGTCATGACGGAGGAACAGGACGGACCGTCACGGCTGTGACGGGCCGTCACATGCCACTTGAGCTCGAGGGAGCTGCGACGACCACTGTGACGGACCGTCGCAGGCATGACGGCCCGTCACAGGTTGTGCAGTCCCAGGCAAAATAGGATTTCTCCACACGTTTTAAAGGTCGTTTTTGACTATTCTTTCCTTAATTATAAAGATTGAGGGGTAACATTAATAAGTCTAATTACTTAGGGGTTAAAAGGGGTAACCTTAAGTAAATTAGAGGGGTTTATTGTCCTCTTTCACACTTATTATATGATTAATTAGGGTAAAAGAAAGAGGGTTTGAACATAAGAAAACAAAAAAAGAGAAAGGACGAAGAGAGGAGAAACAAACGAGTAGAGAGAGAGAAACGAAGAAGATAGCTTGTTGATTCAATTCTTCGGTGGAGGTAGGTTATGGTTTATATTACGATATTCGTAGTGAACTCTTGATAGTGAATAATATGTGTTGATGATATTGTAAACCTGTCTATATGCTTATTGTATGCTTGTATGAATATGATCATGTGATTTTGATAAAACAAGCATGATGAAAACCATTGAATCCCAATCTTGAAAGAAACTTTAATCTATGATATTAATGATAATGCCTTGGTATAAAAGAAGGCTTGATGAATTAAAGTGATTGGGATTGATGATGCCTTGGTTTAGAGAAGGCTTGATGAACGGATATAATGAGATTAGTGGATCGGAGTGTCACGTTCCGACACATAGAATTAGTGGATCGGAGTGTCACGTTCCGACACATAGTATTAGTGGGACGGGTGTCACGAACCGACACGTAGATATAGGGGATCGAGTGTCACGTACCGACACATATAGGGGATCGGAGTGTCACGTACCGACACATATAGGGGATCGGAGTGTCACGTTCCGACACATATAGGGGATCGGAGTGTCACGTTCCGACACATATAGGGGATCGGAGTGTCACGTTCAGACACATAGTAGTAGGGGATCGGAGTGTCACGTACCGACACAAGAGGAAGAAAGATAATGAATCTCGAAAGATGTTATATACTTAACATAATGAACTTAATTCCCAAATGAGTATGGTATTGAGGCTTGAGTCCTCATGGATGAACTTGATGGTATTTATTGACGATTATAATACTTGTTGCTACATGTTGAGTTTATAGTTGATTTATAATATTACTTGATATGTATTATCGCCTATTTTGAGTTAACCGATGATATCTACTCAGTACGTGTGGTTGTACTGACCCCCTACTTTTATGTTTTCCTCTTGTTATTTGTGTTATGCAGCAAACGTTCCATCAACTTCGACTCACAGCATTAGATCAAGCCCGTCTTCACTCCATCGGAATTCAGGGTGAGCTAATGCGTCTAGCTTGGACTGGGTCTCCTTCTTCAAGTCTTGATGCCTTGAACTTCCGGCATGGACTAGCTTTTAGTATTTTGTTCTTAGACAATTTTAGTTTAGAAATTTGAGATAGATGTTCTTGTGATGATGACTTCCAGATTTTGGGATAATAATAATAGTTTTTGATTTGTTTTTATTAATGAGTTAGTCTTCCTCCGCATTTCTTTCGTTGATATTGTATTAAAATGTTAAGGGTTAAATTGGTTGGTTCGCTCACATAGGAGGGTAAATGTGGGTGCCAGTCGCGTCCCCGATTTGGGTCGTGACAGACTTGGTATCAGAGCATTAGGTTCATTGGTCTCATCACACAAGAACAGGTCTAGTAGAGTCTTAAGGAACGGTAGGGGGACGCCTTTACTTTTCTTTGAGAGGCTATAAGACTTTAGGAAAATTCCATTCTTTCATTCTTTCTTTCGTGCTACTACTTGAGTCCAATTGGTATCTAGGTGATACAAATTGGTATCTGACCATCTTCATTCTATTTCGCAGATGGTTAGAACTAGAGCAACGACCGCACCAGCAGCGACAACGGAAAGACAAGAAACATCTGAGCCAGCCACTGGGGCTGTGGCTCGAGGAGGAACAGCGGCAAGAGGCCGTGGAAGAGGTCGTGGGAGGACGTCCTCTAGAGGAAGAGGACGAGCCCCTAGCCCATCTGATACTAGGGCGGTGACTCCTCCACCGACTGAGGATGTAGTAAGAGAGGGTGAGGAAGGGGAAACGAACAAGGGCAGAATGAGGAAATGCCACCCCAACCTACCCCAGAGATGATCAACCAAGTACTTGCTTATCTTAGCGGGTGTCTGATTAGGGTCAAGCACCTCCAGTGGTTTCTGCACCAACACCTCCGGTTTCAGAAATACGACATGCGGCTACTATGGCTCCCCGCATGGATGCAACATTGGGAATAGGCACCTTTCCACGTCTGACTACTGGGCCTATTATGCAAACGATCAACATGAACTTTTTAGTAAGTTCTTGAAGCTGAAACCTCCAGTCTTCAAGGGTGCAGAATCTGAGGATGCTTATGATTTTCTGGTTGATTGTCATGAGCTACTACACAAGATGGGGATAGTAGAGAGGTTTGGTGTCGAGTTCGTGAGCTATCAGTCCAAGGGAACGCCAAAATGTGGTGGCGTTCACATGTTGAGTGTCAACCACGGAGGCACCACCTATGACTTGGGAATCATTCTCTAGTTTGTTCATGGAAAAGTATATCCCCCGCACTTTGAGAGATAGGAAGAGGGATGAGTTCTTGAGTCTTGAACAGGGAAGGATGACAGTAAACGCGTATGAGGCTAAATTTCGCGCACTATCCAGATATGCCACCCAACTTTGTTTCAGTCCACAAGAACGGATCCGCCGTTTGTGAAGGGGTTGAGGTCAGAATTGCGGATTTCAGCCTTACAGATAGCGGCAACGGCAACATCCTTCCAAGAGGTGGTAGACTTTGTGATTGAGGTGGAAGGAGTGAAACCAGATGACTTCACCACGACATCGACATCAAGAGGTTTCGTAGGGGAGGTGAGTATAATGGTTCTTATTCTAGAGGACAGAACTCCGGAGGTCACTCAAATCGACCAATACAGTCTTCACTACAGACTGTAGTTGGGGGTCCACCTCAGAACGGTCAACACTACTCCGAGAGACCCATGCCTGAATCCAGAGAGTGCTATGGATGTGGGGAGATTGGACATATTAGGAGGAATTGTCCAAAACAGAGTTACAGAGCCCCAATGGCTAGAGGAAGAGGTGGTAATGGTAGAGGTCGTTATTCTGGAGGGCGTGGTGGCCGAGGTAATGGTGGTCACCAAAACGGCAGAGGTGAAGGGCAAAACGGAGCCACTACTACACAACATGGTAGGGGCAACGGACAGACGAATGATAGGGCCCATTGTTATGCTTTCCCTGGGAGGTCTGAAGCAGAGGCGTCTGATGCTGTTATCACGGGTAATCTCTTGGTTTGTGATTGCATGGCATCTGTATTATTTGACCCTGGCTCCACATTTTCATATGTATCTTCCTCATTTGCTAATGGTCTAAATTTACATTGTGAATTACTTGACATGCCTATTCGTGTTTCTACTCCGGTGGGTGAGTCTGTGATAGTCGAAAAAGTGTATAGGTCTTGTTTGGTGAATTTTGTGGGGAGCAACACTTATGTAGACTTGGTTATTTTAGAAATGGGTGACTTTGACGTAATTCTGGGTATGACTTGGCTTCTCCGAATTTTGCGATTTTGGATTGTAATGCTAAAACGGTGACGCTAGCCAAGCCTGGGGCAGATCCGTTAGTGTGGGAGGGTGACTACACTTCCAATCCGGTGCGTATAATCTCCTTTATTCGTGCTCAGAAGATGGTTAGTAAGGGTTGTCTAGCTTTCTTGGCACATCTTAAGGATGACACTACTCAAGTACCATCGATTGAGTCAGTTTCGGTAGTCTGTGAGTTTTTGGATGTGTTCCCTGCAGATCTTCCCGGTATGCCACCAGATAGGGATATAGACTTCTGCATTGATTTGGAACCCGGTACTCGCCCCATTTCTATACCCCCGTATAGTATGGCTCCCGCCGATTAAGAGAGTTAAAGGCACAACTTCAAGAGTTGTTGAGCAAAGGCTTCATTAGACCAAGTGCATCTCCTTGGGGTGCTCCGGTCTTGTTTGTGAAGAAGAAGGATGGGAGTTTCCGAATGTGCATAGATTACCGACAGTTGAACAAAGTAACTATTAAGAACAAGTACCCCATTCCTCGCATTGATGACTTGTTCGATCAGTTACAAGGTGCTTGTGTCTTCTCAAAGATTGACTTGAGGTCCGGTTATCACCAATTGAAAATACGAGCAACGGATGTGCCAAAGACTGCTTTTCGAACTAGGTATGGGCATTATGAATTTGTGGTAATGTCATTTGGTCTTACAAATGCCCCTGCTGCCTTCATGAGCTTGATGAACGGGATTTTCAAGCCATACTTGGACCTCTTTGTGATTGTGTTCATTGATGATATACTGATATACTCCAAAAGTAAGAAGGAACATGAGGAGCATTTGAGAATGGTGTTAGAGTTGTTGAGGAAGAAAAAGCTTTATGCGAAATTCTCCAAGTGTGAGTTTTGGCTAGATTCAGTGTCCTTCTTGGGGCACGTGGTTTCTAAGGATGGAGTGATGGTGGATCCATCTAAGATTGAGACAGTGAAGAATTGGGTAAGACCTACAAACGTGTCAGAAATAAGGAGTTTTGTGGGGTTAGCTAGCTACTACCGCCGATTCGTCAAGGGATTCTCTTCCATTGCTTCCCAATTGACGAACTTGACTAAGCAAAACGTCCCATTTGTATGGACGGATGAGTGTGAGGAGAGCTTTCAGAAGCTTAAGACTTTGTTGACTACCGCACCTATCCTTACCTTGCCAATAGAGGGTAAAACTTCATTGTTTATTGTGACGCATCCTATTCTGGGTTGGGTGCAGTACTAATGCAAGAGAAGAATGTAATTGCTTATGCTTCGAGGCAATTAAAGGTGCATGAACGTAACTATCCAACCCATGATTTGGAATTGGCCGCGGTAGTATTTGCACTAAAGCAATGGAGACACTACTTGTATGGGGTTAAGTGTGAATTCTACACGGACCATCGTAGCCTACAGTATGTATTCACTCAGAAAGACTTGAACTTGAGACAGAGGAGATGGATGGAACTACTGAAGACTACGACATCACTATCTGTATCATCCGGGAAAAGCAAATGTTGTGGCAGATGCTTGAGTAGGAAGGCCGGAAGCATGGGAAGTCTAGCTCATTTGCAAGCTTCTAGACGCCCATTGTCTAGAGAAGTGCAGATTTTGGCTAATGACCTTATGAGGTTAGAAATAAACGAGAAGGGAGGATTGTTAGCTTGTGTAGAGGCAAAATCCTCTTTTCTTGATCAGATTAAGGGGAAACAGTTTGATGATGAGAAACTAAGGCGAATCCGAGACAAAGTGTTGCAAGGAGAGGCTAAAGAGGCAATAATCGATGGGGAAGGTGTTTTGAGAATTAAGGGAAGGGTATGTGTACCCCGCATCGATGATTTGATCACCACTATTCTTACCGAGGCTCATAGTTCCGGATATTCTATACATTCCAAGATGTATCGCGACCTAAAGCAACACTTCTGGTGGAGTAGAATGAAGCGGGATATTGTTGATTTTGTTGCCAAATGTCCAAATTGTCAACAAGTAAAGTATGAACACCAGAGGCCCGGAGGAACACTTCAGAGAATGCCCATTCCTGAATGGAAGTGGGAGAGAATCGCGATGGACTTCGTGGTTGGTCTTCCCAAGACCTTGGGTAAGTATGACTCTATTTGGGTGATTGTTGATAGGTTAACTAAGTCTGCTCACTTCATTCCTGTCAAGGTGACTTACAATGCAGAGAAATTAGCAAAAATCTACATCTCAGAAATCGTTCGATTGCATGGGGTTCCACTCTCAATCATATCTGATAGAGGTACGCAGTTTACTTCTAAGTTTTGGAGAACCTTACATGCTGAATTAGGTACTAGATTGGACCTTAGTACTGCATTTCATCCTCAGACCGATGGTCAGTCTGAGCGAACGATTCAAGTGTTGGAGGATATGCTTCGCGCGTGTGTGATAGAGTTTGGTGGCCATTGGGATAGCTTCTTACCGTTGGCAGAGTTTTCATACAATAATAGCTATCACTCCAGTATCGACATGGCTCCCTTTGAAGCATTGTATGGGAGGAGGTGTAGATCTCCCATTGGGTGGTTTGATGCATTTGAGGTTAGACCTTGGGGGACTGATCTGTTAAGAGATTCTATGGAGAAGGTGAAAGCTATTCAAGAAAAGCTTTTAGCGGCTCAAAGTAGACAAAAGGAGTATGCAGACCGAAAGGTTAGAGACTTGGAGTTCATGGAAGGCGAACAAGTCTTGTTGAAGGTTTCGCCCATGAAAGGGGTGATGCGGTTTGGAAAAAGAGGTAAGCTAAGTCCGAGGTACATCGGACCATTTGAGGTACTTAAGCGAATAGGGGAGGTGGCTTATGAATTAGCCTTGCCCCCAGGGCTGTCCGGAGTGCATCCGGTGTTTCATGTGTCCATGTTGAAGAGATACCACGGAGATGGAACTACATTATCCGTTGGGATTCAGTTTTGTTGGATGAGAACTTGACTTATGAAGAGGAACCGGTTGCTATATTAGATAGAGAAGTTCGCAAGTTGAGGTCGAGAGAGATTGCATCCATCAAAGTGCAATGGAAGAATCGACCGGTTGAAGAGGCTACTTGGGAGAAGGAGACAGATATGCAAGAAAAATACCCACATCTGTTTACAGATTCAGGTACTCCTTTTCGCCATTGTTTTCCTTCTTTTGATCGTTCGGGGACGAACGATGGGTAAATGGTATCTATTGTAACGACCTGTTTAGTCGTTTTGAGCAACAGAGTGCATTTTTGGAAAAAACTGGCGAGAGACGTGTGTCCCGACGGACCGTCGTGGTCACGACGGCCCGTCGAGGGAGTGTCGTCCCATGGCACTTAGAATTTTGAAATTGGGTACTGAAAATCGACTCTCTGTAAATTGTGACGGACCTGCAGGACGTGCCGTCACATCCACGACGAACCGTCGTGAGTCCCGTTGCAAAACACTTCAACTTTTGAGAATTTGGTTAAGAAAACGAGTTTCTGACCGTCATGACGGAGGAACAGGACGGACCGTCACGGCTGTGACGGGCCGTCACAGGCCACTTGAGCTCGAGGGAGCTGCGACGACCACTGTGACAGACCATCGCAGGCATGACGGCCCGTCACAGGTTGCGCAGTCCCAGGCAAAATAGGATTTCTCCACACGTTTTAAGGGTCGTTTTTGACTATTCTTTCCTTAATTATAAAGATTGAGGGGTAACATAAGTCTAATTACTTAGGGGTTAAAAGGGGTAACCTTAAGTAAATTAGAGGGGTTTATTGTCCTCTTTCACACTTAATTATATGATTAATTAGGGTAAAAGAAAGAGGGTTTGAACATAAGAAAACAAAAGAGAAGGAAAGAAAGAGAGGAGAAAACAACGAGTAGAGAGAGAGAAACGAAGAAGATAGCTTTGATTCAATTCTTCGGTGGAGGTAGGTTATGGTTTATATTACGATATTCGTAGTGAACTCTTGATAGTGAATAATATGTGTTGATGATATTGTAAACCTGTCTATATGCTTATTGTATGCTTGTATGAATATGATCATGTGATTTTGATAAAACAAGCATGATGAAAACCATTGAACCCAAATCTTGAAAGAAACTTTAATCTATGATATAATGATAATGCCTTGGTATAAAAGAAGGCTTGATGAATTAAAGTGATTGGGATTGATGATGCCTTGGTTTAGAGAAGGCTTGATGAACGGATATAATGAGATTAGTGGATCGGAGTGTCACGTTCCGACACATAGAATTAGTGGATCGGAGTGTCACGTTCCGACACATAGTATTAGTGGGACGGGTGTCACGAACCGACACGTAGATATAGGGGATCAGAGTGTCACGTACCGACACATATGGGATCGGAGTGTCACGTACCGACACATATAGGGGATCGGAGTGTCACGTTCCGACACATATAGGGGATCGGAGTGTCACGTTCCGACACATATAGGGGATCGGAGTGTCACGTTCCGACACATAGTAGTAGGGGATCGGAGTGTCACGTACCGACACAAGAGGAAGAAAGATAATGAATCTCGAAAGATGTTATATACTTAACATAATGAACTTAATCCCAAATGAGTATGGTATTGAGGCTTGAGTCCTCATGGATGAACTTGATGGTTTATTGACGATTATAATACTTGTTGCTACATGTTGAGTTTATAGTTGATTTATAATATTACTTGATATGTATTATCGCCTATTTTGAGTTAACCGATGATATCTACTCAGTACGTGTGGTTGTACAGACCCCCTACTTTTATGTTTTCCTCTTGTTATTTGTGTTATGCAGCAAACGTTCCGTCAACTTCGACTCAGCATTAGATCAAGCCCGTCTTCACTCCATCGGAATTCAGGGTGAGCTAATGCGTCTAGCTTGGACTGGGTCTCCTCTTCAAGTCTTGATGCCTTGAACTTCGGCATGGACTAGCTTTTAGTATTTTGTTCTTAGACAATTTTAGTTTAGAAATTTGAGATAGATGTTCTTGTGATGATGACTTCCAGATTTTGGGGATAATAATAATAGTTTTTGATTTGTTTTTATTAATGAGTTAAGTCTTCCGCATTCTTTCGTTGATATTGTATTAAAATTTAAGGGTTAAATTGGTTGGTTCGCTCACATAGGAGGGTAAATGTGGGTGCCAGTCGCGTCCCCGATTTGGGTCGTGACACTAATGACATATGATAGATCCTAAACGTGTAGCCTAGTATCCTGATGAAGTCTTATATTGAGTTTGTGAATAAGTATATGGATATGCTTAGAACTTAAATAAGATCCACAGGGAAGAGTTAAGCATCTAAGGTAAAGGGTAGGACCCTGAAATATCTAATAAAATCTAAAGGAAAAAAATCTTACCTGAACTACATTCGGCGTTTGGCAGTAGCTTCGCCCATGAGCCTTGGCGATGCGCTCAAATGGGCATTTTGCCTAATGGACAACGTCCTCACTATTCCTAACTACTGTAACAAAGGTGAAGTAGGCTTAGGGTCGCCCAAGGGGTTTTCGATTCACCCATTGTCCCTCCCTATCTCCTAAAGAGCTGCCCCATTTGGTGGTCCTTTGTTCGCCTATTTTTACAGTAGCTTCCCCATCTCCTAAAGTTGTCACCTAATGTATATGGTTTTTGAGCAAATCCCCACAAAACTCATGAATGTTCATTCTTTGTCAACTTTAAATGCTAGTAAGCTTTTATTGATGAATGGATGATGTTAATCTAGTATGTTTCTATGTAGTTCAATATTTTATTATGTTGTCACTTTATATGATGAATGAATATCATGAAGTTAGGGTTGAATCTTGAAGAAATCCTTGAAGGCTATGAATGAAGGTTTTTAATTTGATTATAGCTAAATGTTGACTTGTTGATCCACTTATGGTGGAGGTGCTTACTTGAATTATGAATTGTGGTTTGGAGACTTGTACTTCTTACCCACAACCCTAATTAAGAACAAGTATGCTCTTCTTACCCACAACCCTAGTTAAGAACAAGTATGCTATGATATGCAGTGAACATGAATATTATGCTACGATATATTATGAACATGAATATTATGCCATTATATGAATGCTATGTTATGACATGGTTACTTTTGTGTTAATATGAGGAAATTATCCTAAACACTATATAAATATGATATGTAGGAACGTTCTCACATGTTCTTATTTCCATTAATGAAAGGGTTGTTGTCATCTTTGGAACTATTGAGCTATACACTATATGAGAAGTTGAGGACTTAAGACATTCTTTATGAAGAAATGATTAACTAAAGGCTTAATGATACTTTTGAGAGAACTATGCTTAGCACCCAATGATCATGAATATCATATAGAATATTTTACATTTAGTAAGTCCAACTTCCAATATTTGTTCCTTTTACGTTTAGCATGTCTAGGTTCCCAATAAAGTATGTTGTCTCATGAGATGAAACCTTCTACGTTTATCAATTCTAGGTTCCTAGTAGGAATCTCCTTGTTCCCTAACTATTTTCTGGCATAGGTCTTTGCTAGTGGATCCACATTATATTTAGGTATGTCCCTTTCACCTTAGGCAGGTGAACCACCTATTTTAGGTGTGGGCTAAAACACCAGATTCGATGTATCTCACTTGTCTATGTCGATTATGGGTAATCTCTCTATATTTTACGAATATGAACAGAGATACGAATATGACTTACCAATATGAATATGAAATCTTACTATGGCTTCTTGAGGTGTACTACTTAGTGTTGGTAAGGGTACGAGACTTTAGCTATGCATTGTACAAGTGGGTTCCTTGACTCGTTCTTATGTAAGTCTTTTATGCATGATGGACGATATATGATGTTAGGTTGATTTCACCTATTATAATGTTGATTTTGTATGTGATTACACCTATGTCTTCTTCAAGGCTTTTCTTAGTATATATTGGGGTATGTGACTTCGTATGTACATTCCACAAGTAAACTTGAAAGAGTGTCATCACTGGTGTCTTCATGGCATGTTTTTAATTTAACTCAATTATGTGAGATATGAATTACGTATATGTATGAGGTTACTTATATCATGAAATGTTTCTTAATATTATGTCATGGACAAATTTTGTCTTACTTGAATATGCATTTTTGATTCTAACATAAAATTGCATGTTTTCAACTAAAGTTCCTTTTAGTGCATGTTAAAATGATTTTAATGGCATGGTTTCCATACTAATACAAGTTGAATGTTCTAAGTCATATTCTCTTATTTTTGTACCACATGTAGGTTCTAGCTAGTAGGTTATTATTCTTAAAAAGGAAGGCTTGGATTGCAATCTCCAAGACTTTGGGATGTTCTCAAGTCTGAAGACAACATGAAGCCACTTATGTTCTTTCTATTTTTTAATAGACTACTCATGTACTTCCAATTATTATTCAATCTATTGTAAAGGCCTATGGTCCTTATTGGAGACTATTATGTTTTATTTAAATGGTTTATAAAATGACGTCTAGATACTCTATTTTTCATTAAATTAAAGATTTTGATATCGTTCTTTTAAAGGTTTTAACTTTCCGCATTATTCAATGTATTTTTCAATGAATATTGTCACGACCGGGGAGCACCGCCTAGATGTAATCGGTGTATTCGTCCTCGAAGAAGCCTTAGACTAGACCTTAGCATACATCATGGCATATCATAGGTATAGAAAATGTGGAAAATTGAAAACACTGCATATGAAGTATACTTAGACTTCTCATTTATCATTATATGATGTTTTCATGAACTTCTTGTTTAGCAACATAGTAAAATTCATCAACATAGTCTATTGTTATCTCACACATAACCATCTATTAGAAAATTACAGAGTTTGGGACATAGCCATTACATTATTACAATATGCCTCATATAGGAGTTACAACAAAGTCTCAAAAGATAAGAAAAGAACAATTGTCTTAGACATAGTCAATAGTAAAGCTAGAATAGTGGCATCATCCTTGGACTTTAAAACTCACCAATAACTTGGGAAAATATCCAAGTCTTTCTTGAAATTGGCCTTAATCTCTATAACGGCCTGAACCTACATATTTGTAGAAATAGAGAGAATATGTGTTAGTAAAGACAACATGTACTAAGTGTGCAAACATATCCAGGTAAAACCTTTGAAGACATGCACGAAGGGACATTTTCTTAAAAACTTTGACAAGACACTTTGAAAACCTTTATGTACACACAAGAGCATATACAAGTAAATAATAAAAACATCATTAACATATGTACATATTCTTATACAAGAATGGCATCATCATAAAGTCATATCAACATGTCATATTCTAGATTTCATATCATCAAAACATACAAGACCCTTACTGACAATCCCAATCCAAGCCAACTAGTGCGATTCTCATGTGAAGCCCCATAACTCCACATAATCAAGTAAACTAGAATAGATAGCATAAGAAATTCTTATAATTCATATAAAATCATATTTTGTAGACATCATAATACATAGCAATTTAGACTAATACACTGTTAAACAAAGGAAATTAACATCAAATAAGATCAATATTATCTAGAACCAACATCATGCTTTTCATTCATAACATAAGTGCATAAGAACTGCTCCTAGAACTCCCCTCAAGGACAACACGGGAAATTGATAGGTAGAGTCCTATAAACTTACCTACACTAAGTAGTACCTCTTATTTCACCCTACTTAGTGTGCATCTTTATTACTTTCATTCATTCATTTTATATTTCGGAAAAATTGCCATAACCGATAATAGACCATGTAAGTTAAGATCAAGGGAATCCGGTGTCATGAAACCCTACACCGAAAGAAGGTGAGCGACTTTCCAAGGTAGAACCATAGACAAACATATCATTCTGGGTTATTCACTACCTAGTCTTCATGTGGGGGCACATAGTTAAAAAACTAGGAGATTTGCTAGAATCTCTTTTATGCACATTTTCATTGTAGTCTCCATCTCATGATAACAATGGTGAACCTACATTAGATTCCCTATATGGAAGGGACACCTCTTATATCTAGTTTGCTTGGTGCTACGGTAAAGTCCGTTTTTGAAATGTCCTTAAGCCATCCTTAATATTAAATTATAGTATAGGACTTAGGAGACTAACACCTTGTATAATCATGTAACTCTCTTTAGGTTTAGAATGAGAACTTACTTTCATCACACCCCAACATTAGTGAGATCATCACATCATAGTCATAATAATAAGTTACACAAGAGAATAACTTTCAATTTTGCATGATCATAACCCTATCATGATCACACATTCAAAATATTCATAACATCCTATAATATTCCTATTCTATTCACATATTCATACTTCTATTGAATATCATCAAAAATAGACAAACATACTTGAAGTAAAGTATTCATTAGCTTAAAAGTCTTACCAATGTTTTCCAAGAATCTGCTTAAGGATATCACAATAAATTCCACAAAATTTATCCAATAATCCAATGACCATCATTATATAATAGTAAATTAAGCAATAGCATATCCAATTACAATATCACAAATAATCTATCAACCTAATCACAGTTAGGGTTAGGGATAAAAGGTCATTCATGGATCTTTTAGGAAGATTAGGTGAAAGTTAAATAAACTAATACAATCCACAAATAAAAACTCATAATCTATCAATATTAATCGAACCAATCTCACATTAATTCAATTTGAAAGAACACCCAAAAAATTGGATGAAAACTATAGTTTCTAGACATCTTTGAAAATCAAACATTGAAAAACCTCATTGGGAATGAAATACCAAGATTGAATAGCTTACATACTTTGTAATAACTAGATAATTGTAGAATAATCCATGATCTTGATGTACTAGTGAAGCGTGACCTTGTTCTTCGATTGGGGTGTTTAGGGAAGTGAGAGAAAGTAGAGAGAAGTGAGAGCTAATTGAGTTTGGGTAATTATGAGGTGTTAGGTTAGTTTAATATGTTATAACCTTTTTATAGTCCTAAACTAAAGAATTAAACCAAATATTATTAATTAATTATCTAAGTAGTTAAATGAACTCCCCTAACTTAACCGATATCGAGCAGTGAAATAGGGTCCCAAACGATAGAACCCCGTTAATGGAGCGTCAATCAGACCACGGACCGTACTGGTCAAACGTGGTTTGGTTCAAATAATTTATTTTAAAACCTTTATGTGATTTATTTAAGTTTCAAACAATGTAACCAAATGAAGGAGCGTCGTTCAATTGACGACGGCTTGTTGTTCGCCCTCGTGGTTGCACGCTACTAGTAGGCAGTTTTGGAAGTCAAATGTTAGGCCCTCCTCAAGGACCCTTAGGGTTGTCCTTGAGGAGTCTTACCTGTACATTTTGACCCTAAAAACAATCAAATATCTATTTAAAACCTTTCCACCAAATTTGACCTTTTTACAACCATTAAAACCCCTTGAAACACACCAAGGCACACTAGGTCATTTTTCACAATTCTCCGGAAGTCATGTTTGACCTTGATGTTTAGGCCCTAATACTTCCCAATAACCTTCATTACCTTTGTTTAAGCTTACAAACACTGTTTTAAGGCTTATTTCACTAAGTGAGGCTCTAGACTAGGTCATGGAACTTCCGGAATGTTACATCATCCCCTCTTGGGAACATTCGTCCCCGAATGACACCTAAATCTTTTTATAGCAAGAGAAAGAGACTCAATACTAGAATCCCAACCACCAAAACAATATGAATATAATTATCATGAGTCACAGGTCATTGGGGAATACTCAACTCCATTAACACAAAACAAATCATTACACATAACAACTCAATTCACAATGTTTCACATATTATAGTTTGCCATTACATATCACATAACGAGGAACTACCTTCAAAATTTTCAATGTGAGCTCAAATTGAGCATCAAAGAGTTACCATGCAATTCTTGTTTCAAGAAACACTAAACATGCTCAATACTATCTCACAAAGGCAATATACACTCTACATAAGAGTTAAAGTTAAACATGAGAGCATTTTTCTTAAAAGTCAGTTTAGTATGATCCTTCACAATCATATGCACATATTTTCATAAAACAAGTCAAATTCCACATTATTCATAATTTTATTTTCTAGAGGAACTACGAACCTCAACTTTTAGTACGAGTTAGAGGAAAGAGATGATGAAAATGATACTTCATGCCGGCCTGGACATCAATGTTGCAATCTCATATATATGTTTCCTCCAGATCACCTTTGTAGTGGCAAAATCCTTGTTCCTAAAGTTTTTAACTTGGCGATCTAGGATCTCAACTAGAATATCTGAAGAAGAAAGGTTCTCATTCACCCCTAACCCTTAATCGGGAGAATAAACATCAGATCGCCTATAAATTTCTTGAACATAGAGACATGAAATACTGGATGAACTTGGGCTAATTCACTTCATAATATTAACACATAGGAAACCTTCCCGACCCGTTTCACTATCTCATAAGGACCACCTACCGGGGTCATGAAATTTCAAATTGGTAAGAATGGTTTTATTAAGGTATCACCTATGAAAGGGGTGATAATATTTAGCAAGAAAGGTAAATTAAATCCACGATACATTGGTCCCTTTGAGGTTCTAGAATATGTAGGACATATAGATTACATATAAGGTTTACCTCCTAACATATCAGGAGTTCATCTGGTAATTCATGTGTCCATGTCAATGAGATATCACAGGCATGAGGATTATGTCATTTAGTGGGACTTAATTGTGTTGCACAAAGACCTCAATTATGAGTAGTAACCAATTGCGATTCTTGATCATGATGCCCGAAACTTGATGAACAAGGAGATTAAGTCCATAAAAGTTTAATGGAAGCATCCTCCAGGTAAGGAAGCTACTTGAGAATCTGAGAAGGGAATGCGAGACAACTATCCATAATTATTTATCTATTCAGTAACTACTCCATTTCTTCCTTAGCCTATTTTTTTTATGTTTGTCACTCGGGGACGAGTGATGGGTAAATTAGTATCTAATGTAACAATCAGGTTAATTCATTAAAAAAAGCCAATGGAAAAAATATTTAGGTCGGAAATCTTTGTCGTATTAACATGAAATTTCCCAACCAAGTCTAGATACGGATAAAATCACAGTGGTTGAAGTATAGAGAAATATGGTAATAATTTGGTGATTTAATTATTAATTTGATCATAGAGTAGATAGACAAAACGTTAAGGAACATGTGCGATTTTAAAGAATTGAATTCGGGTGGGTAGAACTCTCGAAATTTATCTTAGCATGAACGGATAGTTTCTGAATATTGTTGGTGGATCGTGTGTTGTAAAAACGGGGTCTTGGAATTATGAAAATATCTATTTTTTCTGTTCAGACCGCAAGGGTGGAATTTCTTCCACCATGGTGGGACCGCTGTAGCGGGGTGAGTGCTGCCATGGCAAGGCAGAAACGACTTAAAATAAAAAATAAATCCCAAAAATATTTTATTCTACAGTTTTTGAAATTGAGATATAAGGTACGAACCAGGGGTTTTCTTGATAGTTTTTCACAATTATTGAGGATAAAGGTAAAAGTTTAACTCCTCGAATCCATTTTTCGATCCGTGAAACATTGTCAAGTGCGTAATTATTGCTGGGGAACAATTTTGATCTGAAATTATTGTTAATAGAGTCCTAATATATGTATGGGCTCATGGGTATGATCTAGGGTTTACATAACTGTTAGTAGTTTGGGTAATTAGATATTCTCATTTTGAATTAATTGTTTGTAGACCAAGAATAAGACGAACAAATCCGGAAAGGGAAGGATCAAATTTCTTAGGGGATTTCAACCTTATTTCGAGGTAGGTGATACTTCTGATTTAATGATTTTGTGATATATGATTGTTCTTGCTTCATTATAAAATGTGTATGTATGAGAATGTTGTGTTATCGATCACAATATTTTAAATGAGAGAGATTAATGATGAATGTCATGAATCATGACTTGATTATATGACTTTGAAAATGTACTTGTGATTGTGATTATGGCTAGTTGAGTGGATTAAGTATTGCTTTTCGACTGACTAACTTGGGTAGGTTTCCAAGTTCTAGGAGAAATATGGAATCAGAGTCCACATTCTGGGATAAACATTAGATCAGAAATCGCATTTTGTTATGCTAACTATTTGGATTGGTTTCCATTAGAGGACCACTGAGTTCAAAAAACTATGTATCTTGAAAATTTTGAAATTTGATGTTTTTCGTAAATGATGATGATATTGTATATGTTTGAGCGTATGTATGTTATTATTATATTGTAATAACTTATGTATCTTGCACCTAGTGGGATGGCCGTGTGATCCTCCCAGTACAGTGTGGTTTTGTAATAATATTGTACTTGCACTTTCTTTATTGAGTATAGGTCCTCTTCGAGAGGCTATTGAAAGACCTCGCTTAGAAGATTAGTATTTCTTACGTTTAGTTTGGGATTGTACCCTTGCTGTTTAGACATATGGATCTCGTTAGAGTTTTGGTACATTCACTTTTAGGTTTTGAGTGTATTTTCTGCATTTGTTTAGTTGTTCTACAATTGATTTTCAGCTTATGGAAACTCCCTATTTCATTCCTTAGAATTTAAACTTTCTTTTGTAATCATAAATGTTTTAGTATTTTATTAAGTTGGTTCACTAATTACTATCAATGCTTCTCCAAGAGAAGGGTTAAAGTAGGTTTCAATCACGATAATTTGGGTTGTGACATTTTGATGTGTATGTTTTACTTGATTCAGGTTCTACCATATAGTTTATTATACTTATGTATCCATGAGATTTGATATATGTCTAGAAATTCTTTTTAATCACTTTCATATCTTAACTCACATTGTTGATACTACAGTGGCTTAGATGTTTTATAATAATTTAACTATTTATTTTCTCATATAGTAGTCATGTTTAACTTGTAGACTTTGATATGTAAGATTTTTATTCTATTCTTAGGATTGATTGGCTTCATGCACGTTATGCTTCCGTATATTGTAGGACCCACGGTCGCTTCGAAGGTTTTGAATGAACATATCACATAATGGCAAGGGGGAATTATGTTCTTAAGGGGTTTCTTTACCATCTTGTATGGTTTAAGGATACATACTCTGAGACCCCTATCCTTTAGTCAGCTCCGATAGTGGATGAGATTCTAAAAGTGCTTATTAATCTTCCCATATTCCTCCCGTAAGGTTAATAGACTTAGTATTGACATTCTCCTAGATACAATTCTATATGTATTTCTCCTACTCAAATGGACTTGAAAGGAGTTAAAGGACCAATTGAAATATTTCTTGGGTAAGAGTTTTAATAGAAGAAGTATCTATCCATGGGGTGATTTCGTGTTGAATGTTTGTAAGAAGGGTGGTTCTCTAAAAATATTCATTGAGTATTGACAATTTAATTAGGTTACCATTAAGAAAACATATCCTATTAAAAACATAATCAAGTTCAAGGAGACATTTAATTCTCAAAGATTAAACTTCGGTCGGGCTATCATCAATTGATGGTGATGGAGAATGACATTCTGAAGAAGGAATTTTGAACTCAGAATGGTCATTATGATTTTAAATTAATTTCATTTGGTTTGACAACTACCTCAACGACGTTCATGTACATGAAAATTAGGATTTTCAAGCAATATCTTTATATGTTTCTGGTTGTATTTATCGATGATATTTTGATTTACTAACAAAGCGAGGATGAGCACGTGAGACAATTGACGATTGTGTTGCAAATTCCCAAAGATAGGGAATCGTAAGCTATGTTTAGAAAATAAGAGTACCAATTGAGGTTTATTTCTTTCATTAGCCATATTGCCCTCGGTGAAGGAATTTAAGTTTATACTAAGAAAATTGAAATGGTTAAGAATTAACTTATAGCTTTGTCCTATTCGAATATAAGGAGTTTTTTTGGTTTGGCCGGTTACTATAGAAGATTTCAAAAGGAGTTTTGTCTATTGTTCACCTTAGATAACGTTGACTAAAAATAAGTTAAAATTCTTGTCGTTGATTAACTTGAGAGAAGTGTTTCCAAGAGTTGAAGGATAGACACTTTTCAACCCCAATTTTGACATTATCAGATGGATCGGATGATTGTGATTATTGTGATGCTTTATGAATTGTTCTTGGCTGTGTTTTGCTAAGACATGGGAAAGTAACTGCATATACCTCAAAGAAATTTCAAGTGCATGAAATTATTTTATCAAACTCATGTTTTAGAGTTCGCGGCGGTGGTGTTTTCTCTAATGATTTGGAGGAATTACGTCTATGTTATTCATGTAGATGTGTTTACTGACCACACGAGCTTGAAATATGTGTTCACTAAAATGTTTTGAATCTTCACAAAATGAAGTGCCTTGAGTTGTTGAAGAATTCTTAGTAAGTGTCATACATCACCTCTGAAAGGTGAATGTGGTGGCTGATGCTCTTAGTCGAATGTCAATAGAAAGTATTTGTCATGTTCGGGATGACAAAAAGGAATTAGTTTGGGATGTTCATAGATTTGGCCGATTATGTGTTTGTTTGGTTGATTCTAATGAAGGTAATGTAGTTGTCCATAATGGTTCATAATTTTTTTATTAGATGGGAAGGCTTAGCAAGATCTTGATCTAGTGGTAGTTGACTTAAAGTAGTTTATTTCAGAAGAAGCCATTGGCATTCTCCAAGAGAATATGGTGGCCTTCGATATTGATGTAAAGACTCAAAAGTAATAGGTTAGACTAGAGACTAATGACTTTTTGTTGAGTTCGTAACGAGGGTTCTTGATGTGTAAATTTGGTACATGCTTAAGGGTTTAGTGAGTCAATGTCAAGGCACGTGCTGGACTCCATGATAAAAAAACTTTTCTTGTATGTTGGTTGAGGGTGCAAGTGTGTGAGACAAGACAAGGGGGGAAAGTCCTAAGCCAAAAGCCACAACTTGCCCAACCTTGTCCAAGCAGTTCACCATGATCGTGGAGCACCTAACGGCCAATGATTATCACCACGACTCGAGGAAGTTACTGTGAAGGTCACTTAGTGACATGTCTTGCAAGGAAACTTTGCCAAGCCATTGTGTCCGTGTTCGCGAGTGTAGCTACGAGTCGTGGTGCTGACCATGGCTGGTGGGAGATTCCGTGGACTTTACGTGGTCTTTGAGGGCTTGTCAAGGATTGTAGGCACACTTACTAGTCGACTATGTGCACCACCACAAGCCATGGTTCCCCTTACGACCTAAACAAGTGGGAGTGGTCCCTGACGGGGCTGCCCAAGTGAAGGTTATTTGGTAATTTTGTTTGAGTCTTTTATTGAGTGGGGTTTATTTGAACTTATTTGTATAGTATATTTAAATCGTTTTAAGTATTAAAACCCTACTTCAACTCATCATTCTCAAAACCCCAAATCAATATCCAATGTTCTTTTTCTTTATATATTTCTCTCAAGCTCATGGATGAAGAATAAAACGGATCTATGATTTGTGGATTTCAAAGCTTTCTTCATAAAATTTCTTGGAACATCTTAGCAATGATATGGTGACCCTTCATCTAGCGTTTTCTTTAGACCTAGAGTCAATTTCAAAAGAGTTATCAAGGATCGCAAATTATAAAAAATCAAGGGTTTTATTCAATCTCATGGGTTCTTTTACCAATGTTTTTAAAAAGGTTCATACTGTTATTTTATGGTTAGTTGATGTTGAATTGATGATATTAAGCGAAAATACTCCATGAAACCATGATTCCTCACTTTTTCAAATTTAGACCATTATGAAGTGAGTTATTTGATAATGAATGTATATGAATACAACTTTCTTAAATTGCTTTAGATTGTTAAACTATTTAATTATTCATGTTTATTTATGATGAATTTTTGGTGTATTGATATATGAGAACTATTGTCCTAGAAGGCAATATATGAGAAATTACTTTTTATTTAGATTTGTTAGCCTGATGTTGATCCACTTGAAAAATGGAGGTGTTTATTTATTATGTACAGGGTGAGCGTTGATGTACCGTGGTTTCACGGTACTTTCAATGATTTTTACTTAAGTTTAGTGTATATCTAGAGCCTTTTTGAAGAAATTTTAATATATTTTTTCTTTGTGTATGGAGGAAATATGTCCAAAACAAAAATGCAGAAGACTGTACTAAAATCAGTGCAGAAGGGATGACCTACGAAGCCATCGATAGTCCGTCGACTCATTGACAGTCCGTAGGTGGTGATCGATAATTGGAGGTTCAAGCATTGAGAAGAAACTCGGGGAAATCTGACCAAGTGAGAGGCTACGGAAGGATCTGACCCCCCGTCGGTGGACGTATTTTACCATAAATAAGACTCTTACTATTTGCTTTCAAGAATCGCCTTCAAGATCATATCCTCAATTACACAACATTTATCCAATAATAATATAACCATCATCATATAATAGTACATTAAGCAATACCATTTCCAAATACAACATCCCTAATCAACTATCAATCTACTTTATAGTTAGGGTTTGGAAAATGGGTTATTCATGGATCTTTGAGGGAACTTACGTCAAAGACTAAGGAACTACAACAATCCAACAATAAAAAGATCCATAATATATCTACTTAAATCAATTCAATATCACATTTAATCTATTTGAAAGATAACCCACGAAATTAGATGAAAACCGTCATTTTGAAGAACATTGAAAACAAATATTTGAAGAGCCTCTTGGAGAAAGGAGTCCCAAGAGTGAATATCTTCAATAACTTGTGAATACTTGAATAATTATAGAGGAAAAATTGAATCTTGAATACCTAATGAATCTTGACCTTATTCTTATATGGGGGTGTTTGGGTAGTGAGAGAAAGTAAAGAGAAGTTAGAGCTAATTGGGTTTGGGAAATTATGAAATGTTAGATTAGTTTAATGTGTCATAACACTTTTAAGTACCCAACTAAATAATTTAACCACCCCTTAATCATTATTGAATGAACTAACTAGTTTACTAAACTCCCTTAACTTATCAGAAATTGGACAATGAAACAGGGTTTCAAACGATGCAACCCCGTCTACAGAGAATCGACCATGCGAAGGACCGTACTGGCCAAACATGGTTTGGTTAAGATGCTTGATTTTTGAAGCGTTTTTGTTAGAAGGATAAGTGTAGACTAATGTAACCAAACGATGGAGTGTCGTTCAAACAATGGCTCATTGTTTGCCCTCGTGGTTGAACACTGCCAATATACAATTTTGGGGGTCAAATGTTGGGTCCACCTCATGGACCCATAGGATGGTCCTTGGGGATTCGTAACTGGAAGTTTTGACCCTAAACACATTGTAATGTGTATTCCAAACCTTTTCACCAAATCTGACCTTTTTTCGGCTCTTAACTCTTAAATCCCCTTCAAACATAGCAAGGCGCCTAGCTCAAATTCACTAGTCTGCGGACGTCGTTGTCGCTTCTTGCTGTTTTGAACCTAACACTTTCTAATTAAGTTCATTACTTTTTTTAGGCTTATAAATACTGTTTTAAGACATTGTTCGTCAAATGAGGATATTGAATACGTTACGGAACTTCTAGAGTGTTACATTTTCCACCCTCCACCTCCCTTAGGATTAGTTGTTCCTGAATGACACTTTAACCTTTTTATAGGGAGAGAAAAAGAGTCAATACTTGCATCCCAACCACAACATCTATATAAATATAATCATCATGAGTCATAACTCATAGGTATTCTTCACAAATCTATTCAACAGATAATTATGTCATTACACATAGCAACTCAATTCACAATTCCCCATATATAAGAACTCAATATTTCGTATCACATAATGAGGAACTACCTTCTTAATTTGAACATGAGCTCACCATGAAATTCAAGATTTACCATGAAATTCTTCTTGTAAGGAACATTAAAGTATGCTCACTACAATCTCATGAAGGAAACTATACACATTTCATATAGGGGTAAGTTAAACATGAGAGCATTTTCAAGAAAACTCATTTTTAAGCATAAACCTTTACAAAGAGATGCACATACTTAGAAGAACAAGACAATATGTATATATATATATATATATATATATATATTATATATATAATATATATATATATATATATATATATATATTATATATATATATATATATATATGTATATATATATATATATTATATATATATATATATATATGTATATGTATATATTATTTTTAAGAGGAAGTACTAACTCATGTTTGACTAGGAGTAAGAGAAAATATATTAGGGTAGCGGGACTTCATGTCTGCCTCGGCTTCCCATTTTGCACCCTCAACTAGATGATTTCTCTATAGGACTTTGATGGAGGAAACCTCTTTATTCCTAAACTTTTTGACTTGACAATCTAGTATCTCAACTGGAACCTCTTTATAAGAAACGTTCTCATTCACCCCAAACCCTTTAATAGGGAGAATAGAAACGGTAAGTCGCCTAATAATTTCTTGAGATTGGAGACATGAAATAGCCGATGACAAGGGCTAATTCACTTGGTAGTTTCAACTCAAAAGCAAATTTCCCAACCCGTTGCAATATCTCATAAGGACAAACATACAAGGGACTAAGTTTTCCCTTTTTAGCAAATGTCATCACCCCTTTCATGGGTGAAATCTTCAAGTAGATCCAATCACCTATTTCAAAGTCAAGGTTTCTTCTTCGATTGTCGGTATAAGATTTTTGCCAACTATAGGATATTTTTAACCTATCCCTTATCCTAAGAACCTTTTCCATGGACTTATTGATTATATCGGGACCAAGGAGCGAAGACTCACCCACCTCAAACTACCCAACCAGAGACCTACATCTCCTACCACAAAGTACTTCTAAAAGTGCCATAGAAATACTTGAATGCTTGGTATTATTGTAGGACAAGTGTATCAACGTAGGTGATTGTCCTAATTACCCATGAAGTCAATGGAACAATATCTTAACATATCTTCTAGGGTATGGATGGTACGTTCGCATGGCCATCCGTTTTAGATGAAAAACGGTAATATGTTTTACTTGAGTACCTAGCCCCTTTCCTCCAAAAAAAGAAGTGAATTAGCCACTTCTCTCCGCGATGATGGACAAAGATATCCCATGCAAACTCAAAATCTCATTAAGGTACAATCTAGCATATTCCTCCTCCCAGTAAGTAGATTTACGGGGATAAAATGGGCATATTTCGTCAATCTATCAACAATAGCCCATTTGTAATCATTTTGCCTCCGGGTGTGGGGCAAACCACAACGAAGTCCATATTGATGTTTTCCCACTACCAAGTAGGAACATCCATTACTTGAGTTAACCCTCCCGGTATTTGATTTTTGACCTTGACTTGTTGGAAATTTGGACACTTTGCCACAAACTCCGCTATATGCCTCTTAAAACCGTCCCACCAATATACCTCTTGAAGATCACGATAAATTTTTGTGTCACTCGGATGAATGGATTATCGATAACCTTGATATTCTTCCACAATTTTCCTTCTTAGGTCATCAACAACTGATGTAAATTGTCTCCCATGGTACCTAAGTTGTCCTTCCACTCTTGGGAGAATGACTCATTGAACTTGTTGAGAACCAATTCCTACAACTCCATCAATAGATGATAAAAATGTTCCTTGAACTTCAACTCAACCACTAAAGATGACTCACAGTCATGATGAAACATGAAACCTTCTTTTGGAGAATATTCTAACCGAACACCCAATTTGGCCAATCTATGAACATCTTTCACTATCACTTTTTTAACCTCTTCGACAAGAGCCACACTATCCATAGTAATTCTACTCAAAGCATCCGAAACCACATTATCCTTTTTGGGTTGGTGAAGGACACTCATAACATAGTCCTACAAAAGTTCTAACCACCTTCTTTGTCTAAGATTCACCTCATTTTGAGTTAATATATATTGAACACTCTTGTGGTCGGTATATACTTCCACATTTATCCCATATAAATAATGCCTTAATATTTTAAAAGAAAACACTAGTGCCACTTATTCAAAATCATATGTTGAATAGTTCTTCTCATGCACCTTGAGTTTTCTAGAGGCAAAAGTTATTACCTTACAATGTGGCATGAGAACACAACCCACACCTACTTAAAAACCGTCACAATACACAACAAACCCTATGGTACGGTCCCATAAGGTCAATACCGGAGTGAAGATTACATTATCTTTCAACTCATTAAAGCCTTTTTCACAAGGTTCCGACCACATAAACATAACCTTCTTTTGGAGTTAGTGTTGTCAAAGAAGAAGAAATAGATGCAAACCCATCAAAAATATTCTATAGCACCCAGCTAAACCAACAAATTGAATATCAGTGGGGTTAAAGGTCTAGTCGAATTCTTTATCTCTTCCATTTTCTTTAAATTGAACTTTATACCTTCACTCAAAATAATGTGACCAAAAAAATAAACCAATCTCAAAAAATATTCACACTTACTATCTTTAGAAATGAGTTATCTATTTTGACGTCTTGCAATACTACCCTCAAAAGGTCGATATGCTCATCTTCACTCTTAAAATATAAATAGATATCATCAATGAAGACAATTACAAAAGAATAAAGGTAATTTTGGAACACTCTATTCGTAAGGTCCATAAAGGACACTAGGTCATTAGTTAACCGAAAAAAGATGACTATAAACCCATAATGATCATACCTAGTTCAGAAAGCTATTATAGGAATGTCTTAACCTCTCACCCTAAGTTGATGATATCCTAACCTCAAACTGATTTTCAAAAAATAACTCGCACCTTAGAGTTTATAAAACAAATCATTAATCCCTATGGATAAGATACCTATTATTTATGGGGACCTTGTTCAATTATCGTTAGTCAATACATATTCTAAGAGACCCATCTTTCTTTTCACAAATAATATTCGAGCGCCCTGTGGAGAAATGCTTGGTTATATAAAAACATTGTCAAGCAATTTTTTGAGTTGACCTTCAACTCTTTCAACTCGGCTAGAGCCATCCGATAAGGAGGAATTGATATGGATTTTGTATTCGGTAACAAATCTAAGCCAAAATCTATTTCCCGTTCAAAAGGAATTCAGAGTAAGTCATCCGGAAAATCCTTAACAATAGGGACCAATTCTATAGGAGGGGTCTATGATTCAAATTCCTTGACCCTCGGAACATGATAGAGACATCCCTTATAAATTATCTTACAAGAATTTAGACACAAAATGAATCTACCTCTAGGGATTGAGTTTCCCCCCTTCCATTCTAAGGTAGGTTCATTTGGAAATCAGAACTTAACTACCCTTGTTCTACAATCAATAGAATCAAAACAATCAATTAATGAATTCATCCCCAATATGACATCAAATTTTGACATATCAAGTTCTACCAAATCAACCAATGTTACTCTATTGGACAATATTATGGGACAACTTCTAAATAGTGTTTTAGCAACAACAGAGTCACCTACCATGGTAATATCCGAAAAAGGTTCAATCAAGACATCGAGTAAAACATTAAAATTCATGAACACTAAAAGATTTACCAAATATAAATTTGCACCGTGATATAGTAATTCATAGACATTAATGGAAAATATTTGTAACATACCGGTGAAAACATCGGGAGAATCCTCTGGATCACCCTTTGAGCGGAGAGCATTGAAGTGGTTCTTCTTAGGAGCATCAGAACTAGGACTGCTTGTTTGTGCTTGGTTACTCTCACTTTCGTGAGCATTAAGAATGGGACAATCCCTCACCTTGTGGACACTCTTTCTATCACCAAAGCAATTATCCGTCCCAACTAGACATTAACTCACATGTTTCTAACCACATTTGCCACAAATAACTTTTTCACTTAGTGAATCACCACTATTCGCCCTTTTGGACCTAAGGTTAGACACCCTATCATTACGAGCCTGGGGAAAATTCGAAGGAACTTTGTTGGAGAACCTCTTCTTGAACTTAGGTTTGTTTGAAATTTCCAACTCCCACTTAAAATTACCTCATTTATAAGACCTTATCCTCTTAGAATCAATAATCTTCCTCTTAATACTACTCTCCTCAAGTTATTGAAATGCACCATTAAATGAGAAATGGACATATTTTCATGAAGCATCACAGAATGACACTTTTCCAAAATATCATCGGACACTCCCATCACAAAATGATCATTTCATCTCTCAGATTGGACACCAAAGAAGAGGCATATTTAGACAATTTAGTGAATTTCAAGGATTATTCTAGCACACTCATTCCACCTTGACGAAGGTGGGTGAACTCTTCTACTTTGACCTCTCTTTTCCCCTTGGGAAGAACCTATCAATAAAAGCCCTCCTAAAGAATTCCCAACTTATGCGACCCGCTCTCACATGCCTATTGTACCTACATTGAGTATACCAATTTCGAGCCATATCCTTGAGGTGATACGCGGCTATATCGTCCTTCTGATTTGAAATCACCTCCATAGCATAAAAGATATTGCATACCTCATCAAGAAAGTCTTGGGGGTATTCATTCACCTTAGGCCCAAAGAACATGGTAGGGTTCATCCTAATGAAGTCCCTCAAGAGAGAATCCACAATACTTGTATTTTTGTTCACACGGGTTCTAACTTCCTGGTGTTATACAGTTGTCATAGATTAAATTGAGTAGGTATGGCTTGAGCTTCAGTATCCATGGCTTGATCGAAACATATAAAATCTGACCTTATTTCTACATCCTTCATGGAAGGCGCATTGACCAGAGTTGGGCCACCTAGAGGAACTTGTTCTTGAGGGGAGCTTGATTGTCTTGTGGAGTATTTTCTTTGTCAAGGACACATAAAATTAAGACTCTTGAGGCATGACATAGGAATACTAAGAAGATGATAATTTCCTAAGCATCACATAGCCTCTAATTCATAAGTGTGGCGCGCTTCACAATTATGAACAAGGCTATATGTAGACGTTGTTTAGTGAGACGTCATTCCTAACCTTACTCAACATCATCATCTAATACCAAGTTTGTCACGACTGGAGAGCACCCCTTAGACGCAATCTGTGTCTTCTTCTTTGAAGAGGCCTTAGACTAGCGCTTAACATACATGATGACATATAATAGGTAGAGAAATTGCGGAAAAATTAAAACTTTTACATATGAAGTATACTTAGACTTCTCACTATCATTATATGAAGTTTACATAGACTTCTCACATAACAATAAAATCAACTCATTAAAGTAGTCTAATATTGTATCAAACATAACCATCTATTATAGAATTAGAAAGTTTGGGACATCCACCTTACTTTATTATAATATGACTCACATAGGCTTACAACAATGTCTCAGAAGAAAAAGGAAGAACGATTGACTTAGACATAGTAAATACTAGTAAAGATAGAAAAGTTGCATCATACCTAGACTATGAGGACTCACCAACAACTTGGGAAAATATCCATGTCTTCCTTGCAAATGGCCTTGAAATCTCTTCAGTGGCCTGGACCAATATTGTTGTAGAAATAGAAAGTACATGGGTTAGTACAAACCATATGTACTAAGATTGAAAAAATATGCAATTAAAACCTTTTGAAGACATGAAAAAGTGATATTTTCTTGAAAACCATGCTAAGTTATTTTGAAAGCCTTTATGAACAAACAAGAACATATATAAGTCAATATTAATAACAATATTAAGACATGTTAATATTCATAAACTATAATAATATAATCATAAATTCATACCAACATTTCATGTTCTAAAGTTCATATCATCAAATCATACTAGACCCTTACAATCCCAACAAAGCCGACAAGTGCAATGCTCATGTGAAGCCCCACAACCCCACATAAACTAAGTAAACAATAAAAGAGACCATAAGTAATACCCATACTTCATATAACATCATATCATGTGTATTTATCACTATACATAACAATTTTAACCAATATCATGTTCATCAAATTAAACCGACATCCTATAACAGCAACATCATATAGAACCAACATCATGCATTTCATTCATAACGTAAGTGTATAAGAATTCCTCATAGGACACTCCTCTAGTTCAAAATGTGGAATACATAGGTAAAGTCCCATACCCTTACCTACACTAAGAAGTACCTCTTAAGTCACCCTAGTTAGTCTCCAACTTTATTACTTTCAGTAATTCATTTACTTGCGGGAACATTCTTCATAACCAAAAATAGACCATGTGACCTAAACATGAAATCTCGTGTCATGAAACCCTACACAGAAAGAAGGTGCTCTACTTACCCAGGTAGAACCATATATGAACATAGTATTGTAGGTGGATCCACTAGCTAGTCTTCCAATGGGGGCACAAAATTAAAGAACTAGGACATTTGCT